>OX336389.2:929281110-929923276 GCA_946902985.2 Meconema thalassinum | reverse complement strand
AAAGTTTGAAGGGTATCCAAACTAGCGCTGCTAATTTGGAGGATAATATGTCGCGTTTACAGATTAATACCCTAGGAATTGAGAATACTGTAACGGACATGCGCACAGACGTGTCTAATGTCCATAAAGATGTGTCTATAGTGCATAAAAGTGTTGATGATGTTAAATTTGATGTATCTAAGGTACAGAAAGACCTTACAATGTTAAATCTAGATGTAGCTAATGTCCGAGGGGATATTTCTTGTGCTAGAGCCGAAGTAGTTGTTGTCAAAAATGATGTAGCGACTGTCCAAGACAAGGTCGAGGAAGTCCAAAAAGAAATTCAAAAAGCTAGAACTGATGTATCCAATGTTCAGGTAGATATTAATAACATTCGTGCGGATATAACTGAGGTGCAAAGTGACATAACTAAGATTCAGGTAGAGGTCAACACAGTTTTCGTAGATATGACTAAAGTCCAAACTGATGTAAATAAAGTCAGGGAAGAAATCGAAAACTCAAAAACTCTTTGTACGCGTAATATAACTGCATTAGTGACTAGACTAGTTGATGAATCAGTTAGAACAACAACGTCTTTAGCAGAGTTGAAGTATGATGTAGAGGTCATGAGAACCCAGGTATTAGACCACAATAGAGTATTAAAAGAGGATATCGAAGTAGACATAGCCGAAATGTTAATAGCAAACGTAGCGGTATGGAAAGACGAGTGGAATAAGTCAAGTGGGGAACATGTAACCCAAATTCAGGAAAGGATTGAAAGAAAACTTGCCAGTACGCAGATAGAAATTAACAATGAAGTAGTACAGATTAGGAAAGATTTAAGCGTCAGGATAAATTCGTTATCCGAAAAACAAGTTGACGATAGAACACAACTAGATCAGGATATGCAAACTTTAAGATCTACATTAGAGGAACAGATGCATAAAGTTGTCTCTGACGTAAATGAAACGACGAGTAAACTGAAAAATTTGAAATTAGGAGAGGCTAGTTTAATGGAGAACTACAAAGAAGAGATAATCAAGAAAGTCTTAACAGAAATCACCGACAAGGATACAGAAGGCTTAGCTTGCGAATTGAATAGGAATTATGCTAGAAGACATAACCTAGAGCCAGAAGAAAGAGACGTGACTCCTGAAGAACGTGTATCCAGATTCAGAGAGGAGGATGACGAGAGGAATATGGAACCTGAGTGGAACTACCGAGATAGTGGGAAAAACTATCCGGATTCATATCCGAGGAACGTGACGGTCATCAGGAATTTCGAAGACAAACCACAAAAATTCAGTAACACTGATAGTTTGACACCTATAGAGTATGTAAGGAATCTCAAAGATTATTTCATCGAAGCTCACATTCCCAGAGAGAGAGAGATGAAGATAGTAGAGAGATATCTGATTGGAGGACCCCTTGAATGGTTTCGCGCATTTAGATACACATTCAGTAACTTTGACGAGTTTGCAGAGGCATTAATCAAACGATTTTGGTCCATAGAAGCGCAGAATTCGTTAAGAGCGGAGGTGTATTCAAGAAAATACTCAGGTACTCTTCCAACGAGGTACGCTGATTTCTTTACGAGTCAGTTGTCCCGCTTGAGAGTTTTGCAACCCCCATTGTCCACGGAGCAACTAATAGATGCGATTTCTCGTATGCTGCCAGTTGAGGTGAGGAGACTTATAATTTCGTCCAACATCAGGGATTTATCCAGCATGGATGAATTACTGAGAAGATTAGACTACACAAGTCCAATGCCTAACGTAGTCCAGAAAGGTCAAAGGCAGGAGTTTAAAGAAATCAATACGGTATACATGGACCAAGTCCAACAAACTGACAAGCCAGAGGAGGAGAAAACTGACAATGTAGGTCCTCACAGGAATAATCAGTTTAGAAATTACAGATCACAAGGTTACCGACCGTATCAACAGAGAAGAGGTTGGAACTACAACCGAGGAAACTACAATGGAAGAGGCAGATATTACAACAATAATGGGTATAACCGTAACTATAATAGGAATAACCAAAACCAAAATAGAAACCAGAATACTCAAGGTCAGGTTATGACACCTGATCAGTATCAGCAAAGAGAGAAGGAAAGCCAGCAATACTTAAAAGAATTAAGGGATAAAGAAGCTGACAATCAAAAGAAAAGGCAGGATGTTGTAATCGATCCTGGGCCTTCTACGAGCCAGCAGAACTTAGAAAATAGAAATACTGGTCAGAAGAGAAAGTAGAGAGGAAAGAATACATTAACCACACACAACCCAGAGTAGAAGAAATATATGATTAAGGAACATAGAGGAAATATCATACTAGAGTAAGCCAGTAATAATTCAATTTCGTGTTCAAGAGAGTTGAGATACTTGTAACACTGAGTTTAAAAACAATTTGCAACTGTTTTTAAAACGTGGTGAGAGGAGAATGCCCCCGTAATTGAATTATATAGAGACCACGGTGGCTATATTTGAAATTATAAGGAGAGTTATGGTTGTCATAGTTATGACGTGGGTAGTCATGACGTAAGCACGGATGACGTAAATGTTATACCAGCAGGCTACTTGAGCTGAGATTCTCAGTAACGTCAGCATTTAGTCGAGAATGTTCCAAGATTTACGACGCAGTCGCAGGAAACGAGGAATTCTGCTGAGGAAGAAACTATGCTATTGGAGGAGAGGCATGAACCAATCAACGATAGTTTAAAGGAAGACGGAGATTGCTGAAACTATGGTATTTTTATTACTTTTGGAATGCAGAATTGTGGAAATCCATTTGCAGTAAAAGCATTGATTTGGAATTTTGGTGAAATTTATTTTCAGTTTTTGAATTTTGAAAATCCGTCATGTATTAACGAAGTTGGAACTTTTAGCGATGACGCAGTATCACGCTTTGGAAGGGATGGAAACGCCCCTCGTGAAGTTAATAAAAGGGCTTGCGCAGAAGAGAGGAGTCTCTTTCGTTCTCTGATCATTCTGAGATCTCATTCTCAGATCATCGAAGTATATTTGTGAAAGTTCTTTTCTTATACATTCATTATAGTGAGACGTCGAAGTGAACAGCAGTGAAAAGAATCGTCTTTATAACGCGTGGCGAGGCCACTATATTAACGAGATCCAAGTCAAACTAGGTGAAGTTGAAACGGACCTTAGAAAGCTTCTACAAGTTTAGCTTCGAACAGTTAGCGGTCACCGATAAGCTAATTGTATGGTGCAGTGCTACATGCAGTTATAGAGAAAAGCTGAACAATTTCGACCGATTAGTTTAAAAGTTATTAGCAGTTTTATACGACTGACAAAAGTGATTATCTCGCCACAAGAGAAGCACTTTTGTATAGCCAGAATCAACGCAACGGCTGACGCTGCGAGTGGAATAGAAAGACTTCAGATTGCTTGGTTACAGAACGATACAGTATAATGGAGCAATTAAATACGGCAGTTTGTTCTTCTAATACTACAACCGAAGAGCAGATGGAAGGCTAAAAGGGCTTATTGCAATTGGGACATACTTCAACGGAGTAAGATAGCGACATGGAACTTCGCTAATTGCTATTCCACACAAGCGAACATGCGGTGAATACCATCTACACCCATGTTTCGTAATTAAAGGCTGAATACCATCGAACAGCCATAGAAACAATTTCATACTCTGAATATGAATAATTTCTTCGGAAATTTCTACAAAACTTCATGGCGATTGTCTACTGGAACTTCAGGGAATTTTTCAAGAGAGGTCAGGGATGTCCCGACTCACAAAGAAGATTATTGCCGGAAGGATGTCTATTCGTCTTCGAGGAGCAGAGCGATTTCCGGAGAAGGAAGCAGTTCGATTCTCCGAGGGTGCTATTTCCTATTTCGAGGATGGAGCTCAGCTTTAACGTGGTGAAATGGATCCATCAGCAGTCTTCTTTGGGGAATTTTCCTCTGGAACGTCAATCGGCAGATAAGGTAGTCGTGAACGTTTATTGTATTTGAGTGTATTAATGATGTTTGAGCAACTATTTTTCCCATATTTTTATCCTCATGTTTTTTGCCCTATTTTCTTGTTGAGATTCTTATTCTCAGTACACCTTGATGAGTTTTGCATTTTTCGACGATTTATTAAGACATTGTTATGTCATGGGCATAGTTAACGATTTTGAATCAGTTGAGACTGATATTTGGATTTTTCAGTAATTAATATTTTTTGTAGTCACGATTTGACTGTAAGTTAATGATTTTTATGGCAGATTTAAATTCAGACAGCGTGTCACTTTATTAAAGTAATTCTACCCCAGTTTAATTACTTTGACCAATTTTCTGTCATCATCAAGAAGGAAGAACATTTAAATGATTTTAGAGCGTTAAAATCTCTTACGTTGTCGACGATCTTGGAAATACTAGTCGTTATTTGAATTGATTTTAACACAGACATTTATCGTCAGTTATGAATGAACATTGCATCATAGACACTTTTGTGAAAGATTAACGTTAATAATGAATTATTGAATGCATTAAAGTCAAGTACTTTTGTTAGGAGTTTTTCTCAATTAGAGATTTATAGAACGATGTTTGCATTCCCCAGTCTAATTGGATTCTATTCGACTACTTTGCATTTTAGTCACACTTTATTTGATGATAGTATTTTTATACTGCAATTTCTTTTAAGATGTTAATCTTAAATTTTGATAGACCAGACAGGCGTATATAAGCGTATTCACTATTAAATTTGTTTGTGATTGGCAAGTTTTGACTTCATTTCGGTTCATGAATGAAATCCACGAAGGTTAAATAGAAAAACAGTTTTGAAACAATTAATGATTATAAAAAATTTTAAGTGGAACTATGAATGTATAATCGCTAGTGCAGCGCGTGTTGAAAGTCGCTGATGTATAAAGCCCTTGAATATGAAGGAGGTTCCCACAGGAATAAATGTTAAAAAATTATTTGTGGAAGTTTTGTAAGTTATGTGGAAGTTTTTAATGCCATATAGATTAATATATGATGATTTTGGGCATATTTTTAATGCAGATTGTGCATTAACTTGTTAGCGAAGGATTTTCCGCTGGAGTAAGATTGTCATAGTTCGTTGAAAATTAATCAAGTGAATTACTGTTAGAATTAACACGAGTTTTGAAAGAATTTGAGATAAGATTTTGAATGAAGGTTGCCGTCACAAATCATTATTAAAACCTTTATTAAACCAGATTGTGACATTAACATGTATAACTAACCTTCATTGGTCGATTATATTAAACACGATTATGAAAATTACCAACCGAATGAACATGTGGCTAATGTATTTCTTAAATTAATAATTTAAACAATTTAAATGTTAATATTGTAAATAATTGCTGTAAATACTTTTGAAAATAATGTGGAACGAGAGGGATGTTAAAGGCGTGCTTATAATATTTGTATTGTCTTTGACAAATATTATAAACAATTTCTAATTGTTATAAATAATTTATGTGATTTTGTTATAAACATTTAAGAGCTAATTAAACATTTGGATTGAAGTTAACAAGTTTAAGAAATTAATATAATGATCCAATAGGATGTGAGCAAAGTACTTGAAAGATTTGCGTAAATATAATGTGAGTTGTCTTGTAGACATTTAAAAGCTTGAGAGCGCAGGCTGTATTCTTACGTAACGTAGCATGTAAGAAGGGAGTCCATTTGACCAGTATGCAACAGGCTGGAGGGTAGCCCGCAGCTGTGCCAACATATGGTTCTCAGAGAGTGAGGTCGTACACACTCTGGCCTTGCGACTATAAATACCATTCTCATGTTTATTAAAAGGAAACCAAATGCTCTATATATGTCACACCCTGACGTCCTTTTCCAATCCAATAGTGTTATGAATATTACGTTATTTGGAGCTCGTGGGAGCTAAAATGTTTTATATCATGTTGTATATTAATTTTGCAAGTCCTACTGGAGGACGTAGTCAGATTGACTTGGGCTACTGATAGCCACGTTGTTTTTGTTGTGTTAGTAAAATCATACCCTTTATTAGAAATAAAGCTTTTGTACAGTTCAAAGTTCTCGTCTTCGTTTTTGGTTCATTTTTAAATGTCATGGTGGAGGTTATTGTGTGAACAGACTTTAGTGATCCTGTTGTCAACTCAAACCCCGAGATAATTAAGAGGTAAGTAACGGTAAGTATGAACCCCCGTCTATTTTGGTGTGTTCCACAATGATTTCCTGTGAACTTCTGTGCTCTTATCTCGATAGTATCTGTCAGTGCCATTTTCATTGATGTAACTGTGCCGGTGCGATTGATAATTGGCAATCCGATTGAGGGGGCGGATATCTGACAGCCTACTATCCAGGTAAACGGGGACAGTACCTTCTTCAAGGCCACGGCCGCCTCTTTCCCTCTTCCTTGTCTATCCATCCTAACCATCCCTTACCTTCCCTCATGAGGCCCCTGTTCGCTTTGCAGGTGAGGCCGCCTGGGCGAGGTGCCAATCCCACCTCACCAGTTGTATCCCTTCCGATTCGATGTTCCCAGCTCTAGGACACTGCCCGTAGAGGCGGTAGTGGTGAGTTCCCTCGCTGAGTCCGTGGGTTCCACCAACCTGGAGGGTAAACGACTAAAAAAAAAAAAAAAAACAGTGATATTATAAGTTGCTCTGCGCCAAATTGTTTGTAAAGCGGCGAAGATGTTTGATGTTCCTCTTCAAACTAGGAACGTCGCGAATGTGAACCTCCGGTCTCGCTGAACTTAGTATACAGTATTTGTTGATCAGAACTCAGAGAAAACATTTTGTGGCGATATTTCATTCGCAAATGTATTTGGACCATCCCAAGAGAGTACAATTCCGAGAATTTGGGGCGTGGTGGCGCAGCGGTCAAGCTGTTGGCCTCTCACCAAGGCGGACCGGGGTCGATTCCCGGTCAATGAATGTGAGATTTTCAAAGTGAAATGCCATGTTCTGTGATTCGGATTCCACGTAAAATGGAGGTCCGGTGGCTTATGATCTCGAGATAAACGGTCACGAAAAACTACAATCTTCCTTTCTTCCGTTACAATTCTGAGAGATCGAATACGCACGTGAGTCGCTGTTGTTGTTGTTCTACTTATTTAGGCTCCAAGTGCATCTTGGTCATCCTCTCCGTGAAAGTTACGTGTGTTTTATTTGTCCGATAACCTGTTTTCTGTGGTGACTGTTGAACTGTAGAGGGTAAGCGATTGAATCTGGTGCACCGGGAATTGAAATAAGATCCTATTCTAGCATTTGCGAGAAGGAAGAGTGGAAAACCCCTGGAGATAACCACTCTCAGGATGGCCACTGTCAGTACCGAGATTCGAACCACCGACTTGCTAGAGCTCCCCTCACAGCCCACGGCTACACCGCGATGTAATCGCGTGCGAGACAACTAACCTGTCTACGGCAAAAGGGCCTACGGTACGTGATGGAGGAAGTGATTCTAATAATCCTACTTGTCGGAGAAGATGTGAGTACGTAGTACTGTGCCCGTTAGTCCGGAGACCAACGCCCACATACACATGAACCTCGAAATCGGTTGAGCACGAGACTCGGAAAACTCTCGGGGAAAACTGGGTAGAAAAATGGTGCCAAACCGAACTCGAGTTACATGCTTGAATATAGGAAAGGATGAACACAAAATTCTTAAAAACACTTCACTTTTATTCAAATAAAAGTACCACACACAAAATAAAATAAAATAAAATAAAACACAGGGTTGAAAAAATTCAGAGTCCTTTAGCCTGAGATTCCTGATCAAAAATAACTGGCGAACCTTCTCTCAAAATAAAAATGTCTTATTGAATAAATAAGTGTTCAATCGTGTCCACAAAAACTGATCATTCACTAACGTATTATTCACACGGGTCATTTCTTTAACAATCGCACTGGTTTTCAACTATTTACAACTTATTAAATCGTTCCACACAAATCGTAATAATAAACCTGCTTGAAATCAGATATTAATGCAAGTTGACATTCAACAATAACCTTCTAGTTGGTATTTTAGATATTTAACTAATAGGTTGCTCAACCTCAAATCACACTCCCGTCATAACATGACTGTACTGGAAAAATATACTCATTTAGAAATATTCATTCTCATTATTGAAAAAACTTACGAGCCTTACAGTAGTCGTATATCTGACATCTGACATAGAAGAAACCTCACGTGAAATTGTTGATACACCGGTATTATATACTATTATTGGCACAAATATTAATCTATTGTAAAAGGGAGTGTTTTACGGATATTGTAGTTTATAATACGGAACTCATTTTATTAGATGATTTGTAGCTTCCACCAGCACCAGCCTAAATAAAGAATACGATATGGATCAACTAGATTAATAGACGCGACATCGCTCATAACCTTAAATTCCTTATAAAGAGGTCCTCCTGATTCACAGATTCATATTGATATGATAAATATTGCTTAAAATGATAATCTGGTAGCAAAAATATCAAACCCGTCCGGGATTCGAACCCGAGATCTCTAGATTCACAGTCATAGGCGCTAACCCCACGGCTATTTCGACTACGCAAATTTTGTGCACAAGATGGTGACTTCTTCCCACGTTCCAATAATACTGCATTATGGAATTAAGTTTCATTTATATTTTGCTTGTTTCGATAATGTTCCTGCGTGAAATTGAGTTTAAAATGCCTTATGAATAGGCCCTCTTGTAAGTAAAGAGAATGTATTCAGCAATAGTTCCTGAAGGCTTGCTCAATTCTCGTATAACCACAACGATTATATTATATTGATGACTGCATAACCGTTATGTGGGTTAATATTTGTATTGCCATTGTGCAGAAACATAATACCGGCAATGCCGACTACTTACAATGTTTGATATTAAGGCATTTTACCATTTAAATACTGATACGAAGACTTCGAACATGTACCATGTGCTTTGTTTCAATCACTTGACACCAGAGTTCGCATGAGAGTTTACCGTACAGTATGTCATATAGGCTGCATTCCACATGGCGGAGAGTACGTCATGGTATCAATTTCCGACACCGCGCGCTCATTGTTTCTCTTACCACTGCCAGCTGGATCGATCGATCGAGTTGGCAGTGCGTCTTACACTTCCGTTCGATCCACCACTGCCAGCTCGATCGTTCCGATCCACTTCCGTCCCATTTTTCAAAATCACTCCCACAAAAATATCCAGCAACCGAGTGGAAAGATGATACACATCAAAAACACTTTCTGAGTAGCTCTATTTCATTGTGTGGTGACATCATTAACTTCAATTGGACCATAATCCTTCTAATAATAATCATTCTCTTTCATAAATTTCCACCACCTATTTAACACAGCTCCATACCAATGTCAATATTCATAATATAAATTTTAATAACATCCATTTCTCAAGCCATTGTACTTGAGCCCCATTATTCACCATATACCGATGCCATGTCCTCGACATGCCCGTTCAAATGAGACTTCATCCGCCTCCAAAGAATTCCAAAATTCAACATCATTAATCATTGTCACAACTCATCCTAATAATATCAAATCTACAACAAAAGAAAGCTCGTCATAAGAATTTTTGGATTACCACAGAATTAGAAATTAAATATTCCAGAATAGGATAATCTTCAGTCGGTCAGCTATTAGTCACAGATCTCACCACTGATTTATAATGAATAAATTCAATTATTATTATTATGTCACATCATATTTCATATCTCTGATAAGTTTTATGACAATTTTGCTATATGCCATGAGAGATTACAGACATGATTACTCTTATTATTAATCTCATTTGACCCCTTTCGAAAATAAACTGGTACAGATGCATCGATTGAAAACAAGAAATGGCACGGGACTCCAGTACGAATTATATTACTCAAATTTGACTCAGGAATAGATCCAAAAAATATATTTACACAAAACTAGATTGAATAACGAGGCGTATTTGCATGTCAAAAATAACGCATGCGATGATTGTCGCAAAACCTCACTAGCTAAATTGGACTGGGAAGATCTAAAAAGCATTTGACGCTTGGGAAAGACTTGAAAAGAACTAATAGAATAAATACCTGGAATTAGCTCAGCTAGAATAAATAGAACTAAACTTGGATTGATAGGACTAAACTTGGATACGCATGACTACGACAGACCTACTACAAAGACATGGTGACGCCCTTACTTTAGATTCTGCAGGACATCGTTTTGGCTTTCAGCTCGGCTACGGTTGGTGTGGTCCGGTTCCTCCATTAGTTGTGCACCCCATAGCACGCACGACTGCCTCAAATCCCTGGCAGGAGTCGGCAACGGCTTCGGACAGCTTTCCATTAGATCGCCCATCATGGATGTTCATGGTCCCCTTAATCGCCTGGAATCGGCATCACCTTCCTTCTTCTCTCTTTTTCATCGCCTAACACATCTCCGGTGTTAAGTGCATATTCATATCAATTTTCACAGCGTAGAAAAATCTAGAAAAGCTGTTCTTCAGATTGTCGCAATGTTCCGCACACATGCTGGAAATGTCAATATAGCAACTTCTTCGACGGCTCTGCACAAATGGTATGCCACTTAAGCTGTAATTTTAACTATGAGTTCGTTACTTATAATATTGTGTTGTTCACTGCTTGATCGTTTGCTGCACTAGGTTAATGGTTTCTAACAGGTGCACACTCCAACAGAATGTTCTAGTACCTTCCGTACCCTGCGATATCACTGCGGCATTCTTACGGGCAATCACAGTTCATGAATTATTTGCCTCAACTTGTAACTCACACACAGCCCTGGTGCACAGAAAAGTGTTTCCACAATCATCATCATCATCATCATTTCCCCTTTTCCAGTTTCCACAATAAATAATGATAATAAATTCAAACGCCAAGCACACTTCAATTTGAAGAATACCAAGTGTGATAGTAGATTTTTTTTTAACTCACACTCAACAGCACAAGCTTACGTTTTCTGTACTTATAGAGCGTACGGGCTAGCAAACTGGCCACGTGGCCTAAATTCCTGGCGCACAGGTAACACGGCGATACGAATTGGCACTCCCCGTAGACTGCTAGCGAAGCTAATGCTCACGCACAGATCACTGAGGCAAAGAGAGCTGTCACAACGATCGCTGCTGCGATCTTTATACTGCTCGGAGGTGTGGCTTACGGTCCGGATGACGTAATGCTCCATAGGATCTTTCATTCATATCTCATGAACGCGTCCCTATAGAAATAAAATTCCTTTTTGAGTTTCTTCATCAAAACCAACCCTATTTTTTTAACGTAGTCATCTCCTGTGTTGGGCAAAGGCACAAGCTTCAGTCAGATATTCTGGCATATTCGATGGCTCGTTATTCGCTGCAAACTCGCGCTAAGCAGCGGACTGGCTCCCCACTTTCACGGCGCTCGTTTGAAAATGCAGCGTGGCGCTTCATTCAAACTCTTCAAACGACATGACCTCTCCCGGACACGGGTGCAATACTAAGGCTGTTCCAAGTATCAAGTGCATATTTGAATGCATACAATGTCTAGATCGTAGGCTTTCATGGCAGGTGTCTAGTTAATTATCTGGGATTTCAGGATGGAGCAGTGACGCTTGTTGGTCATTGTTTCCCGACGTTCAGCTGTCATTGCAGCAGCCTTAATCATGGGTACATGTTCGTGTAGGTATCCAAACTGACCGTTGGTTGTCAGTCGAATGTGCCCGTTTGACGTCACGCTGCTCCCTGTTTGGTCAGAGTTCAAGACAGTCACTCGCTAAGAGAACATTCCACGTGTTGTTAAGCCTGAATCCGTCTTCGCGATTGAAATTATTTGGTTGCTTCACGATCTCTATTGCCTTTCTATCCTGTTTTAATATCTACGGTAAAAAGAACTAAGCAACAGGTTCAGCCTTATCGAATTCGACGGCGTGTCTCGTGACGCCGGCATGTTCATCTATTGCAGATATGTAGTTTACTTGCTTTGTGTCTCGAATGAACTCTGATATTCTAATGGAGACGCGGCTTTTTGTTGGCTCTATGTATACCTGTCCACAGGAACAAGCCACTTTGTAAATTCCTGCGTCCTCGTTTGGCTGCTTTATCTTGGTTATCCATGTACCACTTGCGTAAGCTTGTTTATTGGTTGCATAACCGTTGCCATGTTATTTTCTTAGCAACCTGACGATTCTATCTCTCACTCCCTGTACGTACGGCAGAAAGGCTTCATGGTGGGTCCAATCTTCGTGCTTTCCAGCAGATCATCAGCTTTGATCTATATTCTGTAGGGCCCTATTTATCTGTCCTTTACTGTATCCATTGGCTAGTAGCGTATTCCTAACTCGTTCTTTCCCTTCATTCACGTTGTCCTTATCGCAAATGCAGTTGACTCTGGTGAAGAGTGTCATAGCTACTATTTCCTTCTGCGACGGTGGATGACTTGAGTTAGCATATAGGAACCGATCGATATGAATACCTTTTCATTAGAACCTGTGTCCAAGTGTGTTGTCTGTTCGTTTATAGAACAGGACGTCTAAGAAGGCCTGAAGTGTGTTGCGTCCATGTTCCCTTGTCAAAAAACGTCCACTACGTACCTGAACCAACACGTAGGTACCAGTAGGCTCCCCTTTATAGCGTTTTCCTCAATGTTTGCCATTAAAACGTTGGCCAATAACGGAGAGAGCGAGGAGAGGGATCCCTTGGCTGCTCCCTCCATTCGTTGAAACATCTAACCACTGAAGACGAAGACTGTGGAGTTCACTCAGAGTTCAGCTAAGTGAAATAAGTCCGTTGAACCTCCTGTGGCTGTGAGCGTTTGCCTGATTACCTGCATGGCGTCAGGTACAGGTACCCTTGTAAATAAGGACTCCGCATCAAAGCTTGTCAGTAGATTGCCGTCACTTGGGTTTGAACTCGCTATGATATCTACGAAGTGTTGCGAGTTTCTGACGTGAGAGGCTGGCGGAGGGAATAATGGCTGCAGGACCTGATTCAAATATTTAGCAACTACTTTGGTTAGGGACGTTGTGGTGTTAACTATATGTCTCAGAGGCACGGAACTTGTGTACCTTCGGTGGGCCGTAGAACGTGGGAGTTCTTGAGTAGCGAGGCTCTAGGAATTTCTTCTTGTCTTATGTAATAGATTATTCTTTAATTGGCCGCGTCGTCGTCCGCTCCAACTTCCCTATGGGGTTCGGCGGGACCGACTTACATGCTGAATCTGATAGGAGGCAGTGAACTTTATCAACGTAGTCTTGCGTGCCAAATACAACCGTAGTATTCACTTTGTCGCCGGGTAAAATCGTGATGCTTTCATAACTACGTAGTTTATAAGGTGACTTCGTAAATTAGTTAGGGTTGTCTTGCTTTTATTATATCTTATTTGGTTCCGTTGTGATAAAGCCAAAATGTATGGATCATGCTAAACCAACGTTGGATCAGATGTCACTATTAACTATCGTGTTATTGTTCTATATCATATAGGAATTTCATTTTTAGCCACTAACCTAGTTTTGTTTGATTTAGCTTCTCAGAGTAACGTTCTAGGACTTACAAGTAGGATGTTTATTTTTCAGAAAGGTTGATATAAGATAGAATTTTTGCATGATTAAATTTCGTTGCCCAACATGAGAGTACAATAGGAATATTTTTGATTGAATAGGGATTCCAAAGCCTGCATTTTGATAATTAATTGCTTTTTTGTTTTGTTTGAAGTGCAATATGTAAATAAATCCTGATGAGATTTTGTTTTATCTTAAGAGTAGCAATTTCCCAATTTTCACACAATACGCCCCGAGACAGAAATCTCGTCCTTATGAGTAGACGAGAGGTGGGAATCAACGCAAGGGCAAACTGAATAGGCAACCCAAAATACTGTTACGGCTGTGAGTTTGTGTCATCACTCGCCGCATGAGTCACAACTGCCCCAGGGCTGGGCTGTGTCCTGCCTCCTGTATTGCGCGCGCCTTATGCAACAGGGCTACTAAGACAAAGGGATAGTCCAGAATATTCGTGACTGGACGAGCGATGGAAACCTCGAGAAGCCGTGAACCCTGGATGGATCTAGAAGCATTTATTGAGTCACCGGCCTGCTATATAAGTGCGACCTGTCTAGCAGTTGTTGTTGTTGTGTTTTACGAGCTAGTGCGAGCGATTATCTTGTGCGACAGAAGTGTGGTGATGAAGTGCTGTGCGAGTTACGAAATCCAGTGACATTGTTTCTCCAGCTTGTGGACAGCGAAATAGCCTGCAGCAAGTGATCGTAAGTAATTGTGGACGGAGAACATAAAGGAGAGGAGCAGGTAGTTTCTGTCAAGGCCACCGTACTCATTAGGACGGATTAACTTCTGTGATCTGTTGACAAGTGGAAGGGACAAGAGCGCTCAAGGAAGAGACTTGAGGAAACTGGAGTAAGGCTCCTAATTGCTTGTATTTGCTGACTAGTGTAATTTTCTGGCCACAATAAAGTTAATTATTTCTTTAAGCAGTAATTGGTGTTGTGCTTTGTACCCCCACCGTAATCCAGTTAACAAAAGTGCCACTAGGGGGGTGGCACGTAACAACTGGTGTCAGAAGCTGGATTACGAACTCAAGCACAACACCTGACGGTCCTGGTTTCAAAACCCGAGCAGGTCATTTTCTCTAATTTTCCTGTGAGTGCATGCCCTTTACAAGACAAACAACTAAAATGGAGGAGAAATTGGCAGCATTGCTAGAAAAGTTAAATGGCATGGAAACCAAGATAGAAGACGGCCAGAAGAAGCTAGAAGACGGCCAGAAGAAGATGGAAGACGGTCAAAATAAGTTAGCGGAGGACCTGAAGAAGATGGAGGACGGCCAGAAGAAGATGGAGGACGGCCAGAAGAAGTTAGCCGAGGACCTAACTGCCAAACTAGAAGACGGCCAGAAGAAGATGGAAAACGGTCAAAATAAGCTAGCGGAGGACCTGAAGAGGATAGAGGACGGCCAGAAGAAGATGGAAGACGGTCAGAATAAGTTGACACAGGACCTGAAGAAATTAGAACTGGGTCTGCGTGAGGAAGTCACGGCAGTGGAAAAGAAGTTCGACGCCTTACAAGTGGAAGTTGCCGAGCTGCGCCAACGCCCGCTGATGGGGGTGGAGGAGAAATTCAACGTCTTACAAAAGGAACTTGCCGAGCTGCGCCAACGCCCACTGACGGGGGTGGAGGAGAAATTCATCGCCTTGCAAGTGGAAGTTGCCGAGCTGTGCCAACGACCGCTGATGGGGGTGGAGGAGAAATTCAACGCCTTACAAGTGGAAGTTGCCGAGCTGTGCCAACGCCCGCTGATGGGGGTGGAAGAGAAATTCAACGCCTTACAAAAGGAAGTTGCCGAGCTGCGCCAACGCCCACCCACCGTTACACCGGGAATATCAGGAACGGGACATAGCAGAGTGACGCCCCCAACCTTCGACGGAAAGGTCCCGTGGAGCACCTACTTACGTCAGTTCGAGGCGGCCTGTTCCATAAATAACTGGAACAACACAGAAAAGGCTACAGCTCTCATTGTAGCGCTAAGAGGTGACGCCCTTAACGTCATTCAGGCCATCCCGACTGGATCCCAGGACTACGCTTCCCTGATCGCCCATATGGAGTCCCGATATGGAGATAGCCATCTTCAGCAGGCCTATCAGATGCAGCTCCGGACCCGGGTACAGAAGAACGCGGAAACCCTACAGGAGTTCGAGATGGACATCGCACGCCTCGTAAGGCTCGCCTACCCAACAGCGCCGGCCGACTTTCTAGACCAGATAGCGACGCAGACTTTCACCCACGGGCTACGGGACTCGGACACTCAGCAGGCGCTGCGACTCGCGCGCAATAAGACCCTGACAGATGCGCTGAGCCACGCACTTGAGTTCGAGACGGCAAAACAGGCATCCAGAATGCACGCGCGGGTGCGTCAAGTGGACGTCGACGAACCAGTAAAAACCAACGAGACCAAGCCCCTGGCCGACGAATTGATGGAGGCGCTAAGCCGTTTCTTCAAGAATCACAGTACCACCAACAAAAACGTAGCCGGAGGACATCCGGAGAGGCGGCCAAGAAGAGGACTACCGACCTGCTGGACCTGCCGTAAGAGAGGCCACCTGAGCAAGGACTGAGGTGATCGCCGCCGCCAAGGGTTTCCGTCGGGACAGTCAGTCGTAGGGAAACCGCGCGGCCCAGGAAAGCAAGTTTCAGCCAGCCTAGGGGGGAAAAGCTTGGCTTGTGGCAGTCGTCAAGCCCCGGCAGCCCAAGTTCGTGTGACGCAGTTACGGAGGGATAATAGCAGCCTGATGGTCGACGGAGTCTTCAACGGAGAGAGCTGGCCCATGCTAATCGACACGGGAGCATCGAGGACCATCGTCAGCCCCACCGTGATCCCGAAGTGGAGAGTTCAACCCACACAAAGGAACCTCCAGCTAATAACCGCGACCGGAGAGACCACACAGGTACATGGCGAAGCATCACTGGAGTTCGTCATTGGTCGACGGGCGATAAAGCATCCAGTGCTTGTGGCCGACGTATCAAATGAAGTGATCATTGGACAGGACTTCCTGGACCAGAACAACATCATCTTGGATCTGAGTACCAACACTCTGCACTTCGGAGGTGAGGAACTTGCTTTGCAACCTGCGCACGAGTCCATCACCGCACGACGAGTAAGGCTGAGAGAAGACGTCATCGTTCCTGCCAGGACGGAGGTCAGCGCCGCCGTAATTGTCGACGGAACTGCTGAGGGAGTGGCGGCTGTCATCGAGCCAAAATATGAGGACATCCAGACAAAAGGATTGCTAGTTGCCAAGACCCTCATCAACACGACGCCTCGGTCGTACGTCCGCCTGTCCAACCTGAACGACTACGATATTACGGTTCACCGGGACACCAACCTAGGAGTCTGCGAGCCCGTTACCTGGATTGCCCACATCACAGAAACGACGGACGGACACCTGAAGACGGACAACCGAAGAAGACGCGCCCTGCCAGAAGAACTACAGAAGCTGTACCAAGGATCCCAGGACCATTTAGACGAAGAGCAATCACGCCTAATTCAGGACCTGCTACGCGAATTCCAGGATGTCTTTTACGTGGGGAGCAAAGACTTCGGCAGGACAAGCTTGGTCCAGCACAGAATCGACGTTGGGGACAGCGCACCGATTAGGGCCCCATTCCGACGTGTCCCGCTCGCCAAGCAAGCCGAAGTCGACCGGATGGTAGAAGAGATGAAGGAGCAAGGGGTGATCGAGCCATCACATAGTCCTTGGAGATCTCCGGTCGTGCTTGTGAAGAAGAAGGACGGTTCCACCAGGTTCTGCGTGGACTACAGGCTGGTGAACGACGTCACGAAGAAGGACAGCTACCCTCTACCCCGGATCGACGACACGCTGGACACCATATCAGGGTCAAGATGGTTCTCCACCCTGGATTTGAAGAGTGGCTACTGGCAGGTGGAGGTCCACCCTAAGGACCGCGAGAAAACGGCGTTCTCTGTGGGCAGCGGGCTCTGGCAGTTCACCGTCATGCCATTCGGTCTGTGCAACGCCCCTGCGACCTTCGAAAGGCTAATGGAGTCCATTCTGAGGGGACTACACTGGAAGACCTGCCTGGTCTACCTAGACGACGTCATCGTTCTGGGGAGGAACTTCGAGGAGCACTACAGCAACCTGAAGGAGATCTTGTTGAAGCTACGGGCTGCCCAGCTGAAGTTGAGCCCCAAGAAGTGTCAGCTCTTCCAGAAGCGGGTCCAGTACCTTGGGCATATCGTCTCCGAGGAAGGGGTGCGCACCGACCCAGAGAAGACCGCAGCTGTGAGGGAGTGGCCAGTTCCGAAGGACAAGTCCCAACTACGAAGCTTCCTGGGTCTCTGCACTTATTACCGTCGCTTCGTGAGAGGATTCACCGACATCGCCAAACCTTTACATCGACTGACTGAGAAGGACCAACTCTTCACGTGGACAGCAGAATGCCACAGTGCCTTCGAACAACTCAAGCAGGCTCTGTGCACCGCACCTATTCTGGCCTACCCCAGACCTGGAACAAGGTTCATCGTCGATACCGATGCCAGCGACTTTGGCATAGGGGGAATCCTGTCGCAAGTAGTGAACGGCGAGGAGAGAGTAGTGGCCTACTTCAGCAAGGCCCTGTCAAAGCCAGAAAGGAACTACTGTGTCACCAGGAAGGAGCTGCTCGCCATCGTGAAGACCATTGAACACTTCCACAAGTACCTGTACGGGCAAGAATTTCTCATCAGGACCGACCATGCATCCCTGCGGTGGCTCCTGAACTTCAAGCAGCCCGAGGATCAACTCGCGCGGTGGTTAGAGAGGCTTCAACAGTACAACTTAGAGATTCAGCACAGGAAAGGCCAACTGCATTCTAACGCCGACGCCCTGTCACGAAGACCGTGCCCCGAAGACTGCACCTTCTGTGCCCGAAGGGAGGAGAACACCGGGATACAGTGCCGACGGACTACTGTGGAACTTCAGGGGAACTGGAGCCGCGAATCTTTCACGCGGGTACAAGCAGAAGATGATGACCTGGGACTGATAGCCGAATGGAAGAGGGCCTGTGTCCCCAGACCCGGGTGGAACATTGTGAGTGACTACAGCTCAAAGTTTAAGTCCTACTGGGCACAGTCGGACTCGCTGATTGTAAGGGATGGCCTCATCTGCCGCGCCTGGGAGAGCACCGACGGGAAGACATCTCGGGAACAAGTCGTCGTTCCAAAGGCTATGACGGAGGAAGTCCTGAAGGAAGTTCATGGAGGATCATCTGGTGGACACCTAGGGATAAAGAAGACCCTGGAGAAGCTGAGAGAGCGGTTCTACTGGATCGGATGCCGAACAGACGTGGAGAACCACTGCGCGAGGTGCCACGATTGCGCAGCCAGCAAGGGCCCAGGACGAAGACGACGGGGTCCACTGAAGACCTACAACGTGGGCGGCCCCATGGAGAGAGTGGCCATCGATGTTGCTGGGTCATTCCCGTTAAGCGAGGCAGGGAACCGCTACATATTAGTCGTCAGCGACTACTTTACCAAATGGCCGGAGACGTATGCGCTCCCTAACCAAGAAGCCGCGACGATTGCAGAGACCCTGGTGAAAGAATTCGTCAGCCGGTACGGAGTACCCCTGGAGCTGCACTCCGACCAAGGGAGGAACTTCGAGTCGCAGGTGTTCCAGAACCTATGCCAGCTGCTCGGAATGCGGAAGACAAGGACAACGCCGCTACACCCTCAGTCCGACGGGATGGTAGAGCGATTCAATCGCACCATCGAGAACCATCTCCGAATAGTCGTCAGCGAGCACCAGAGGAATTGGGACAAACATCTTCCACTATTTCTCCTGGCCTACCGCGCCGCCGTGCATGAAGCCACCGGGTGCACACCAGCCCGGGCCATGTTTGGGAGGGAGCTCCGTCTACCTGTCGATCTTGCCTTCGGCCGACCTGGGAATGATCCGATCCCGGTAAGCCAGTATTGTCAAGAACTGGTCGACCAACTGGAGGACGTACACGCGTTCACGAGGAGGAAACTACGGATCGAGACCGACCGAATGAAGACCCGATACGACCAGCAGACGGATGCCGGCGGATTCCACGAGGACGACCTGGTCTGGCTCTTCAACCCATTACGGAAGAAAGGCCTGTCACCCAAACTGCAGAAGTCCTGGGAGGGCCCGTACCGAGTCGTGAAACGGATCAACGATGTCGTCTACAGGATCCAGCGGAGCCCGAGGGCGAAGATGAAGATCGTGCATCGAGATCGCCTGGCAGCCTACGGAGGGTCACAGACGGACCAATGATTGATCGGGACGATCAGCCTTTTTAGGAAGGGGGTGGTGTTACGGCTGTGAGTTTGTGTCATCACTCGCCGCATGAGTCACAACTGCTCCAGGGCTGGGCTGTGTCCTGCCTCCTGTATTGCGCGCGCCTTATGCAACAGGGCTACTAAGACAAAGGGATAGTCCAGAATATTCGTGACTGGACCAGCGATGGAAACCTCGAGAAGCCGTGAACCCTGGATGGATCTAGAAGCATTTATTGAGTCACCGGCCTGCTATATAAGTGCGACCTGTCTAGCAGTTGTTGTTGTTGTGTTTTACGAGCTAGTGCGAGCGATTATCTTGTGCGATAGAAGTGTGGTGACGAAGTGCTGTGCGAGTTACGAAATCCAGTGACATTGTTTCTCCAGCTTGTGGACAGCGAAATAGCCTGCAGCAAGTGATCGTAAGTAATTGTGGACGGAGAACATAAAGGAGAGGAGCAGGTAGTTTCTGTCAAGGCCACCGTACTCATTAGGACGGATTAACTTCTGTGATCTGTTGACAAGTGGAAGGGACAAGAGCGCTCAAGGAAGAGACTTGAGGAAACTGGAGTAAGGCTCCTAATTGCTTGTATTTGCTGACTAGTGTAATTTTCTGGCCACAATAAAGTTAATTATTTCTTTAAGCAGTAATTGGTATTGTGCTTTGTACCCCCACCGTAATCCAGTTAACAAAAGTGCCACTAGGGGGGTGGCACGTAACAATACATTTAGTATAAAATAATTAATATCTCGCGAACCCATGGCTGGATTTGTACATGCCACATGTCGTAGGACTCGGGGTGACGGCCCTTTTCTATGGACGACTCGTTATATTTTTGATTTTTTTAAATTAGGCTATATGTTCAAAACTAATAATGATAGAGCGTTGTGAAATGGCTCAAACGAAAGGTTTTTTAATCTTTAGATAAAAAAATTCAAAAAAGTTCCATTTTTAAAATTGACTATATTTCTGGGATTAGGAATTTTACAAAGAAGTGTGCGTGATTAAATTAAAGGTCTTTACCCCCTCTACCCCCATAATAAGTCTCAGGTCTCTATGACAAAAAGTAGTGCAGCAGTGTGGCTGTGATATTCCTACTTGGACCATGTTATGCATAAAGGAACCAAGCACTATTTTTATTGAAATTGAGTTATAAGTGCCATTTGTGGAGGAAATATTGAACTATCTGCCCAGTCTTCAGGCATGGAATAATTATTTGACATTTTAAGTTTGAAGAAAGTTCTTGTTCTGTATGGCAGATTGGAGAAAACGCATAGTAGAACCAAGTGCCATGCAATCTTAAAGTGAGGTTAAATCAGTGATTAAATGTTTTGCATAACGGAACCAAACGCCTTGCATATGATGTATTTGTATTGCTTTGTTGATCTAATTTGTACATTGGTACTGTAGTAAATTACATTTTGCAATGAATATGTTTTTAAAAGTCTAATAATATTCTTTATGAAAGAGTAAAAGATTGTAAAAATAATCTACAGAAATAAGTAATTTATGAGTGCAGGCTCACTGATGATAAAAAAAAATACCCAGGATACAGATCCCATTATCCAGGTGGTTAGACTGAATTTTATTATTTATCAACAGATCTCACTAGGAAGATGTTGATTGTTGCTTTAATGAGCGTAACAGTGAGGTCATTTTCCCCTAGACCACTTTCACTGTTTTGCACCGCTTGCGTAAAGAGGAACATAGCAAACTTGTTTATAAACCAAGATATCAAGCAATTTTTGTCAGTAATTCTATTTAGAAAAAGAGGGGCGTGATGTTGCAGTGGTCAAGCTGTTTGCCTCTCGCCAAGGTGGAGCGGGTTCGATTCCCGGTCAATGCATGTGAGATTTTCGAAGTGAAATATCACGTCCTGTGGTTCGGATTCCACGTAAAATGGAGGTCCAGTAGCTCATGATCGCGAGATTAACGGTCACGTAAAACTAAAACCTTCCTTTTTCAAAAAAAGAATATATAAGTTACCTGTAGTACATCTGACCTACCAGGCCAAAATTGTGAATTGCCATCAGCAACAACTGATGAAGAGTGAGAAAATATTGCAAAATAAGGACCGTAATCTTCACCTGGATATAGTAGAAAACGCGTGTAAGTTTAATCGATGACATTGAAGGGTGTAAAGCTTTTATTGTTTTTGAGGTGGTGAGTGAATGGATGTGGATTTTCTGTTGTTTGTTCATAAGCACAGTTAATTTTGTATTCCACTACAGTTTCTCGTTCTATTCATGAGACATAAAATGCATAATAATAATGATAATAATAATTATAATAATAATAATAGAAAATTATTTTGAATTTCGTGTGAATTTGTACTATTGCATTCAAGAAGAGTGTCATATCCACATGGGATGAAGGTGACCAGATTTGAGTCCCTGGCTATGCTTAAGGATCACTATTCAGGCGTCCAGAGCCGGTGTTTACATGCGGTAGGGGGGACAGACCCTTTCCAATCCTCCCCCTGCCATAGCATCCGGCAGGTGCCCATTTTGCATCACAGGGCTAGGAGACCACGTACCACACCATACTAAGACTTTTTAATTTCATGCCAGAGCCGGGAATCGAACCTGGGACCTCTGGGGTTACAGCCAATAATGCTATCCATTGCACCACGTGGCGGTCTATATTTCATTAGAGAATGACAATCAGCTATGCTGTGTATGCAAATATTCATAACTGAACCATGTGTCTGGTTCCATTTAAATTATTGTATATGGAATATAATCAATAAAGCATAGTCCGGCTCCGTGGCTAAATGGTTAGCGCGCTAGTCTTTGGCCCAAAGTGCCCCGGGTTCGATTCCCGGCCGAGCCATCAGGGATTTTAATCTCCTGGCATTAATTCCCGTGGCTCGGGGACTGGGTGTTTGTGCCGTCTTCTTCATCACTTCATTCTCATTACGACGCTCAGCTCGCCCACGGGCGTCAAATAGAAATACTTGCACTCGACGTCTCCGGAGGCCACACGATCATTACATTACAATAAAGCATAAAGGAACCAAGTGCCATTTTTAGTGTATTCAAGTAATTTAAAAAGGCAAAATAAATATATGTATGTAATAAAGTAAAATGTATCCCCCTTTACGTAATTATGCTATTTTCAGATTCCACATATGTAATGGGAATTAAATATCGAAGGTTAACTTTGAGCCTTAATATCTCAGTTCCATATTAATGGTGGTTGGTTCCTTTATGCATAACGTGGTCCACTGTCCTGTGGCAGTGGTCTCTTACTTTTTTTTCTCCGCCTAAAATGGGCTTTTCACATATGTGGCAGGTGGTGGCTTGATCATATTCTCTTTGCTGTACGTCATTCATCTGAATAGGTACAGGGTTGTCCAAAAATTTTTCTACTTTGCCCGCTAAAGCCGCCATTTGATCAACAAACCACCGCGCACAATCCTGACCTTTGTGACTTACATACTCACATTGGGAATTATCATAGTGACAGAAAACATAATAGGCTACAGCAAAAGGCTCATGTTTCTGCACTGGATAGGTTGAGCTTGTAAGGGGGCTTGGTTCACATCCCTGAATGGGAACAGTAAGGGCCTAAAAATCAGCGTAAACAGTAAATGGTACCATGTCTTGTTTATTAGTGGCCTTAAATTTTAAGACTGCGTCATTCCCTTCGGGCAGCACTAGCTTTACTGCCGGCTGCCCTTCGCAGTCTCCCATATGTCGTTCCAAGAGTTCTGCAGATCCAAAATACTGAAGGCAGCACTCACAAATGTGTTTTGCACACTTATGATTAGACACTTGACTGCTTACTAGTTTTCCTAAATTCTTTATCCAACAATAATGATTTTTATCCCCATCAGACAGGAAAAGCAAGTGAATGTGATGTCACCTGATTGGTGGCATACAAGGGGCCCACAATATTGGATCCCTCGATGCCATACACCATGAAAGAGAAATTTGAATTATCTTTCTCAAATAAATGAATTTTATCTAGAGGCATGGGAAATGAAACACGCTCGAGATTGAGAGTTTGTTTCATGTGGTTAAACAATTCTTTGTACTGCCCTGGTCTATGAGCATTACTGTTTTCACAGGGATGCAGACAGCTAACTATACTCCACAAAAAGCAGTAATCGTCTTTATTGCGTATGTTGATCACTGCCTTTCTGGAAGCGACAAAACTCGGTGTGGGAATATAGCTACTTCCTGCATTCAATGCATTGTATTTTCAAATATTGATTTGCAAATAGGCAATGCTATTGAGGGCCAAGCCACTGGGACCCTGTAGCAACTTGTCAAATTCTGTGAAAAGAGCTTGAATAGCTTTCTCCTGATACCATGTTTCCAAATTATCGGCTATCAGTACTTTCTCCATTTTTGTACAAAGGTTGAAGGTGAGTTTCTCTTCAACATTATTTTTTATCAACGTAAATTCACATAGTAGTTCGAAATTTATTTTTAAAGCCTGATGCAATCTTAAGCCTTGTTCACATTCACTCAAAAAAAATGGGAAAACATAATTCCAAAAAATCTTTAGGCGACAGACAGTGATTCGCATTGTAAATTCGGCTGGAGCAAACTCGCGTTTTGAAACATTTGGCCAAAGGCTGCCACACTAACACTTCGCTCTCTGATATAGACATGATTATAAAATGGACCAATAAACGTGCAAACCTTACCTTAGAATAGGTTAATCCAAAACCAGCAATTCCACATGGCCACACTTATCGCTTTCACTGACTGGCACACAATCACGCCCACAGGCACACAATGGTCATAGCAATTGGCCCCAGCAGGAGATGAACACCAACAAGGTTTCTGTTGATTTTGTATCACCAACAAGGTTTCTGTTGTTTTTGTTTCCAACGATTTATCTGAAAAAAAAAACAATAAAATCCATTATTAGTCATGGTTATATACATTAAACATGTGCATTCATTCATTGATTCATTCATTTGTTCATTCATTCATTCATTAATTCGTTCATAGGAGTTGCTAAAAACAAAAGGTTTCAAGTGTGCACACATAGATAAGACGCTCGCTCGAAAAGTAATAAGGTAATTTACAAAGTAAAGAATTAATCTATATTCATAGCTCACCTTTTTTTAAAAATTTCGCAAGCGTGTCGGTAGTTAAAGCCTGTTCACTCCATATACGTCTTCATTCTAAAACAATAATAAATACACGCCATAAGTTTATAAATTTCCATGAAATAAATGGCATACATTCAACAACAACAACAATAAAAGTAATGGAACAACATGTACTCACCATATAATGAATTATAATGCTTTCAGCATATGTGCTCTTTGCCGCCACTGTCACTGTCACTGTCACTGTCACTGTCTCTCTCTCTCTCTGCTTTCCCAGATTTAATGTTTTTTTTTAATTTTCTTGCGTTTTGAAAATCTGCAACAAACGAAATCCCCCAAAAAATACAATCAGTCACTAACATACTTTTCACGCATACACAAAATAACAATAAAACCAATCATATCATAATTAACAATAATGAACCTACCTTATTACAAGTATGGCCGCGGTTCACGTAATTTTTTACTATGAGCTTAAGGCACTTGCATCCGTCGTCTTCAAAGGTGATAACAAGAATGATGACTCTCTCTTACTCTCTGACATATATGTCTCCTCAACAAGATGCAAAGTTAACACTTACTTTCTTTTTGCTCCTACGCGTAGGATGTCGTGGAACGCACAACTCAGACTGATTCTCACAAGCTTTGCAAACTCTGCATGTGTGTGCGTGGGAATGCAATGATCAGCTTTTCGACAGAGCTGTATGTCCTTCATTGCAGGATCGAGTTACATGTCTGGGTCAGATAACAGCACCTGCATGCGAACAACAGGCTGTTATCTCTCTGGCTGCGAGGCTCGTACGATGATAAGACCCCTTGTCTTGTCTTACTAGCCGTGGGTCAGTCTCAATGCTTTCAATTCTCATTTCATCAAGCAAGTCCTCTCTCTGCGTGTGAGCCCAGGCAAGCCATGTCAAATAATAATAATAATAATAATAATGCATATGTGTTTTACCAACATCATAGCGCTTAACATAACGTGACTTCAAATCTGGTTTCTTACTTTTCCTCGTTTTCCCCAACTATCTCGAAAAATGGCGGAAACCATGATTTAAGCTTTTCAATACCTACATTCCCGTAAAGAGGACAACGAGACGAAAAAATAGTATCACGCACGTCATCATCACGTTTTCAATTTTCGCAATATTACGGAAAAACACAAAAAAAACATTTTCCATAAAAAACATGTTTACAGATTTTTACCTTTTCCATACCTCCGTCTCCGTAAAGAGGACAACGAGACGAAAACATCAACATGCCCGTCATAAAGAATCACATGATTCGGTTTCCAAATAACTTGAAAATTAACAAAAACCATTTTCCATAAAAAAACATGTTTCCAGCTTTTTACCTTTTCCATACCTACATCCCCGTAAAAAGGACAACGAGACGAAAAAATACTATCACGCACATCATCATCACGTTTTCCGTTTTCCCAATATTAGGGAAAATCACAAATCCATTTTCCATCAGAAAACTATGTTTCTAGCTTTTTACCTTTTCCACACCTACATCCCCGTAAAGAGGACAATGAGACGAAAAAATACTACCACATACGTCATCATCACGTTTTCAGTTTTCGCAATATTAGGGAAAATCACAAAAACCCATTTTCCATCAAAAAACGTGTTTCCAGCTTTTCACCTTTTCCATACTTACATCCCCGTAAAGAGGACAACGAGACGAAAAAATACTATCACATACGTCATCATCACGTTTTCCGTTTTCCAAAAATGAGCACAAATGTGAAAAACGCATTTTTAGAACCAAAACCCTATTTTCACCTTTTCGACACCTGTATTCCGGTAAAGAGCACGACGAGACGAAAGAAACGAATCCAAGCACGCCCTACTAGCATGATTCCTTCCATTCCAAGGTCGCAGGGGCTCACAACTTCCCCCTCACCACACTACTCATGATACGACTACTGAGCTAGCGTGAGAAAGACAGGACAGTTGAAGGTCAAGGAATACAATGCACGTGTAGGAATGATGTCCCCGGCAGTGTAGGGGAGGGTTAGGCGGGTGGTGAGAGAGAGTGGGAGTAGACATGGCTTAAGCATGTCTACTCTTACTTATATCATTACTTGACAAGACGCAACAGTGTGAACACTTTCTCTGGTTTAAACAGTTTATTCTTTTACGTGTTAGTGGAAAATACTTGAACTAGTTGTGGGGTAGGTATTTATTTATTGATGTATATATTTACTGACAATTATTGATTGATTGATTGATTCATGAATTGATGAGGTGATTAATCAATTTTATTTATTTGTTTGCAGATAGTGTTGACGATTGAGACGTTGGTATACCTAGCACAGTTAGTGGCGTGATACTTTGATATTTGTTGATAGGTAAGTACTTTATTAATGGACTTTGGTTTTTTAATGGTAATGGGTGTTTTAAATTATTGATTGGTATTTATTGATTGTTTTTAGATAATTGTTGTCCCTGTTGTGTGTTAGAAAGAGATTGAGAGGGAGAAAGACAGAAATAGGAATATAAACCATTACCATACTAGCCCACGAGAAGGGAATAAAGCAAAGCATTACAAAGCAATGTGAGATTTCTTTTTTTTATAACCTGTTTGATTTTTTTGTTTAATACCATTTTATTTTTTTTGAAATGCATGTATTCATTTGAATTTATGTACTTATGGTGGTTTCATCTTTCTTTTTTTTTTTGCGTTCTGCCCATTATAGAACGCGCTTGAACTTGTTTTTCGGCTTGAAGATATTCGCCTTCCTATCTTCCCAAAATCTCTTCATGAAGTCACTGTGCTGCTTCTTCCGTTCTTCTGTCCACTTGGTTCCAGTCCTGCCACTAGTTTTCACCCTAAACTTGTGCTTTGTTACTGCCGTCCTGAAGACTTTGCGGTTTCTCAGAATATGTTCTCCGATGTTCAACTCTTGCAGGTCCTCTCTTGATTCATCCAGCCAGGCTATCCTTGATTTCTGAGAATTTATTACATTGAATAACCTTTTTGTAAGTCTATAATCGTCCATCCTGAAGAGGTGTCCACAAAATGTTTAACGTCTTTTTCGTACAGTGTTGCTGAAACTATCTGTGTGACGGTATAGGTCTGAATTTCGTCTTTTAATCCAAATTCCGTTTTCTTGTGTGGGGCCGAATATTTTTCTAAGAATTTTACGTTCTTGCTTTTCTATATTTGCAATTTTAGAATGAACTCCTAAAGCTATGGTTTCTGAAGCATATAGAGCTTCCGGTAGTACAACTGTTTTGTAGTGTTTCAGTTTTGCATTATGTGACATAACTCTTTTATTATAGTGATCCCATGTTAGTCTGAATGCTCTATGAAGTTTTGAGGCTCTTTCTGTGTTAGCCAAACTGTCCAATCCTGAAGGAAGAATTATTTCTCCAAGGTATTTAAAAAATTCTACTTGTGATATTGCTCCATACGCTGTTTCTATTTTTTCTTTCTTCTTTTTTTTGCTGAAAATTCTGCATGTACTTGGTTTTTTCAAATGATATTTGAAGGCCTGCTTGTGATGCTATTCCGTATAATGTCTCAATAGCATGCATAGTTTCTTCTTTGTTCCTAGTGATAATCGCTAGGTCATCTGCGAAAGCCAAGCATTTCACATTGATTTTGTTTCCAGCAGTTCCTATGCTAACGCCTTTGATGTTCTTTTCCCACTCTCTGATGACTTTATCTAGAACCAGGTTAAATAGAAGGGGTGAAAGTCCGTCTCCTTGGCGAACACCTGTTCGTACTTCAAAAGAGTCAGAAATTTCCCCCAAGAAACTTCACCTTCGATATTGTATTGGTGAGAGTCTGACGAATCAGTTCTCTGGTCTTCCTGTCCAATTGAAGTTCTTCTAGCGTCTCAAACAGGGTCTGCCTGTCCACAGAATCATATGCTTTCTTTAGGTCCACAAAGGTGACAATTGTGGGGTTGGATCTGCAGATCTTCAAAATCATCTTCAGATTCCATATCTGTTCAGCACATGAACGCCCTTTCCTAAAACCCGCTTGATATTCACCAATCAAATGGTCTGTTTGTTTCTCTAGTCTGTTCAGAAGAGTTTTAGATAGGATTTTATAGGCCACATATAATATGGATAGACCTCTATAGTTGTTTGGATCAGTTTTGTTACCTCTCTTGTGCAATGGATGTATTAACGCGCACTTCCAGTCCTGTGGGATCACTTCTGTTTCCCAAATTGCTTTTAAAATTGCATGGATTCTTCTGGTGACCTCTTCCCCACCGAGTTTCAACATTTCAGCGGTAATACCGTCTTCTCCTGGTGCTTTGTTGTTTTTAAGAGATTGAATGATTTCAGCTGTTTCTTCCATTGTCGGTGGATGTGAATCTGCATTCGGTGCAGGCTTTTCAAAGTGCATTTTTTCTTTCGGTGGGTCACAATTGAGTAGGTCTTGGAAGTAATCAGCTAAGATCTTGCAGTTTTCCTTGGTGTTTGTTTCTAGTGAGCCATTTGGTCTACTGAAACATATATTAGGTGGTTGATAACTAGACAGACTCTCACGGAAGGTCTTATAGAAATTTCTGGTGTTGTTTTTTAGGAAATCCTGTTCTATCTCTATGAGTTTATTCCTGTCGTATGTCCGCTTCTCCCTGCGGATGATCTTAGCTGTTGATTTCTGGATCTTAAGGAATAATTCCCATCGTTCAGTTGTCTGATGTCCGTTCCATTTATTCCAGGCTTTAATTCTGTCTTCAATTGCTTTATCACAGGTTGTGTTCCACCATCTGTGTTTCCTTTTCCTTGGGGGCTGCCCTAACTTCTGTGCTGATGTCAGAATTGAGTTTCCTAAGTCCCTCCAGTCTTTGGGATTTAGCTCTTTTATGGCCTGAAGAAATTCTTTGGCGTTCTGCTTGAGGTGCTCCGGATCCACTCTTAGTAATCTCTTAGTTTTTGGTTTGGATCTATTAGGCTGGAATTTCACTTTCATTTGGCTTAAGTAGTGATCAGAGTCAATCACTCCCCTGCGCACTCTAACATTTAGGATTTCACATATGTTATGTTTGGACACTGCTACATGATCAATTTGGAATTCTCCTAGTGCTGGATTTGGTGATTTCCATGTTTTCTACTTGTGTGGAGACCTGGTGAAATATGTAGACATGAGCCTCAAATTAAAGGATTTACAGCAATTTATCAGATGCTCACCATTCTGATTTGTTCTCCAATGTGCTGGATGATGACCAACTATGGATCTATACTTCTTTTCTCTACCAACCTGTGCGTTAAAGTCACCGAGTAAAATTTTCACATGATGTTTAGGAATTTTGCTGACGGTTTCCTCAAGGAGTTCCCAAAAGTCTTCTACTTTCTGAGGGTTTTTCTTATTGTCATTGTTTATGGGAGCGTGGGCATTAATCAATGTGTATGCCTTCTTTTTAGATATTGGGAAAATCTATACCGCTATAGCAACTAAAAACCTTAGACGCACTAAAGTGAAACCATTGTCGTGCAGTCAACGGCTGAAATCTCAGGTAAGACTAACTTACAATGATGTCCCATTTTACCGCTGCAAATAGTTTAACCTGGCAGCCCTTAAACGCTTGTTTAAAATCCCGTGTTTGTTCCGGTCGCGAGGCAAATGTTATGGAAAGTTGGATTCTCAAAGAATTTTTGGAATCTTGCATTTAATTTTTAGGGAGCAAATTTGTACAAGTCAAAGATTGCACATGGCTTTAAAAGGTGAATACGGAACCGGTGTGAGATTTTGTATACAAAAAGAATGACGTGGAACATAAAGAAAAAAATATATTTGCAGCAAAATGCAAGATATTTTCATAGCCCACATTTTGGAACAGTGGTATGAAACGCATGTAGTGAATGCCTTGCTGACTTAATTTGATAAACTCCAATAAAGACCTAGTGGCCTTGCCTTAGACAAAATTCATCACCTGCAAATGAATAATTGCAAATTCAACCCTTTCAATGCTGGGTCTAGTTATATCCCTACACGACCAGCGATTGCCTGTCGGAGAGCGATGGTGAATATAAAGAACAGGGACGATGAATGTTTCCTTTGGTCTGTGGCTGCGTTTTTGCACCCAGCACAACGTAACAGTTGTAGACCGGGAAAGTACAAGGCCATGTTGGAGCAATTGAAAAAAAAACTCATGTATCGTTCCCTATGGACTTAACCAACATCCATAGGTTTGAGCAGGACAATCCTGATTATTCGTTTATGGTTTATGACCTTGACGGTGATGAAATTATGGGTCCTCTTTATGCCACGAAAGAACCAAAACGACACCACATTCATCTTTTATATTTGTCTGAAGGAGAGGTGAATCACTATTGCCCTGTTAACAATTTCAGTAAATTGTTTGGTAGTCAACTGTCCAAACATCATCCTAAGAAGCATATTTGTGACCGTTGTCTGCAATATTTTATAACCCCTACCCTTTTAATGCGACATAGGGAAGATTGTGTATCCCAGGAGGCGGTGAGATTAGTATTGCCACAATGGGACGATGTTTTGTTGAAATTTAAGAATATCCACAAGCGTGATACAGTCCGCTTTGTGGTCTATGCTGATTTCGAGGCTCTCACCACACCCATGGCGGGATGCGAACCAGTTCCCACCTTCAGCTCAACCACACCCTTTCAAAAACATGAACCCTTTGCCATAGGATTTAACGTGGTGTGTGCCTATGACCCCACAAAATCCTATTTTAAATCCTATCAGGGGATATATTGTGCTAAATGATTTTTGAACCAACTTGTCGAGTTGGCTGACCATGTACGGAAGTTACTAGACCACCCAGTACCCATGAGTCTAACTCGAGGACAGCAGGAACAGTATGAGCATGCAACCACATGCCATATTTGTGAAAAGCCGCTGGTGAGGGCTGAAGACACAGTTCGTGACCACTGTTTATGAGACAAAGCTTTCCCAGTTCGTAAAACCTCTAGGTAGTCATCCACACGTAGCGATTTTACGACTGCTCTACCTACGCCTTTTGCTCTTTTAGTTTCCTTATGGTTTAGTGTGTGATAAGCATACATCTTAGAAGCCAAACCAACAAATTCCGCCATGATGGAATCACCACATTCATCTTTTAAAACACCCATTATCTTTTTGTTTTTCATGGGAGCTGAAACACGTTGTCAGTACTATAAGAAGAGGTGTCGAACCAGTCACTATGTTGTCTCATCATGACATAGGGGTTGCAGTGGCGAATGTGATAGATGTGTCGTTAGGCCCTTTGTGAATTGTTTTGGAACAATAAATAATACATTCGAAAGGGGGACGTCACTCCAAGTCATTGTACACCTCGTACACGTCTCTAGCATTATTGGTTCGCAAGATATAACAAAAAGTCTAAAAATCATGTTCTTGCCCAAACATCCATTTCCCTCATTCTCAAATATTCAACCTATTAATAAAATAAGGTTGCCATAAGATATATAAGAAAAATACCCTTAAAACGACTCATCACTTGATCCTCTAGTGCCATTCCTTCCCCATCATAACCATTTTCCAACATGGGAATCCGTATTCAAGCACACACACGATTATAAGTAGGACTATCACTGCCCCACTACAACACTACTTTTTGTCCTAGAGACCTGAGACTTATTTTGGCGGTAGAGGGGGTTAATACCTTTAATTTAAGTCAAACACACTTCTTTGTAAAATTCCTAATTTCAGAAATATAGTCAATTTAAAAAATTGAACTTTTTTGAAAATATGTAAAAAATACAAATTTTTGTTCTAACGATGAAGGACACAAACACTTTCGTTTGAGCCATTGCACAACGCTCTATCAATATTAGTTTTGAACATATAGCCTACTTTCAAAAACAAACATTTTCTATTTTTTTTAATATAACGAGTCGACCATAGAAACGGGGGCGTCACCCCGAGTCCTACAGCATGTCGCATGTCCAAATCCGACCATGGGTTCGAGAGATATTAATTCTTTTAATCTAAATGTATTGTCGGTTCCCTATTCAGTTGCCCCTGCGTTTTGATTCCCACCTCTATTCTACTCTTATGGACCAGTTCAGATGAATGAGGGCCTAGGTGTACGCTTGTTCGTGGACTTAGGCGCATAAGGTGATGGATTACCACTCCACCGTCTTGGGCAAATGGGCTAATACGTTGGAATGTGCCTTGAGATAGCAACTTTTGTATCTGGTATACAGGGATAAAACAAAATGCATTAATGAGGGGAACACTGATGTCATTTGTTCTTTATATTGAGGTTATAAAGAAACAAATACAACGGAGTGTAAAACTCTGATAAAACCAACAGTCCTTTGTTGGTATCCTTTGTTAACAAATTAACGACGGCAAGCATTGTGATCAATAAAAATAAAAAATGTGACAAGAGTCCAGTGATAATTCCAATTTTTATCAAATTCCTACACGCTATTGGTCCAGATCGAAATAATGACGTATGAGTGAAATATTCGTTCATTTTGCTGTTGCCATTACCAGTAAAGGTACTACTGTAATTTAACAACTTATTTTATTCGTATCAGAAGTAAACATTTCACATTTAAAAATATGGTACTTAACAATGCACATATCAAATTGTTTCTGTCCAAAATTTTGCCAAGTCGCGGGCATTAGGTGTCGCAGCCATCAAGTCCTCCATTGTGCAACTTAAAGGACACTTAATGCAGTTCATGAAATGCACTGTGGTTTGGACTTCACCACAATCACATAGCCTGGATGTGCCAGGAAAACCCCACTTTAACATATTGGTTCTTGATCTACCAACACCAGTGCGAAGCCCGTTCAATGACTTCCACGTAGACCAGTGTTCCTCATGTCCTGGAGGGAGATGTTCAATTGGTAGCATCCAGCCATCAGGTTGAGTATTTCTAGATCTCCATAATCTTAACCTTGTGGACTTAGCAGATTCATGTAGATCTTCTGTTGTACTCAGGAAACTCCTCCTAGACCTCAGTCGTCGATGGGCAGGTTTATATCCGTACAATGGGTGTGCGCATGAGGTAATTGCTTTGGTTTTCTCAGTCCTGGCTGCAACTTCTCTTCTAATATCTGGTGGGGCGATTCCAGCCAAACAATAGATTCTATCTCGTGATGTTGGTCTCAAACAGCCAGTGATAAGTCGGCATGTTTCATTAAGAGAAGTGTCAACTTGTTTAGCATGACTGGTACTGTACCAAACAGGACAAGCGTACTCTGCAACGGAGTAATACAGAGCCAGGGCTGTAGTTCTCATCGTCTTTGGCTGTGTACCCCAATCGGTTCCAGACAGTTTGCGAAGGATGTTGTTTCTGGCTGACACTTTCTGCTTGACGTTTATGCAATGCTGTTTATAGGTGAGAGCACGATCATGTTACACCTAAATATTTAGGTGTTGAGCAGTGATCTAGTTGAGTGTCTTCCCATGTTACCGGTAATTTCCTTGACGCCTGTCTGTTCTTAAGATGGAAGGCACATACCTGAGTTTTAGATGGATTAGGCTTCAATTGGTTTCTTCTGTAGTAGAAGGATAGTTCAGAAAGTGCCTCTGATAGCTTGCCTTCTATAGTCTCAAAGCTGTTTGCTTGAGCAGCAATAGCTCGATCATCCGCGTATATGAAGCTTTTGGTATCAACTGGAAGAGGTTGGTCATTCGTATAAATATTGAAGAGCATTGGGACAAGAACACTGCCTTGTGGCAAGCCATTCTTTTGTTTCCTCCATCGACTATTCTGATCTTGAAATTCGACAAAGAACCTACGATTTTGAAGAAGATTGCTAATGGCTTGAGCCATCTTGTAGTCCTTTGTCATGTTATATAATTTTCGCAACAGTATACGATGATTAACTGTATCATATGCAGCAGATAAATCGATGTGATTTTATGATTTTCAAACCCATCTTCAATATATTGTGTCAGATGGAGGACCTGTGAGGTACAACATTTCCCTTTACGAAATCCGGCTTGCTCTGGAATAAGGAGAGGTTCTATGATCGCTGATAGTCTTTCAAGGATCATCCGTTCTAGGATCTTGTATAGATGACACAACAGTGAGATAGGTCTGTAATTTTTCGGATCATTTGGATCTTTTCCTGGTTTGAGAATTGCAATTACTCTAACTTTCCTCCACACACGTGGTAACTTGCAGGTGCTTATGCAGTTATTGTACAATTCTAATAAGCATTGTTTAGCAACAGGTCCAAATTGCTTTACTTGCTCAACACATATTTCATCTAAGCCGGCAGCCTTACCATTATTACACTGATCTATTGCTCTATTCAACTCAGATAAAGTGAATGGTACAGTGAGTGAATCAGTCTCCTGCTCATAATCCCTCTCAATTCCTCTATTCTGAAGTCGACATGGATTAGATGATCGTCCATTTTGTAGAAGTTGATGTGCAATTTGGTTTGCTGTAACAGTGGAATGTGTAGTTGTCTTATCAGGATCACTACTGAGTCGTCTAAGTAATCGCCAAACTTTTTGACTACTTCTGCTCAAGTCAATATCTTCCATCATCCTTAACCACTGTGCCCGTTTGGCTTCAGAAATTGAAGAAATCACCTGTTGTCCCATTGCGATGGTGTCATTGCTGAAAGGGTTTTCTTCGAATAAGTTATGATACTCTGATAGGAGAGCAGAGGTTTCCTGAGTTAGGCCTTGTATGTAGTTTGTTCTGCAACCTCTAGGGACTGCAGCTCTTGAACACTCACGGATAATATTATTGAGGTGTTGATATTCTTCTGGAATTGGAATCAGTGGTTTGATCTTCTCGTCTAGTAAGTTGGTGAATCTTTCCCGGTTGGCTTCCTTAAAATTGTACCTCCGTTTAAAGTAGACATCTTGGGGTCTAACGGCAGCTACCAGTTGACACATTATTGGACGATGCTGTGTATTCGGGATAGGGGCACATACAGACTTAACGCACTGATGTGCTATCTTCTCGCTCACAAAAATTAGGTCTGGATTATAACCCCGCTTCCATCTACCACTATTAAAAGAGGAAGGGAGCTTACTATCATGGATAAGAGATAAATGATGCTCCTCAGCCCATTCTAAGACACACTCTCCACTCTCGTCATCTTGTGCATATCCCCAAATACTGCTATGGCTATTGAAATCGCCAATGAAGAAAGAAACTTTCTGATCATTGAGATTGCTATGTGGCATGAATGAGAATATTACATTAGGAGGTTTATAGATGGAAACTATTACCGAATTGCTCAATTCCACTGAGATTAATTCTATATCATTTTCTTCAGTAATTGATGTTGAAAGTATCTGGAGATCTGGCTTGACGAAGATAGCACTACCATATTGTCCATGCGGTCTCTCTACTGCCAATTTCATACCAGGTATTCTAGGGCGTGGTTGGTGTTCGTCCCTGTGAGTTTCCTGTACACATATTGCATCACAATTAGTTGATTGACAAAGTTCTTGTAAGAGCTGTTGTTTACAAGATGACATACCCTCTATGTTTTCAGATATGATGGTCATTTTTGGTTCTGAAAAGAACCTTTCCCGACTTTTAAATGTCATTATTAATAATAATGATAATATATGTTACTTCTGGATTGGAAAGATCAGCTGGTGTATCACCGTTGCCCAGGGAACGCCCGAATGTAAATCTCACACTCTTCGGGGAGGCTCCTTCCGTGTTCCCCATTAGCAACTATACCCTTAACTAACACCCGATGGACTAACCTAGTTTGCACCATATTTTGTACGAACAATGTACCCACAGGTCCACACTACACTACCAATGATGATTCTGGCGGTTCCAATGTAGGCAACCACTAGTAATAGGAGATAACCACTTAAGAGTTATCCTTGAAGAACTCGCAAACTACTACCCCGATTTGAACTGAAGTTACGGAGTTTTAATGGCTGCAATGCTGCCAACCGTTAGTAATTGATGATACCAACTTTAGAGCCACTCTTGGAGAACTAACAAAGGAGTAAGCCAATTTGGATGGAACATAGCTTTAATAAAGTATGCAGCACCTACGCACGATTTATATAGCGTATCTAATCGTCAGTAATAGGTGATACGAACTTAAATATTACCCTTGAAAACTTGCTATCGACTAACCCAACTCTCACCAAAATATGTACGAACATAGCTGCATACCACCGATGTTGCCAACTGTTAGTAACAGAGGGTATCAACATTACAGTCACCCTCGTAAAACTCGCAAAGGACAGACCCTAAACTCTCTAGTAGCAAAGTATTTGCCAGCAACATAGAGTTTAAAGTGATTTTAATGCAATCAGCACAAAGCAAATAAGTACTGTTGTACCAACTTAGAATTTACCCTTGAAATTAGGGTGTCCATTGGTATTGCTTTTCATAGAAGAGTTCCATGTATAAAAAGCATGTCCTGCTGGCTGCAAGATATTGGAAAAACTAAGATATGCCCTTTTTCCCTTAAATGTCCTGGTTTCCAAATCAATTTTATACTAATCGATAGAAAATATTTTCTTTCGTGATAACTTTCATTGCCATCAACAATGTTAAGAAAGAAGGCTTTTGTTAATTTCAATTGGTATTATCATTATTAATGATAATGATAATAATTATAATAACAATAATAATAATAGGTATAATTATGATTAAAAACAGACAAGAGACTATACTATTTCCAATCAGCCAATCGGCAAATGCTCCAAAGTACTTCGTCAACATCGAAAGCAACCAGGGGCAATTTGATTTTCAATAATCGATTGATTTCGAGTTTCACGGCAATCAGTTCAATCTAGCGATAACTCACGTGTACGCAAAGAGGAAGTGTTTGTTAATGCTGTGCAGTGGAGATTTTAATCACTGTTAATTGATTTAGCAACAGTATGTTGAATGTTAAGCGTAAATGTCTATTTAACACTAAACTAGAGGCCCTTTATCCATTCCTGAAGAAGAACAAACTACAATGAGATTCACTGTGCGGAAATTGTCTACAGTCTACAGTATTCACAGTAGCTGGGTAGTTTATTGGCTAAGGAATAACCCACCCACCAAGGGAAGATGATTAGGAAAAGGAGGTAGATTTTGGACTGGAGAAAAAGGATAGGAAAATGGGAGGAGAGTCCCACACAAGTAATAAATTTAAACTTAAATGCACTTAGAGGCGGTTTCCGCTGAAAATCCGTTCTCTGATACCTAAAGTGGGTAAGAGCTTGGTCTAAGCTGACGGGAAATACAGCTAGGACTTGGGCGGTTTGCAAGAGAGTGGCTTTAGTGTAATCCCTCTCAAGCATGTATCTGCCTACTATGGGGAAGAGTGATGGTCTGGAAAGACTGAGAGTAACAGATTTATTGCATGTCTGTTCCAAGAAATTCGTTTTTGCAAAGTAATTCGAAGAATGCCAATAATTTGAATCAGGTTTGGTAATTCCAGGTTTCGAAATTATGGAGTTTCTGAAAAGGCGACCAAGTGCTTCCAAGAAGGATAATGATAAAAAATTATACCTTGGGGAGTAATTTTGGTAAATGAACCAATGGTTGCATTTGGAAATGGCTAAGCTTTTACTCAGCGAGGAGCCGGCTAAAAGTTTAGACAAAGAGAAACACTTATCTTTTAGAAAACTGACCATAAGTTTTCGGAGAGGATCTCCACAAGCAGGTAGCTGGCGTAGCGAGCTTTACTTGCCTTACTGGCCAGTTAGAATTAGCTATTAAAGCTAAAAGAAACTTTAATGAGATTACCACTAAGAGTTCTTGCTCAAATGCAACGAGTGGTGAAAGCCCTATTGATGTATTTAATGGCATTTAGTAGGGAGAGCCAAGGAAGACAGGATTTTGCCTAACCGTTGTATTTGCGAAATTATAAATCCAAAAACAAATATTTAATTTATTTAACAATTCAAAGAAGTTTATAACTTTAACAAATATATATTTTTCTGACAAATATGGATCATTTAAATTTTTAACAATGGGGTCGCAGACCTCCTAACTTTTAGAGATTGCTCCAGGCAAATAACAATTTATGAGGTTTCAAACCTTATATATGTTCTAAAATCTTTATAAGATTTAAAAAAGGACAAATGAAGTAATTAAAGTTTAAACATTAAATTGAGTACAAAGAGTGTACTTTAAGAAATTCTTGAGAGAATGTTCTAGAGAGAATGACAACTTCGAAATTAACAATAAGAAAAACATGAAAAATAAGATAGAAGTTCCTACAACTTCTTATATTTAAGCAGAATTACTTTATAACAATTATACAAAAGAGAGCAGGTCACTTACGGTGAAACCTGAAGAAAAAGGTCAAGAGGAAGGTTCTAGACTTCCTATGTTTAAGTAGGAATCACGAGCCAAATGGGGCAGTTTCCATTTCGTGAGACCCAGAAATAACTCACTCAAGAGTTGAAAGTATTGTTTTCCCTGATTACGGGGAAGAAACAATGTAAGTTTGAACCGTGTATAAAACACGTAGTTATACAGTAATTAATTAATGATAAACAAGCAAAATGGAAGGGCACTTCGTAGAGTGACACCTTATAGAAAAGTTACAATTTTATTAATAAGGTTTGTTAGTAGAAAGTTGAGGAAAGATCATTGGGATTTAGGATCAATGTTCATGGCCTTATTTAAAGTAAGCGGACGATCGCGACGCGGTAGAAAAGTAGAACAAGCACTAGTTTTCACTATAGTCTGTAAAATGGATGCAAAGTTCACTGTAAAAAACACGAAAGTTTATGGGAAAGAAAGTTATTGCAATAATGAAGAGAACTGGTTTCACTAGGTAGGAGAGAATCTATTTCTTGAGAAGATTGTGAATTACAATTAAATACGCCATAGAATATTCCAACGGTGGACGAAAGTTTGCTATTGCAGTAATGTATAAGGAAGATTCCTCATTTTAAAAAGTATTTTCACAAGTGAGTGAAAAATACCTGACGGCAAGACTCGCAGATAGAGTACAAGATCTGGAAGGTTCCAGAACGATCTTAATAGAAAAATGGGGCCAAAGTTAATCCAGCGGAGGAACTTGCTTTGTAATTTATAGACAGCGGGTATTAGATAATATCCCACGTGGTGAGAAGATTTCTCATTTAGCAAGCATAAGAAATGCTGCTTTTCACCAAGATTGGCTTGATTAGACAAAAGCCCAACATGGAAAATCCCGCGAAGGATGATTTTTGCCCCAAAATAAATAATTTCACACTGCCTATAAAAGATCGTTAAAGCATGTAGTCGATAAAATCATGAAGATGAGGTCAAAACTTGAAGCAGGTACTTATCTTTGTTGCATGGCGAAGGTGAAGTTCCCTTAACCGATACTTAATGTGCCAACATGGCGGAGAACGTAGAGAGTGTCTCTTGGTTTGAGGAGACTGGCTCTGGTTGAGCCTTAACTGACCGAGTCAACTGCCGACTTAGAAGTGAGACCTGCTCAGCGAAGCACAGAGGGTCCAAGGAAGGGAAAAGAGTGGGGGTAGGAGACAAAAGGAGAACATATAAACATAGCCAACATTACAACAAAAAATTGATCTTCTCTTGCTGAGCCGGTCTTCAAAGAGTTGATAACAGATGATACTAGCGCAGCATGGTGAGTAAAAAAGTAGAAGTAGTTCTCTTGCTCACGGAGAAAATAGCTGGCGATGGTAACAAGATCTGGTGACCAGATGGATAAGTAAATCCTCTTGCACCAGGAAGAATTGAGGAGCTTCAGAGATTCGCTGCGAGATGACGCTAGGTGGGTCATAGAATATATATATCTAGAACAGACTCATAAAAGATATAAGAGACCTGATCAACAAAGAGAAAATAGAAGATCACTGTTGGTGTTTGATAAGAAAGGAAGAAATGGACATGCAAAGAGCATTAAAAATTGGATTCTCACGTACCGTGTATTCAAGGAATACACCAGTAGCTAATGGAGGGAAATCAAGGGCGCTTGAATGCAAATAAAGATAATAAAACATAAATTAGCTGTGAACGCTGCAACATCCTGCGAATTATTGAGAGCTCTCTTCCGGGGCAAGACGTTTAATTGATGCAGGTAAAGAAGGGAATAATCACTAGTACAGAAGTTGAAGGGAAGAAAGTTGTTGTTGTTGTTGTTGTTGTTGTTGTTGTTGTTGTTGTTGTTGTTTTTGCTGCTGCTGCTGCCACTGCTGCTGCTGCTTATTTAAGTGCCTGCGACATTGTGGTTATATAGCCCCGTGTATTTTGTGTGTGGAATTTGTGTGATACCTGTGTTGTTGTGATGGATGAACTAGTGTGTGTATTTGTAAATTGGGGATATGGTTGGGAAGGAGGTGGCCATGGCTTTAGTTAAGAACCATCCCGGCGTTTACCTGGAGTAGAAGTAAGAAACCACGGAAAACCACTTCCAGGATGACTGAGGTAGGAATCGAACCCACCTCTTTTCAGTTTTGTCCCACGAGGTTGAATGGACCCAGTTTCAGCCATCAAACCAGAATTAACATTTCTTGGCAAAGCAGGGAATCAAAGGGAAGAAATGCAGCGACGATGTTTGTTGTTTATTGCATGATTATACAGTATTTACAATCACCTGCATTGAAATATTCTGTGACTCTTGCGCAAGTCAAAATGTGAATCACATTGTCTTTCGGTTTCTTCTAGATCTTGTTCATTTTGACAAGAGATTTGATCAAATCAAAATGACTGATATGAAAATCAATACAGATGGTCACCCTAATTTCAAGGGTAAATGTTAAGTTGGTACTACTTGTTTGCCTTCTACTGTTTGCATTGAAATCACTTAAAACTCCATGTTGCTGGCAAATACTTTGCTACTACAGTGTTTAGACAAAATAGGGTCTGTCCTTTTACGAAGGTGACTCTAATGTTGGTACCATCTAGTACTTACAGTTGGTAACGTGGGTGGTATGCAGCTATGTTCGTACACATTTTGGTGAGAGTTGGGTTAGTCCATAGCAAGTTTCCAAGTTCGTATCACATATTACTGACGAGTGGAAACGCTGGAGCCACTGAAAGCTATAGTCGAACTTCAATATCTTGAAGCACTCTCGGAGATAGAAATTATTTCGAGTTATCGAAACTTCAAGTTAGAGAAATATACGAGAAAAAAAGGGTTCTATTATCTTATATATATAAATAGTCAACTTGCTACTGTTGTTAGCTGACTCTCACTGCCCGAGGTGCACACTGACCTCAACCGTCTTCCATCCTTAAATATTATAATAAGGTACTGACACAGTCCAGGTACCCTACACAACTGAATCCATATTGTAATTCCCATGCCATGTAATTCAACTGCATTTTCACCCTAACTTCGGAATAAAGACACTTATTTAATGTCTGGGGTACAAAATATCATTCGGGGTATAGAAATACTCGAATAATAGAACTTTAAATTATAGAAAAAAAACATGACATAAATTGTATAGAACTTAACCGGAAAATTATAATTACTTCGAGATATCGAAAATTCGTGATATAGAAGTTCGACTTAAAGACATTCGACTGTATACAAATAGTGTGTTGGTGGCGCATGCTTTATTAAAGCTATAAAGTATTTTCAGTAGCTAATGGAGGGAAATCAATTGATATGGATATGATTGTCACAGCCCAAAAGGAGCTTCCCGAGGGACAGTTCATCTTCCCAGGACGTAGTTATTAATTCAATGTTTATCTTGCCAACCATACTCCATATATAAGTGTAAACGGTTTATAAATTAGACAGCTAGTAAGATAGGAAACAAATAAAATTGATTAGTATTTTTGAAAACTAATTTGGTAGACAGAGTTGAACTCTTTAAACGGCATTTACTGTATTTATTACGATTCGCAATTGAATCTCGTTATATGTTAGGTTTGCTTTGTCTAAGATTTTATGAATTATGTAAGGAAAAGTGTATATACGCGTGTGTACAATATAGAAAGCAATATGTAGTACTAAATCAACAAAATTAACACAAGAAATGAGTTTGCACTAGAAACTTCTATTTGCAATGTTTACTTACTCAGTATGGTGACACGGCATAGGTTTTGACTTGTCGCTCGGCCTGTCACTACTGGTGAGTTAAGCTTCCGGGCCCGGTTAGGTCTGCATGACGTCATGTGCGACATCTGTTATCAGAAGTAGTAACTGAGGCTGGAATTAGTTATCGTTGCGACTGAACATATTAACTGAGATTAGAATGACTTTCAAAAAAATCGTAAAATAAATACACAAGACATACTACTATAATAGTAGTGTGATTATTTTAGTAAATTTTAAATATCAACACAGTGATGGCCACTTGAGGTTCGAAACGCGGAATGTTAAATTGCCCCATTTAATAGTACATGTATATTTTTCCAGAGTGTGTTTACATATTACTATCTTGTACCCCGCCCATTCATTGGGCATAACCGTTCTGACCGACTGAAGAGCTATAAATGACAATTTTGTACAGGCAACACTGAAAGAATGCCTTCAAATCTCTACAGTATTTATTGGTCATTGTAAAATGGATACTAACCACTTCTTTCCCTGTGTTCTTAATTTGTTTTGGAGGAGAGAGAAACCAGCCGCTTCAGAAGAATGATTTGCAACATAATCAATCCATTCCATCGACTGACTGTAGGCTACATCAAAACTTGGAACCATATTTCAGTGTTGCCTTATTGATAATAATTACACATTTTCAGTCGAAACGGCTTCGGTGGCGTAGTCGGTAGCATGCTGAACTGCTATGCCCAAGATCGCTGGTTCAAACCCGGCCGAAGTCGTCGGATTTTTAAGAGTGATAAAATCCTTCAGTATGCCTTCCTTCGGAGGGGAAGTAAAGCCAACGAGCCCATGGCATAAAAAGAAGTTTGGTGCTTTTTCAGTTGGTCAACACGAATGTACCCAAAAAGAGCTGGGTTGTGCCCTAATCCTGAAATAAATTTCATGAGATTAATAAATACACTAGGATGACCAGTTTCGATCGTCAAGCGATCATCATCAGATCCATTACACTTAGGCTATAACATCTATGTTTGAGAATACAGGTGAAAAATATTTACAATATGTGCAATTATTTAGTTGCTGTATTGGTAATGCAACTGTCGGAGTTTGCTAATTGTAGTATATCTAATGTTAGGTGAAATGCTAAAATGGTGATAAAATCCGGAGTTTGTCTGTTTGGGGTGATTATATGGTTATACAAAATCAACTATGGTTATACTGTAATAATATAGGCTGATACTTATCCGGTTTGTCTTCCTTACTGGAACTTCGAGCAGTTTCGTGTTCACTCTGGCACCAGTTTTGGTCGACTAACCCGAGTGTTAACTGGACGAAACTGGTTTTTCCCTCCCCCCCCCCCTTTTGTTCCTATGTGGTTTCTGAGGTCAGTGCAATGTTTATTTGTGGGACGTTGCCAAGTCTAGATAAGAGTGTATGTTATTGAATACAGCAAGATCTACAACTATTAAAGACCGTGGAACTCTCTTCGCACGCGTGGACTAAAAAAGCCATTCAACTAAGCTGTACACGGTCTGTTGAAGACGTCCCGGCACCTTTAATACTGCCGCGCATACCGGCCTGGCCAAGGTTTATTGCAGAAAAAAGTACATAGTACACCTGATCCAGATAACATTTACATATAACCACCGCTATTTCTCTCCCGCTTTTTTTTTATCTAGCTTGGCTGTATCGCAAAGTTGTGTCTTGTTTCCGACAAGATGTGTTTTTAGTAGAGTGAAAAGGGGTGAACTCTCCATTAAAGTTGAGGTCATTTAGATTATTGGGATTGTTTCGTTTCGCTAGGTGAATCTCGATTGCTTCCTTTATGTCAAGAGCTCTGCTTTTCGATTCGTGATGAATTATTTTTAGGTCAGTCTCGATTTTAGTAAAGCTGTGCCCCGAGTCACACATATGGTCGCATACAGCTGAATGTGTTCCGTATCTTATCGCATTCCTATGGTGAATATAACGTGTGTCTACTCGTCTTCCACTCTGTCTAATGTAATTAGCTTGACAACCAGTGTCTTAGCATGTAATAGAATATACCCTGACTTTGAATACGGGTCTTGTTTATTTAGATTACTATTTTGCAGGTGCCTCCCGGATGTATTGGTCGTTGTGAATGCTATTTTTATGCCTTGAATTTTGAAAAGATTAGTGATTTTATATGTGTTCGTACTCACATAGTTGAAGCGCGCAAATTTTTTCTCATTACTGTCCGGTTTGGGAATCGTTTTATCTTTATTTTCATGTTTGGCTATAATTTGGTCTATTTTTCTTGGCGGGAAATTGTTTTCCTTTGCTATTTGCTTAATGGTTGTTATTTCCTTATTATAGTTGTCTTTTGACATGGGTATGTTTAAAGGCCTGTGCACCATTGAGTGACTGTCATATTCTATATTCCGGAAAGCCACACAAACCTCGCATACAACCGATAATCAGTCTAATCACCCCAGTACGCACAAATTAGCGGGGTTCAACTCAATGGTGCACAGAGCTTTAAACATACCCATGTCAAAAGACAACTATAATAAGGTAATAACAACCATTAAGCAAATAGCAAAGGAAAACAATTTCCCGCCAAGAAAAATAGACCGAAATATAGCCAAATATAAAAATAAAGATAAAACGATTCCCAAACCTGACAGTAATGAGAAAAAATTTGCGCGCTTCAACTATGTGAATACGAACACATATAAAATCACTAATCTTTTCAAAAATCAAGGCATAAAAATAGCATTCACAACGAGCAATACGACCGGGAGGCACCTGCAAAATAGTAATCTAAATAAACAAGACCCGTGTTCAAAGTCAGGGTATATTGTATTACATGCTAAGACACTGGTTGTCAAGCTAATTATATTAGACAGAGTGGAAGACAAGTAGACACACGTTATAATGAACATAGGATTGCGATAAGATACGGAACACATTCAGCTGTATGCGAACATATGTGTGACACGGGGCACAGCTTTACTAAAATCGAGACTGACCTAAAAATAATTCATCACGAATCGAAAGGCAGAGCTCTCGACATAAAGGAAGCAATCGAGATTCACCTAGCCAAACGAAACAATCCCAATAATCTAAATGAACACACTTTTTTGGAGAGTTCACCCCTTTTCACTCTACTAAAAAACACCCTGTCGGAAACAAGACACAACTTAGCGATACAGCCAAGCTAGATAAGAAAAAGCGGGAGAGAAATAGTGGTGGTTATAGGTAAATGTTATCTGGATCAGGTGTACTATGTACTTTTTTCAGCAATAAACCTAGGCCGGTATGCGCGGCAGTATTAAAGGTGCCGGGACGTCATCAATAGACCGTGTACCGCTTAGTTGAAGGGTTAGTCCACGCGTGGCGAAGACAGTTCCACGGTCTTTAATAGTTGTAGATCTTCCTGTATTCAATAACATACACTCTTATCTAGACTTGGCAACGTCACACAAATAGACATTACACTGACTTAAGAAACCACATAGGAACAAAAGGGGGGGGGGTGAAAGGGAAAAACCAGTTTCGTCCAGTTAACACCCGGGTTAGTCGACCAAACCTGGTGCCAGAGTGAACACGAAACTGATCGAAGTTCCAGTAAGGAAGACAAACCGGATAAGTATCAGCCTATATTATTACAGTATAACCATAGTTGATTTTGTATAACTATATAATCACCCCAAACAGACAAACTCCGGATTTTATCACCATTTTAGCATTTCGCCTAACATTAGATATACTAAAATTAGCATACACCGACAGTTGCATTACCAATACTGCAACTAAATAATTGTACATATTGTAAATATTTTTCACCTGTATTCTCAAACATAGATGTTATAGCCTAAGTGTAATGGATCTGATGATGATCGCTTGACGATCGAAACTGGTCATCCTAGTGTATTTATTAATCTCATGAAATTTATTTCAGGATTAGGGCACAACCCAACTCTTTTTGGGTACATTCGTGTTGATCGACTGAAAAAGCACCAAACTTTTGTTTACTTAGGCAACACTGAAATATGGCTTTAAACCTAACAATGATTTATGGCATGTAAAAGAACCTACCACTACAATTGGTAGTGTGTAGCTAAATTTGTACGTTATATGGTTAGAAACGCTCTATCAAGTTCCAACGTTCGCCGCCAGGTGCCTATGATAGTGGCATCTCTGGTAGCCAAAGTTGGAACTACTTAAAAGTGAACTTGATTGTGAGCTTATGGGCGTTCACTTAAAATATTCAATACCGGTATTCAATATTATCCATAGTGCGAAAATTATCCTTAATCACATATTACTTAAACTCAACATACAGTAGGTGCGGAAATTAGCCTTAATCACATATTACTTATTCACAATATAGGTTATGAAAATTAACCTTATTCACAACATAGGTGCGAAAATTAGCCTTAATCACATATAACTTAATCATAATATTGGTGCGAAAATTAGCCCAAATCACATATTACTTAAACACAATATAGGTGCGAAAATTAGCCTTAATGACATATCACTTAATCATAATATAGGTGCGAAAATTAGCCCTAATCACAAATTACTTAATCACAATATAGGTGCGAAAATTAGCCTTAATAACATATTACTTAATCACAATATATTTACGAAAATAAGCCTTAATCATATATTACTTAATCACAATATAGGTGCGAAAATTAGCCTCAATCACATATTACCTATTCACAACAAACGCGTGTATCATTCACAAAAAAACATAAGACACATCTCAAAGAATCCTCTCAAGGACCTCAAGATTCAAATATCCCAAACCAATCGTCCCTCGGGATTAGATTGTTGGGTCATATGCGGAAAAACAGAGCGTGCCCAAACACCTCCAGCAAGCATATAAAACACACACACACAGAAATATGACACAACACCTGGACTCCACTCAAAATACGCCAGATCAGAGTTCCCTAAATTTTTGTCCCAAAGACACATCTCAAGTGAATCAAAATTATGAAATTACGAGACGACAAAGCGAAAGGCTTTTCGTATAAAGTTTTGCAACATGGCAACATCAACAAATTATTATTTCAAATTGCCTGACCGACTATAAATTCACAAACAAAATTATATTTCCCTCCAATCTGAGGTCACGTTATACTAATTCAACATCCATTTATCACCGTGACCCTAGCTCCTCATTCATGACCAATAACTCGATTGCACGCAAACTACCATGCGAGTCAACGCGTAATAACGGCCCCGTAAAATTGACAAAAACAAATTACAAGAACAAAAACTATATTTACACAAATTGTCTCGTTACGCACAAAAAATTAATACGTATATCAGCCACACAAATGAGCACTAAGAATCTACATCTAAACAACAAATAAATCAAATATTTACAAGATTTTTCCCATATAACCAAAACCGACTTGTCAAAATTAAATAAATTTAATTTTTGAACTCATTCCTTCTGCTTATCAAGCGTCAGCGCAAATCGTCCGCCATCTCCTCTTTAGCTATGCTTAGGCCATCATGTACATATCAGCAACGGTTGTAGCATAGGTCTTCCTTCCTTCCATGGCCCGGTAGTTCATCTTGCTGCTAGGATAAAATTTATGATTAGCACACGCTTATATATTTCCTAGCTAACTGCTATAATTTCAGCTATTCAATTTGCCAAAAAAGTTCATTTAGCAGTACGTTGACTTTTCCCTAAATTTGTGGCGTGGTAACCACCTACACAAATAACTGACTTAAGCGTATAATTTAATACAACTTCATTTGCCTCACAAACAACTGATATAAGAATTTGCAGAAATAGACAAAGTACTTGGAGTCACACAGACGCGTAAAATGTTTAAGTATTGTAACGTTCCCGCCTCTCAATATTTATATATATACGGGGTGCGTGGGGGTTAAACACCTGTACGATATAATCAACAACAATAGACATTCACACCTAACTTCACGGGTGACCTAATAAATGAAAGCACTTGAAATTCTGGTAAAATCGATCGTGTATTATCAAACCAGACATAGTATAAACACGCGCAGGATCCTCATCGTACAGATTAATTACACTCCATATCGTAGTTACACAGATACACATATGACATAATACAGATGACCCTCGGGAATTATGTTGACTGGTACTTACAGATGTTGGCCTCATCAGTGGCGACCTTACTCTACTAATTCTGGGGTCAAATCTCCCAAAGAATTAGTACTATATACTCGCAGCACAACTTAAATTTGTTTCACATGCCAGCTTAGTAATTATGAATAGTATATATATATTACTTTGATGGTCACAATCCAACGATACAAATTGCGTCGTGGATCTGATTAAATATAAATGCTTAGAATCCGTGTGTTGGATCGTCGCATTAACTCCGCTCATGAATTTACTTATGCCTAGCATATTTGACTAGCATTCGTCGAAGAATAAATTTGTCGCTATAGTCTCGGAATATTGGTATACAGATTTTAGATCACAATGCTTCTAGCCGTTCGTGATAAGTAACCTTGGCGATATACTTAAAACTAGGCTCATCATTCACTAAGGAACTTATAGCCAGCGACTGAGTAATTATGTCTGAAACACAACTAGTGTTATTCCGTAATACTATCTCCTCGACCACCAAAAACACACAATACCAAAAATATAAGTCCTACTCCCTCGTGGAGTACCAAAGATTGAGTTCCGATCCTCACGGAATCTGGAAATGGGACCTCACCGCACCGCGGTCCACAGAATAAGTCCGATCCTCATGGGATCCAAAAATCAAGTCAAACCACTCTGCTCCAACGAATCCTAAGTAACCGTCAATGTCCCCCTCCCCAACTCACCGGTGTTCCTGGCTACAACCTCTGATACAATCAATCACAACAACAGAATTAAAATATGACCAAATAAGGAACACCACTTCTCCTCGAAATATCCTGCACTCATCAACCGCACAGGGTTGTCAGATCTCACCAACTAGGTGACTCACCCTCCACTCGGCTCTCGGGAACAACCCCGTTCTCAACAACAAGACTACATCCTTGTTCGTGCACAATTCCAAGATTCAAAAACTTACAGTATCCTAATGTTACAATATACAACTATCCCTAGATTACACTCTAATAAATAATTCTAAGACATAAGAAATCATCAAATAAAAATATACACATGATTAATAAATTTGCACCTTCCGAAAGTCAGGGTTGGATTCCTTTGTAAACTGGGAAGGTTACAAATTCCCCTCCTTGGAGTTCCTATGAATATGTGAAAGGGGACTCCACCAAAAAACACTGAAATACATAAATGACCCTAAAATACACAAATACACTATAGACAACATACGCAAATTACCCTTCAAATATTAAAAAAAAACTTCACTACATTCCATTTTCTTGAAGTCATGTTAACATTCATTTTTCCAAATGTCTTTGTTAATGTCCTAAAAAAACTACCTCACACCGATTCCTCAAGTGTCCTAGAAACTAGCTCACATGGAAATTCCTCACGTGTCCTTCCCAACCAGCTCATGTCATACATGATCTATTTGGCACAGATCCATGTTTCATTCGCAGAAATGCATGCTAAAATGCATTTTCACTTTATTGCTCTGCTTTTATCACTTGCCAATGGAGCCTCTTTGTCATTTCTTGAAGTGCATCTGTGTAATACACCACAATGTCGACTAAATCTGTCTCAGAGGATCCTTCCTACCATTACAAACTAACATATTTCCTAAGATTATTTACATTGCATGACCCTACATTGGTTCCTTGGTGGTCTGTTAAGCTGTACGTACACTCGCCAATACGCTTAGTTACTACAAAGGGTCTCCTGAACAATTAAGAAAACTTGGACATTTCCTTGTCAACAGCGGAAGAAGGACATGGCACTCTGAGCAAGACCTGGTCACCAACATTAAAAAAATCAAACTTCTATTTCTTTTGATGGCGTCTACGTTTATTTCCTGTTTTCTCTAAATTAAACCTAGCCAGCCGGATGCTGATATCCCTGTCTATCTCCTCTCCCGTTTCCAATCCTAGCATTCTTGCGATGGCATTAGTAGGCTTCCTACCAAATTGCAGTTCATTAGGGGTGCATTTCGTGCTCTCATGCAGCGTATTATTGAACCATTGTTCAATATCTCCTAGTTTCGAGAACCATGCATTATGGCGATCGCTCACATAAGTACGGAATACTCTCCCAAGATCTTTCATAATTCTTTCACTCATATTTCCTTGCGAGTATCTTATAGAAGAGAAAATATGCTCGACACCCACTTCACCTAACTTGGTCTTCCAGATTTTTGAGGTGAACTGGCTGCCGTGGTCAGTCAATACTCTGATGGGCTTCCCGAACTCAGGTATGTATTTGTCAACCATTTGTAGGGTGCAACCCTTCCCAGTCGCTTTCCTCAGGGGATACAGTTTGACAAACTTACTAAAAGAGTCAACAATCACAAAGATATACTGATATCCGTACCGAAATTTGACTAAAGGCCCATACAAATCACAACATAGTAAATCCCGCTGTTTTTCAGTGATTACCGCCTGACGAATTCCCTGCAAATATCTCGCGGGGGCTTTACAACGTTGACAAGAATCACAACTCGCGAGAAATTTCCTGATATACCTTCCCATGTTACGCTGCTGAACGGCGAAAAGAACATCAGCTGCTCCAAAGTGCCCCAAAGCTTTATGGTGATACCCAATCATAGCCTCCTGCAAAGAACTAGGTACACATACCTTCCACTCACCTAGGTGACATAACCTCGCCAATAAGCCGCACTCTAGCTTATAGGTGAACTTACTCACCTGGAGTCTAGCTCCAGCCTCCTTCTTTCTCAACTCCCCCAAGATCTGAGCCATGTTCTCGTTTTTCTCCTGCTCTGCCAACATATTCCGGAGCTTACCAATCTCCTCCTCACAATCCGTCATCTTCGTGACACATAAAACAACACACTGTTGAATGCTCACCACCAGGTGATCATCATCACCTATGTTCCTGCTTAGGAAGTCAGCCACGATATTTTCCTTACCTTTGATGTGTGTAAACTCTAGATCATACTCACTAATTGCCAAGAACCATCTCGACATCTTGTTCGAGGTCAACTTAAAATAACCCATAAATACAAGAGCATTATGGTCCGTGAGCACCTTCAGTTTGCTCCCCAAAACATAGCTCCTAAACTTACCAAGCGAGTACACAATAGCCAACAACTCTATCTGAGTGATAGTGTAATGCTCCTCAGCTGTACTCAAACCCCTACTAGCTAATGAGACTATACCTAAATTACCTTCGTCATCATACTGGCACAGCACCCCTGAAATCCCTAACATACTGGCATCAGTCATAAGGACGTAAGGACAATCTAATATAGGGTATTTCAGTATAACTGAAATAACGAAACCTCTCTTCAACTCAGCGAAGGCTGCCTCGTGCTCATGGTTCCACACCCATTTTGCACCCTGCTTCAACAGTTCCCTAAAAGGTTCAACCAGATTGGAATACCTAACGACAAATCTCCTAAAATAGTTAAAGACCCCTAATATACCTCGAAGTTGTTTCACGTTACGTGGTGTAGCGGTGTTGTTTATCGTCTCTAAAGGCGATTGATCAGGAAAAATCCCTTGAGTAGTGATTGTGTGCCCTAGAAAAGTAATTTGTTGAGTAGCAAACGAAGACTTACTAAGTTTTACTGTAAAACCCCGCTCCCTTAACTTACTCAAAACTATGTCCACGTGACTTATGTGATCCTCTTTAGTGTGAGATGCAATAATAAGATCGGCAATGTACATTGTAACGAAATCGTGTGTGTCCCTTCCTAATACTAAATTTAAAGCCCTAATCAATGCTGAAATACTAGGTTTGCACCCACGTGGCACAACACAATGCTGAAACAGACCACTCGTATAGCTAAAAGCCGTTAACTTCCTATCTTCCATTCTTAAAGGGACTTGCCAAAAGCTGGCGCTCATATCCATGGCTGAAAACCACTTCCTACCGGTAAACTCCTGAACTAGATCCTGAATACACTCAGGATTCTGGGTGTCTCCTGCCAATCTCAAATTTAATTGACGAGCGTCAATACATAATCTAACTGAATCATCACTCTTTCCAACAACAACAAGTGGGTTCGAATACATACTCGTGGAAGGCTCTATAATACCCTAGTCTAACATACGGTAGTAGGATAAATAAGGCGGTTCTGGCACAGGGGCTAATGTGCAAGATGGCCGCCACGCACAACGAGCTTAGGATTACGGATACTCTGAGCCAATAGGATTATGTTAATAATATCATTTACGAGGGTGAAAAAGAAAGGGAGGAGGAGGGAGTTGTTTATTGTCTAGTCACCTAGAGCATGCTTATTTTAATAGTTTTTTTATTTTCATATTTCTCACATGGTTATTTACAATTTGCAATTTCCTCTTTTTAAAAATTTCATTTTCAAGTTTTGCACATGACCAATATTCAAAAACTTATTTTACATTTCACTGTTAACACCCTTTCAGCTCTCACACACATGGTGGGATATGCTTTACACACATACGTTAAGCCAACCAGGACGTTAAAATGGTAGAAACCGCCATTAACAAAACCGCAAGGACTTTAGCCTTGTCTTACAGAGTTGTAGCCAGTACTCTACACCCCCTCTGTAAGGGGATTAACATCAACCAGTCAAAGCTTGAGTATGTCATGAAGCTGAAACTCCAGTAAGTTAACTATAAATGCTATACGTAAACTCTTATCACAGGTGTATCAACAAGGTTTGCCAGCTTGAATGACAATACACCTCAATGGTCTACTCTCCCTTTGTAAAGGGCACCGCGCATTATAGTTAAGTTTAAAGAAGTCAAAGCTTGAGTATGTCATGAAGCTGATACTCCAGTAAGTTAACTATAAATGCTATACGTAAACTCTTATCACAGGTGTATCAACAAGGTTTGCCAGCTTGAATGACAATACACCTCAATGGTCTACTCTCCCTTTGTAAAGGGCACCGCGCATTATAGTTAAGTTTAAAGAAGTCAAAGCTTGAGTATGTCATGAAGCTGATACTCCAGTAAGTTAACTATAAATGCTATACGTAAACTCTTATCGCAGGTGTATCAACAAGGGATTCCCGGTCAATGCATGTGAGATTTTCGAAGTGAAATGCCATGTCCTGTGGTTCGGATTCCACGTAAAAAGGAGGTCCCGTGGCTCATTATCACCAGATTCACGGTCACGTAAAACTATAATCTTCCTTTTTTTGTATCAACAAGGTTTGCAAGCTTGAATGACAAATACACCTCAAAGGTCTACTCTCCCTTCGTAAAGGGCACCGCGCATTATATTTAAGTTTAAAGAAGTATACGCTTTTGTGCCTCTCCTCTTTTCTCTGGGCTTGAGACCAGCACTAGGGCTTAAGCCTAGAGGCAGAGTTAACACACACACACACACACAGGCTTACGGAGATATTAATCTCGTACCAAAGGCCTTTCAATCACACACAGGCTTACAGAGAAATTAATCTTATGTTATAGGCCTGTTCATTTATTCACTGGCTTACGGAGAAATCAATCTCACGCTAGATGCCTATTCATTCACTCACAGACTTCTTTCAAGTCCCTCAATCGCATTCTTCGAGGGTTGAGGGCATTTCTTTTCCACCTGTCCTTTATTTGCCTTATTCTCCTTTTGTTTATCACTTCTCCTTCTAGTATATAAGTTAGTATTAGTTATTGTTTACACTTCATTTTCATCTTCACGATCACCCACACCATTAGGTGCCGATAATCTAGATGTTAGGCCCCTTAAAACAACAATTATCGACATCATCATCATCATCATCGTCATCAACACACAGACTTCTGGGGAAATTAATCTCACGCCAGAGGTATTTTAATTTATAAGTACAAGGCCTGAGTTTACGTACAGTATGGTGACCACCTCTTTTCCACTCCTCATTCCACCACAACATCTGGTAGGTTCCATTGAATAAATGAAGGTGGGAGACACAGTACCAGACCATACCATTGCTTTTCTTGCATGACAGAACTGGGTATCGAACCATGAACCTCAGGTGTGAAAGCTAGCAATGCAATCCACTACGCCATGAGGTGGTCTTGATATTTAGTTTCTATGTATTACTTTGTTGACTTGATATGTATAACTTAGTTATTTAAGTGTGGTCAACGGTTGTGTAATGACCATAAGCATGTGTAGCTATACCATCAGAGTCAATTACTCTTTTATCATCACGAGGACACAAAGCAATTATGTTTAGTTTTTCAGATGATATGTTATGTTGTTTAGATGCGATAATGTGCATTGGTATTCTTTTTACCTCGTTCTTCATGAGACAATCCTTATAATCTTGAAAACTTAAACAATTTTTGACAACACCTCTGCTAATACCTTTAATCTTTTTGATTTCTAGCCCATCAATGTTTAAAACATACATTTTAGCTTTAAGTCCAGCAAATGCTTTAATAATACGTCCACAAGCCTCGTCTTTAAATGTTCCAAAATTTTTCTTGTTTGATGAAGAGTAACATATGTGATTAGTGGGATAATCAGATGTGTCCAAGTGTTCTAAAAATTTCAACTTGTCTTGATAAACATCTTGGGTGTTGACCAAATAAATAAACGAGTCTGTGTCCATATACATGAGTTTAAAATTTTCAATCCCATAATAGGGTAGCAGGACATCATAGTGGCGTGAATGCATAAGAGTTTTTGAAATATCCAGGATAATCATACCAATGTATATAGGCTTATTGAATACAATGCTACGTTTAGCCATGTGGAATGCAGCTAGGTTAGGTCCATAAATTGTTATGTCGATAAATGTTGGCTTTGCTATCAGCTTTTCTGCCTTTTTACCATCAGTTACAAGACGTATATCTATTCTTTTACGAATATTTTCCATTGTTTTTTCAAAAATTGCATTGTTAAATAATTTGTACAGGTTTTTTTCAACCTCATTTTTGGCTTGTTTTCGAAGGTTGTTATTAAAATCAACGTATGCCTTTAACCATGGACTCTGTTGAAACTTTAACACACGATGAATTTTCATCAATTTTAGTCCATGATTTAGAGCCTGTTTAAGTGCCATGTAATGAACAATGTATCGCATTCGATTTCCATGATTAGGAATCAGTTTTTTGAGAGACGAATTCTTAGGTTGTATACACTCTGGTAGGAAAGGTAAATCGTTGTGTAGTTCATGAAGGTTGTATGGATAATCGACATCAACGTCTAGAATGTATCCAACAGAATCGTCTTCCTTTAGCATTTTTAGATCAATTATATCTGGAGAAACCCTCTGAAATCCACCGTAAGGAAGGGAGTGACACATAGCCCACCCGTATTGGTTGTAGGCATCATCATAGGTAATAAACTGCGATGGTTCCTTGGAATCATATGTTTCCATGTATTTATTGTTAGCTTCAGCATACCGATGAGAAACCTGGCATATGCCTCCAGGTATTCCAGACTCTATTAAAAGAATCTGATCGTAATCCTGTAGCAATTCCAATTCAATTCCAGTGTAAAGAAGCATTGCCTCGAAACTTACACCAGGCAAAGTAAAGAAGTGTGCAGCATCCACTCGGTGTGTTTCTAGTGTTTTGTTTCTAAAAGTTTCAAAGCTGTCTGCAAGAAGGAGTACATCTGAAGTTAGGTAAAGGTCACTATATTCCCCTAGAGTTTTAATTTTGAACTGATTCCAGACATTTTTGGCATGTTCATAGTCTTCCTTACTAACATCTTCTTGACTAATTTGTTAAAGAATGATTCTTTTGGAGGTCAACACGTCTCACTAACTTTTCCCAATAATCAATGTAATCATAAGGAAATACACCTTTACGAGTCATGAGCGTTGCATTTTCTTTTCCAAAGTACTTGACTGTATCAGGGTATGATGTTAAGTTGGAAACTAAGTTTTCCAAACTACTCGGCATTAACCGAAATGTGTCCACAAATCGAAGCTTAACATTTCCTACATAATTGGTGAAGGAAATGTACTTTTCTTTGGAGTTAGCTATAACATCCACTCTCTCAGTAGTACATCCCAATTGCTTTACAAAGAAATTTGCATCGTAACCACACATATTATGTAAAAATATAGGAACGGGGCTACGTGTTTTACACCTCAAATTACAGTTATTATGTGCACTTCCACGGTATTCCCCTGTAATATGACAATGGTCTCGAACTTTCCAGTCCTCTTTGGTAAATGATTTATGACACAAATAACAGGTTTCGGAAGATTGGAACTCTGCTTCTTGATCCTCAGTTAAAGCCTTTGGAACATTTAAGCTGTAAAGGCGATCAATTTCATTAGCTATTGAGATCAAAGAGTCCATAAACTTTTCTGCGGTGTCAGGTCCACGATAAATAACAGGTTGGCTCGGAAGGTATGTCTTTATGTGTTCCATAGCTGGTGAGGGTTTAACGTATATACCAAAGCTCATATGAACATGACTCTGGTATGGCACTGTATAACTTGCCTCAGGATTAGGTAGACATGTTTGATATGGTAACAGTATACTTTCAAAATCTGCATAGATAACGTAAGGTATTCTAAGCATTTTTTCCCACATTTAAGAATTTAACAATTGAGTTTTAATAGGCATTTCAACCCTAGCAATATCATGCTGGACACACAAAGCTCTATGTTCTTTTAATTTTTCCATTCCTTGTTGCCCATATTGATTATCGAAGTGAGTAAAACACCGTTTACACGCATATATTTTATGTTCATGGTGGGCAATCTGATGTCTTACTAGTTTATCAAAATCTTTGATAAAGACGTAGTGGTTCTGGCCGGATAATGAACTTAGCAGAAGGAGGTCGCGATGGTCTTGTAGCTCTTGATCAACAACCTTTAAAGGAAACTGTTTGTAGTCTTTTTCCAGTCCAAATACATTGATAGACATGACGTTGTCTTTCTCAAATTTGAGAATGTCAGCTAGCGATGTAGGAAACGATATTACTGAAAAATCATACTTGTTTCCCAGGTCCTTGTATTTACTAATGCGTTGAGCATTCTCTTTAACCAGTTTTGCTAAAATGGCATACATAAAACACTTTTCATCTTTCAAGTTTTCAGGATCAATGCAGGCTTTTCTTGCTTTTATAGCTGCTGGTAATGAAATATATGTGCTTCCACGCAAGGGATTGTACTTATTTATTTTCAATCGTACTCCTACCACTGCTAACAAAGCCCAATTACTGCCTTTTAGCTCAGATTCTTCCATTTCAGTAGTTAACTTTTTAAATTGTGTTTCCAAGAAACTACTTAAGTCTGTTTCCAAAAATAGGGCTTGATTTCGTGTTTTGAAAGCACGATCTGTAATTTCATTGGTAGATGTATGAATGAATCTACATTCAGCCACAAGATTAACTTTTATTGACTAGTGCATTGCTAGTTCTTTGTACATAGCTTGTATTATTTTGTGTTTGGACTCTTTAAGGTATGAATTTAAAACCTTACACGTATCAAAACGTATAAAATAGGATTTAAGACGACCATCAAAACACGTTTCATATTCACTTAGCCCGTTTTGATCAGGAACCAATGAGAGTAGGTGATGTTTTGTAGGCTCAGATTTTTGTATTTTGGCTGATGACAAAGCATCACAACGTTCTCCATGACGGCGTAATTTGTAAGCATTGTTGAATTTGATACCACAGGTTTTACACTGATGGAATTGTCCACACGATACTTCGTAACGCTTTCTAACATAGTCTCGAACAAAAGTTTTTCCGCGCACTTTGCATGTATAGCTTTGAATAGTTTGCTCCATCATAAATGTTGTTTTCTGCTAACAGCTGTTTTTCTTCTCAAGAAATAAATCACACCTGCGAAAGAGAGAGACAGAGTGATGTACTTGTCCATCAACCTAGTTGAGAACAGTTGTGTATAGGATACGATATGTTTAGGAGGTAAGATAAACATTTTTACATTGTTAGCAATAATAATAATAATAATAATAATAACAATGTAATTCTATGACTTCCTGCTTACAATCTAACATTAAATTTACAAAGATCCTTGGCTGTGACCTAAAACGGCGTTTCAATTCCCTGGGCTTTCCTAAACTAATACACATGCTTACAGCATACATTTTCTATGACTGAACAAACGCTGTTTACATGTAAATACCACAGATATGCATGCAGTGGTATTCTTTCTTAGGAATAACATGGCTTACATTTAGGCCCCTGGAGACTAAACTATTATTGCGATTTTTATAAATCTTGAAGTTTTGTTTTGGAAATATACCATCTACTGTAAATATGTTGATCATAATTTTGAACTTACTAGTAACCTCTAAATTACAGATCGGATGCAACCCTAGATGCTATGTTAAAACTTACTGCGTTTGACAAGGCTGTAGACAGGTCGGTGAGACGGTCTTTCACGATGTGAACACTGTGAGAGGTAGCAGTCAACTGGTGATATTCTTGCTAAGGGTCCTCTAATATACCCAAGTCAAGGATAACAGCTGCTTACTGCGTAGTACTGGTGGGTGAGACGGTTTTTCACGATGTGATCACCGTAAGAGGTAGTAGTCAACTGATTGTATTCTTGCTAAGGGTCCTATAATATACCTTAGTCAATGCCAACAGCTGCTTACTGCGTAGTACAAGGCTGTAGACTGGTCGGTGAGACGGTCTTTCACAATGTGATCTGTTTGAGGGATCTGAGTCAACTGATAGATAGGGATGCAGGCCTAGGTACTATGTTAAATATAATCAGCTACTTACTGTATATTACAAGTCTGTAGAATGGTTTTGGTTAGAAAATTTTTCACGATGTAACCAGTTCAAGAGCTAACAGTTATCTGAAAATATTCTTGCTGAAGGTCCTTATATACCAGCTTTTTCTAGAAATAAATTACACCTTTGAATGACAAGGCAGGGCAATGAACTTTCACATTAACCTAATAACAATAATAATAATAAACCGTTACATTTTTTTTATTTTGTCGTGTGACCTCTTGAGAAGCTGAGTGCAGGTCTTTCTAGTCAACGCCCGTGGGTGATCTGCGTGCAGTGATGAGAGATGGAATGGATCATCATGAATGAACCTGATCAAGGATGTGAAAGGTAGTGGTCATAGTCTGTTAGAAGGTACCACTCAGGCATTCTGTTGGAGTAGAATTGTGAAACCACGGAAAACCATTTCAAGGACTGTCGACAGTGAGGTTTGAAATGCAAATGAGGTTCAAAATACTGACAAAATGTAATTGAAATTGAAAATACACAATGTAATTTAGATTGAAAAACGCACATTTTAGATTCTAAATACCTGCAACGTGCAATGAAAATTCAAAATGCTTACAAAATGCAATTGAAATTGAAAATGCTTACAAAATGTGTGGTAGATTTAATTACACATTGGGATGGATAATATTTACAAAATTCAATTTTGACTGAAAAGAGCTTACAAAAAACAATTTGTAATCAAAATACCCCAACAAAATGCAATTGACACTCAAAAATACTGACAAAATGCTCACCATACAAAATGCAATTTAGATTGAAATGACTCACAAAATGCAACTTACATTGAATATACACACAAAATGTAGTGTAGATTCAAACATTCCCTTAAGATCATTTGGATACGGTACACAGGATCCAATTAACGAAAACAGTGCAGGAATCTTACGGAGAAAAGGAAATAGAATAAAGAGAGAGAAAAGATAGAAGTCTAGTCCCTCGAAGAATGAGGGGTCAAGAAAGATGTGACAAGGACCAAGTAATACAGGAAAGGAAGAGACTCCCTAGGCCTTGGATACCCTAATACTGTTGGAGTATCGTATTAGGGAGAGGAAGTCGTGGCCATTAGTTAGTTCACAGCCTGAGAAAAATGGGAACTTAGAATAATGCTCACCCTGTCTAGGATTCTCAAAAAGAGCTGTGTGAACTTAAAATACAATGTTTTAAAGCAATTAGGGCTGTTTCAAGAATCAAGGCACCAAGCCTAGGTCTAAACGGTTGGTGAAAGTATGATCTTTATTCTCTCTAGGCCTATAATTATGTTTATCACTTGAGCTTCTAGTGACAATTCAAGAATTGAGGTAGGGCATACTGTAGTCAAGCATATCAATGAAGGACACTTACAAGTGCAACATCATGATTCTTAAGACACCAAAGGTATGGGACATCTTATTTTTCCCTAAAGGGAGTTAACCTTGAAAGTTCCAACCACCAAAACCACAATTATCATCACCTGGAGACTCTCACAACTGACATATCCTTCTTAAACAATTTGTTTATTTGCTTCAATGGTGTGCGGGTCATGGACAGTGGAGAAGTTAACATCAAATATTACCGTATATCATTTCCTGATGTATTGTTCATCATAGGAAATGTATTTTGATTAATTTCAATACCGTACTTTAGGCAATTTTATCGTACGATGATGTCTCATTCAGTGTTACGGATCTAGCTCTCTACTGCGAGTTAAAGCTTCTATATCGTACTCCTGTATACTTTAAATGTGATCTCGTTCATGGCTTGGTAAATACCATACACTCTAAATCTCAGCGAGGCTCCTCCCCCCGCGTTAGAGCTAGGCTTGGATCAGACTTGCTTTTGATGTGTGCGATTCATGACTTTCTTCACAAAGTGTGTCACAGTTGATATCGTTGCTCAAGGCTCGCAGCTGATCTTAATGAAGAGAAATTATTATTATAATGTACACTTTTCAACCAATTTAACAATAATACAGTAATTCTTTGGTGTCAACCGGGACGTATTATGAGATAAAGTATCCTTCCTTACTGAAAAGTGAGTGAAATTACTATAATCATTTTTAAATTGAATATAATCGGTTTAGCACCTTTACGCGGTTTGCCCGTTTTGACCGGAGTCCGCACGACCACATATGCATTTTACCAATAAGCAGTCAGCACGAGAGTCAAAATATCCCGGAGCGCCAGATGGGTTAAAGCTAATCGCAAAAACGACATCAAATAAAAAAAATGCTTTACTGATTTTTGGCTCAATGCAACAATAAGGATAGAAGGAGATTCAATTGGGCGTAACACATCAAGTAAAATTATCTCATTTTATTTTGAATTTAAAATTGACTGCAAAAATGCTCAAAACAGCATCACTCACGTGTGGCGACCCACACTCCTATTTACACAATATACAGAAATTTTCCAAACACATTTGACAATCATTTTTTTGGAAACACAAGTCTGATTGTTAGTCCTGTAGACTGTGTTCCAAAATTATTTATGATTAAATCCAGTTCAAATTTAATTGTCTCTACTGGAAATATCGTAGTTCACTGTTTGAATTTTCACATAATATTAACACTCGTAGAATAAATGTTCATAGAATTTTAACTTTCACTTATTTTTCCAGTTTCAAAAATATATCATCATCATCATCATCATCATTTCCCCTTATCCAGCTCCTGCCGGGTCGGGGTATTTATGGCACTTCTCCACTTTCCTCTTTCCTTCCACCATTCTTCTTCCACGATCTTGTCCCAGTCCAGAGTTCTTTTTCTCACGCTGTTCTTCACTGAATCAATCCACCTTTTTCTAGGTCTTCCCCTTGCTCTCTTACCCTTGCACTTTGCCTCCAGCATCTGTCTTGGTATTCTATTTTCCTCCATCCTCTTTACATGTCCAAACCACCTTAGTTTATTCTTCTCAATTCTCTCATTTAGTTTTCCCATCCCAACTTCCTTCCTAACATCTTCATTCCTCACTCTGTCTAGCCTTGTCTTACCTATCATACTTCTTAGGAATTTCATTTCACTGGCTTGGATTCTACTCTCTTGCCTGCTCGTCAGGGTCCAAGTCTCAGCTGCATAAGTTAATATGGGTACATAGTACATTTTATACATTACCTCCTTGCTTTTCCTTGGTACTTCCTTATCCCAAACAAGTTTTCTTACACTTTGATAGAATGCATTGCTCTGCTGTACCCTCCTGCCAATCTCCATGTCCAACCTACCAGTTTGCATCAATTCACTTCCTAGGTATTTGAACGTGTCCACAATTTCCAAACTCTGACTTCCAATTTTCACAGTGCCCTTTCCTTGTCTTTCCCCTCTTGTCATCACCATGGTCTTGCTTTTCTCTGTACTGATTTTCAGACCATACTTCTGAATATTTTCGTTCAGGGCATCTAGTTGTTTTTGCACTTCTTCGGTGTTCCTTCCCCAGACCACAATATCGTCTGCAAATAATAGTAACTTCATTTCTTCATGTCCATATGCTTCCTTTGTTTCCTTTACAATTTCATCCATTACCATTATGAATAAAAGGGGTGACAGCACACTCCCCTGTCTTAGTCCAGTCTTGTTCCTAAACCAATCTGTCTTTCCAACAGGGGTCAGAACCCTGCTAACACAGTTGTTGTACATTGCTTGCACCATTTCCAACATTTCTCTTCCCAGTCTCTTCTTAACCATGGTTTCCCATACCTTCTCTCTGGGGACACTATCATATGCCTTTTCTAGATCTATGAAAGTCATGATCAAATCCTCTCCATATTCCCAGTTCTTTTCCATCACCTGCCTCAAGCTAAAGATTGGGTCCACTGTGGATCTTCCACTCCTGAAGCCATACTGTTCCTCTTGCAACTCTCCTTCCACCTTTCTTCTCATTCTTCTTTCTAATATCCTTTCCAGTATTTATACTATCTGTGATATGAGGGTGATCCCCCTATAGTTATCACACACTTTCTTGTCCCCTTTCTTAAACACTGGTATTATTAGCCCTTTCACCCAGTCTTCTGGTACACATTTCCGTTTCCACACACACTTTAGCAGTCGATACAGCCATTGCATACCAACAGGTCCAGCAGCCTTTATCATTTCTACACTGATTTTATCCACCCCTGTTGCTTTTCCCATCTTCATTTTCTGTACTGCTAATTCCACCTCCAGCATTGTTATATCATCTTCTGTTATAGAGTCGTCAGGCTGTGTCACTTCGATCTCACCAGTACAATTGCTCACGTTCAATAGCTTATCGAAATACTCCTTCCATCGTCCCTTTATCTCTTCCGGGTGTGTTAACAACTCTCCATCTTCCTTTTTCACCAGCTTTGTAGTAACCCTTTCTTTCCTCTTACTTCTTAGAAGCCCATACAGCATCCTTTTACTGCCACTTACATCTGTTTCCATTCTTCGTGTAAATTCTTCCCAACTTTTCTTCTTTTCTTCTCCTACCACTTTCTTACACCTCCGTTTGCTGTCGTGATACTTCCTTTTGCTTTCTTCTGTTTGATCTCGGTTCCATTCTTTCCATGCAGACTTCTTTTCTTTCACTGCTTTCCTCACTTCCTCATTCCACCACGGTGTCTCCTTCTCTTTCACTCTTGTTGACGTCCTACCACAAGCACTCTCTGCTGCACCAGCAAATGCCTTTTTAAAGTGGGACCATTCCTCTTCTACATTTTCCACTTCAGTAACTGGGATTTGTTGCTTCAATCTCTCCTGAAAATCTTCCTGTACAGCTTTGTCTTTCAATTTCCATACTTTTATTTTACTTTCTCTGATCTCCTTTAGGTTTTCCAATTTTCCCCATCTAAATTTTGCCACCACAGCTCTATGGTCCCCATCAAATGCTTCTCCTGGTAAAGCTGTCACATCCAACAGCTTTCTGCGATTTGTCCTTTCCACCAGGAAGTAGTCAATTACTGATTTTGTTCTTCTATCACCCCACCCATATCTCGTAATTTTCCTGCTGTTTTTCTTCCCAAACCATGAATTACCCACTATCAGTCCATTCCTTTCACAAAAGTTTACAAGTTCCTCTCCTTCCCGGTTCTTTTTCCCATATCCATATGGTCCAATGACTTCTTCCTTTCCTTGTCTCTCATTTCCGACTTGTGCATTCATATCTCCCATGATCACCACTTCTACATCTGAGATTACTCTTTCTACATCCTCCAGGAATACTTCAATATCTTCTTCTCTGTTTCCAGTCTGTGGTGCATACACTTGAATGAAGTCCATCACGTCATTCTTCATCTTCATTCTAATTTTCATTATTCTGTCACTCACACACTCTACCACTTCAACATACTCCTCCAGTTGTTTCGAGGTTATCAGTCCCACGCCATTTTTTGCCTCTTGGCCACCACTCCAGTATAATGTATATCCTTTCCTCAATTTCTTCCTTCCTTTACCTTTCCATTTCACTTCACTCAGCCCCATCATTCCAACCTTCTCCCTCTCCATGAAGTCTACCACCTCCTCCACCTTGCCTGTCAGGGTCATGACATTCATGATTCCCACTTTCATTTCGGTTACTGGTCGCCCATTTCTCACAGTTCCCCCAGTACCAAAGGAACTGCGCGTCGCCTGCAGGGTACGCCCTAACCTTTTCCGAATCATTGGAAGTGCCATATCCATTTTAGGCTATTATTACGATGGGGTCGCCACTCCCAAAGGCTCAAAAATATATATTGTCGAAAAATATTATTATCATTGAATCAACACAAATTATTTACACATATTAATAACATCTGAAAAGTATTTGACCTTGAGCATAGCATCGAAGAACTTGTGCGAAGCACAACAAAAATTAATTGTTCTTCTGACATTAAACATTTCGAGAAGTGACTCGATTATGAACTTCAAGTTCCTAACAAAATATATGATTTCTGAATCATCAACTTGATCAATAAATTGTTGAACCATTCAACTATTCAATTTTCCACTTGGAATCATTATTATAAAAAATATTTATATTCATGGCCATTTTAGTAACTTTCACAACTTGCAATTCTTCGACAGAATGCGGAAATAAGAATTGTAGTTTCATAATGAATTCATTTAGTTCATGGCACTAGGATTGAAAACATCCTTCAAATTATTCGTGGTTATAGAATTATTTTTAATTGGCAGTGGCCCATTCTATTATTTGTGTAGGAACACAAATATTACAACAACAACGGCAAAGGTCTTCCTCTGAAGAAGAATAAACTACTATCATGACAAATCCGGGTTCTAGCAAAATCAAAGTCTAAATGGAATTCGTAAACAAGGTTGAAATAAGAACTGATGGTTTTTAAGAAATAACCTTCGGGTCATTCATACGACGAAATGTGTAGTTCCAATACTCCTACTATAAACCTGAGCCATCGAACCTGCTATTTGATTGATGCTCGAAAAAACTTCCTCATTCCTGCGACTTAAACATGCGCACCTGGGAATGGCATTTCAACTACTCCACACATAAATTTTCTTCCCAAAATTTATACAATAAATCAAGCCTCTGCTTGTTATCAACACTGGAAGATTAATAAACTCACAAGTTTATTTTATTTTACCATTCAGTTCAACCCGTGAATTTACCATACTTATGAAAATCTTCATTTCCCTTTCGAGTGTATTTACGTCATGATTTTATATAAATACAAAAATATCCTATTTGATAAAAATATCATTTGCTTCCCGTTTCATGCCTCTCCGTGTTATCTGAAAAATATACTTTGCTCATTGCAAATATCAACTGTTCAACCAGAACTGAAATGTTGGTTGAATGCGGGCTTGCGCTAACCACTCTCCTTCGGAAAATCTCCTGTTCCAAACTAGAAATGATTAAACTACTTCATAGGCTCTCTCTCAATACATATGATTATTAGAAAATATAATATCCAAGAATTATTTAGAAAAATTATAAAAATTATTATTATTATTATTATTATTAGTGGATTATTATTATTATTATTATTATTAGTTATATTATTCTAAATATATTTAATTATCATCTCATTATGTGAGAATCCACATGTTCGAATCTTCGAATATGGAAAAAATATCCATTCCTCAACAAAAATAATTTAACTCAACCATTACATCGACGGTTTTCCGTGATATCCCTAAAATATGAAATATTCAAATAAATGCTCGAAATGCTCGGTCATCGATCCTAAACTGTTCTGAGTGCTGAAAATACTCAGAATAACTCTAATAAGTCTTGCGTAAATCATTGCAAGATTTAAATACGAAGTAAAATAAATGTGTTGGTCATCTGCCGAAAAATAGTTTGTTCCAATTAGCTAGGCATAATATAATTCAAATGTGGCTTACATTTCTTGATGGTCTTGAAGCGTAGTGAACCTGGTCTGTACCAGATTTATCCATAAACATGCCCTGTCGGACAAGCACGTATAATCCTTGTATCGGCCGCCATTATATACCCACAATCCGTCTAGTAAGACATAGTGGTAGTATCTCTTGACGTTTGAAGTAACTGTTGATCCATTTTAATATTGGCTTCTGTTAACTCCATAACAGTTTGCTTAAATGGGGTCAGATCTAAGTGATCTATTCTCAGATATGTCAGTTGTAACATAACTCACGGTAATCTTTTCAATACAAGAAGACACTGACAATCTAACCAATCAACGGCTGTTCTGAAGATCGTTCCCTGGGCATGGCTTCACACCATCTACCATGCGCTAAGCAACCTGTAGTTTCCCTTGCGTAGACTAATGAACACCACCGTGATAGACTGGTCTTCAATGTACTGATAGATCGAAGTGGTTATTAAGTTACAAATATGAAAACTGACTGAAATGGATTTAAATATCCAAGTATTAGGTTATTACTGGACTGTGACAAAGTACTAATTCTAGACAAAGTCTAGCATATGTCCATGTAGAAATATAAAAATATTTCTCCAGTGTCTGTAGAAAATAATCAATCACCTCAGTGATTCTCCTCGCCGGAAACTTACTAAGTTCCACCTCGTAGCGCAGCACTTTTGTGACTATCACAACTTTGAAAATAACTTCTGCGTAGATCCGGCCACCATGTGCCTTGGCTCAGCGTAGTTGCACCTTGCTAGGCAAGTGCTTGTGTTGAAGTGAGCTATCGATGCCTCGGCCGGCCGGCTTTTATTCAAAACTGCCAGGGTCACGCGTCATCACGCTGAAATCTAGAAATCCTCATATCTCTGGTATCCCTGGTCCGATTTACTTGATACTAAGTGCATTCTCTTTCATTTGGCCGTGCCAGTAATCTGATCCAAGTCTCAAGTCTCTACTCCATGGTTAACTATTTAATCAATAAATAGCCTCGGCCTCTGCTATTACTCGCTACGTCACTTGACATGCTGTTAGCGGTATATTCTTTCCAATTGCTTCGAGAAGCAATGTAGCGCGATATTCAAATATCTCAACAATCAAAAGCGGCTGTAGCCTTTCCCTTGATATCTAGGTGTCTGAATCTTGGAATACCCATTCCTAGAGTTGGGCACAGTAGTATGAGATAAAGTATCCTTCCTTACTGAAAAGTGAGTGAAATTACTATAATCATTTTTAAATTGAATATTTTCGGTTTAGCACCTTTACGCGGTTAAGCAGTCAGCCGAGTTTTTACACAGGGCTAATTGACCATATTTAGTACTAGTGTTTGTGTTAGTGAAGTGACCTTGACAATAAATTGGACATCTGGAAAAAAGCTTCGATACCGTAAGTGATTCAGTAAAGAATAATAAATATAGACTTGAATTATAAGCACCGCTCGCATTATACAATAAGTATTAAATCCAGTTGATAGGCTATAATATGAAGGGTTGCGTACGACCCCCAATTTGTAGATTGTATTATGCTCAACGTATTTTTGGTATAGCCTATCGTGATCAAAAAAATATATAATATGGAGAGGTCTGTTCAATTCACCTATAACTAAAACTAACTATAACTAAAACTAACTTATATACTAGAAGAAGAAATGAAAAACAAAAGGAGAATAAGGCAAATAAAGGACAGGAGGAAAAGAAATGCCCTCAACCCTCGAAGAATGCGGATTGAGGGACTTGAAATAAGTAATTTCTCTGTAAGCCTGTGTGTGATTGAAAGGCCTTTGGTATGAGATTAATTTCTCCGTAAGCCTGTGTGTGTTAACTCTGCCTCTAGGCTTAATCCCTAGTGCTGGTCTCAAGCCCAGAGAAAAGAGGAGACGCACAAAAGCGTATACTTCTTTAAACTTAACTATAATGAGTGTTGCCCTTTACGAAGGGAGAGTAGACCTTTGAGGTGTATTGTCATTCAAGCTTGCAAACCTTGTTGATACACCTGCGATAACAGTTTACGTATAGCATTTATAGTTAACTTACTGGAGTTTCAGCTTCATGACATACTCAAGCTTTGACTGGTTGATGTTAATCCCCTCTCAGAGGGGGTGCAGAGTACTGGCTACAACTCTGTAAGACAAGGCTACAACCCTTGCGGTGTTGTTAATGGAGGTTTCTACCATTTTAACGTCCTGGTTGGCTTAACGTATGTGTGTAAAGCATATCCCACCATGTGTGTGAGAGCTGAAAGGGTCATAACAGTGAAATGTAAAATCAATTTTTGAATATTGTTCATGTGCAAAACTTGAAAATGAAATTTTTAAAAAGAGGAAATTGCAAATTGTAAATAACCATGTGAGAAATATGAAAATAAAATAAACTATTAAAATAAGAATGCTCTAGGTGACTAGACAATAAACAACTCCTTCCTCCTCCCTTTCTTTTTCACCCTCGTAAATGATATTAATAACATAATCCTATTGGCTCAGAGTATCCGTAATCCTAAGCTCGTTGTGCGTGGCGGCCATCTTGCACATTAGCCCCTGTGCCAGCTATGACTCTCCCTCCCATAAGAATAACATAGGGGAGTTGCGCGCGGCGGCCATCTTGCATATGAGCCCCTGTGCCAGAACCGCCTTATTTATCCTACTTACGGTTAATCTCATCCTCCACGGCGGCAGCATACCTGAAAGGAATGGCATATCTGGGTCCTGTAAAAGGTGAACTATCAACTAGCTCGAATTGATGGGTGTATACCTGCGTTAATCCCGGCTTATCACTAAATACCTCCTTGTTACTCATCAACACTTCCATTAACTCTTCCTTACTCTCATCACACAACTTACTTTTGTCCACAGCTTCCCAAAGTGGACCACCTCGATGTTCCTCTACCAAAATATGCCACACAGCCTCCAGCTGTACGTCCTCGTCAGCCACCTCTGCTGACATCCCCTCGAAACCCTTAGTAATGCACGCACCATCCATCTCCTCAACTAACTCACACCTCATCTTAATTCCCTGACCACTAATGCCTTTCTCCAGACATATAACTCCATTGAAAAAGTCCAGAACAACCTTATGCTTATTCAACCAGTCATTACCAAGCACCTCGTCATAAATTTAATTGGGAATGACCAAACAACATTGATTGCTCACTTTACATTCTAACTTAATAGGCAACAATATCTGCTTACTAACCTCTTGGCTCTTACTTCCTACAGCAGTAATTATATATAAGGTCTTCACAGGTATCTCTTCCAACTCATGACCACCCCTAATAATTTCTTCATAAGCCACATTGCTTATGCACGACCTTTCACTCCCAGAGTCTACCAGAGCCCTCATCTCTCCCCCTAAAGTACCTACATCAATGACCGATGAAAATCCCTCGCCCTAACCCTCTACTTTAAACTCCTCTTGGTCAGCTAACAAATCCTCCTTAGTCATAGGCGTGAAACTCATCTTCTCTTCCTGAATTGACACGTGGTTGGCCAGCGTGGATGGGCCTACTTACCTTTATTTAGAGGTCCGCGTCGCTTCTACAGCAAAATCACCTCCAGATGACATGCCCCAACAGAAGAACACCAAAAGGGGTGGAAGGAAGGTGGAGAAGAGGAGAACGCACAGGCTATTCTACAGACACCCCCCAATAACTAATATAATTGTCGCCGACGAAGTAATGCCACAACAGTTGCTTAAAAATTTAAAATTTTATTGTTAAAATTTAAACGAACACCTCCACCAGAAAACAGAACATGCTTGCTTGCAAAGCAAAAAAAAAGAAAAGAATTAAATTAAAATTAAAATGTTAAACCCCAAAGATAAAAAAAATTCAGGCATAATTAAACGAGAAAGGGCTTGATAATTTACAAGGGAATGCAATACCGATCCGACATGCAGAGATCCAGGCCACGACACAAAACGAAAAATTTAAAATTAAATAAATAAAATAAAATATGATCAACTAAGAAATTCCCGATAATCGTGACTAAGAAAAACACAAGAACATTCACCAAAAACATAAGGTTAAACCAACAAGGTTAATAAAAAAAACAAATTAAGCTAACACTACAACACGTTTGAGTTCACCGCTCGACGCCAAGATAATGCTCTCCAGACCAGAATGCATCCCGGCAAAACAAAAACAAAACAAACATGGCCACAAAAAGAGAGACCGCATGTCCGATCGAATTACGGCAAACAATTGGCAAAAAATAAATTTAAATCACCAGAGAGAAATGAAAGGAGGAAAACAATTACATCTAAATACTATTAACATGAGGCTGGTGCATCGGATCGTAAATCAGATTAATAATATGCCAATCCCAAGATTGGCAAAAGAAAATAAATAATAATTTAAAACGTAAAATAAACTAGAAATGTGTCTTCAGAAGGTACGAAGAAAAAAAAATATCTGGTAACATTATTAAAACAGAAATCAATTAGGCCTACCAGGCGAAACAAAACACAGCATCAAACATTTATACAAGGCCAATATTGGAGCTCCCATAATAAAATATATAAAAATTAATAACGTACCTTAAAACTTTTCTGTGGAGACACAATGAAAATAAAATAATTAACACATTTTAAATAATATAAGAGATATGAACTGCCAGCACATTGCTCCGGTAGAACACAGAATCCGCTTCGATCATCCAGGAGGCTTTCTTTGTTGTAGGCAGTAAAATACGCAGATCACACGTCATCTTCCAGGCAAATTATAAAATAATAGCCTAGCAGCACATGCATTTCCTTAGTTTTGAATAAAGTCATGTTTCGTAGAGGCTGGGGGCCACCGCCCCCAGCACGACGGAGAGATACTCTTTTACCAGCAGCCGGCTTGTTATCTTGACGACAGACAATAATAATCTCAAGATGGCGGAGAATCCAACGTCAAAAACAGCATTCCATTCATGTTAATGTAATTGTCCAATCACAGCATGACACCTCAAGCAACAATGTGATTATTAAGTTATTAATTTGGCGGTATCATGTATACACAGGCTTTTGTTTCATGACGTAGAATATGACACGATTAGGACGAGTTTATAAGGCACCACCAACACACTCTAGTGGTGAAGAAGGAACCACGGCTAGCAGCGCCGAAGTCCGACAGCAGCTGCCATCTCGTGTTCAAAATCGGAATCAAGCGACCAGGCGGTCGTTTCGAAGGTCGTGAAGTCACATCCAGGGAAGATACATATTTGAAAACGTTGGTACGGGCATTGCACGTAACAGTCTCCCTCCCTTAAGCGTGAACACCGTTCACGAATATGCCCCGGCATAGGCAGTACTCCAAAATTAGTCGATTCACCAAGCATGTTTCCAGAAGATAATGTTCACCAGTTAACTCCAATTGATGGACGAAATCGCATCGTTTTGGTTAGGAAGAGTGCAGGGTCAGATTATCAGTGAAGGGATAATTGATCACCTCGCAAACCACTTAGTTAACAGCTTCACTGAGTCCATAAGTCTTCAGAAACGCAGAACACCAGCACCTGCAGTGCTTTCAGAGTCCGAGACACGTTAGGTAAATTTCCAAAAGTCCAATGTGGTTAGCTTTAGACGAAGTAGGTGGAAGCAATGTGCCAGATATCATGCGACGAATGTGCAGCCATTTACAAAAAAAAGTTAATCTTATTTCAAAATTTTTTACAGAAATTACTAATTCTTACTACATTTTATAAAAGAGAAACAAAGTTGAATTTAAATGAACAAAAAGAAAATCCTGACCATGACCTAGATCCGTGCTTGCAATAGTTAATTAAATAACAAGATTACCTTTTTCCAAACTAGTAGTACATTTCAATAATATGCGAGCTGAACGACTATAGATTTAGCAGGAGCTACGGTAGAGGAATGACCACACAAATTCCCAAGGAAACAGGTATACAAGAACACAATGATTTAGGTCTCCCACTGAGTCCAACTTACATGCTGGCATCTTCTATGAAAACATCAAAACTTAGTTTCAATTTTACAATTTACCATTAAAATGGGAATTACCCAACAGTTACAGTTTGTATCCCAGCCGAGTTTTCATATCCAGTTCAAAATTCCGGAAGGAACAGAAGCCTGAAGGCTTCAATGAAGTTTAGGGATACTCTATATTATACAAAATCAGTTTACAAAATTTATGGTAGCATTTCCTCATTAGAAACCTCTCCATCTCGTTTAATGTGCGACAGATGCACTCTGGAAATTTTATTGGCCTTAGGGTTTCTAATAAGAAGAGTAACGGGAGTCAGGAATGCCTCTACATAACAGGGGCCCTTGAAACGAGGGGTCAACTTGCTTGAAACTAGATTACTGACGCCCTTGGGCTCGAAATTGCGGACGTACACAACATCTCCAATTTCCAAATCAGTTGGCCTGCGACAGGCATTGTGTCGCTTGGCAAGTTGGTCATGTGATACCTTAATATTCTCTCTAGTCTTGTCGAATTTCGCCCTCATATCCTCGGGCGTGAAACTGTCTGGAAGGAGATCGTGCAGGTTCCACAGATTGGACAACGGAGAATTAGCCATAAAGGAAAACATTAACGAAAAAGGGGTGGCTTGCGTGCTCTCATGCACGGCGGTGTTGAAAGCAAAATTGAGCCAATGCAAATTAGAATCCCACTTGGAATGGTCGTCGCGGTGGAAAGCAATCAGAGCAGAACGGAGATTACGATTGACTCGCTCAGCGAGAGACGGGTTAGGAAAATAGGGAGTGGTGGTTACATGCGAAATAGCATAATCAAATAAGAATTGACCGAACTGATGAGATACAAAGCACTTGGCATTATCTGATACAAGGTACTGACATGGCCCAATAGATGAAAAGATGGAATTAAGACACTTTATGATGGAACTGGTCGTAGCCTGTCTGGTGGGGAATAACCAACTAAACCGGGTGAAACCGTCAGTGCAAACAAGCGCAAATTGGTTTCCCCGACCAGAGCGAGGGAACGGGCCAACATGGTCGATAAAAGCCTCTCCATGGGTCTAGATGCCGGTTCGGATGAAAACAGGCCAACCTTAGTAGAAACCGGAGGCTTGCTAATACTACACGAAGCACAAATTCTAATGAGCCTCCTAATGTCGCCATCCATACCTTGCCAAATGAAGAACTGTCTGATTTTAGCTCGGGTCTTGAATACTCCTAGGTGGCCACCAATAGGAGATTCGTGATAGTAACGAAAGATTTCCGGAATGAGGACTGACGGGAGCACAATTTTAGGTAGACGGTCATGACGAGACGAACAACACAATACACCATCCTTTAGAGAGTAGGGCTTGATCACTTCACCAGAATTGATTCGGTCAATTAGGCTAGATAAGGAGGGATCTTCTTTCTGGAATCTCCTCACATCTTCAAAAAGCACAGGGGAATTGCTAAGAATGACATTGACATAATTTACAGGTGATACATGGTTGACGGGTTCACATCCTTGAATATCCTCTTCGGCTGTTTCCTCGTACATGCGGCTTAATGAATCAGCTACCGCATTTTCGGACCCACGAATATGGTGGACAGTGAACTGGAACGACAGAATCCTAGTTGCCCATCTGGCAATCCTACCAGTTTTACGGGGTTTCCCTAACACACAGCTCAAGGCCTGGTTATCGGTCTCAAGGAGAAACTTAGTGTGCTCAAGATACATACGGAATTTTTCCAGAGCGAACAACACAGCTAACCCCTCAAGTTCGTATATGGAATACTTTCTCTCTGCGTCCGTTAAGGTACGAGAAGCGTATGCAACGGGTTGCCTACCCAGATCAGATTCTTGCAGTAGGACACAACCAACACCACGACCAGACGCATCAGTCTGTACAATGAACTGCTTCCCAAAATCCGGAATGGCTAACACAGGGGCGTTAGAGGGCGCAAGCTTAAGATCTTCGAAGGCTGCCTGCTGAGAGGGACCCCACTCAAACTTCACAGCCTTTTTGCGTAATTGATTTAGAGGAGCAGCACGGTCGGCAAAATTACTAATGAACTTACGGAAGAAGTTCACCATACCAATATAACGAGCAACACCCTTGGCGTTCTTGGGTGGTTTAAAATCTCTGATGGCCTGAGTACGAGGTTGGTCCACGGAGATAAGAGACGCGGAAACAATATGACCCAAGAAGGAAATTTTGGGCTTGGCAAAGGAAACCTTGGACAATTTGACGGTAAGGCCAGCGTCACGTAATCGATCAAGTACAACCTTCAGATGATCAACGTGTTCCTCGAAGGACTCAGAATAGATCACCACATCGTCAAGGTAGTGATACACAAACTTGAATTTAATTTCTGAAAACACCTTGTCCAGAAGTCTGCTCAACACAGCGGCTCCGGTGGATAGGCCAAACGGGACACGGGCATACTCAAACAGGTTCCAGTCAGTGAAAAAGCAGTAACATGCCTGGATTCTGGAGAGAGGGGAATTTGGAAGTAAGAAGAATTTGAATCGAGGATCGTGAACACCTTCGCGTTGCGAAACCGACTAAAGCATGTATGAAGGTCCGGCAAAGGAATTGATTGTAAAACAACCTTTTGATTAAGAGCCCTATAGTCGACCACCGGCCGAAAACCACCGTTAGGTTTTGGCACAAGGAATACAGGGGATGGGTAGGCAGAGATAGAAGGTTGGATTACACCTTCTTCCAACATCTTATCGATAATCTTACGAAGTTCAGCCATCTTGGGCGGGGCAAGGCGATACGGGCTGGAACGCACCGGCACAGAATCGGTTAGCTCAATCTTGTATTCCATCAAATGGGTTACACCCAACTTGTCAGTAAATACATCGCTATACTCCTGACATAACCTCTTAATGGCATCCTTTTGAAGACTCGTTAAATTTTCCAGATCGAGATCCTCAATAGTCATAGGTTCACTAACAGAATTTACAGCAGGAGAAGACAAAACTGGGTTAAATGATAACTTACTTTGCGGATTAAACTTAAACCATAGGCTGCGAGCACCAAAATCAAGAAGCATACCAACGTGTGACATGAAATTAGCTCCAATGACCACAGAACAAGAAAGATTTCTGGCAACAAAAAATTTAAACTTCCAAGAAAAATTGAGAATATGAATTTTGACTGTCATACTACCCAAAATATTTAAGTTTGAACAATTTGCCGAAATAAAAGATTCATTGTTAGGCTCTAACTCAGGAAATTTGTAAACACTCTTCATAGATAAAAACCAGTCCTCGCTAATAAAGGATGCGACACTACCAGAATCAAGCAATGCAGAAACGGGCTCGTCATTAACACAAATTTCAATAAACGGGGATATTCCTTTAGCCACAGGAGAAATTCCAAAATCATTATTCACTCTAAAACGATTACAATTAGATGACGAGGACACCCGCACCACAGGTTTCAGATTATGTTTAGAATTAGGCTGACTTGCCACGACATTGCTCACCGACAGGTTAGGTAGGTCATCGACATAAGCACAATTAGCACGTGATGAATTAGTTTTCAAAGAGTTATCAAAATTTTCATTAGTAGGGCGACCAGAAACTTCACAGGGTTTTCCCAAATTCACATGCACAGAAATATCCTTAGAAGTAACACCCGAATCAGTCTCCACAATATCCCGTCATTGGCGATACACAACCTGGTTATTCGGACACACCTTCTTAACATGCCCCACGCCACCGCACGTGTGGCACTTAACATTGGGTCTAGGATGAAACATTACCTTATGAGTGGGACGAGACATCAAGGAAGGAGGGGGACGAGACATCCAGGAAGGAGGAGGAAAATTAGCTACACGAAGGGAATCTGCATGTTTCACAGCCATAGCCTCTATAATGACCTGTTTTAGCTCGACAAATGACGAAGGCCTGGTACACATAGTCATGTATGACCTATATTGAGGCGAAAACCCATTTACAATAGATGACACCAACTGTCGTTCAGTTAAAGGTGATGCAAATACCTGGGCATACACCTTGATGTCACTGACATAGTCGCTAAGTGACTCGTCCAACCTTTGGACACGATATAAAAACCTTTGCTCGAGAGTACTAAGGGCACTCGCAGGGACAATAAACCACAACACTTCCCTAATAAACATGGCTAAGGACATTCGGAGGTGGATAGCTTCAATTAGCTTATCGCGCAGCATACCGGATGCAACAGGATATAACAGTTGGAAAATCTGATTTTCCGACATCCCAAAAATTGAGGCATGGTTACCCAATTCGACCACTTGCTTTAAAAATAGGACCACCTGGGTAAAGTCATCTAGGTTGAAATGCTTCAGCTTAGTTAAGAAACTAGAAATAGTGTGAGGAATCGACCCATAATTAACTGTAGGCGAGAACGTAGCATTTGGAAAAGAGACATTGTTACCAGGGTAGCTCGCTCGCATACCCTCTACAGGAGACAAAACATTTACATTGCTAGAGAAAACTGGGATGCAAAGGGTCGGCAGGACCCAGGAAATCATTAGGTGACCTAACATGAGAAGAATGACCGTATCCAGGGTTAAGTGGTCTGGACGAGCCAGAGCCAGAAAATAGAGGGGCAGGCAAACCACTACTAGTAATCGATCCCAAAACCTCAGACCTAGTAAACAGAGGTGATTCACGATCAACCCCAGAAGAACTCTCCAAATTCTCAAGGTTATCTCTTAAGTCAAATAAATCAAAAGCACTATTATTGTCAGCCATTTTGAAAAACACAGAATGCAGACAGACAATAGAGAAGGAACAAATTTTAGGAATTACGAGGACAGTTTACACTTTCACAACAATACCATAACTACCAATTACCAACACCATAGATTAGGTTGACACTCGAACACCGCCACCATATTATACAAGATCATGCACAATGCTGCCCAGAACTGCATACGTCACCGCTTGCTTGGCTAGAGAACAGGAAGCTAAATTACAATAATTGCCACAAAGCACATGGCGAACGGCTTCAGACAGGGCTCCACGATGCCTTCACACGTAGCATTTAGGCTATCATAATATTAAAAAATACAGATTTCCCATGCCAAGAACACATGCCAGCCACTTACCGAGCATCTTTTTCAGTGGGAATGTTGCATACAAACAGGATAAAATACGGCAGCAAACACCTCGCTTTGAACCGGTTACTTACATCTCACCACATGGATATTCAGAGGCAAACATGAAATTAAACAAACGACAAGGATTAGCTTTACACAACATCGGGTGCACTGACATGACAGATCCCATCAACAACCGCCCCATCAGCACCAGAAGGGTCCATAAAACGGGCCTGTGGGAAAGGAGGAGGGGATATTTGCAGAAGCGAACACGAGCTCGGTCTGCTACCTTTATTTAGAGGTCCGCGTCGCTTCTACAGCAAAATCACCTCCAGATGACATGTCCCAACAGAAGAACACCAAAAGGGGTGGAAGGAAGGTGGAGAAGAGGGGAACGCACAGGCTATTCTACAGACACCCCCCAATAACTAATGGAATTGTCGCCGACGAAGTAATGCCACAACAGTTGCTTAAAAATTTAAAATTTTATTGTTAAAATTTAAACGAACACCTCCACCAGAAAACAGAACATGCTTGCTTGCAAAGCAAAAAAAAATGAAAAGAATTAAATTAAAATTAAAATGTTAAAGCCCAAAGATAAAAAAAATTCAGGCATAATTAAACGAGAAAGGGCTTGATAATTTACAAGGGAATGCAATACCGATCCGACATGCAGAGATCCAGGCCACGTCACAAAACGAAAAATTTAAAATTAAATAAATAAAATAAAATATGATCAACTAAGAAATTCCCGATAATCGTGACTAAGAAAAACACAAGAACATTCACCAAAAACATAAGGTTAAACCAAAAAGGTTAATAAAAAAACAAATTAAGCTAACACTACAACACGTTTGAGTTTACCGCTCGACGCCAAGATAATGCTCTCCAGACCAGAATGCATCCCGGCAAAACAAAAACAAAACAAACATGGCCACAAAAAGAGAGACCGCATGTCCGATCGAATTACGGCAAACAATTGGCAAAAAATAAATTTAAATCACCAGAGAGAAATGAAAGGAGGAAAACAATTACATCTAAATACTATTAACATGAGACTGGTGCATCGGATCGTAAATCAGATTAATAATATGCCAATCCCAAGATTGGCAAAAGAAAATAAATAATAATTTAAAACGTAAAATAAACTAGAAATGTGTCTCCAGAAGGTACGAAGAAAAAAAAATTAATATATATCTGGTAACATTATTAAAACAGAAATAAATTAGGCCTACCAGGCGAAACAAAACACAGCATCAAACATTTATACAAGGCCAATATTGGAGCTCCCATAATAAAATATATAAAAATTAATAACGTACCTTAAAACTTTTCTGTGGAGACACAATGAAAATAAAATAATTAACACATTTTAAATAATATAAGAGATATGAACTGCCAGCACATTGCTTCGGTAGAACACAGAATCCGCTTCGATCATCCAGGAGGCTTTCCTTGTTGTAGGCAGTAAAATACTCAGATCACACGTCATCTTCCAGGCAAATTATAAAATAATAGCCTAGCAGCACATGCATTTCCTTAGTTTTGAATAAAGTCATGTTTCGTAGAGGCTGGAGGCCACCGCCCCCAGCACGACGGAGAGATACTCTTTTACCAGCAGCCGGCTTGTTATCTTGACGACAGACAATAATAATCTCAAGATGGCGGAGAATCCAACGTCAAAAACAGCATTGCATTCATGTTAATGTAATTGTCCAATCACAGCATGACACCTCAAGCAACAATGTGATTATTAAGTAATTAATTTGGCGGTATCATGTATACACAGGCTTTTGTTTCATGACGTAGAATAATAATAGCCTTCAAATATGACACGATTAGGACGAGTTTATAAGGCACCACCAACACACTCTAGTGGTGAAGAAGGAACCACGGCTAGCAGCGCCGAAATCCGACAGCAGCTGCCATCTCGTGTTCAAAATCGGAATCAAGCGACCAGGCGGTCGTTTCAAACATCGTGAAGTCACATCCAGAGAAGATACATATTTGAAAACGTTGGTACGGGCATTGCACGTAACATGAATCACACACTGTCTAACATATTCACCTTCGGGCTGTCTACCTGACCTTTTTACACAACCAGCTGCGAGTTTAAATCACTCGTACCTTGTATCGGAGCTGGTTCCTGTCCCCTCCTAGATTGATTCGTTCCCTGAACTGTCCCCTCCTGTTGGCCCCACTGAAAATTTTCCCGCCTTTGGAAATTATCTCTCCTCTGATAATTATCCCCCTGTCTATTGTTCTCTGCCCTCCAATTAATGTTTTCCCCCCTCCCTCTATTGAAATTTTCACCTCTGCCAGATTGATTACACCTATTCCTATTCTGATTAGGCTGATGCTCATTCGATCTATTTTCATTCTTCACTTCCGTTCTGTTCGTTTGCTGAAGGCCTGAATTGTCGAAACTAGTTAATAGCTCTTCCAACTCCTCAATACTTTTCATTTTCTGCATGCAGTTAGCCTGTTGTATTCTGCTGGGAAAATGTTTAAGCATCAGCCTAACAATCTATTAATTCATCGTCTAAATCTTTTTAAAATTTCTTTTCTACAGATTTCAAATATTCCATGGGATTAAATTGTCGTGAATTAAACTGTGGAAGACCCAGATCCCTATTGGAACAACCAAGTGGCATTGCTCCTCTGTGACTCATCGGTCGGTCTCTCACCTCTCTTCTCACTTTTATAAACTCTTCCTTAAGTTTTTCATTATTTTCCGCCAATGTCACCTGTTTTCCCTTAAGTCTCTCGATCTCCCCCAATTTATCTTCTACGGCTCCTACTCTATGTAAATATTCCTTAGAATCATCCCTTACGGTATTGCAAACCTCTGCACACGCTCCGCTCACTCGCTTTTCTATAAGTTCCCCGTTAACAATAAATCCTTTCCTTACTTCCCCCAGTTCCCCCTTCTGTTTTTCCTGATGGCCTTTCTTCCCTGCTAACCTACTTTCCACGCTATCCTGTTTTCTGGCTATTTCATCTCTAAGAACATCTTCTCTCTCCTCTATTTTACTACTAAGATCCTTCTCTTAGTTTCCCAACCCACTGCTCATAACTGATTTATGCTCCTGCACTTCCTTACTTAATTCTTCTATCTTAGTATTAGTTGCCTCTGCCTGTTTCTTTACCGCCTCATCGACATATAATTTCACAGATTCCACCTGTTTATCTACTGTACCCTTGCGTCATCATATGGAACATGTGTTCGTATCCCAGCTAGTTCATGGTCTTTCGAGGCATGGGGCGTTCATCCCAATATACGATCACATGTTCAGGATTTGAGTCTGTCAGGTAACTACTCTACCTGAAAGAAACAACAAATTTCTAATTATATGATTTAATGGTATTAAATCATGGCAAAACACAACAAAACACAAAAAAATTATAATTAATTTTCCCACAACACAAAATCAAAATTATATGTGAGTCTCTTCTCATAAAGTTGGCGATTCTCCGCACCCATATCTATCCTAGATATCCTAACATTGATACTCACTAACATTGACGAGCGTTCATAGTGCCTTTCACATCGCACAATTTATCTTAAATTTGCATATCACAAGACAACAATAAAAACACAAATTACAACTGAATAATCATTAAGTGCAATTATTAATATATTTGTCCGTTCTGAAACGGAACATTTACCTTGAACAACATTGATTTGATTACCTTATTCTTTGCTTAACATGTGTTGCTTTCTGCACAACATCGTTTCCTTTTCCCATAGATTTCAAACGCTGAAGTGAATTACCTTCCCTTCCAAAACACACATAGTTATTGATTTAGCTTCACCATACAACAATCTCCTGGGTCTGGTCATGTCATTACTATCATTACAAACGTGCCATATCGTTAAATAATGCTACCCGCCTGAGTAAATTAGCATAAACTGGGTAATCACTCTTTACAAAATGCATCTATATATTTGATGCAGTTAAGCTGTCCTCCGACAACAACTTGGCCAAATCTTATTCGATTACTTTGATCCAACATTCTACTCCAATGGATACAATGCATATAATTAATTTGATACAATAATATCAAGCATATTTCAATTACTTTCAGAGATAACGAGATTCTTCAGTGTTCCAGTACAACCATAAAAAGAAAAGTAAAAGGGTCACGGTCAATTAACTCCCCTCAGTGTGAACACAAAAGAGTCGTCAAGGTCCGCCCCTTCAAGATGGCTGCCTGGTCTGCGGCCCTCGCTTGCCTTCCTGACCGACATTCTACTTGTAAACAAACCTGGCCATAACTCACTCTTGGTGCAGCTCTCTCAGGGGTTCATGATTGGGTTGTGTCATTATGAATGGAGTCGATACAAGTATTTAACACCTACACTTAGGGTATTTAATGGGCTCAATTCGGCTCCTAATTAGTATTCATAGCTAGGGATGGATCTCCAATAGTTTCGCCGTTTATGGATGCAATCAGTGGCACTGGACGCGTACCAGCCGAGTTGCAAACTGTTATCTCGCGCCATACGGGTACGAATATTAATAAAGAAATCAACCTGTTTCCTATTCGAAGAATTTGACTCACCTCCACGGGTAGATCAATTATTAAAATGGCATACGGAGGGTGTCTCATAGTTTTCCCTGGTAGCGAAGACTCTGCTAACAGTGGGTCACAGATCACATCTGGCCCAACTCTGTTGCGAAATATATGTGTGCTCTGAGGCTATACAACACATCGTTGATTCGAAGATTGGCCTACAAGATTCATCAACGCGCGAACTATCTTGGATGGTCTCTGCAATTATTGACGCAAATCTCTTGATTCTACGTTATATGCTCGCTTGTTGCGGCTAAAACAACATTTCTTTTAGATGACTCGTTCATAATACACTCATGTCCTCCTTTCATTTAATTATAAACCGAGGCTTTACGTAGCTCTAATACATATATCAATTTACTGGCACTTACATTATCTGCCGTAATGGCTCTCAAAAACAACCATGTAGCATTTAACATTATTTAATATTTCAATGACACTGAAAAACTCTCTTTATCTCGCTATTATATCTCTCTTTATTACTCTTCATAATAACACTGTATTCTTTCAATGGATATGACACAATTTGCACATTCTATAAGCATCACTATGCCGATTTTTACATTTATCATTGACACCGACCTCAGATTATTATTATTATTATTATTATTAATAATAAAATTAGTTAACGTTACCGTTACTTTCATCAACATCTTACGCCTAAATGGTCGTAAGTTTTTCATACTCAAAGCAATATATTTATTAAAATACGAGGGATGTGAACTCGTATACAAATGACTGCAAATTCTTAGTATTTGAGGGAATGACATATTGTATGGTGTGCTCTTAAATCATATTAACATATTTGGATGTTACTCACTTTCATTCTGGCTGGGTTTATCAAACAATACAACATTTCGCCCACCAATTTGATTTCTTCTAAGCCATCACAACACTTTTCACACAGAACATTGAATATGGTTTGCACATGGTAAATACATCTTGTAATACCCGCATTTTACACTGTGAAATACCACACAATATTTTAACACACAAATTTAAACACTTTTGGTTATCACTTTTAACACAAACTTTACAGGTAATTTACACACGGAGCCTTGCTGAGCTGTCCACTATTGCATGAATTCCGAGATGCAATGCTGCAAAATTCTGACATCCGCCTGTCTCCTCCGAAAATCTACCTCGAGTATGTGTGCTCATCTCCCGTCTCCTTCAATTCCTATCTTCAATCTTGTAGTGTGCTGCTCAATTATATATCACAAATACTTGTGATGCCTTCCAGGTTCCCGTCATCTGTAGTATCTGTTACAATTATATATGATACTTTAAAGATCATAACCCTTCCTGTGCATAAGTTCATTGTCTATCAAAATCATTCTGCAATATCTCTACGCTGTACTGATTACTAGTGCGTATACTGCCTGCTTATATGTCTGCCGTAGACTGTTTATAATATTAATGCAGAATTACTTGTACTATGATGCATAATGCAACTTTCATTGTCCATCACAAAAGATTCTGATCATAACGACTTGCATATTGCGCGCACTATTTCCGTGTGGCTGGACAGCATGTCGTCCCACAAGTTGAGTCAAAGAAGAACTGACTCTCTCCTCCTTCCTCCTCCATATAAGGGTTTCTGACAAAAAGTAGTCCAATTGCATCTCAGGAGATGCTCTTTTCTGAAATATCGCGTTTACTGACAAGGTGAAGCGTGATTCTTGATCGTCTTTTCATGGAGGTTCCAGATCCACTTGCGTGCCGGTGATTCATTCGCTCAATTAATTAAAATTAATTGCTTTCCTCCATGGTGTGGTAACGCTATCTTGGGTGAATCCCCTCTTGCTACGAGACTAACCAATGTCCCTCCGCAGTATGTGTGTGAATATGCTCATAATCACATACAGGCTTTAATTTAGGTGTGCAGGCACTCCTAAATTACCTCTCTTCGAATACAAGTATCTGGGTGTAAGTTTCATCTCATTAGAATGCATCATTTGGTAGTAATTAATTAATTTCTCTCAATGACCATCCCCTCCTCTCTCGTCTGCCTTGTTGGTCGGGGGTTTTCACGGTCATTATTCATTGCCTTCCCTCTCCAGTGTCGCCAAGAAATAGACCATCGGAGACAGTCTGCACCTCCCATTTTCAAATCCAATTAGTTAGCTGTCAAGTTGGCTCGGTTTCTTTAGCTTTTGCTAGCATGTTCGTATACTGGCTTGCATTTTACACAATATTCCAACTTATTATTGCCTAAAATTCCCGTTCTGGACGTGGAATTAAGCTATTATTATTATATACTGTTATATCTCATTGCTCCTTGGGTTCACTGTGGCTGTTCCCCCTCAGAGATCAATGGTTCGTTTCTTAGGAAAATCATGGACCTGATCTTTCCTCTATAGAGACCCCGGTTCGATGCCAGTCAGCCATGTCCCATTGGGCACATCTTTCCCCAGCATAGTTTGAAAAATACATATGGCATGTGAATTCTTTCAAGCCTCACTCTGACTGCATAGACCTTGTATGCAATGTTTACATTAGGCGGTCAGTGCTCCCGGGCGGTGGGTTGTCTCGCTCCCCCTTCCCCTTGGGTCAGCCGACTGTCTCGCATATTAGCGTTCTCTTTCCTCAAGGCCTCATTCATAGCCTGAAGTTCGTTTGCTGCCTCCCTTAGCTGCTTGTAAAACTCCCTCAGTTGACAGCTGCATTCTTCCCCGTTTCCTTTGGGTCGGCGGGCTGGCTATCTTGCTTCCTTTCAGACTGGTGTTGGCCTCTCTGTAGACTCTCCGCTTGCATACTTAATGATTCCCCGTACACTTGGGTGTGTGTAGCTTGTTCTTCTGCGATTTCAAACTCTTCCGGTGGAAGATATAGTTTGAGATCGGCAGCATTTACCACAACTTCCTTTCCCGTCTCTTTATGCTTATTTCTTTAGGCGTTATTCTGCAAATCTCTTATAATGACATAGGGGCCGTGGAAGATATGTTGAATTTTTTTGTATTTCCTGCTCTCTGGGTCTGAGCTAGCTGGGTTTTTTTTTTAACAAAACATATTCTCCTACGAGTAATGGTCTGTGGTAGCGTTTCCTTCTGTTTCTTCGCTGCCGTCTGTTCGCTTGCTTCTTGAGATACTCGAATGTTCTTTGGATCCTTAATTCGCGTCCTGGCTGTGCATCTACAGGTGTCTGAGTGACGTTGTTCCATGGCCTCTCCGGTCTTTTATCAAGGTGTAGGCTGACGGGTACTTCTCCTGTTGCTTCATGCATTGTATTGTTGATACAATACTCGATGATGTCCAATACGTCTATCCACTTCCAGTTTTCTGTGGAGCAGTATATTTTCTTATATTTTTGCAGTTCTCTAATGACCCTCTCTGCGCTGTTGGCTTCTGGGTGTCGAATTGTGGACAAAATCTGTCTTATTCCCAGATTTTCCAGCTCCCTGTGGAATTCCACGCTGGTGAAACAGCTACCATGGCCGGACAATATGTTCTCCGGCTGCCCTAGTATAGGAATGACTCTTTCCTTCAGTCTTTTAAGTACCTGTTTCGTACTGGTTTTCTGAATGGGACATTGAACTACCATTTTAGAAAACACGTCTAGTGCTACTAGGATGTGCTTATTTCACCTTCTGGCTCTCGGGAGAGGACCGAAGTTATCCAATGCCATAAGGGACATGGCTTCTCTGGCAGGAGTGGTATGGGTTTTTGCCTCATTAAAAACGAGTTAGGCTTTGCTCGCTGGCAAATATCGCATGTGCTGATTGTGTTTCTGACTGTTACTCTTAGTTTGGGCCAAATAAATGCTTCTTTCAACAGGGCAACAGACTTGTCTACTCCCGGGTGAACAAAAGCTCTGTGTGCTAACCACACTAGTCTTCTTTGCAACGCTGGCGGAATAACAATTCCGGGTCGAGTATGATCTGCATCACTCCATTTGCGTAGCATCTGGTTAAACCATAGATATTCTGTTGACAGTGCCTCGGCCTCTATATACATCGGGATTCCTCTGACAAGTTTTCCCTCGAAGTAGTTAATCATCAACCGTGACCAGGGATCTTCACGTTGAAAGAAGGTGATGTTCCTCAAATCGTCTAAGGTCTTCTGGTCTCTATCTTCTATCTCGATAGCTAGAGCTTCCTCTTCATCAACTGTCGGGTATCTGCTTAGCAAGTCAGGTATTATATTGTCCTTCACCGGGCAATACTCGATTTTCACTTGAAATTGCTGTATATACAAGGACCATCTCGTTAATCTTTGACTTGACAAGTCAGTCTTTAACAGAAATGTTAGAGCTTTATGGTCTGTTCTTAACACGACCTGAAATCCGTAAATGATTTTTCGCCAACACTGGAGGGCATATAGTATTGCGAGTAGTTCAATATCCGTGACCGTATAATTACTTTCATTGGATTTCAATCTTCTGCTTATGAAGGCGATAAAAGTTTTCTCTTCTGGCCTGTCAACATTTTCCTGGTAAAGCATTGCCCCAATGCCTATAAGCGATGCGTCAGTCTGGATGATAAATTTCTGGGTGTAGTCTGGATATCCCAATTTAACATAATCTAAAAGCATCTGTTTAGACTTCACGAAGGCTTCCTCGCATTTTTCAGTCCACCGCCACCTTCCCCCTTTCTTCAATAAATCTTGGAGTGGTGCCACGGTCTCAGTGTATTTCGGGCAATGGCTCGAAAAGAATCCAATAACGCCTAAGTACTGCCTGGCGTTTTTCACCTTCGTTGGTCTAGGAAAATTTCTGATGACTTCTAATTTTCCAGGATTTGGTTTTACTTCTTGAGCATCTATTACATGGCCTAGAAATTTAACTTCTCTCTGGCAAAAGTTAGACTTCTTTAGATTGACCTTAAAGTTAGCCTGACTCAGGTCATCTAATAGCTTGCGTAGATCTCTGATATTTTCCTCCACCGTTTCTGATGTTAGGAGGATATCATCTACATAGCTTATGGTTGTTGCTTTGACTTCTTCAGACAGGTTTCGGTCAAGCGCTCGTATTCACAAGTAGAAAACTCTGTGAGAATATAGAGTTCCCTATCTGTAAATCTAAGAATACTTGGTATTTGCATAGCATTGCTTTATGTGTTATTACACCCTTGATTTTCACGCTTGAAATAGGTATTTTCAATACGTGTATTTTACTTCCAATTTCATTATACAGCGCCTGGGTAATTAAGCATACAGTCGAGCCAGTGTCCAGGAGACTCCTTATCTTCATGCCTGCGATGTTTACAATAATAATGGGTAGTTCCCTTCTTACGATGACCGGCCCTTCATCTTGGTCTTCAATGAGTTCCTCAGGTTTTGCAATCCAGTTAACCACATTTACAGTATTCCAACCTGTATTTCTGTCTCCGTTGTGGTCATTTAATTTTGATGTTTTTTTCTATTGCTCCGTTTCTTGCGGAGTTCCTCTGTCTGTCTTCGTGCTGTTGAAGCTCCAGACTCTTCGCTCCGTCATCATTTTTATAGATGTCGGGTGACTTTCTATTTTTAATCGCTTCATCCCAATGAACTTGCGATTTTCTGTTGTCGTCTCCACGCTCCCCCATATTTGTTAATGAGGCGTGGTATCGTTCGTCTGCTTCTTCGTCGAACCCGCGACTCTGTTCTTGGGGTCTCCATTGTTGGTTACTCCCATCTCGGCCATAACTTCTTCTGTTATCTGGCTGTTGATCCCTTGTATCCCGCTGATTCCAGGGTTTTCTCCCTCGGTGTCCGCGGTTCGATCTTCATCTGTATGCTGGCCCCCAATTCTCGTTTTCCTTTTCTTCCCGTTGCCAGTCTGACCTTACAGTTTCTGTACTTGTGGATTTATTTTTGCTCCACACTCTAGTCGGTTCGGTTTGTGGACTAGTCATGTGGACTTGTTCCGTATTCCGACTCTGCCTCATCTGCTGAGTTGTGGTCAAATCCAGTTGTCTGAGTACCTCCTCCATCTCATTCGCTGTTTTGGCATTTGCAGAGATTAATAGTCTTTGTACTTCGTATGGTAATTGTTTGGCTATCGCTATACACAGGTCTGCCTCTCTAGGGGATTCATCAAGTTCTCGGAAACGGCATAATTGTGCTATAAAAATTCAGCATACTTCGTTGGGTTATTTGTACGATAACGTCTGGAGTACAGATCCAACCTTAGATTCTGCTGTATGCTCGGATCCCAGTATCTCTTTAAAAATGCCTGGCGAAACTCCTCTACCGTGTCGAACGTGTAGCGAAAGCTTCTGAACCACAGTGCACATTCACCTTCAGTAAGTTTTTCGATAGCTCTTAATCTTTGCTATGGCGGTACCTTTGTGTCATTTAAATATTCGGAAAACTCTTTGAGCCAATACTTCGGTGTCATATTTGAGTTGCTTCCAGAGTATTTTCTCGGTTTCTCGTCATTAGCCCTTATAACAGTGACTATCTGATTTTGTACAGCGTTTTCGTGCGGCGTGGACGTAGCAATCGGTATACCAGGTGTGATATACGGGCTGTCACTTGGCATGGCTGTATTCCTTGGAGTGGGCTGTACCTCTAAATCTGCCCATCTATTTCTCCTATTTTCATCCACACTCCCTTCATTGGACGTCGGATGCCGCAACATGGATCCTTCTTGCGCTATCATCCTGGTTTCCATTTGGCTGTGCCTATTTTCTGCTCTTTCTAGACGAGCTAATACTTCTTGTTCTATTTTCTTTAGGCGATCACGATTTTCCTCTGCCATAGAAAAGATTTTCTGTTTGTCATCTTTAAGTCTCTCCTTTGTATGATAGATTTCCCCCAGCTAAGCCTTGTTTTACCTCGGCAAGCGTTTTATCATTGACTTCATTTTTCAAGCCCTCTCGAACTACCAACTCTTCTTTTAAGCCTTTGACTTCCTTTTGTATGTGACCGTGCATATTGGAGATTTCGGTTCTTATTTTAGTAATTTCTCACTGGTCCTCACCTTGCCCTTTGTGAATGACTGCTAGATCGTTCTGAGTTTGTTCTAAATCTTTTTGGACTTTACCAACCTGCGTCTTCATGTTCATAATTATTCCCTTATTTTCTTTAGCGGAAGTTTTTATTTCATTGATCTCCTTGCATTGGTCAAGGATATTCTGATCCCGCTTCCTTAATTCTTCATCTACATTTGTTGCGTAGCCTGCCATACGCTTATCCCATTTGGCTTCACTTTCTTCCAACCTCTGGTCTATATTTTGAGTGAACGCGTTAAATTGTTTTTCCTGTCGCTTAGTGTTGGCTTCGTTTTGATTCTGCATATATTTGAGTTCTACGGACATATCGTTTAATCTATCGTTAATCTCGCGCTGTGAATCTCTGCACGCTTGCAGATTATTTTCAAACTTTACTTCTATGGACTCAAAACGTGTGTCATTAGCTGCCTGCATTTCTGAAATCACGCTAGTAACGCTTTCAGTTACCTCTAATTTAATAGATTCTTTAACATCATCAATTTTTATTGACCTCTAATAGGTTAGCAGATAATCTTTGATTGACCTCTAATTGGTTATTTTCTAATCTTAAATTGACCTCAGCCAGCTTTAAGTTCATATCTTCCTTACAAATATCTAATCTCTGATTGATTTCATTTTGATTAGCCCTTAGGCTATCGTTCATTTCAGTTTTGTTAACCTCTAACTGAGTATTTACTGTAGCCAATATCTGGCTCATTTCATTTTGATTATTATCTAATCTACCCGTTATTTCATCTTGAAATTCCTTAGCATCTTCCCTACTTTTAGCATGAGTAACATCAAAATGCTCCCTCAGCTCTGCGATACATTTTAGTATCCCCTCAGTACCGGCCATCTTGTATTTCTTATTTGAGATATAGGTGGGCCTGTGCTGTACATGTTGGTGCGTTATATTGGGAAAAGAATTCCGATGTCGCAAAAACAACAACATTCATTTTAGCACAGTGCTGTGAATACACTTATGAAATGGGTTTAGACGTGCGTACCCATTTGTACATTTATTCGTCTGACAACAATGTCTAATGTCTGAGTATAACCTAAAAAGACTCACAATCACTCCAACACAGTTTGAGGAAAAAGATACTATTATGGTTTTCCCCCATGGAAACCATACTATTATTATGGGGTTTTCTGAATCCCATAAGCCACCACGTTCTCTTGTGCGCCATGATAAATATAACAATGGCTGCCCCAATGCAAGACATTGGCCTAGCTCACAATTATAAGAAAAACCGTCCAGGGTGTGGTTTTTATTACCGAATGCCCCACCTTGGGCCACGCCATGATAAATATAGAGTTAATCGTGGCCAGGTTGCGCAATGCCAAGATAGCTTATATTGCACTGATGCAGGCGATTCCATGATGAATGAATACCGCCCCACGTTGCCTGGGCCATGATAAATAAGTAGCATTACTGAGTTTACATTTAAGAATGTCTCAAGGAGGATTTATCAACATTTATTTCGAACGTGTAGGCTTATCAAATATGGGACGCGGCCTTTCCTATTGTGCTCTAACTTTGCTGCTATTCTAGTCTCTATCATTTAATATCTTGGCCGACTTTTAGTAATACCTGTGACTCAATCCTAGTACAATAACATATCCTCCATGTACCCTTGCGTCATCATATGGAACATGTGTTCGTATCCCAGCTAGTTCACGGTCGTTCGAGGCATGGGGCGCTCATCCCACTATACGATCACATGTTCAGGATTTGAGTCTGTCAGGTAACTACTCTACTTGAAAGAAACAACAAATTCCTAAATATACCATTTAATGCTATTAAATCATGGCAAAACACAACAAAAAACAAAAATATTATAATTACTTTCCCACAACGCAAAATCAAAATTATATGTGAGTCTCTTCTCATAAAGTTGGCGCTCCTCCGCACCCGTATCTATCCTAGATATCCTAACATTGATACTCTCTGACATTGACAAGCGTTCATAGTGCCTTTCACATCGCACAATTTATCTTAAATTTGCATATCACAAGACAACAATAAAAACACAAATTACAACTGAATAATCATTAAGTGCAATTATTAATATATTTGTCCGTTCTGAAACGGAACATTTACCTTGAACAACATTGATTTTATTACCTTATTCTTTGCTTAACATGTGTTGCTTTCTGCACAACATCGTTTTCTTTTCCCATAGATTTCAAACGCTGAAGTGAATTACCTTCCCTTCCAAAACACACATAGTTATTGATTTAGCTTCACCATACAACAATCTCCTGGGTCTGGTCATGTCATTACTATCATTACAAACGTGCCATATCGTTAAATAATGCTACCCGTCTGAGTAAATTAGCATAAACTGGGTAATTACTCTTTACAAAATGCATCTATTTATTTGGTGCAGTTAAGCTGTCCTCAGACAACAACTTGGCCAAATCTTATCCGCTTACTTTGATCCAACATTCTATTCCAATGGATGCAATGCATATAATTAATTTGATACAATAATATCAAGCATATTTCAATTACTTTCAGAGATAACGAGATTCTTCAGTGTTCCAGTACAACCATAAAAAGAAAAGTAAAAGGGTCACGGTCAATTAACTCCCCTCAGTGTGAACACAAAAGAGTCGTCAAGGTTCGCCCCTTCAAGATGGCTACCCGGTCTGCGGCCCTCGCTTGCCTTCCTGACCGACATTCTACTTGTAAACAAACCTGGCCATAGCTCACTCTTGGTGCAGCTCTCTCAGGGGTTCATGATTGGGTTGTGTCATTATGAATGGAGTCGATCCAAGTATTTAACACCTACACTTAGCGTATTTAATAGGCTCAATTCGGCTCCTAATTAGTATTCATAACTAGGGTTGGATCTCCAATAGTTTCGCCGTTTATGGATGCAATCAGTGGCTCTGGACGCGTACCAGCCGAGTTTCAAATTGTTGTCTCGCGCCGTACGGGTACGAATATTGATAAAGAAATCAACCTGTTTCCTATTCGAAGAAATTGCCTTACCCCCCACGGGTAGATCAATTATTTAGATGGCTTACCGAGGGTGTCTCATTGTTTTCCCTGGTAGCGAAGACTCTGCAAACAGTGGGTCACAGGTCACATCTGGCCCAACTCTGTTGCGAAATATATGTATGCTCTGAGGCTATACAACACATCGTTGATTCGAAGATTGGCCTACTAGATTCATCAACGCGCGAACTATCTTGGATGGTCCCTGCAATTATTGACGCAAATCTCCTGATTCTACGTTATATGCTCGCTTGTAGCGGCTAAAACAACATTTCTTTTAGATGACTCATTCATAATACACTCATGTCCTCCTTTCATTTAATTATAAACCAAGGCTTTACGTAGCTCTAATACATATATCAATTTACTGGCACTTACATTATCTGCCTTAATGGCTCTCAAACACAACCATGTAGCATTTAACATTCTTTAATATTTCAATGACACTGAAAAACTCTCTTTATCTCGCTATTATATCTCTCTTTATCACTCTTCATAATAACACTGTATTCTTTCAATGGATATGACACAATTTGCACATTCCATAAGCATCACTATGCCGATTTTTACATTTATCATTGACACATACAGGCTTTAATTTAGGTGTGCAGACACTCCTAAATTACCTCTTTTCGAATACAAGTATCTGGGTGTAAGTCTCATCTCATTAGAATGCTTCATTTGGCAGTAATTAATTAATTTCTCTCAATGACCATCCCCTTCTCTCTCGTCTGCCTTGTGGGTCGGGGGTTTTCACGGTCATTATTCATTGCCTTCCCTCTCCAGTGTCGCCAAGAAATAGTCCATCGGAGAGAGTCTGCACCTCCCATTTTCAAATCCAATTAGTTAGCTGTCAAGTTGGCTCGGTTTCTTTAGCTTTTGCTAGCATGTTCGTATACTGGCTTGCATTTTACACAATATTCCAACTTATTATTGCCTAAAATTCCCGTTCTGGACGTGGAATTAAGCTTTTATTATTATATACTGTTATATCTCATTGCTTCTTGGGTTCACTGTGGCTATTCCCCCTCAGAGATCAATGGTTCGATTCTTAGGAAAATCATGGACCTGATCTTTCCTCTATAGTGACCCCGGTTCGATGCCAGTCAGCCATGTCCCATTGGGCACACTACAGACTCTATTTTCTGGCCCATAGACTCTCTAACCTCACCTACTTCCTTACTCACAACTTCTATTTTCTGACCCATTGACTCTATCATGGACTCTTCCTGCTTCTTAATAGACTCACTCATAATTTACTTAGCGATTCTATTTTCGACTCTGTTTTCTGATTTACTGACTCTCCTTGCTGTTCAATCCCTTTTATAGACTCTTTCATACCTCCTATTTCCTTACTCATAGCCTCTCCTTGCTTCTTAATAGTCGCAAGCATCTGGAGTAGACTATCGTTCCCATCCCCTCCATCATCATTACTTTTAGTACCCTCCTGTATAGTGACCTGGCTTTGCTCGGAATTAATAGATTCCCCGGATGGTGTATCTATTAAGCCTTCACCCTTCCCACTCTTGTCCACGTCCATATCCCCGTTCTTTGCCGACATCTTAACGTTAATTTTTCTAATAGCTCTATTTCTCAACTTCAAACTTTCCTCTGATGACATCTAATCTGCATGAAAATTTTGCTAAGTTTATTGGCGTATGCGTACACGTGAATGTTATTGTTGTTGCTATGTCGTACTTCGATCTCCACAGTTGGGCGTCAATTGTAACGTTCCCACCTCTCAATATTTATATACAGTGTGGTCCACCAGCCCCTTATTTTTTTGGAGGAAGGCAACCCATTAACGCGTATAGCATAGTCGTCCTAAAAACATTAGTACTTGCTCCTTTACGGCCTAGTACAACTTTACGGTTGAGTTCATGCTCGCAAATATAGTCGAAACCATTAGCAGCAGTGTTATTTCAATGCCATCAACTATAACGAATGTGTAAATCGACACATCCGAACAACACTGCCTTACGAAGGACATGAAGTGTCTATGAGGACTACAAATAGACTCAATACGTAACAGTATCCCACCGCGGCTCACGGTAGCTAAGATGGTTAAATCGTGCTTCTCTGCTGTTACGTCAGCCATGCTGCAATGTAGCAGGTCCGATCCCAAGGCAAATAAGTTTTTTTTCTTCTTTTTTTCGCTTAATGCCGTTTACAGTAGCTGCACTACGGACGCATATCTATCTGTTCCAATGAATGAATTTTTATTTGGTCCTGAAAAGTACCGGTTTTATTCGATGCTACGTAGGCATTTTAGACGATGACATAATGGTCTGTAGGAGAAGGAAGAAAGCTTGTAGTTTAGCGTGACCGTAAATCTCGCGATCATAAGCCACGGGATCTCCATTTTACGTGAATTCGAACAACAGGACATGGCGTTGGTGAGAGGCAGAGAGCTTGACCGCTGCGCCACCACAGCCCCCTCTAGGAGTAAAGCAAGGTACTCTGCATATTCAGTGCAGCAAGTGTTCGAAATGTTGACCACCTTGGTTGATGCAGATTTCAGCACGACGTATTACAGACAGTCTTGCACGCTTTAACATCTGAGGTGTAACAGTTTGGCATGCCTCGGTGATTAGTTGACGAAGGTGGTCAGAATCTTCCGGCTCCTGTGCATATACTACCTGCTTTAAGTGACCCCACAGGAAGAAGTCAAGTGGCTTAAGATCGGGTGATCTGGCAGGCCAGTGAACGGGTCCTCCTCTTCCTATCCATTTATTTGGATATGTATCATGAAGATGGTTCCTGACGACTAATGATCCCTGAGGTGGGGCCCCATTCTGTTGCCACCACATTCGCAATCACTCGCGCAGTGGCATGTTTTCCAGCAACTGTGGGACTTCATATTGCAGAAAATGAAGGTAGCGTGCTCCCGTAAGATGGCCGTCGTAGAAATATGGTCTGATTATATTGTCACCCAAGATCCCACACCATACATTTACACCCCATTGAACGTGAAATGCGCCCAGTCTTACCCAATGGGGATTCTCCACGCTCCAATAGTGCATGTTATGCCGGTTGACGGTGACATTGGTGTTAAATCGTGATTCGTCTGAAAAGAGAACATTTGACAAAAAAAAAGCTGCATTATTGGTCACACTGCGTAACGTCCATTAACAAACTGTTACTCTATAGCATCGAAATCACGTTCGTTGAACTGCTGGTGTAACTGAAGATGATATGGGTGAAATCTATTGTTATGCAATATTCGGATGACAGATGACCGGTTGATGTTGGTCTGTTGTGCAAGTGTCCGTGTACTAATATGAGGATTATTAAGGACAGTGCCCAAAACAGCTTCTTCATTTGGACCAGATGTTATAAGAGCATCTCTAACAGGAGATACCCTTCCAAGTGTCCCAGTTGACCGCGCTCTTCGTTCAAGATTGCGAAACGAATTGGCAGTCGGTAGTCTTCTGTCAGGATAGCGCTCGTGATACAGGCGTTGAGACTGCAATGCGTTCTTCCTTGTTTCTCCATAAATGAGTATCATATCAACGTACTCGTCACTGGAATACATCGTGAGTGAATGCGTGCTGTGATGTGACCTAGTAAAAGTAAGTGTGTATAAGAGACGGGAAAATTAGTTCCAGTTGCGTGTGATATCGTAAGCTGCCGTATGGCCAGTATCGTCTCCCACCAAGTGTACTCAAGGTCAGGTCACTCCGCTGAGTGAGTCTCGATAATACTGGAACTATTTTTATGTTCGACGATGTCGAAATGTAATTATTACATATGTATGTCAGAAAACTAGTACAAGTTTCCATTATGAAACAGTTTCTCCCACCAATCAGAGCTCAAGAAACAGTTGTTTGACAAATTAGGTAAGGCTAGCATCGCACCTGCACTGAGTTCCAAGGCCTTGTAATTTAAATTTCACTGCCTGGCCTAGTGTCATAGTGGGGTGTCGAGGAGGCCATCGTCGAATACAAGGCATTCACTGTGTCACATGCGCTCTGTTCAGTAGACTACATAAAACTGGCGAAATCTCGACAGATATTTATAAATATTTATGTCCGAATATAAAATAGTTATAATAATTATCGTCGAACATAAACAGTCGTATGCAACTCGCCTATAATGGTAATTAAGACACTCGTAAGGAAATAATAAAAACTCGCATACGCTCGTTTTTAAACATACTCGTGTCTTAATTATTGCCATTAGAGGCTCGTTGCTTAATGCACTATTATGTTCGACCATGCCCAAATATAAATATGATATGCTAGAAAACTTCATCTTTAAAAGGCTCATTATAGTTCAAGTTTCATTATGATAGAAGTTCTCCAAAAATCAGAGCTCAAGATTTTCATTACGATACAGCTGTTTGACCAATTAGGTAAGGATCGCATCGCACATGCACTGACTTCCAAGGCCTCCTATTTTAAATTTCACTGCCTGGGAAGTGTCATAGTGGCGTATTCGAGGAGGCCATGAAAGAATACAAGCGTCCAATGCGCACTGTTCAGTAAACGAAACTCGATAGTTATTTATGAATATATAATTTCCTGCTGAATTAACTCTCAGGTAGGATTATTTTTGAGCAAACAAAACAACGTGTGTTGGCATGCTTGTGGAATTGATTATCGAATCTTTATCATCTACTCGAGGCCAACCTAAATCATCTAGGAAGTGGTTTCCCGTGGCATCTCACTTCTCACTTTCTATCCTTGTGGTGTATTCTGCACCACCTGTAGTGTAAGCAACCGTGGCTGAAAGGGTAACGCGTTGGACTGCGGATAGAAGGAATCGCGGTTCGATACTTAGTAGAGAGGGAAGATTTATAATTTGTTTTCGGTACGTTTTATCGTCTGTGTCGACAACTTTACCAATGTCTTACGACAAAAATGATACAAGAGGTCACAGTTAATTATTGAGGATGGGCCACTAGTAATATAGCGAGCAGATGCATTTTCAGGTTGAATTTCATGAACGTTACGTTGTTTCCGAATTCGGTAATTACACGAAATATGTTAATATGTACACGTCAAATAGAGTTTTCTTTCAAAACTCAGCAATTCTTCTAGGTTTGTGCCGTGTCTTGTGTGGGGTTTCGCCTAGGACACCAAGCTGGCTCATCGGCGGGCTCTTGGTGTCCCCGGTCGTGAAAGCCAATATACCATCTTTTTGGAAGCCTTCATAGGGAGGTTAAGGCTGCTTGAGCATTTAGTTCTTGCAGTCAAGTGGTGCAATCGCACCTAATATAAAGGGAGGAGGCGCGCAGTTCGTCACTCCTGTGGGGGTCCGGGCAGGGACACCAAGAGCCCGCCGATGAGCCAGCTTGGTGTCCTAGGTGAAACCCCACACAAGACACGGCACAAACCTAGAAGAATTGCTGAGTTTTAATTCACCGGCCGTGAAGGCCAATATACCAGAGTTTTCTTTTTCTTGCTAGAATTTAATGACAAAATATATATTTTTAGTCGGTTTACCCTCCAGGGTTAGCTTTTCCCTCGGACTCACTGAGGGATCGCACCTTTACCGCCTCCAGGGCAGAGTCCTGGAGCTTGAAACATAGGACGGGAATACAGCTGGGGAGGTGGGACAAGCACCTCGACCAGGCAGCCTCAACTGCAAAGCGAACAGGCGCCTTATGAGGGATGGGAAGATTGGGAGGGATAGGCAAGGGGGAGGGAAGGGAAGGAGGCGGCCGTGGCCTTACGTAGGTAGCATCCCGGCATTTGCCTGGAGACGAAGTGGGAAACCACGGAAAACCACTTCGAGGATGGCTGAAGGGGAAATCGAACCCTCTATGCTCATTTGGATCACCCTTGGCTGAGTAGACCCCGAACAAAATAATACCACGGGAAATTTTAAGGAATACGTATACTTCGATGCTAGCACTGGCGATCAGAATCTTGTTTCATTAGAGGGGCTAGAACATCGCGGTCGTTTAGTTCCGTGTACTTGGGTGCGTGTAGAATTCCTCTGATAACCTGACTATAGCGGTGTCTGTATAATGTATGTATTAGCAATTAAGGTGAGGATGGGGAAGGAGGCGGCCAGGGCCTTAAGTTGGAAACCATCCCGGCAATAGCCTGGAACAGAAGTGGGAAACCGCAGAGAACCACTTCCAGGGTGGCTGAGGTGGGAATCGAACCCACCTCTTCTCAGATTTGCTTCACGAAGCTGAGTGTATCCAATTTCAGCCCTCAGACCAGTATTGAATTTCTTGGCAGAACTGGGAATCGAACCTGGACCTCCGGAGCGACACGTCGATATGTTATGTTAATATCCTTGACAGTTTTTAAATTTTCTGCCATTACAGGTCACGTGGAAAAATCTATCAATTCGGTCGTATTCTCTTCATAAATCAGCAAAATTCAACCCACTCTTCACAAAAATACATCGTAAGGGAATGAATGTTGCAATGTAGTTACATCCCTACTAAAATGGAGCGTGGGCTTTCATTCAGAACGTATGCCTACCACTGGATTCGATGCACTATTCTACCCATTCGCGCCCGCCGTCTACGGCCGTGCTTTAACCGAATGAGCCACCAATGCATGGTAGAGAGCGCGCGCTGCACTTGCAGTTGTTACTGTAGCCGTCCCACCTCAAACGTTTAAGTCCATCTCAAAGTCTTCAATCACGGTTTATGGTGTTGATTTAACTTTAACTTTCTACTATTACAGATCACGTGGCGTAAGCTATTAATTCGATCGTATTACGTGTATGTGTGTTATTTCAAGGAGCAATAAGTCATATGTTAGTAGAATGGGCCATAGTATTTGGCGGGAAATAGTTTAAGGTCGGTTTTTCTTTGCTAGACCCATGACCAAATTACATTGCTGTCACACAGTCAGAGGGCAGAGCAATATCGACCATCGGGAGAAATGCAGTGTTAGTGTTGGGTTTCTTTTTTTTTGTCATTTACCCTCCAGGTTGGTAGAACCCACGGACTCAGCGAGGGAACTCACCACTACCGCCTCTACGGGCAGTGTCCTAGAGCTGGGAACATCGAATCGGAAGGGATACAACTGGTGAGGTCGGATTGGCACCTCGCCCAGGCGGCCTCACCTGCAAAGCGAACAGGGGCCTCATGAGGGAAGGTAAGGGATGGTGAGGATGGATAGGCAAGGAAGAGGGAAGCCGTGGCTTTGAAGAAGGTACCATCCCGGCATTTGCCCGAAGACGAAGTGGGAAACCACGGAAAACCACTTCGAGGATGGCTGAGGGGGAAACGAACCCCCTCTACTCATTTGGGCCACCCGAGGCTGAGTAGACCCCGTTCCAGTCCTCGTACCACTTTTCAAATTTCGTGGCAGAGCCGGGAATCTAACCCAGGACCTCCGGGACGGCAGCTAACCATGCTGACCGCTACGCTACGGAGGCGACTGCTAGTTGGGTTTCATGAAACTAAATAATAAGGGGCGGGTGGACCCCACTGTATATACGGGGTGCGTGGGGGTTAAACACCTGTACGATATAATCAACAGCAATAGACATTCACACATAACTACACAGGTGACCTAATAAATGAAAGCACTTGAAATTCTGGTAAAATCGATCGTGTATTATCAAACCAGACATAGCATAAACACGTGCAGGATCCTCATCGTACAGATTAATTACACTCCATATCGTAGTTACACAGATACACATATGACATAATACAGATGACCCTCGGGAATTATGTTGACTGGTACTTACAGATGTTGGCTTCAGCAGTGGCGACCTTACTCTACTAATTCTGGGGTTAATTCTCCCAAAGAATTAGTCCTATATACTCGCAGCACAACTTAAATTTGTTTCACACGCCAGCTTAGTAATTATGAAGAATATATATGTTACTTTGATAGTCAGCATCCAACAATTCAAATTGCGTCGTGGATCTGATTAAATATAAATGCTTAGAATCCATGTGTTGGATCGTCGCATTAACCCCGCATTAATCAGGTGCGAGTGGATGGGTCTTTATGAACCTATCCTTAATCTGCACAAAGTGATGGACTCCCTTCAAGCCCGAAGTTTCCCAGAACGCCAGGACTTGTCGGCGTACCTGAAAGCGAATATCTCTAGCTGGCGCCTCCAATGGTCGAGGTGGCAGTGATACCGCCTCTTTTGCAGCTTGATCCGCTAACTCCTTAATCTCGATTCTCATGTGACTTGGCAGTCATAGAAAGGTGATTCTAGTGTCTCCATTGTGCAACAGTTGGTGCGGGAAACATTAGGCAATTGACTGCAATGAACTCCGAGTCGATACACACAGGAAAGTGGAGTCGTGCATCCTGTAGTACACCCACATAGATGAAAATGAGCTACACTGCGAAGACACTACAGGTCTGTGGCAAAGAAATCTTCGTATTTGCACCATCGATGACGTAGGAACAACCCACTTTCTCATCCACCTTCTATCCGTACGTATAGAGTACAATACAGTAGGCTATATAGAATACAACACCACTCCCTGATGAAGATATATATCTGCATCAGTGTTCAGTTTGTTTGCCTGGAAAATATTAAAGAATCAAATTAGTTGAATCTGCTTGCTTTTATAATTTTAAAAATATTGTAACCACGTCGCTGGTTATGAAAACAGTGCAATGCGGCTAGCTTCACCGCACCATGCATTGTGTTTGGATAAAGCTCCCTTTGTTCTCACATAAACCCATTGGCTTTCAAATCCTGCCATGCTATTATACGGCCTTTGTCATTAGAGGCACATTCAAGAAACATGTAACAACAAAAATAAAACAACGCGAGGAAACGTGCTGTTCCATAACACATAATCTGAACCATGGTGACTTGGCTGCTTCTTTATAGCGGTCTCTCAAACTGAGTTATTAGTCGATATAATCCGAAAGACAACTTAATTTTACGGAACTACGTGTGAATATGATTCATCAGTCATCAAGCTAAGCCTCGAAGGAGATCTTTAACATAAAACCCATATCATTATTATTATTATTATCATCAAGCTAAAACTATCAGAGGCTATAAATAGTTACCCTAATTTAAGGCACAATGTAATACAAGACCTATATTTTATAAATATCCGGTTTCTTTTGATCATGTAATTATAATATAGGGTGCAACATAAATAAAATACTGCTGTTAAAGTAGCTATGGAAGACATCATTCTAAGTAAATTGTGAGGTCAAGTACATATCGCAATACGTACGTGTCTAGGGGAAGTTTTAATGTAGTCGATGACGTGCGGACGTTGATGTTCGTTTATTTGATGCTTTGGCTCGAATTGACGTCATTTTGTCACCTGTGTATGGTTTCAAACAGTCCGTCGTTAGATGCCGATGTATTGACATGTGTTCAAGTGCGATTTGTGGTGGTGAGTTAAGAATGTTAATAAATTACTTTTAGTTGTTTAATTTAATTGAATAGTTGCACTGTACTCTTCTAAAGCCATGGTGAGACAAAGACATTGGTCGCTACTTGGTTATATGACGGTCTGGGCAAAACCATTGGTCGGCACATGGTTAGACGACTTGCCCCCTCTTCAATAATCAACTGTGATATCTCGTATCATCGGTAAAGTGATCGATACAGACGATAAATCTTAAGAAAAATAGAGAATAAGAACCTAACAAGTATTGTGCCCATTCAACAATGAAATATGCAAATCACAGTTTGCCAGCAATGCAAGATTACTCCCGGAATCTAATGTCCTCAATAGAACTCGTGAATCACTGAATCATATAATCATAAAGTTAGGGATTTATCATGTTTCTGTCTTAAAAGACCATTATATTATAAGAAAGCAACGATCTGAACTCTGCAAGAGATAATCATTTATATAAAGGGACCTCGGTTTCAAGACCGGGTCGTTCAAACAATCTTTAAACACTCCCGTGTATTATAACTCAAACAGACCGTTCCCCGACCTACCGCAATACATCGAGGGTGAGGGTCTAGCCTTGACTACTTAGCGTGATTTATTGCAGGGAGACAGAGAGTTCACAGTCTCGCTTCCACTATGGACTGGCTACCATCATCTTTCCAATACAGCTGTTTCAAATGCAATTCTCTGAATGACAAGGCTTCTAATACTGATTCTTAAACAACATGTTTAGGCTCAACAGACCTATTCTCATAGCTTCGGTATATAATAATTATGAAGTGTCCTCATTGGCGGGTAAGAAAAATTCAATAATACTACCAATATTAAGGGGCTTCAACACGGACGACTCTGAGTTCGATCATTTCAAATGCCTCGGGAACAGTATCCCAAATTGGAGGACTTATAACATTAGCGACTTAGGGCAGGCCTTGCCTTATACCAGCGCTCATAATACAACATAAATAGCACCTTTTTAACATCAACACACACTGCCCCGTGATCACTATCACAACTTTTGAGGGCTTATCACCGTTCAATTACCACGACCAACTGTCCCTCATAATTAGTTTTACCGAGCATTTCAAAGCATTCCTAGCGTAACAAATTACTTCAATGCGCTACATGGCGCTTATACATTAATTAGCCAAGTTGCCTTCAAAGGACTAATAAATTCAAAATCAACGTTTGATCTTTCTCAAATATATATTACTCTTCTCCCTTGACAATAATCATTTTTTCCATAAAGAACAGGTATTCATTCACTTAACTTACTTCACTTAATTCCTGCCGCTCCTTCCGGAGCATAGGGCCTTGGCGAAATTTCTCCACGCAGTACGGTTCCGGGCCATTCTCTTCACTTGACTCCAGTTCTTGTCCACCTCTGCAATTTCATTTTCGATCGTCCTCTTCCAGGTCTTCTTAGGTCGACCTCGCTTCCTGGCGCACAGAGGATTCCAGTCTAGCGCCGCCCTCTCAATAGCTCCGTCCGGCTTCCTTAGTGTGTGACCAATCCAGCGCCATTTCCTCTCCTTGATCTGGATGCTAATCGGTTGTTGATTGGTGATGGTCCAAAGATCTTCATTTGAGATTATGTCCGGCCACCTCACATTCATGATGCGACGCAGACATCTGTAAATGAACACCTGTAGCTGGTTGTTGATCGGTTTTGTGACTTTCCACGTTTCACAGATGTAGAGAAAAATCTACTTTACGTTGCTATTGAAAAGGCGGAGCTTGGTCTTCCTGGAAATGTTTCTATTTCTCCATATGGGGTAGAGCTGGACAAAGGCACCATTTGCCTTCCTGATACGGCTTCGAACATCTTCCTCTGCTCCCCCATCATTTGTGACTATACTTCCAAGGTAGAGGAAGGACTCAACTCGCTCAATGTCCTTTCCGTTGACTGTCAAACTAGTCGTGATGTCTGAATTTATCCTCATCTCTTTGGTCTTGTTGGTGTTGATCATCAGTCCTGCACGTTCTGCTTCTCTCTGCAACCTCCCCAGCTTATCTTCTATGTCTCGGTACCGTTGTGCCATAAGACAAATGTCGTCTGCGAAATCCAGATCTTTAAGCCTGTCATTTATACCCCATTGAATACCCCTCTTACGTCCCCCCATTACCTTCTTCATCACACTATCCAGGACCAACAGGAACAGAGTGGGGGAAAGGACACACCCCTGTCTCACTCCGGAACTGACCTTTATCTTTTCTGTTAATTTGCCTTCGTGAAGAACCTTGCACTCATACCCTTCGTACATCTCTTCCATGATTCTGATGATCTTGGTTGGAATTTTATATTCCTCGAGGGTCTTCCACATGATTCTTTGATTTACGGAGTCGAAGGCTTTCTCGAAGTCAACAAATGTGAGGTAAAGGGTATTCCGCCACTCCACACTCTGCTCCAGGATGATTCGGAGGGTGTTGATGAGATCCACACAGCTGCGATGTTGTCGAAATCCAGCCTGTTCCTTCCGAAGCCTTTTTTCTACGCAGACTTTTATACGATTCAGGATGACTCTCGCAAGCACTTTGCTTGGAATGGACAGCAAGATGATACCCCTCCAGTTGTTACAGTTTGTGGTGTCCCCTTACTTCGGCAACTTGACTATCAACCCCTTCTTCCAGTCAGTTGGTATTTTCTCCTCCTTCCAGATCTTCTCCAACAGCGGGTGCAGCAGATCGATCGTAATATCCAGGTCTGCTTTCAGTACTTCCGCTGGGATATTATCCAGACCTGTTGCCTTCCCGCATTTCATCTGCTTCAACGCTGTCCGTATTTCGCCCCGAGTTGGGGAGTCGAGGCTGATGCTTGGGTCACTTTCTGCTTCCTCTTCATCTTCTCCTCGCTGCTTACTTTCTGGTCCTCTATCTCTATTAAGAACCTCCGCAAAGTGTTCTCTCCATCTTGTCAGCTGCTGTTCACACGTCCTGAGGATCTCGCCCGTCTTGCTCTTCACAGGCCTAGTTTTATTAAAACCTTTCTTCGAAAGCATCTTTGTGATGCCATAGAGCTCCTTAACGTCCCCCCCCCCCTTCTTGCCGCTTCTCCTGCTTTCTCCGCCTGCTCATCAATCCACCTCCTATGATCCTTCCGTACACTCCTCTTTAACTCCCTGTTTGCTGTTGAATACTTTGCTTGTGTGAGAGCCTTCTGCTGCCTAGTCTTGCAGGTGTTGAGCTTGGCCTTAATCTCCTTCCTATAATTTATCTTGTCACAGGTCTGATCGGATATCCATTCTTTCCGCAGGTAGTTCTTGTACCCGAGCTGCATCTCACTGGTTTCCACGAAGATATTCTTTAACTCGCTCCACACAGTCTCCACGTCCTTCTCTGTCTCGGAGTCCAACACCTGGAATTTATTTCTGAGCTCCGGTTTAAATTGGTCCAATCTCTGCTGGTTCTTAAGCTTGCCCACGTCAAACTTGTTGTGCCGAGTGTTAAACTTTCGGTGGACTGCGACGATCTTCATGCGGAAGTTGGCAACCACAAGATGATGGTCACTACCAACGTCCGCTCCTCTCTTGTTCCTAACATCTTCCAAGCTTCTTCTGAACCTCCTGCTCACTGCGATGTGATCAATTTGATTTTCTGTGACTTGATCAGGAGACACCCAGCTGACCTTGTGTCAATGCCTATGAGGAAATACCGTGCCACCCATCACCAAATCCTGACTGGCGCAATATTCCGTAAATTTCTCCCCATTGTCATTCATCTCACCAAGGCCATGTTTACCCATGAACTGCTCCAACCCCTCATTGTTTGAGCCCACCTTCGCGTTGAAGTCTCCCATTACATTGAGAATGTCCTTCTTACTTGATTGTCTTGTGACGTCTCGCAGCATTTGGTAGAATTCTTCCTTCTTCTCTGGCTCCGATTGTTCTGTAGGCGCATAGCATTGGATGATGATCACATTCCTGATCTTTGTCTTGAACCTAGCAAACATGAGCCTACTAGAAATTGGCTTCCACTCCATAAGGCTTCTCTTTGCATTTCTGTTGAGCAGCAACCCCACTCCATCCCTGTGTTCTTCATCATCGCCCCCAGAATAGAGAAATGTAATTCCATCTGTTGTCTGTATTTCACCAAATCCTGGCCACCTCGCTTCACTCAATCCTAGGATATTCAGCCCATAGTTCTTCATCTCCCGTGTCCCTTGTTTCAGTCTGGTTTTCTCCATCAAGGTCCTCACATTCCGGAAACCGATTTTCGTAGTCCTCTTCATGCCAAAAGTCGTCATCAGGTTATCCGTCCGGTTTTGTAATTTCGCTTCAGTTTCCGTAATCAGTTTATTTAAGAGGAGCGAGTGATTAACCCACTGCCTCCGAGTGCCTTGGAGGGGCTGCCACCTTAAGCCTGAGGCACCAGGCTGATTTTCTGTCAGGGTTTCTTCCCTTAGCCTTTGAAGAACCAACTCCAAACTACAAGGCAGCAGTTGTTTTACCAGAGCCCCGTTAGCCGTTATTTCTTCAGGGTTCCTGTAGGGCCATCACAGCTACCGTAGCGGTTTTGAGACACACAAAGTCCCCACTGTACTTCACCCCTACAGGCAATCCCCTACTTAATTACGTTGCCCATCTCCCACGACGAGGACGAGGGGTTGGATTTGTGGGAAACACAGGTATTCCTAACATGTATTAATTCATTTAAAGGAGCTCGGAAGCTACTACTTTTCATATAAAATTCATCATAATATTCATTCATTTATATAATTATTATTATTATTATTACGCTTGCTTTCTCATATTTATATAATTTATCAATTACTCTGATATTTTACTGAATACATTCCCCAAGGGATTCATTTATATTTCACATATTTATTATATTTTTCTTAAATTAATCGTTCAGATCGCGCACTCATTCTTTTACTTGTTATTCAACATCCCTACTCTCTCTTTCTCATGAGGATTATACGCAAATCTTCCCAAACACATATCATAATGAAATAATTACTCACATGACTGTACGGTCAGCGACCGAATCCTCCAGCGATGAAACATTTTTGCCCACTCACTGCTTTTTAAGCCATTTCCATGGTTACACTTACACTCAATGACACTTCATTAACAACACATAAAATATTTACCTTAATCACTTGGAATATAATGAATACCATTTTGTATTCGTTTCACTTAACACAATACAAATTCACTAAAATATTACACTCAAAAAATTTCACTATATTTACATTACATAACCATTTTATCACTTGGGCGTTAATTATTCGCCTTACACACGTGATTTCTTTTCTTTCCCGTTTCCAAGGGTGGCACTTATAGAACGTCGGCTTCCTAATCTGACGAGATGATGGAAAGTCTCGATCGAACTACACCTCACTGGAACGGCTGATCTTCAAATCCGGGGTTTGACTATCAGCTTTTATAACTTTCCTGCACGATATCGTTTCTTACTAGACGCTAACTTGTTCGTCTAGATAAAAGTCTGTCCTTAATGTATTACTATGACGGCCACTCGAATAGGTTATCGGTGACCTATTAATTTCCTTGCATTAATTGCTATTACAGTGATTCGTAGCTTATTGGAGTCCTCCCCAATGTTTACTGTTCATTTGTCTGTCTAGACAAAGCCTTGAACTACAATTCCTAATTTTTATCGTCCTGAGCTCTAGTCCCTACATTTCCGGAACAATAGGCGTTATCTATTTTGTTCTACCCTGATCGGGTTCCTTGACGTAGATAGAACTGTCTATTTCACTTCCTTGGGTACTTCGAAACCTTATGATGCGTTGTTTCTTTTACTGAACTATTATTCGAGTACCTATCGCCTGTTATTTCTTCAAGTCCACAGCCTAACTTTGACTGTACTAATGAACTTTAACGATAATTGTCTGAAGCTTGCCGATATTATTCCTATACTAGGATTCTAATGTGTCTTCACACGGCGATACAAATGACGATACTGCTCGGCCACTCCCATACGGGGTGCTCGTTGGTGATACAGCGTATCACGACCTCTCAAGGTCTGGTAAAGACTGCATGCTCTCCCTGGCTCAGCCAGGATTTATATACAAATCAGCGGCAAAAAGATAAAATCCGCGTCTTCTCCAGCACTAACTTTTGAAGTAATAGTCGTATAATTTTGAAAAATATATCTCTGGAACGCTCTTGTTCTAAACGTCAACTGGTTTCTTTGATCATGAAAATCGATCGCACAATTCCAAGATATTAAATAATTTTGCTCTTCGGATACGTGGGTGTTGCGGTTTATTTTTCCATCCCTACCAACTCTGGTCTCGGGGATTTACTAACGACGGCATGCCACGTCGGCACTTCTTTCCAGTGCAAATATTATAAACTTTTTCCCCACACAAAAATCTCTATTCCAGACTGATCCACAATGATGTGTTTCTTTCATTAATTAAATACTCGCAAATGGCTTATTTCTAATTATTTCTCTTCTTGCGCAATTGCGAGGTTGTCATTTTATAGCTGAGTAAGGTCTATTTCCGAAACCTCTTCTCTCTTACACGCTGTGGAAAGTTTTTATCGTTCTATTAATAATCATGAGCCAGCTCCTTATCGATGCATCAAGCATGATATCACGTCCGCATGACTCGTGGTCACCTATTCTTGCGCCACGTTATAACAGCCCACTTCTAAAATCTTCCCAAGTCATTCTAAATACTGTATTATTTCCTCTCTTCTTTTGCGATTAAATTATGGATTCGACGTTTGAACCAATAGCACATGGGTTCAAATCTCCCCTCCTTAGATAAATAAATTTTCTAAATTTTGAGGAAATTTATTTAAGTGTTTTTCCTAGACATTTTTATTCTCTCAGTGTCGAAGCCATCATAACATCCCGCAGTACCTCTATTTTCTTTTCTCATAGAATCCCACGATAATTCGGGTATTCCAATTTTAAAGTCATATCCGGTAATGGTGTAGGTTGAGCACGCTCTGTCCCTACCCGTTCTTCCTTTATTATTTTTCTGGACTAAAAGTCTACAGAACGTAATCCTTCGTTACGGGTGTGGTCTATCCCTACCCGTCTCTTTCTTTCCTCATTTTCTCACCTTAAATTGAAATTTTCTTCTTCAATAAAATCAATTATTTCTCTTAGCTCCACATACGTTTTCTCTAGTTCACATTCACTATTGAATGGTTGAGCTCTATTTTCTCGTTCTAACTCACTCCTGTTTGTATCAGAAGTGGATTTATCATCTCTAAATTGTTCCATAACCAGGGCCTCTTCATTTGCTTCATCGAAGTCTTCGGGAGGGTAATATACTTTCAGGTTAGCTGAATTCATAGTCACTTTGTGATTCGTTTCACAGTGCCGAATTCTATAGGCATTATTTCTTAAATCCCTTATTATTCGATCCGGGCCGTTGTACATTTTCTGGAATTTCTTGTACACGCGGTTCCCTGGATCCGAAATGGCTGGTCTTTTTCCTAACACCATTTCTCCTGCTAATAGTGGTCGATGATACCTCTTAAACCTGTTTCTCCTTTGTCTTCTACCGGCTTGAGCTTTTAAATGCTCAAATGCTCTACTAATTCGTACATCTCTTCCAGGCTGAGCGTCTGTTGGCCTAGGAATGACCAGACTCCAAGGTCTCTCTGGTTGCTCATTCCGATGTAATGTTATTGGTATCTCTCCCGTAGATTCGTGGATCGTATTATTTATACAAAACTCGATGATGTCGAGGATGTCTATCCATTTCCAATTCTCCTCGGCACAGTATATCCTACAATACTTGGCCGTTTCCCTCATAACTCTTTCTACAGGATTTGCCTCAGGATGGCGAATGCTGGACAGGATCTGACGTATTCCAAGTCTCTCTAATTCCTGTCTAAATTCGATACTTGTAAAACAACTACCGTGATCCGATAACAAATTCTCTGGTTTACCCAGAATAGGTATCACTTTTTCTTTGAGTCGTTTTAAAACCTGTTTGGTACTAGTCTTCTGTATGGGAGCAAGAACAACCATTTTTGTGAAAACATCCATAGCCACCATTATGTGTCTGTTTCCCCTCCTAGCCTTTGGCAAAGGTCCGAAATTGTCAATAGAAATAATTTGACCTGCCTCTCGGGCAACAGTGGTATTGGCTTTTGACTCATCAAAAACGCATTTGGCTTAATCCTTTGTCATATGTCACATGTCTTGAGCGTATTCCTTACAGTTTCTCTCAGTCTCGGCCATACAAATGCTTCTTTCAGCATCGAGACTGTTTTGTCGACTCCCATGTGTCCAAACGATCTATGGGCCAGCCATACCATTTTTCTCTGCAAAATAGCAGGTATAACGATCCACAATCGAGTATGGTCAGAGTCAGCAAACTTATGAAATAATCCATTAAAGAAAGTATAATCTTGAGCTATGTTATTAGCTTCAGTATACGCAGGTGTTCCTCTTATCAAACTCCCTTCCAAGAAAGATATGAGCATGTTCATCCATGGATCCTCACGTTGTCGTTGACCAATGCTTCTTAATTCATCCAAAGTGCGCTGATGTCTGTCTTCTAAATCAATAGCCATTAATTCCTCTTCTGTGGACTCTGGCTGTCTACTTAAATAATCTGGAACTACATTTTCTTTCCCCGGGCAATACTCTATATTTACATCGAACTGTTGTATATATAAAGCCCAACGCATCAACCTTTGACTGGATAAATCCGTCTTCATCAAAAAGGTTAAGGCTTTATGATCGGTTCTTAATGTGACTGGAAACCCATATACAATCTTTCGCCAACATTGCAACGCATGCAATATCGCTAACAGTTCGATCTCGCTGATTGTATAATTTTTCTCGTGTGGTTTCAGTCTTCGACTCGTGAAAGCTAGATAATTTTTCTTCTCGGGGTTATCCGGGTCTTCCTGATACAGCATAATTCCAATCTGGGATGCATCCGTCTGTATTATAAATCTCTGATTAAAATCAGGAGATCCTAGCTTCACATAATTTAAGAGACTTTCCTTGGCCTCTATAAACGCTTTTTCCGTTTCTTCCGTCCATTTCCACTTACCCTTCTTCAGAAGGTCCTGTAGTGGTGCAACAGTTTTGGTGTAGGATGGACAATGTCCTGAGAAAAATCCAATCAATCCCAAAAACTGGCGAACGTTTTTCACTTTCAAAGGCCTAGGAAAATATTTTATCGATTCTAATTCGCATGGATTTGGTTTGACACCATCCTTGTCAATCACATGCCCCAAAAACGTAACTTGTCTTTGACAAAAGTTCGATTTCTTCAAGTTAATCTTAAAGTTAGCCCTTCTCAAATCTTCCAATAATTTCTTTATATTTTTCAAGTGTTCATCTATGTTTTCCGAGGTAAGCAATATGTCATCCACATACCGGATAGTGCAATCCTTTACTTCCTCTGACAGGTTGCGATCAAGTGCTCTTACTAATGCGGATCCCGCGGTCTTCAAGCCAAATGGACATCTCTTGATGCAATACGTTTGTTGATCGAACTGAAATTCAGTTAAGAGACTGGTTTTCTCTCCAAGTTCGAGATGATGATATGAAGAAGTCATGTCAATATTTGTGAAAATCTTCTTGCCATTAAATTTCCTCAGTATTTCTTTTATGGGTGGTGCCGAATCATTTTCTGGTATAATTTTCGCGTTCAAATTCCTGGCATCCAAACACACCCTTACTGAGCCATCCGGTTTACTCACAATTACTATGGTGTCGCCATCCTTTCTATTACACCTGCATCACTCATCTCCTGCAGTGTTTTCTTTGTTTGTGTGTAATGTTTTTCTGCAACCGGGTATAGTTTTTGTCTGAATGGTGCCCAATAAATTACTTGAAATGCGTATTTAAAATTATGGATCTTTCCTGGCTTGGAATCAAATACGTCCCTGTAATTTAACAGCAATTCTTTTAAATTTTCCTTGTTTTCGAGAGTAACTTTAGCTTCCTCTATTTTTCCTGACAGGTTGTTCTCGAACTCAGTTTCCATACTATCTTCAAGTTCTGTGTTTAGGACTTCAAATACCTTCTCTATGTCCCTACGACCTTCCTCGGTAATTTCTTCCACATGCCATACCTGTTCTTCTATTTTTGCATCCTGTTCCTGTAGATTAATGTTTTGTCCATCCACATCCTCTCTTTGAATCCTAATGCAATTTTGCTCTAGGTCTATTATGACCTTGTTCTCACGGATAAAATCAATACCCAATATAATATTGTTTGGTAATTGATTTACCAGCAAAAAGCATTGTGAAATTTCAGTGTTACCCATGATCAAGTCAATGTACACCTGAAATTTGCATGTCAAAGATTTTTCAGGAATAATTCCCTTAATCTTCACGCTTGAGGTGGGAATTTTTAATATACGACCTCTTGTTTCGAATTCATTTATGAGGTTTTGCGTTATTAAACTTATAGTTGATCCAGTATCTATTAATGCTCTGACCAGTAATCATTCTATCCTTAACATGATGATAGGTAATTCCCTTCTAATAGGTGGGATTCCTTCCACATCCTCTTTAATTAGCTCATCTGGTCTCGCTATCCAATTTACAATCTCAACCTCCTCCCAGCTCCTGGTATGTTTCCACTTTTGATGATTTAAATTTGGAGGTTTTTTATCTTGAGGGCTTCCTTTCCCCTCATTCTTCAACTGAGCTTGTAACTCCAAGCTTTGAGCTCCTTCCAGTCGATCGGGAGGATTTTCGGTTCTTCATTGCCTCACTCCAACGGACTCTTTGCATCTCAGGTTCGTCTGTTCGTTCATTCATACAACGAAGACTTTCCTGATACCTTTCTTCAATTTCAGCCCGATATTCATCGTTTCTGTCCTCAGGTCTCACATTCCTTCTGGGATAATTATCCCATCTCTTTCTGTTGTCCTGCCTTTGATTATTATTATTATACGGTCAGTTTTCTTGTTGCCTATAACCCGTATACCTGGGATTTCTTCCTCGATATCCTCCTCTATAGTATGGCTGTATTCCGCTAGGCTCTTGATGTCCATATTCTCGACCCAGTCCCTGAGTATTTATACTAGTTGACTGATTTCTTGTCGATGGTTTCTCTCTATCCTCTTGACTACTAGCCATATGTACTTGTTCAGTATGTTTTTGATGCCTGGGAGTAACGTGTGAAGTCGTCATGTCCAAATGACGTAATACGCTCTCCACTTCCACAGCACTTCTGGCTTTGGATGAGATTAGCAACCTTTGTATCTCATATGGAAGTTGTCTTGCAATGGCGGCACACAGGTCGTTTAGCTGGGGCAATATCAAGTTCACGGAATTTACACAGCTGAGCGGTGAAAAATTCTGAGTATTTAGTAGGGGCATTCGTACTATATTTCCTAGAGTACAGATCTAGCCTCAAATTTTCTTGTACATCTGCTGCCCAATATCGTTTCAGAAAAGCTTCTCTAAAACCTTCCACCGTGTCAAATGTATATCTGAAACTCCTGAACCAGGTGAGACAATCACCTGCCAACAGCTTCTCAATTGCTCTTAGTCTCCGATCCTGAGGAACTTTCATTTCATTCAAGTATTCCGCTACCTCCTTCAACCAGTATTTAGGAGTAATTGACGTATTATTACCCGTAAACTTCACCGGTCTATCCTCATTTGACTTAATAATGTTAATTATTTGTCCATTTGTTTGGTTCATATAAGGGGTTGACATCGCCATCAGATATCCTGGGTTCTTATAAGGGCTCTCCCCTCCTAAGTCCCTATCTTGATTAGCGCCTCGTTCATGGGGATCTACCCATCCTGTCTTCTGGAATTCATCCTGACTTTCAAATTCTAATTTTCTTTCTCTTCTGGCACTCTCTTCTTGAGACATGAGCTGAACTTCCATTTGACTGTTCTTGTGTTCATTCTGGATTCTTTCCTGTTCCCTTTTACTGCTTTCAACTTCTTGCTTGAGTTGGAATTTTTCTTCCCTGAAACTATCCCTTATTTCAGCTAAATGTTCTTCTACCTCTTTCTTGATGATCATGACTTGTTTTTCTATAATTTCTGGCTTAACGTCACCTTTGGTATCTAGGTCTTCTCGTATCTCATTTATCTTTTTCTCCATTTCTTTTTGTCCTTTGACCATATCTCCCTTAATTCCCTCAAGCTTTTCCTCAGTTTTCCTTTGATTTTTATACAATACCGTTAAGTCGTCTTTGACCTGGTTTACTTCTGTATTTGTTTTTCCTACTTGTCTCTTTAATGTTTCTATGATTTCCTGAACCCCATTTATACCCGTACTTATTTCATCTATCTTCTGAGTATTCTCCTTATGTTCTTCATCTCGTTGCTTTCTTTCTCCCTGGAGATTCTTTTCGTATGTACTTAATCTCTTATTTATTCCTTCCTCGTGCTTCCTCAAGTTCTCATCTACCTGCCCGGTAAAATGATCAAATCGATTTTTCATGCCGTTCGCATCTTTTTGATTTTGACTTTTCATCTCATTTACTTCGGGCTGAACTTCCTCGACTTTTTCCTCGAGTTTTCCCACCTTACTTTCAACCCCCATAAACCTATTACCTAAGTCAGCGAGACTACCTTTTATATCATCCCGGGATGTTTGGCAAAATTCCCTACTTGATCCTATCTGATCTATTAACTCTTTTCGCACCCCTTGGATCTGGGTTACAAGTTCCTCTTTACATTCGTCTACATTCCTTTTACAAGTTTCTTCCATGTTACTTAATTTGGTTTCCATAGAACTCAAATTTTTCTTCAAAATTCCAAAATTTTCTAGACACTACCTTTATGACTCGGCACTATTTTGTTCTATAGTACTTATTTTGGCTTTCAATTCTGTATTAAATGTGTTATTTTCACTTTGAATTGAACTTAGCTTGTCCCCAAATTTTGTATCAAATAATTGAAATTTTGAATCTATATTTTCTTCTATACTCTCTCGGAGTTTATTTGACCCCTTTTTTATTTCCTCAATTTCAGCCTTCAGTGCCGCGTTATTTGTTTTACTGTCGGCTTTTGGTTCCTTCTTTACAGTTGTTAACTGTTTTTCAATATTTTCCCCATTTTCCGTATTTATACTATGCAATTTGCGTAATATCACAGCCTTCAGTTCAATGTTCATGTTTATACTGTCGGTTTTGATAGATTCTAATGTCTCCTCCATCTTAACACTGTTAGTTTTCAGAGATTTTAATTTATTCCCCATGTTAGTACTATCAGTTTTAAGAGCTTCTAAATTCTGATTTATGGATTCGAAATCCTTTTTGTTTGCACGCTGTTGGATGTCCAATTTATTGTCTATAGTTTTGAATCTCTCTTTACTATCTGCCTTCATGGCCTCCAACTTTTCACTACTATCTGCCTTCATGGCCTCCAAATTTTCACTGCTGTCCGCCTTTAGGGCGTCCAAGAGCCTCTGCATTTCCTCACTCAATGACATCTTATTACCTTAGAGAATACAGTGGGCTACTATGTCCCTTCGTTGGTTCATGCATGAGAGATGGTACTCTGAACTCTTGTGTCCCAATTTCCAAAATTTCAACCTCAGTACGGGTGTTTACTAAAACGTACCCTTCTGGTATAATACTCATTCAATATCAACCTTTATGGAAGTGATTTAAAAATTCAAAAAATTTGAAAAAACATATTTTTCAAAAAATGAAAATTTTGATTGTTCAAGAAAAACTCGGGTTTTCCCTAGGAAAACTCATCCCTACGTACTGGGCGCCATTTTATATAGTATTAGGGGGTTGTTATCAAGGGCTGCTCGGTGTGAGTTTCCAGGGTCCCAATGCGGTCAGTTAAATTTATATTTTGTAGCCAATTCTATCACTATTTTACTTTTACGTGATATGACCGTCTTAAGTGTTCCTCTAATATTAATCCAAGCACATTATTTCTATGCCCCCATGTGCCCATTCAATAATGAAATATGCAAATCACAGTTTGCCAGCAATGCTCAATCGGGAGTATCGGGGTTCATGGTTTGTTCTCCCAATCTGTGACTTACACACTTTGGATTAAGCAGAGGATACACTTCCAAAAATAAACAAAAATCAACTCCTACTATTAAAACATTTAATTATCCAAAAATATGGCGCTACTAAAATTAAACAAATAAAAATACTGACACTCTACTTCACACTTGTCCGAAGTTGAACAAGGAATTCATATTAAACAATTACAAAGTCATCATGACTGGTTCTTCAAAAACCAACAAAACTTCCACTAAGTTTCACTTCCATATAGTGTCACTTCAAATTCTTTAAAATCAAGAGCTCCAAACGGCTCGGTAATGTTTACCTACATTGTGTTATCCATTTTAATACACATCCATTACTATTTACATAACTATCAAAATTATCAAAGTATTGTTAATCATCACTTAATTTTGGGCTTTCACAATGCTCATATGTTACCGTCCCTCTCTCTCAAGTTAACAACTCACTACGGTGATTGGGAAAAATTTGCGTACTCCCGAGCTATAGAAGACTAATGAACAAGTCAAAATTAAGATTACTCCCGGAATCTAATGTCCTCAATAGAACTCGTGAATCACTGAATCATATAATCATAAAGTTAGGGATTTATCATGTTTCTGTCTTAAAAGACCATTATATTATAAGAAAGCAACGATCTGAACTCTGCAAGCGATAATCATTTATATAAAGGGACCTCGGTTCCAAGACCGGGTCGTTCAAACAATCTTTAAACACTCCCGTGTATTATAACTCAAACAGACCGTTCCCCGACCTACCGCAATACATCGAGGGTGAGGGTCTAGCCTTGACTACTTAGCGTGATTTATTGCAGGGAGACAGAGAGTTCACAGTCTCGCTTCTACTATGGACTGGCTACCAGCATCTTTCCAATACAGCTGTTTCAAATGCAATTCTCTGAATGACAAGGCTTCTAATACTGATTCTTAAACAACATATTTAGGCTCAACAGACCTATTCTCATAGCTTCGGTATATAATAATTATGAAGTGTCCTCATTGGCGGGTAAGAAAAATTCAATAATACTACCAATATTAGGGGGCTTCAACACGGACGACTCTGAGTTCGATCATTTCAAATGCCTCGGAAACAGTATCCCAAATTGGAGGACTTATAACATTAGCGACTTAGGGCAGGCCTTGCCTTATACCAGCGCTCATAATACAACATAAATAGCACCCTTTTTAACATCAACACACACTGCCTCGTGATCACTATCACAACTTTTGAGGACTTATCACCGTTCAATTACCACGACCAACTGTCCCTCATAATTAGTTTGACCGAGCATTTCAACGCATTCCTAACGTGACAAATTACTTCAATGCGCTACATGGCGCTTATACATTAATTAGCCAAGTTGCCTTCAAAGAACTAATAAATTCAAAATCAACGTTTGATCTATCTCAAATATATATTACTCTTCTCCCTTGACAATAATCATTTTTACCATAAAGAACAGGTATTCATAACATGTATTAATTCATTTAAAGGAGCTCGGAAGCTACTATTTTTCATATAAAATTCATCATAATATTCATTCATTTATATAATTATTATTATTATTATTATTATTATTACGCTTGCTTTCTCATATTTATATAATTTATCAATTACTCTGATATTTTACTGTATACATTCCCCAAGGGATTCATTTATATTTCACATATTTATTATATTTTTCTTAAATTAATCGTTCAGATCGCGCACTCATTCTCTTACTTGTTATTCAACATCCCTACTCTCTCTTTCTCATGAGGATTATACGCAAATCTTCCCAAACACATATCATAATGAAATAATTACTCACATGACTGTACGGTCAGCGACCGAATCCTCCAGCGATGAAACATTTTTGCCCACTCACTGCTTTTTAAGCCATTTCCATGGTTACACTTACACTCAATGACACTTCTTTAACAACACCTAAAATATTTACCTTAATCACTTGGAATATAATGAATACCATTTTGTATTCGTTTCACTTAACACAATACAAATTCACTAAAATATTACACTCAAAAAATTTCACTATATTTACATTACATAACCATTTTATCACTTGGGCGTTAATTATTCGCCTTACACACGTGATTTCTTTTCTTTCCCGTTTCCAAGGGTGGCACTTATAGAACGTCGGCTTCCTAATCTGACGAGATGATGGAAAGTCTCGATCGAACTACACCTCACTGGAACGGCTGATCTTCAAATCCAGGGTTTGACTATCGGCTTTTATAACTTTCCTGCACGATGTCGTTTCTTACTAGACGCTAACTTGTTCGTCTAGATAAAAGTCTGTCCTTAATGTATTACTATGACGGCCGCTCGAATAGTTTATCGGTGACCTATTAATTTCCTTGTATTAATTTCTATTACTTTGATTCGTAGCTTATTGCAGTCCTCCCCAATGTTTACTGTTCATTTGTCTGTCTAGACAAAGCCTTGAACTACAATTCCTAATTTTTATCGTCCTGAGCTCTAATCCCTACATTTCCGGAACAATAGGCGTTATCTATTTTGTTCTACCCTGATCGGGTTCCTTAACGTCGATAGAACTGTCTATTTCACTTCCTTGGGTACTTCGAAACCTTATGATGCGTTGTTTCTTTTACTGAACTATTATTCGAGTACCTATCGCCTGTTATTTCTGTGGAAAGTTTTTATCGTTCTATAAATAATCATGAGCCAGCTCCTTATCGATGCGTCAAGCATGATATCACGTCCGCATGACTCGTGGTCACCTATTCTTGCGCCACGTTATAACAGCCCACTTCTAAAATCTTCCCAAGTCATTCTAAATACTGTATTATTTCCTCTCTTCTTTTGCGATTAAATTATGGATTCGACGCTAGAACCAATAGCACATCGGTTCAGTATCGAACCCCAATTCTTTCATTCGGGAGTCCAACGCGTTACCATATCAGCCACGAAGACTTACTGCAGCCGTGACCGGGAGGGGCATGTCGTTTGAGGAGTTTGAATGAAGCGCCACGTTGCATTATCAAAAAAAGGAAGCCTGTAGTTTATCGTGACCATTAATCTCGAGATCATGAGCCACGGGACCTTCCTTTTTACGTGGAATCCGTACCACAGGATATGGCATTTCACTTCGAAAATCTCACATGCATTGACCGGGGATCGAACCCGTACCGCCTTGGTGAGAGGCATACAGCTAGACCGCTGAGCCACCACGCCCATGTTGCATTATCAAACGAGCACAGTGAGCAGGAGTTTAAAGTGACATAACACCAATAACAGTAATATTTATTGAATTTATAGTGATCACTGTAACACATTTAAATATTTTCCATCTATTTCTGGTCTTCCTCGTAATCTTTATGAACAAGTATGTTTCTACTTCTTTTTTTTTTTTGTCGTGTGGTCTCCTGAGAGATCGAGTGAAGGTCTTTCTAGTCGACGCCCGTGGGTGACCTGGGCACCAGGATGAGAGATGGAATGGATGAAGATGAATGAAACTGGGCTAGGTTGTGGAAGGAATCAGCCGTGGCCTGTCAGAAGCTACCGTCGCAGCATTTGCATGGTGTTGAAAATGGGGAAACCACCGAAAACCATTTCAAGGACGGCCGACGGTGGGGCTCGAACCCACGCGTCTAACGAGTTAGCAGAGAGCTTGGCCCATGACCTAACGCTGCGCTTTATCGAGCGTAGCCACTGCTGGCGGTTTTCTACTCACTGCGAGAATATTTTGCTACCATCTATACGTATACATCAGTTATTACGTGTTTCTGACAGCACATGTGTTCAGCTGCTAACTTAAAAAAATGGCAACCTACTTCCGGCATTTTCGTGACGTCACCGCTTCCTCCTCATTCTGATTGGCTGGTAGCTGTCATTGCTGTCATTCCACGGTGCTGTATGCGGGTCATCTGATCTGTCCCGTCCATGTTAGAGCAAATTCCTAACTACGGCATGCTTTGCTCGCTATAAAAATCACACATCTTCCCTGCTAGTCATAATGTCGCCACTACCAGAACTACAGCTGTGCTGCACTCCGTCAGAGGCTAGGCCTCTCCTCTATGCTCCAACGGTCACTATGCCCATGCTCTTCACTGTGGTCCTCTAGACCAGTGTTTCCCAAACTTTTTTGTGTGTGTACCACTTTAAGAGATGAGAATCTCCCGCGTACCACCTAATGGTTGGGAGATATAGTAACTACAGAGAGGATAGATTATCTGTCTCGGAGACCCTCGCTAGCTCACTCCCCCGCGGCGCGAGCTTGTCTCCCGCCAGGCACTTTGCCGTTATGCGGCGCCCGCCCGGCACTGAGTCATTGAGTATAGGAATTTGTACTTACCTAGTTCACAGCTGGTGCAGAAAATGTTCGCCATGCACTGCTACACATCGCTGGCACCTTTTTATGAAACTGGCATTTACTCTCTGAAGTTCCTCAGCACTGAGTGACTGTATTTCAGCTGTAATATAGTCTTTAAGCTCATTTACAGTGTGAGGGTTTCTCGAGTACACTCTATTTTTAAGCGTCCCCCACAAATAAAAGTCACATGGTGATAAGTCTGGGCTTCGCGGGGGCCACACGTTCCGACTTATAATCCTCGTACCGAAAATGCGACGCAATTCTGTCATGGATGCTTCGGCAGTGTGAGCAGTGGCAGAATCTTGTTGAAAGTAATTCGACAATCGCTCTCCGTAAGTCAGTTCGTCAAAAAATTGGTCAAGGATCATATTGAAGTACAAATTTAAGTACAGATTCCTATACTCAATGACGCAGTGCCGCTCGAGCGCCGCATTACGGCAAAGTGCCGGGCGGGAGACAGGCTCGCGCCGCGGGCGAGCGGGCTAGCGAGGGTCTCCGAGACAGATAATCTATCCTCTCTGTATAACCACCCCTACGTAATAGACCAAAAGATGGATTGTAAATTGTGTTTGTTAGAGTTAGACTGTTGGAGTTTAAGTTCAAATAATAAAAAGTGTGCCCAGTTGTTTATTTATTACAAAAAGTATTCAATTCAAACATTCAGAAATGACATAGTACAAATAATATTAATTTAAAAAAACTCTTAATAATTAAACATAAAAACCAAAGTTCAACTATCAACTTCAGTGTGAAGGGTGAGCTTGAAGATTAAAAGCCAACTTAGGAATGTCTGGTTTAAGATTGCTGAGTCTCAAACGAAGATCGTTTTCTACTGTAAGGAGCCAATTCCGGTATTTATTCTTGAGATGAACAAGTAATGAAAATGCAGTCTCACACAAGTACGAAGTACTGAAAGGCAGTACAAATCTAACTGCTTTGTCAACTATGTCTGCATAGTCTGCACGGCTCTCAACCCAAAAGTTCACATGAGCCATTTTTGAAAAGTTTGCCTTAGTTCTGAATCACAATTCAATTCATAAAACTGCTCGTTATCTTTGTCCTTAAAGTGCAACGTATCAATGTTTTTATATTTATAAATGTTATATTTTTATATTTTTCGTAACATCACCGCGTACCACTTGAGCAGTACGAGCGTACCACCAGTGGTACGCGTACCACAGTTTGGGAAACGCTGCTCTAGACCATGTGACATAGTGCAAGAAGCTTGCTGCCATGAAAGGCAGCTTTTAAACCTCTATAATTCACCAGGACCCTCATTTTATAACTTTTCCTTCATCAACTGGAAGAGATCTAATGCCAAGTTAAGTACTATTCTATCATCGCAACATTCATTATCATGAACTGAAAGCAGCAGTGCAACCTTTATTAAAGCCATCTTATCAAACTTGTGTATTCTGGGTCCTGTCATCAGGCCAAACAGTTTTTCTTGAACATTTTTCTGTAATCGTTTTACCCTCCAGGATTGGCTTTTCCCACGGACTAAGCTAGGGATCCCACTTCTACCGCCACTGAGGGCAGTGTCCTGGAGCTTGAGACTCTGAGTCGGGGATGCAACTGGTGATTGTGGCCAGCACTACGCCCAGGCGGCCTCACCTGCAAAGCGAACAGGGGCCTGATGAAGGGATGGGAAGAGTGGGAGGGTTAGGCAAGGAAGTGGGAAGGAGGCGGCCGTGGTCTTACAGTAGGTACCATCCCGTCATTTGCCCGAAGACGAGGTGGGAAACCTCTTGAAAATACTCCTTGTATTGTATTGCAAGGGCGTAAAAATTCTCGCATACGTGGAGGCGGCGGGGTGCAAATGTATAAACTGCACTTGCCTGCCTACCTACCAGGGATTTTTTTTGAGTTTAATGCTTTAAAGCTTATAATAACATGGTAATGTAGTACCAACGCTACATTTTAAAAAAGCAAGATGATTTTATTCATTATTTCCAATTAAAATACAAAAAACAATCAGAATATTAATACAAAACATGAAACATTTGTCAACGTCTTGCAAAAGACTCGAGCACTGACTGCCGTCGATCTTTGTTTACAAACTGTTGAGCAAACCACACGACATGTAGCATGTTGACCATTTCCATGTAGTTGGTCAGTAGACAGCAATGAAAAAAAAATCCACCGCATGCTTCCAGTCTCCGACCGGGTCAGGAATGGAATGAATGGAGCCCCTATCTAGCGGCCAGGATATGAACTGTGCCGGGTGCCGAGGCCTGACGCACTCCTCTGGGGCAATAATTAAATGAATGACAGATGAAATGAAATGATATTGGAGAGTATTGCTGGAATGACATTTTTTGACAGGGAAAACCGGAGTACCCGGAGAAAAATCTGTCTGCCTCCGTTTTGTCCAGCACAGATCTCACTTGGAGTGACCGGGATTTGAACCACGGACCCAGCGGTGAGAGGCCGGCGTGCTGCCGCCTAAGCCACGTAGGCTTCAGACAGCAATGATTCCGTCTAATTTGTGCCATAGTAGATCGGTGGTAGTCTTTAAACCTTCTCATCAACGAAACAGCTGTAGAACTGTTTGTTGTAGGTACGACAAGCAAATTCACTGTCATCAAAGCGACAAAGTACAAACCGCACAAAATTAAAAGTAAGTAGGCCTAATCAAGAAAGATAGGCAGAAACTGATGAAATACTGGACCTCTTTTTTTTTGTATGTTCATAGAGGCTTTTAAAATAAGATCACCTATGTGATATTCAATAACCTAATGAGCATAAAACCAACATGTCGGCTACGCGAATTTTAAATATTTAAGTGTTTTTTTTGTGCACCGAGCGTAGTGAGACTTCGCACGATAAATCGTTGTACGAATCTTAATGTACTGGTGTCTAATTTAGTTCCAATTGTTGTGAGAAATTCAAGATGGCGCCTGTAGGAAATTTAAATATCGCGTTCGTTCAGCCAATATTTCATCAGTTCTTAATATTTCCGAAATGATTACTGCAATCAAACTGAAACTTTGTAAGGAGAAAGATGACTATTAAGTACAATTATGTTACTTAAAAAAACTGATAAACACAAAAGCTACATGGGAGCCAAGCAGTATTCAAATATTTAAAATGACTTTTCCAGCTATCTAATCATCTGAGTACAGTGAAACTTGGCAAAGCGAATCTTTATTTAGTGCTTAGTATACAGGCAACTAATGTTGTTCAGTGTTGTTTTCAAAAATTCAATATAGCTTCAGTTCGAAATGGTGAAGACATGCTTTTCCTTTGTCGTATCCTATGCAAGCGATTGAAAAGAAGCTACGTATAATGAACCGTAATAATAATAATCATAATAATTATTATTATATTAGGATGGCTCATACGTAATGCCGTTTTTTATGTTTAGTGTTTGATAAGATAGTGCTACGTGTTTAGACAAGCATAAAGTAGCGCTTTGCGGTAAAATTAGGAAAAATTTTATTTCACTCCAAAGACGAGATTGTGAAAGCTGTGCAAGAAGAAGGGTTGGCTGTGGTTATGAGATTGTTTGAGAAAGAAAAAACAATGGAGCAAGTAAAAAGATCTCGTAAGATTGTCATCAAACGTAAGATGAGGCCTGGCTTCTTTTGTTCATTAAAACGTAATAATTTTGCTTGGCTAGCCGTCTGCTGCGTAAAGGTGGCTACACACGTAACCACAAACTTGACAAGCATGCATGATCAATCTTGTTGTGCAAGCAGGCTTTAGTGTCTTTGGAGAATTTTGCACAATCAATTTAATTGTACAAGCAGCTTGAGGATGGATTGAATTGAAATCCTGCAAACCTGTACAAGCCGCGTTTGCCCAAGCGAAACGGAGCGTGTGTACGAAGGATGTGCTAGCTTGTGCAAGCAAATGTCAGTCGTGAGTGAGCTATACAGGTGGTGACATCATTTGGACCATGTCTAGTGATCTGAAGGTCAACCGTGAATTGCTGGAAGATGTCATTCGAGCATACCAAAGTCAACCATGTCTTTGGCATATTAAATCTCAAGATTATCACGATAAGGCGAAGAAGGATGCAGTTTACGTTAAATAAATATAGATTAATTGACAGAACTGTCGATAAGGATGCCGTTGTTAAGAAAATAAATGCCTTGAGAACTAATTATAGAAGGGAAAGAAAAACGTGGAAGCATCTCGTCACACTGGTGCGGGTACAGATGGCATATACGAGCCTTCACTTTTGTACTACCACTTGTTTGGTTTTTTCGAAGATCAAGAGACTCAAAGAAGTTCTTCGTCCAACTTTAATGAAGAAGAGGTGAGTTTTATCAACTGTTTTATATAACCACCAAGAAAGCCCTTCAGTCACATTAGGCGGGAAACAAGTATGTTTCAAGTTTCAGCGGTGCCTAATTTAGTTTGTAATACTTGGTGACAAGAGCTTCGCCACTGTCTTTATTTTCTTGTATCTCTCATGTAAACCTTTCAAGGATTAATAAATTATTTCAATACATCAAGCGTTTCACTTACCTTCAAGTAATCCCTTTTTAGCAGCTCGTAAATACACTGAAGAAAATGGAAATTGCAACACCATGAAGGCATTGGTCGTTTGTGTTGATTTTCAAGATATGGAACGATGCCATGTAGGTACGTAAACGATCAAAGTTTCAGACCCAGTGGATTGTTGCTACAGGTCTTCCCACGTGATTGGTCGCGGAGGAATAAACTCCAGTATACGGACTCTGGTGTAGCATAGTTGACTTGCAGTCTGTGCAGTGAAGTGTTCCCCGTCAAACATGCCTCGACGACAGAGAAGAGCCGTTTGGGAGGACTCAAATAATTGGGCTGTGTGAGGCTGGATTATCGCTAAGGACTGTCGCTGCACGTGTTCGCCGACAGGCATCTACGGTACAACGTGTATGGTAGCAGTGGTCAAATGAGGGTACCCACACTCGTAGACTTGGCACAGGCCCAGCGCGACAGACAACTGTGACAGAGGATCGCCGCATCATTCGGATGGCCCGGATGGAACCCCATGCAACAGTAGCGCAAATTCGAGCAGCAGTGGCACCCCACGTTACCCAACAAATAGTTGATAATCGCCTGCGTACAGCTGGCTTACGATCCCGTGTCCCTGCAGAAGGTGTTCCATTGACCCCACAACAGCGACGTATAAGGCTGGCCTGGTGTCGAGAACGATCGACGTGGGTCGACGAATGGCATAGGGTCGTCTTTAGTGATGAATCACGCTTCTGTCTTGCCCACAGTGATCGCCGGAATCGTGTGCGCCGACGTACCGGGGAGAGGGGCCGCCCAGACCTTATTGTCGAGAGGCACACAGGGCCAACACCAAGTATTATGGTCTGGGGAGCTCTTGGCTTTAATGTGAAATCACAATTAGTGCTTGTTGAGGGCACTATGACTGCTCGACAGTACGTTGATAGGGTACTCAATCCAGTGGTTGTCTCTATGATGGCGAACATTGCTACTGGGATGTTTCAGCAGGACAATGCCCGGGTTCACACTGCATGCATCTCCAGAGAAGCTCTCCACGCATCACAACCTTAGAATGGCCCGCCAGATCCCCGGACCTCAGTCCTATTGAGCATGTGTGGGACATGATGGGTCGACAACTGGCCAACCGTCCTCAGCCACCCACAACTCTGGAACAACTGACCCATACAGTGCAGCAAGCATGGGCCACAATTCCTCAGGAAGCGACCCAGGGCCTTATTGACTCCATGCCTCGTCGAATTCATCAATGTATTGCAGCTCGTGGTGGGCACGTCCTGTATTGATTGTTGTCCAAACTAGCGGTCAGAGGGGCCTGAAAGTGTAATCATCGAATCACAACCGAACACTCGTCCTGCATGTTCAATTGCAGCAATGTAGCACCACTCCTTCTGGGTGTTGAATTTCCATTTTCTTTAGTGTAGCATGACAGGTTTCAGGAACTATGTAACTCAGAGCCTGTGGTGAAATGATAGTTGAATATTAGAGGTCTTCATAACTCCTCCCGGTCGCGAGAAATCTTAATGTTGCTATTAATATTTCGTGGGGTGTTATGGCTTCTCTCATGATCGTATTCTTCTTTTTAATTAAAGGCGTTACGGGTGACAAAAGGTTCAAATGAGTTTCTTCGTTCATTCTAAGATAATTATGCCAATCACGCGGATATATCTTCAATTCACTCAGTAAATTAAAGTGGGAATAGGTATTTATTTTCAATAACCACTCTTTGCACCACATATCACGCTTCTTCTTTCGCGTTTTCCTCTTGTGGACAAGGCAAACAGCAGCCAAAGCGAGTGCATCGTCATAGTGCAAATGGCGCTTGTTCAAGCATACTTGTGCCGTGTGGTGTCGTAGGGAAATTGTGCATAACTGAACAAAAAGATTGATCATGCGTGCTTGTCAAGCTTGCAGTTACGTGTGTAGCCACCTTAAGGGACTAAGCTTATAAGCCGGCTTAGTGTTCTTAGCGACAGGGCGAATTATTGTGGCATTAATATAAGTGATTACTTCCATTTACGTTTCTGAAAATATTTATTTTAGCTAACGTATTAGAATTTACCAGACGGCCGCATGGTCTTGGTGTTGCGCGCTTGCCTCTCACTTGGAGGCCCCTGGTTCGATTCCTGGCTCCGTCAGGCATTTTAGAAACTGGCATGAGGGCTAGAACGGGCTGCACTCAGCCTTGTGAGGACAGTTGAGTAGCTGTCTGACAGTGAGGCAGCGCTCCGGTGACGAAACCCAAGATTAACGGCCGAGGGGACCTCATGCGCTGATCACGTGCCACACCAATATAAGCAGGCCAAATGGCTGGGCAACGGTCGCTTGGTAGGCCTAGGTACCACTGGAAACATGGCCGCTTTGCAGATGCGACATCGCTTGGCCTTGGAGGCTGAAGGTAAGGATCCAGAGGCCCCCTTGTTCGCAGGATCAAGCATGAAGCACCTTGCCGAGATGATGAAGAACCAAGCCGAATGCTCCAGACTGTTAGAAGAAAAATAAACCAAACTGAAACTTCGAGGTTACTCAAAGGAAAGATGGTGGAAATTCAACAGCGGTTGGAAGAGAAATTAGAAGACCGAATTTACGAAAATTCTACGGCGTTCAGAGAGGAGCTTGAGAAAGTTGAAAAAAAATCCAGTTTAAAGTTACCACCATCGGAGTAAAATTTGTTTTCCTCCAGAAGACCATGGAAACAGGTACCAACGAAAGTAAACCAGCGACCGGAGTCAATGCTAGGAGCGTCCATATAAAGTCACCCATGTATGACGAGAAAGACCTATGGTCCACGTAACTGAAGCAGTTCGAGGCCGCAGCTACTGCCATCGGATGGGCGGAAGCTGATAAAGCCGTTAGCCTGGGAACTGCTCTCCGAGGTGAAGCTCTGAATATTCTACAGACCATTCCAGACAACGAGCAAGATGAGAACACATCCCTGGTGGCAAGATTGGAAATGAGGTATGGAGACAAACATCTACAGCAAGTCCATCATAGCCAACTGGTTAACAGACGACAGAAATGCGGAGAGACACGGCAGAAATTCAAGGCGGATATCGCGCGTTTTGCTCGGGTGACCTACCCTTCCACCCTGAATGATTTCGTCGAGCGGCTCTCTGAGATAACTTTCCTCACGGGCGTGAACGACCCGGAACTGCAACAAGATCTCCATCTTGCTCATCCTCAGACTCTGGTGGACGCGTTGGCATGTGCATTGGATTTCGAGGCTGCCACGCAGACGTCAAGGATGAACGCACGGCTGCGATGCATCGACGAGGAAGACTCCCTGGATGAGAAGTTCTAACGGATCACCTCGAAACTTCTGCCAAGCAACGACGGTTCGCGTCGGAGAAGGGAGATACGCTGCTGAAACAGTAGTGAGTTAGGTCATGTGAGAAACCGCTGCCAGAATGAAACCAGGAAAACTAGATTGGGCCGGTGCTAAGGGACGAGCATCGTGGAGCGTCCCTACTGCCCCGAATGAGCATGTGCAGGTTATCTCCCCAATGCGTCAGACACAGACTTTCATCGTGGATTGAACCATCAATGGCATGAAACGTGGATACTGGGGCTACTACCACGATCGTAAAGAAAGGCATTATTAAATGAGTCCTCCAGCCGGCGAGAGTCCTACTGATGACAGCGACAGGTGAGCCGGCGAACACCTACAGCGAAATCAACGTCAACATTGGACCGGGCAGCAAGAAGATCAACTACCGAGTGATAGTGGCTGATATTACCGAAGTTGTCATCCTTGGCATGTACGTTATGATTAAATTTGGACTAACTCTGGATTTGAAGCATAGAAGCTTCAGATTCGCCGATAAGGAAATAATCCTTCAATGGCGGGCCGATGGAGTGGAGCGAATGGTCCTGAGCACGGATAAAGTTATTCCTCCCAGAAGCGATAATTTGACTATGTTTCGACCGGACAGCGGTAACCGGAAGGCTACAGGGATCATCGAAGTGGCAAGAGGAGAAGAGGGTTGCCCAGGATTCTTGCTGCGAAGAGCTGCCGCCAACGCCAAAGGACCGGCGCCGGTTCGAGTAATGAACCTAAATGAGTACACAATCACCATGAAGAAAGGCACTCAGGTTGCCTGGTGTGACCCGATATCGACGATTATGCATGGGAAACCTCTGAATGACGTCCGGCGAGACATCGGAGGCGTCGGGAAGCTGATGGAAGCTCTACAACTTGAACGAGCAAGGCTAACCTAGAATCAAAGAACCAGGATCGAGGCAATGCTGAAGAAATATCTGGATGTCTTCGCCATCGAAAAGAACCAGCTTGGCAGGACGAATACGGTGAAGCATTGGATTAACATCGGAGATGCTCAGCCAATCCAACAGCGCCCTCGACGTTTGTCACTGTCGAAGAGGAAAGAAGCCTTGAAGGTAATCTCCGACATGAGCCAACAGGGTGTCATTGAGCCTTTTTCTAGTCCTTGGACTTCAGTTGTGCTCTTAAAAAAATGACGTCTCGACAAGGTTCTGTGTGGAATACCGACAGCTCAACAGCAAGCCCGTCATGGATAGCTATCCGCTGCTCAGTATTGACGGCACTTTGGATACCTTATCTGGATCCCAAGTGTTCTCCACGCTGGACCTGAGGAGTGGATACTGGCAGGTTGAAATGGAACCCCAGGGTAAAGAGAAGACGGCTTTCTCCATTGGGTCTGGACTCTGGCACTTCACTGTCATGCCCTGTCATGTCATGGACTATGTAATGCGCCAGCTACGTTCGAGAGATTGATGGAGACGGTGCTACGAGGTATTTCACGGAAGACTTGCCTGATCTACCTGGACGATGTCATATTCTTTGGGAAGACCATCGACGAACACCTGTCGAAACTGGAGGAGGTCTTCAAGCGACTGCAGAGCGCCGACTTGAAGTTGACCCGAAGAAATGTCAGCTCTTTCAGGATGATGTCAAGTACCTGGGACACGCCGTATCTAAGAATGGTGTAGCCGTAGATACTGAGAATGTCAGCGCAATGAGAGAATGGCCATTCCCCAAAGATGCACATGAACTGCGGAGCTTCTAGGGATTATGCTCCTACTACAGGCGCTTCGTACCAGGATTCGCTAGCCTAGCCAAGCCGTTGACGACGCTCACCGAGGAACGACGAGACTGCTTTTGGGACGAACACTGCCAATCATCCTTTGAACAGCTGAAGACGTTCCTGGTTTCTGCACCAATTCTAAGTTTTCCGTGCATCGTTGGCATGTTCATACTAGACACTGATACTAGCAACAAAGGCATTGGTGGAGTTCTGTCACAGATACAGGATGGTTGGGATAAAGTAATCGCCTACTTCAGCAAGGTACACTCCAAGTCCTAGAGGAAGTACTGCATCACCCGACGGGAGTTACTGACAGTGGTAAAGTCTGTGAAACACTTCTATAAGTACCTGTATGGACGACGTTTTCTACTGAGAATGGATCATGGAGTCCTGAAATGACTTATGCGGTCCAAGAACGCCGATGGACAGATTGCTCGATGGATTGAACACCTACACGATTACGACTTTCAGATTGAGCATCGAGCCGGGACCAGCCACAAGAACGCGGACTCACTGACAAGAAGACCATTCCTTGCGGACTGCGGCCACTGTGCACGGCAAGAATCAAAGGCTGGTCTCGTCAGGCGACTGACAGTCGTTAGCGACTCATGGAAACCTGTGGATCTCCAGAAGGCTCAGAGTGAGGACACAGATCTTGGCAACATCATTCAGTGGCTCAAGAGAGGACGCCGGCCTACGTGGGAAGAACTCGCTCCACTTAGCCCCAAGACCAAATCTTATTGGGCCCAATGGGACTCGTTACGTCTGGAAGATGGAGTACTGAAGCGCATCGTCGAAGAGTCGGATGGGACTTCAACCAGGACACAGATTGTCGTTCCTCAGAGGGAGACCTCGAACTGCATCATCTGCCCAACGAGAGTTCAGGAGGACATCTTGGCGTGAACAGGACCCTTGTGAAAGTCAGAGAAAGGTTTTACTGGGTAGGTTGCAAGGAAGGCGTCAAGAATTGGTGCAGGAAGTGTGAAGTCTGTACCGCTGAAAATGGTGCGAGAGGAAGAAAGAAGGCAACCATGCGCCAGTACAATTTTGGGAGCCCATTCGAACGGATTGCGATCGACTTGGCAGGACCATTCCCAGAAACAGACGCCGGGAACAGCTACATCTAGTGGCCATGGACTATTTTACAAACTGGGTCGAAGCTTACGTAATCCCCAACCAGGAATCGATCTCCGTCGCCAAGATTCTAGTGAAAGAGTTGTTCTCACGGTTTGGTGCTCCCTTGGAATTACACTCGGGCCAAGGGAGGAATTTTGAGCCGGCAGTGTTCCAGCAAGTCTGATAAATCATGGGAATTCGGAAGACCAGAACGACGCCGCTACACCCTCAGTCGGATGCAATGTTCGAACGGAGGAAAATGTTTATTTCACTCCAAAGACGAGATTGTGAAGACTGTTCAAGAAGAAGGGAAGTGACGCTTCAAGTTGGCTGTGGTTCTGAGATTCATTCAAAAATACAAGAACAATGGAGTTACTAAAAAGATCTCGTGAGATTGTCAAGAAACTTTAGAAGAGGCCTGGCTTCTTTTGTGTATTAAAACGTAATTATTTTGCTTGGCGATTCGTTTGTTGCGTGGTGGTGTATTGTGAAGGGATAAGCTGATAAGCCGGCATAGTGTTAATAGCGACAGATCGAATTATTGTGGCGTTAATATAAGTGATTACTTCCATTTACGTTTCTGAAAATATTCTTTTTTGCTATGGTATTAGAATTTATCGTCCAATAAATATTAGAATTAGGAAGAGAGTGTCTAATTAATTTATGACTTGACCCACGGTTCATAACAATTGATATGGTTCCCTTTGGTTCGCTAATGCGATTTACAGGACACCGTAACTAGAATTGGGTATATTCCGAGAACGCATCAGTCGTCAGTTGTTGGTACACAATCACAAATGGAACTTACAAAGTTGGAGTTTGGGGTCCTTCTAAAGCACTACTGGAAATCAGATTACAAAGCTGCAGCCGAGGCTCGAAGAATATGTGAAGTGGAAAGAAAATGTGTCGTAAGTGACCACGTAGCACAACGATGGTTCCAACGTTTCAACACTGGAGAAGAAAACACTACAGATTTACCGCGTTCTGGAAGACCTAAACAACGTGATATTGAGAATACGCGCAGAGTTTTGGAAGAAAATCCGCAAAGAAGTACTCGTAGGCTGTCAGAAGAACTTCGTGCATCAAAATACACCATACATCGCCAGATTAAGAAACTTGGAAAATCAAACAGAAGCTTAAGATCTTTACCTCATGAATTGACCCCTGAACATGCTTAATGTAGAGTGGATATCTGTCGTCAGCTTATCGGTAACCCCATGGATGATAGATTTATCAGAAGAATTGTCACATGTGATGAAAATTTGGTCAATTACCACAACTCTGACGCCTCGAAACAGTGGCTCTGTCCCCGTCAACCTGCAAAAGTCATCGTTAAAAAAGATCGGTTCACTGGGAGTTTTTTTCCGAACGGGCGTGCAGTAAATACGGATATTTATTCTCAACAACTGGAAAGAGTTCATGAAATTTTGAGACGAAGATACCCAGCATTAGTTAACCGAATAGAATTCTCTTGCAGCAGGATAATTCGAGACTGCACGAACAACCATGGTAAAAATTCAGGATTTGGGAGGAGTCGAACTGTTACCACATCCAGCATACAGCCCTGATCATGCGCCTTCAGGTTACCATTTCTTTTGAACCATGGCCCATTTTTGCGTAGAAGAAATTTCGAAAACATTGCAGCTGGGGAAGTGGGCCTCACCGAATTCCTCGAATCAAAACCAATAGACTAGTACCAACGCGGTCTAATAAGCCCCTTCCAGGTTCGATTCCCGGTCAGTGCATGTGAGATTTTCAAAGTGAAATGCCATGTCTTGTGGTTCGGATTCCACGTGAAAAGGAGGTCCCGTGCCTCATGATCGCACGATTAACGGTCACGGAAAACTACAAGCTTCCTTCCTTCCTTCAAATATATATCTACAAGTATGGGTTATGACATTTATATGCAGTAGTAAAACCCTTTATAGGTCCTTGGGATACTATCCTCCCACCATGTATTTATAGAACGGTGTTAGGGAGAGAATCTTCCCACCCCTTTCATTTCAAGCAGATCCACATGCATCCACAAGCTAGCTGCACAGAAATATTGAAAACCCATTAATTTGATGTGTACTGTCATCAGAAACCAAAGGTGGGAAGCATGTATCCCAGTGGTCTCCACAGTGAACGTGCTCGCCAGTTCGGTTGTGTTGAGTGAAAGAAATGCATTGTTTTACAGAAAAATGTGTTTTTGTTGAAGATAAGAGATTTTTAAACGTTAGTATATCACTGAAATACAATGTTAATAATGGTTTTGGTCACTTGAGTAAATATATTTCAGCTAGAATGGAAATAATTATCCTGCTCAGGGTGTTTGCCATAGAATAGAAGATTTTTAAAATTAATTTTCTGGATTATTAATAAATACTATTTTGAATATTATTGAATTATATTCGAATAAACTAACTTTTAACATTCCAAAATCACTTTTATATTTTTTGAGCAGTTTTCGGCAAAGATGTTATAGGTCACTGACCTTATTTTGGGTGGGAGTTACGTTTTTAAAAAAATTATATAGCGTGATTGGTGTTTTTATATATTATATCCTGTTAAATAAACCTCATTACTGAGTGATAAGCACAGTATCGTCATAATTTGGATGTGGGAGATTATTACCCCTTTATTCATTTAAGAAAACATACTGTCGGGTGTGGGCAGTGGGATAATAATTTCCCACCCCATATTTCCTAAAATAGAATCCACACCTATAAAATTGTTGCATATTCCTACTCATCTATCACCCCCAATTACAAATGTGCAGAAAAAAAACAAATATTTTATACTCCCAGTCTTTTGCCCTATAAAGGGTTAAACTAGCCCAACAGGACAAGATATGTGATTATTTGTTGAGATATTGATAGTGGTGATTGACCTTCAAGTTTAATTGCTCAGTGTGATTATGTGATTGATATTAAATGGTCAGGTTTTTTGTAGGTTGTGGACATAGCTGTGTGAGCGATGTGTTGTCCGTTTCCACGCAGCTGCCACCTCCGCTGCCTGCACTTCAAACAACGTGTTTAAAGGGTTGCATCATCCAGATTCTCTCAATAATAGGTCCTTATGTTAGATTGCATAGTGGTATTCACAATTATAGGTTATTGTGGCTCTTTTAGGTGATTTGGACAAAACAAAAATATGTCTGCATAAATCTCTGGCTTCGATATAATTTCTTAATAATCATTAAGTACAATGAAACCGGTTGCAAATTGTCACAAAGCGTAAATATTCCATAAATTATCTTTTGTGAACTGGTAATGGATTAATAATTGCGTTGTTCGTCAACCGACTCACGGTTTATGTGTTTAGCTGTAAAGAACGGGCCCAAGCGGAAAGCAATATAACGTGTCCTGTTTGAACACAGATCGCTCTCAGTCGGTGGAAGGTACGGAAGGCACAGCATGTCCCTGCCATTATTGCCTGTTTCACTCCACTTCACTTGCCTGATATTGCCTCTCATCCTTTTGAAATTCGAAATGGGGTACTTCCATTTATTCAACATCCAATACATGTCGGCGAGAAGGGTGATCCCGGATGGAATTCTTTCGCCATGCCCTTAGCTGTGCTAGAAACTGCATAAGATCAAGTACTGCAATAGAAAATCTAATAGAATGACGCAGAGACTCTTGGGAGACGTATTGCTCATGGCAGGGACCTCTCCCATATCCTCCCCAGAATGTACAGCGTGTTCCGATTCAACACGGAACTGTAAAATGGGTTGCCTACCCACCCACAATCGGCTTGAAACCTGCTCGCAGCGCGCTAGCCACGGGGCGGAGTTCGTTTTCACTGATTGCCGCCTTCATATGCAGCATTGCAAAGTAATTTGCTGTTACAAAATATATTTACACAGGCTTCACAATAAGTTTGAACGAGTTCTGTCTCAGAACTTGTTATTTTACGCTTCTGTTACTGGATTTTGCAGAGCATTTCTTTAAAATAAAATTTTATTTTACAACATAGTTTATTACAACACAATGTATTTTTGTGTTGTACTTTATTTCCAGCACAATTTATTGGCTTTTAACCCAATACCACAAAACGAGATACAATTTCGAAATGATTTGTTACAAAATTGAGTTTAGTTGAGAATATGTTTCAACGATTTCTATTTCAGAACTATTTACCTGCAACAATGTAAAATGATAGAACGACGAACACAGGCAGTTTATTCTTACTTCATACTCCAGGACATCTTGGATGATTTTACATTGGTGGAGTTGAACAACATGCTTTTTCAACAAGATGGTCGTCCAGCGCCAGACGCGGATCTAGAGTTTGGTTTTGGAGGGGGTCAGAGATTCGATCTAGAGTTTGGCTTTGGGGGGGGGGGGGGGGTCGGGTCAGAGAATCGAAATTGTTAAGAAAAATGGGATCACTGAAAACGCAATCACAAAATAACCAAACGTACAAAACCAGACCAATTTTTTTGCAAGCTTCATGGATAGAAATTTGATGCGATTAGCGCTCCAAAAATATTCGTACAAATTGCAACGGCGTGTTTTGCGACTTTTACATCGAGCTTCGAGAAAAGGATCAAGGTACGTTACAGTTTCGGCAAGTCGAGTTGATACCGACAAAGGGAGAAAGTCACAGCTTAAATTGCCAACCAAGCTTGCAGTTTGGACGTCGGCAAAAAATTTTGGTGCGAAAAAAGCCCCAATTTCCTATCTGTGCATTGCTGCACATTCATCGTGATATCACTATAAACATCGATTCGGTAATCACAAGGTTTGCTAAACAAAATAGACGAGCTGATTTTGTTGTATAACTAATAGTTTTTATACAAGAGGTTTGAAGTTGTAAATATGTACAGATGTAACAGAACATAATAATTCCAATAAAGATAATTTAGTATTGAATAAAATGAAAAAAAAACTGTTTTTCAGTTAAAATTCAATAAGTTTTATTTGTCTGGTAAATGTGTTTTCGTATTTTGAGTTTGCAAAAAAATGTGGTCTCCGTTTGGGGGGGGGGTCATGACCCCCGTGACACCCCCCCCCCCCCCCCCCCCCCCCTTGAATCCACGCCTGTCCAGCGCACTCCTTAAGACTGGCGAGAGAAGTTTTAAACAGTTTGTTCCCTGTCCAGTGGATAGGAAAGGTGGCATTATAGAATTCCCACCACGTTCACCTGATCTGACCGTCCTGGATTTCTTCATTTGGGGCTACGTCAGGTCGAGAGTATTTTTAAGATGACCACAAACACCCGAAGAAATGGAGCTCGTCATTACCGAAGCCTTTGCGGAATTTACTCCTCAGATGTTGTCGAACGCAAGAGAGAAGAACTTCATGCGACGAGTGGCCCTCTGCTTGGAAAGTGATGGACGCCACTTCGAACATCTTATGTAAATGTTTATTTGCAGTAGATATAACGTCTTTGATAAATTAACTTTTTAGTCGCATCGAAGATTGATTACACTTTTGTAACAAATCATTTCGAAATTGTATCCCGTTTTGTGGTATTGGGTTACAAAGCAATAAATAGTGCTGTAAATAAAATACAACACAAAAATGCATTGTGTTGTAATAAACTATGTTGTAAAATAAAAATTTATATCATAGAAATGCTCTGCAAAAGCCATTAACGGAAGCGTAAAATAACAAGTTCTGGAACAGAAATCGTTTAAACTTATTGTGAAGCCAGTGTAAATATATTTTGAAAGAGCAAAATACTTTGCAATGCTGCATAAGAAGGCGGCAATCAGTGAAATCGAACTCCGCCCCGTCGCTAGCGCGCTGCGAGCAGATTTGAAGCCAATTGTGGGTGGGTAGGCAACCCATTTTACAGTTCCGTGTTGAATCGGAACACGCTGTACAGTCACGGATATTTCCACCTAGTCCGAACATATTCTTCTCGTGTGCCTTGTGACTTAGTTCTCATGCACATGTGGTGGCAAGAGTGTGGTAGCGACAAAAACACAATTTATTACTAGCACATGAGCTCAGTGATGTAGGTGGAATAGGTCACAGGATGCAAGAGAGGAATATTTTTGGAATAATTATAAATGTCCGTGACTGTACGTATTATAAGTAAAACAATTGAACCTCAACTAATCTGATTTCAACGAGAAAATTATTGCCACAATTTTGAAAGAGTGCCTGTAATCCATTATTGTATTGGGCGTTGTTTCTTTGTTTAGAGTGCAAGAGTTATGTATCCCGTCCAGGCTCGAACACCAGACCCCATTCTAAACTAAAGGTTATGGTCATTCTTCCTATAGAAGAAACATCATTGCCCAATGTATCCCTCAATATGCTATTAACACAGTGTTTACTTGATGAATGGTCGTTCTTGGAACCAGGGAAATGGCGTTGCATACGTCCTTCACAACATGTTATTGTCAACGTAATTACTTCACTATCTGCAAATTGTTATTTGTCAAATACTTCCTGCAAGGAACTAAGGAAATGACCCTGTACATTTCCTCATATGATTATTCAATATGTTATTTCAAATGTGTTGACTCCAACAGCTATGAGTGATCAAATTCACAGAACTGGTATCGAAAACATGAGTCCATATCTTGTAAGATGTATATTTCCACAAACATATTACTGAGTGCGCCCCTCTACTGTGACGCACATTGTTATGATGGGATTTGTATAAAAGACCTGGGCTCAGAAGCAAAGGTCTCTTCCAACTGCAGCAGCAACTAAACAGGTTGTCTGACCGGTGTTCACTTGTATATATTGAATTGTCGACAAGTTAATAAATACATACAAACTAACCAACGAGTTCTCATTCATAGAAAGCAGATACTACTCATCAGAAGTAAGAACCACGAGACCTACTGACTTAACAGCAGTAGCAACACCTTCTTAGTACATCACTAAAGAAGACTGTTAAGCGACAAACTTAACTGGGGGCCCGTCCGGGATAGGTAACGATTATCCTTGACAGATAATCTACGAGTAAGTTGGTACAGTGTTCTGACAAACCTCACAAGGAGGCCTTTCGTCACTATACTAGCGACACCAAGGTACCTATCTTCAACACTAGATGCAGTCATCGATTCTATGAACCAGCCAGCAAGCCAGGAGTGGAACTGACAACCTCACACGGAGGCCTTTCATCCACAACTAACTTCGCCAGCTTGAAGGAAGAAAGTTCGCCGACAAACGTTCCAAGAAGCCCACGCTCCAAATATCGCCTTTCGCAACAACCGACCGCCATCGCCGTACGTGCCGACAACGCTCCAGAAGCGCTTTCCGACCACACGAAGACACAAGAGAACCAACCGACTCCGCAGTTCCAAGAGGATGCAGCCAACACTGATCATCTTTTCTTGTCTGTAAGTCAAACTCCAAATAATACCTTATTTGTGAACTAGAGTATTATTAGTAATGCATGGTTCAATATTTCAAGTAGCAAACTAGGAAGAGCAATAATAATAATAATAATAATAACAATAAAAAAAACATAATTTCTTAACAAAAGTGAGTTAGTGCAGCCAATACTGGTCTTTCGCTTGTCACTATTAAAGGAATTAATCAAATAATTAAATATTTATTGTAAATAATATTTTGAAACCGTCTTTATAAATTCAAACAAAATGCCTGAAACCGATCTCCTTTCAAAGTTCGAATATGCTCAGATACAGCTTTTGCCTGAATTTAACTGCACTAATTCTTGCAGTCTTGACTATTTCTTAGCAAGAACAGAATCATTTCTAAACACACATAAGAGAATAGCGTCAGCTACAAACTCAGTATTAATAAATGATTTCCTCTTTAACGTCATAAAGTCAAAACTAAAAGGTGAAGCATGCAGCATTCTTGACCTAGAAGCCAACAGTACTTATGAAAAATTTAAAGATAAACTCATAAGAAAATGCGGTAACGTCAAAGACGAGAGACTTCTCATCCAGGAGATCTCTAATTGCTTCCAGAAAAGAAACGAATCATACATTGACTACCATGATAAATTAGAAGGATTGATTTTGCAATGCAAAAGCTTATGCAAACTCAATTACCAAAATCAAATTTTGGAATTGAAATTAAGGGAACTTGAAGAGTTAAGCTTAAGTACATTTAAAGCAGGAGTTTTGTAACCCTACCGTTCATACTTAAGATACGCACAGATTACAGACCTGAATCATTGCCTCAGGTTGTGCAGGTCTTATGATAACGATCGCGCCCATGAAGATTACATGGACCAACTAAGAGGAAAACTACCTTCTAGCAAGTTTCCACCAACAGCTCGACCACTAGGCCACTCAGCACACAATCCATTCTCGAATTTTAACCCAGCTCCACAAAGGAACCCATTTAACCAACCATTCATGCAAAATCACACCCACAGACCCTTCTTTAAAGATAAACCACAACCAATTTTCGGACACACTAAAGCTCCGAACACTCAGCCTTTCAAGCCACCAAACCCCATGAATCGTCCTTACCCAACTCCCAATAATATTGGCCGACGTTTCACACCCACTAACCAGCAAAGATTTCCACAGCCGATGTCAGGTGTTTCAACCATTAGAGGTAATCTGAATGCTCACTTAGAACCTTCAGAAGTCATCGAACAGGAAGCTTTAGGACCCATAGAGCAATCACTAGAGTATGTAGATGAGTACAACATACAGAACAACCCACAAGAGTACGACACTCAGTACTATGAATCCGAGTGCGAAACAGAGGAACAGTCTCAGGATTTTCGCTTGGCCCAGCCATCAAAATCGAAGACTTAAATAATTTGGGTAATGCTCCCAAACTACCATTCATCACACTGTTTGGACTAAAGATCTTAATTGATAATGGTGCTTGCAATTCAATTATGAACCCTGAATTCGCACACTCATTGTTCGCAAACTATATGTTTAAAGAACCATTTTGTATTCAATCAATCCACTCACAAACGGTAGGAGAAGATAATATTCAATTCCCTATCCTTTCAGAATATAACATAGATTCACCTATAAAATTCTGTGTTATGCAATGGCATAATTACTTCGACGCATTAATTGGTAGCGCAGCTTTTGCTCAACTAGGTGCAAAGATTGACTACGCCTTGAACCTAGTCACTCTCAACAACACGGACATACCGTTTCACTTTCATTCCCCACAGAAGCAAGAAAGCTTTTAACCTGCATTAAATGCATATCATCTAGCTATACCTGTCAACATACAACACGGAGACGTGTATATTTCCAAATTCGAATACGAAGGAATATGTTTTCCAGATGCTATTCTTCATGCAGAGAACTACCAGGTTCTATATCCCACAAACACTCAGTTGAAACAAGAATTCACCGAGCCCATACTAGTTGAACCTTTAGAGAATGTAACAATCCAACCACTGGAAATAAATTCCATTTCTGAAAGAAACATTCATGAACACCTCCGAACACAACACTTGAACGATCTAGAAAACAGTGCTATTCAAGACATATGCTCGGAATTCTCAGATGTTTTCTATTACCCAGGATGTGATCTGACATTTTCAAGTGCAGTAAAGCATTTTATTCGCACTACAAATGAAGACCCAGTACACCAAAGAAATTATCGGTACCCACCACCTCTAAAGCAAATATTAAACAACGAAGTAGAGAAACTATTGTACCAGGGAATAGTCACGCATAGCGAATCTCCATACTGCAATCCAGTCTGGATTGTCCCCAAGAAGCTTGACGCTTCGGGACAAAAGAAATTGAGACTAGTCATAGATTTCAGACAGTTGAACAAGAAAACTATCGAGGATAAATATCCCCTGCCTAGAATAACAGAGATCTTAGATAATCTCGGTCCATGTCAGTACTTCAGTACTTTAGATCTGGCTCAGGGATTTCACCAAATTGAGATGGACCCCAGGTCTATCGAGAAAACAGCCTTTACAATCGACAATAGACACCTAATGTTTAAAAGAATGCCCTTCGGCCTAAAAAATGCACCAACCACTTTTCAACGTGTAATGGACAATGTCTTGCGTCCTTATCTATACAAGTCCTGCTTTGTGTACATTGACGACATAATAATCTTCAGCAAGTCGCTAAGCGAACATGTACAACATTTAACTCTTGTGCTACAGAAATTGAGAGAAGTAAATCTCAAAATACAACTAGACAAGACAGAGTTTCTTCACAAAGAAGTTGCTTTTCTTGGTCACATTTTATCACAAGACGGAGTCAAACCAAACCCCGAAAAGATCAGAGTAGTCAAGGACTATCCTATTCCGAAGTCTACCAAAGAAATCAAACAATTTCTTGGCCTTGCTGGATTTTACAGAAAATTCATCAAAGATTTCGCAAAAGTAGCACAACCCATGGTTCGCTGCTTAAAGAAAGGATCCAAAGTCGATAAAAAGAATACTGAATACAAGTCCGCTTTTATGAACCTTAAGACCCTTTTAATAAATGCTCCTGTGCTAGTTTATCCAAACTTCGAAGAAGCATTCACGTTAACCACGGACAGTTCAGATTTTGCTCTGGGAAGCGACCTATCACAGAAGGGACACCCCATCGCATACTACTCCAGGACTCTAAACCCGGCAGAGAAAAACTACTCCACAATAGAGAGAGAACTATTAGGAATTGTAGAAAGCTGCAAACATTTCAAGCCTTACTTATGGGGACGACACTTCCAAGTAGAATGTGATCACCGCCCATTACAGTGGCTCTTCACGCTAAAGGATCCTAGTTAGAGACTTTACCGTTGGAAAATAAAGCTTGGAGAGTTCGACTTTGACATCAAATACGTCAAAGGCAAAACCAACTATGTCGCGGACGCACTCTCTAGAGTAGAGATTAACATGGATGATGAAACAGCTTCAATCATTGCCATCCCCGGAGATGACACCTACCAAGATGATATGGATAATGAAACTATCCATTCAAATCAGACAGACCCCATATTCACATTGAAAATATCTGAACGGAACTTAAACCAAAACCGCAATCAGATTATTGTAAAATATGGTAATTACCCCAAGGTACTTAAACAAAATTTGTTTAAAAATGTACCAGACACATAATGATTGTCACAAAAAAGAATCTTCAGGAAGATTTAGAAAATCACCTCCTCAAAATAATAGTAACCTCAAACAAGTACGCTACTTATTTTGACGGTATCACTCTCGAGATCCCATTCATCAGGGCATGCCAGAAGCTATTTACTTCTGAACTAATCATCATCAGGTCATCCAAATTCTTGGAAGACATTGAAAGCCCCGAAACTCAGAGACAGCTGATTTCACACTATCATTCTGAAAACCACAATGGTATAGTAGAAACTTACGAACATCTTAAGACCAAATACTACTGGCCTCATTTAAGAGAACAAATTAGGACAATCATCAATCAATGTAACCTCTGTCAGAGAAACAAATACGAGAGACACCCTAACGAGGTATCGAACCAAGGTCCCATCACCGCCGATCACCCTTTCTCTCAAATTCACATCGACACGTTTCACTTCGAGCAAAGTCGCATATTAACTATAATTGACATTTTCTCAGAGTATGGACAAGCCTACATTTTACCAAATGGTACACTAAGCCAACTACAAGTATACTTTTCCCACCATGGATTCCCAAGGAAAATCACACATGACCAAGGAGGAGAGTTCGAAAACAATGTCATAAAAGAATATTGTAAAGTCACGAACATCGAATATCACGCTACTACCCCTTTGAATTCTTCATCTAATGCTCCAGTAGAAAGACTGAATTCGACCCTTCTAGAGAAACTTCGTATCTCCAGAGATCACGATAAGTTCACTCCGCTCTCAGAGTTCGTGACCACCATAATCACGAATTACAATTCCTCAATCCATTCCACTACTAAACAACCTCCTTTCAACGTTCTGTACGGTCCCTACTATAAGGCTTTAGACCACGTCTTCTCGCCAAGTCCCAAAATCAATGAATACATTGAAAGACAAGGAAATCAGTTGAAAATTGTAAAAGAGAGTCATACTAAACAAACACCGACACTTTCAATCATAATTACCAAATTAATAAAACTGTCTACGTATTAGATCCCTCGCCAGAAACAAGAAATAAAAAAAACTGTACAACGAAGGTATCATTACCAAAATTGAAGAAAACAGGGTATACTGTAAAATGAGAAACGGTAAAACTCATGTAAGGAATTTCCGGGACATTAAACCAAAAAGAAAATATCTCATTCCAGATTCCTCCCTGGATATGGCACCATCATCACACAGCCCATCCAGACACAAGGATTCTATGCCGACTCATTAGGACCAGCCTTAATAATTAACGATTATCACCGGTTCATGTTTCATTTCAATTTAACGAGTTTAAAAGAATCTTATAATAATATTCAAGACACTATCTCAAGTCTCGTATCACGAAGCAATAATAATTTTCCTTATCTAATATCAGAATTAAGAGAATCAATTTAAGAAACAAAAAAGGAATTAAATAAGTTGCTACCTGCTACACCTAGAAGTAAGAGAGGTCTTATAATTGGTTTAGGTAGTATAATTAAATTCATATCAGGTAATCTAGACCAAGATGATCTAGACAGCCTACAAGAACAATTAGAAGCATTAAAACAAAGTAACGTCAAGGAAATTAAACATATTAATAAATTAGTATAATTTAGTAACTCCATTGCTCAAAAGTTATATAATGAAATGAACCATGTAAACTATAATATGAAGGTAATTAAAGGTATTTTACAAGAAGAAGACTTCAAGATTAACCTTCTGGAACATCAACAATATGTGCTCTTGTGTACGAACAAATTAGATAAAATCATACAAGTGATGCAAGATACTATTAGCTTGTCATTTAATGAAATGACAAATATCAATATGTTCTCCCAAACGGATTTAACAAATGTTGTAAAACATTTACAACTAATCTACCCAAAAAAAACTATAATTCATACTGACCAGTATCATCAATTTGAGAACCTTAAACTGTCAAAAACGCAAGTTCTCATGATGAACGAAGAAATGGTTGTAATATTATATATGCCAATCACGGATGCTAAAACTTATACATTGTATAAAATTTCTCCTGTACCTAGCAATAATCTAATATTAATCCCTCCGGAAAAATAGTACTTGCAAGGACCTACCCTAAGATGGTCTAAGGCACCTTGTATAAAAATACTCAATGTTACGCATGTATACTCTTTAATACTAGAATAACTTCATGTAATTTAACGGACACTACCAGATGCCAATTTGCCACTGTCAAAAACGAGGTACAACTATTTCAGCCACTAAATAAGAAGCATAGCCTTTTCTCTAGTAAAAACCCTCAAATAATCTTGCAAACATGCCCAGAATCTCAGAGAACTATAAAATTAGCAGGTTCATATGTTATCTACTCAAATGAGTCTTGCCTTATTACAAGTATGGGTATAACTTTGCAACAGCAACCTACAAATTATGTACACCTGTTTCCACTCCTGTCCACTCCGAATGATCCATATGTTAAAACCGAAATAAATTTCCATTCATCCCACCTCGATGTGAAAGGAATGAAGTTAGATTTAAAACCCATTCCAGAATACAATACTAAAATGAAAACTTTTGTGTCTGTGAACACAAGTATTATAATACTTATTTTTTGTGTTATCATGTTAATATTTAGAGCAAGAATATATCAATATATTAAATCTGTAAAAATTAGATTTTAAAAAATGTTATCGAGGACGATAACGAGCAACAAAGGGTGGAGGAGTTATGTATCCCGTCCAGGCTCGAACACCAGACCCCATTCTAAACTAAAGGTTATGGTCATTCTTCCTATAGAAGGAACATCATTGCCCAATGTATCCCTCAATATACTATTAACAAAGTGTTTACTTGATGAATGTTTATTCTTGGAACCAGGGAAATGACGTTGCATACGTCCTTCACAACACGTTATTGTCAACGTAATTACTTCACTATCTGTAAATTGTTATTTGTCAAATACTTCCTGCAAGGAACTAAGGAAATGACCCTGTACATTTCCTCATATGATTATTCAATATGTTATTTCAAATGTGTTGACTCCAACAGCTATGAGTGATCAAATTCACAGAACTGGTATCGAAAACATGAGTCCATATCTTGTAAGATGTATATTTCCACAAACATATTACTGAGTGTGCCCTCTACTGTGACGCACATTGTTATGTAGGGATTTGTATAAAAGACCTGGGCTCAGAAGCAAAGGTCTCTTCCAACTGCAGCAGCAACTAAACAGGTTGTCTGACTGGTGTTCTCTTGTATATATTGAATTGTCGACAAGTTAATAAATACATACAAACTAACCAACGAGTTCTCATTCATAGAAAGCAGATACTACTCATCAGAAGTAAGAACCACGAGACCTACTGACTTAACAGCAGTAGCAACAACTTCTTAGTACATCACTAAAGAAGACTGTTAAGTGACAAACTTAACTCAAGTACTGTACTACCCTTATTTATTGTAGATTAGCAGTAGTGCCCGGCTTCGCCCGGTGGAATGATCATAAGGTCTCAAAGTCTCCTTAAAATCCTTTGGCAGATAACACTGAGAGTGATGATTCATTTTTCATTTATTTATTTTTATTCATGTATTTATTTATTTATTTATTTATTTATTGTAAAGGTGATAATAACAACTACTACTGAACTGGCCCATCAAACTTAGAAATTAATTGAAAATTATTTTTACATCTCAGTCGAGGAAGACTCATTGTGTTAGTTATATGTTAGTTATTGTTGCTTTCAGGGGTTGAACAAGGAGGTCATCTGACACTAGACTGAATGTGGTAATATAATGGATGCAACATCCCGGTTATTGGCCTATAATGGTAATGATAATAATGAAAATGGAAACGACTACTAACTACTGGCACGTGTAATTTACCAACGAATAGAAGGAATTGAGAAGAAAAATGAATAAGTGTAATAAAAGACGCAGCACATTGCTGTTAGAAAAGTGGGGAGCAATAATGTCGCCTTTTGTCTCATAGTACTGGAGGAAATTGATCGCAGCACGTCGGTAAACTTCGGCGGGCCGAGTCCCTGAGGGAGCAATAGTGTCATTTTTCGCCACATAGCACTGCAGGAATATGATCGGAGTGCATCAAAGAAAATTTGACAGCACAAACACTTCTTCAGCTGATAGACTTTATGTTTTGCCAAAACACCATCGGACTTAATACAAAGGCCTAATATCTATTTAACAAATATGGCGTACAGTTATGCATGATCTTGATAACGGTTATAACGGTACTAGGAACTATATGTTCACTAATTACTCCCCGTGACTGTACTTTACAAGCAGCGCAAGATATAAATATAATTGCAATTCCACACCAGAGCACGCGTAGGAGTGGCATGATGCAAACCACATTCCCAGCCACCAATAGTCTCATAGTCTTACAGCTACACATCAATTCCCAGCATCTCTGGACCCCTACTACGCCGAAATACAGTACTTCCGACCCGATTGGTTCTAGAGTCTTAAAACGTGGTTTTCGGGTCCCTTTGTCTGTTATTTATACAAATACACACCGTTTCACCAAACTGAACCAAAGCTTATGTCCAGAGTTTTGTTTCTTGCATACCTTTCCCCTACATTTTAAGAATATTTCAATATTTGATTTATAGTAAATAAGTTTTGTACCAGGTGGCTCATTCACCACATAAAATCTACCTATAAGTGTCCCGCTTACACTACTTTTGTATTGGGTGTCTAATAACTGATTTCCACTGGGGTCACACTGCATGCTGGCAGATTACGTCAGAATACGAAGGGATAACAACCGTACGGCCGCTCACTACATGTACCTCACCATTACCCGTCTCATGCACCGCATTGCGTTATGAAACCTCGCATTTGAGTGCGTAATAGGCTCTTATGTGTTACAACAACACGATAGTTGCTAGCAACATATTGAGAATGGCTGGTGTATTCAGCAACATAGAGTACACTGACATCATATCAATCTATGTAGAAGCTGGTCGTAATGCCGTCGAAACTCGAGGTTTCACAACGCAATGTGGTGTATTAGGCGAGAGGACTGAGGAATATGTAGAGAGTGGCCGTCTGGTTGTTGTCTCTTGGTCTTCTGACGCAACCTGCTTGCATTAAAGGATACCCCTTCGGAATTCAGTTATTAGACCTCCCGTTCTTCAATAGTACATGCGGGACACCTAAAAGTAGATTGTACGGGGGAAATGAGCCACCTGGTATACATAAATCTTTATTTAGTCTTTAAAGAGAACAAAATACAATATCAATACCGTATTGCAATTATCGACCACTTGTCTCTCAATATCACTTGTCAAATATTAATTATGCTGAAGAAGACCACAATCTGGTTGAAACTAGCACATTAAACAACTTCTAGCACTTAATTTATTGACGTTTGGTGGATCGCTCTCCATACTATTGTTCTGACCCTTTGGGGGGTTGGACTGTGTAACGAGAGGGTGTGTAGGTGTTCGGAGGGTGGCGGTTAAATAGGGGGAATGTGGGCACGTTCGGAGCCTTCGGGCTATCCGCGGGGAAGTGTGAATGTGGGGTAAAACGGTTGAAGCGCTATAGGCCTACAATTACAATTAGGGGTTGCGTCTGCTGGCTGAAGGCAAGCCTCAGATGCCTGAATGTGAACTACGGCGGTCAAAGTTAAAGAACTGCTGGCGTTGCGCTATTATCGGCTGAACGCGTGCTCGTCTATAGCCAAGGACAGTGATTGTAAACAGGTGGATCCTGCTTGAGTAGGCGATACTTGGATTTAGCGGGGAGTACGTAAAATGTGAGGGTGGGTTTGGACAGTGAATAGGGCAACAATGTTAATAATAACAATCGGGGCTGTGTTATAAAAAGTACTTATTTACTAGGTCAGTGTTTTGGTGTATTGGATTCCCTGAATGCAGGGCTGATGAACCAATGTAGTGTTTTACAATGTAATAGGTAATGGGTAGGAGATACAGTGTGTGTGGAACCCCGAGAGACACACTCACCTGCGGTGCGATGATCGAAGTGTAGTCGGGCAGCATCTCGGATAGCAACAGATAACTTCCCTCTGTGTGGCGGTCTTCTTAAGCGTTTCGGAGAGCTGACTATTGTAGTATTGGCAAACTCCTGTTTTGGTAGCCAGCTCCTGTGTCCGTGTTTGTGAAGTGAGGCAAGCGTTTACGCAAGAGCTGTGGTTTCAGCTCTGCTAGCTTTGTGTAATCGGAAGCGTGTTGATGCTGTTGTTGCTTCCATCATAGGGGTGTTTAAAGGGTGAAATCAGTGTAAGGCGCTGGGCAGATGGTTGTAATCGGTGTAGATGGTAGGGGTGTAATTGTAGATAACTGTAGATGTAGATTTAGCTGTAGATTAGTTGTATGTCCCTTGGTGTATGTATATATCTCTTTAGGGCGCTATGTGCCCTTAGGCCCTAACACTATTGTGTATTTATTAGTATATTTGTCAATAACAACCAATATCGAATTAAATATGATTAATATGAACAAAGTCACCTCCGTGGTGTAGTGCTTATCTGCCACCCCAGAGGTCCGAGGTTCGACTCCCGGCTCTGCCACGAAATATGAAAAGTGGTATGAGAACTGCAACGGGGTCTACTCAGCCTCGGGTGGTCCAAATGATTACAGGGGATTCGATTCCCACCTCAGCCATCCTCGAAGTTGTTTTTCGTGGCTTCCCACTTCGTCTCCGGATAAATGCCGGGATGGTACTGCCCCCGTAAATTGAATTATATTGAGACCACGGTGGCTGTATTGGCAAATATGAAGAAAGTTATGGCTGTCATAGTTGTGACGTGGATATCTATGACGTAAGCACGGATGACGCAGACTTCACGCAAGTAGGCTGCTTGAGCTGAGATTCTTGGTGACGTCATGATTTTGTTCGAGAAAGATCTGAGATTTACGACGCAGTCGCAGGGAAACATGGAATTGTGCTGAGGAAGAAGTTACGCGATTGGAAGAAAGACTCGAACCAATGAACGATAGTTAGGAGGGAGACGGAGATTACTGAAACTATCATATTTAATTACTTTTGGAATGCAGAATTGTGGAAATCTATTTTCAGTTATGGCATTGATTTGGAATTTTGAAGAAATTATTTTTGAGTTTTTGAAATTTGAAAATCCGTCAAGTATTGCCAAAGTTAGAACTTCTAGCGATGACGGAGAAAAAAGCTATGGAAGGGATGGATACGCCCCTTAAGAAGTTGATAAAAGGTCTTGCACAGCAGAGAGGAACTCTCATATCGCATACAAAGCTCATGTGTCTCATATCGCATATATATCTCATACCGCATATATTTCTGATGTCATATAGTCGTTTTCGAGTGAATAAGTGAAACAAGTCGTCTTTAGCGTGTGGTATAGCCCACCGCATTGAACGAGCACGGAGCGTGCCGCAGTTCCATTTTACGGTGTTTGAAACTAGGCGAAGTTAAAACTCACACATTAACGCGTCTATAAGATAATATATCAAGAGTTGACTAATGCCTTTAAGCTAATTCTATTGTGCAGTACTATATTAAAGTGTGTAGAAAGGTTGAACATTTTCAAGATTATAATTCGAAAGATATTGGCATTTTAAGACGGCAGACAAAAGTGATTTTTTCGCCACCTGAGAAGCACTTTTCTAATATCACATTCTACGCTACGGCTGACACGTATTGCAACCGTGCTACTTCATATTGCTTTTGGTGATACAACGCTGCATTCTAACATGGAACAATATAATATCGCAGTTCTTTCAACTATTATAACGGAAATGGAGATGGAAGGCTAAGGACTTTAATGCAATTGGGACATATATCAATGGAGTGAAATAACAGCATGGAACTTCGCTAATCGTCTTTCTACAAAAGCGAGCATGTAGTGAACATCCAACTACACTCATGCATCGTGGTCCAACGCTGAATTATATCAAATGGCAGTGGAAACGTATTCATACTCCACAACTTTGAATATTTCTGCGGAAATAACTGCAATAAACTTCATGGCGAATTTCTACCAGAACTTCAGGGAACTATCAAGAGAGGCCAGGGTGGACCCGGCTCACAAAGAAGAGTTTTGCCAGAAGGATGTCTATTGTCTACACGGAGCAGTGCAATTTCCGGAGGAGGAAGCAGTTCTATTCTCCGAGGGCGCTGGTTCCAGGTTCGAGGTCGGAGCACATCTTTTTGGTGAAATGGAACCATCACCAGTCTTCTTTGGAAGATTTTCCTCTGGAACTTCAATCAACAGATAAGGTAGTCGTGAACGTTTCTTGTTTTATTTGAGTCATTTAGCGATATCTGAACAACCATTTTTCTCATATGTTCTGTCCTATATTTTGCCCCATTTTCTTGCTTGATCTGTCTGTACTCAGTACACTTCGATGATTTATGCTTTTTCTACGATTTATTAAGACATTGTTATGTCAGTGGCAGATTTAAATAATTTTGGATCAGTTGAGACTGATATCTATATTCTTTCAGTAATTTGCATATTTTTGAAGTCACGATTTGACTGTAAAGTTAACGATTTTCTGTGGCAGATTTGAATTCAGACAGCGTGTTATTTAATTAAAGTAACTCTATTCAGTAAATTACTTTGACCAATTTTCTGTCATCATCAAGAAAGAAGAATAATTAAAAGATTGTAGAGCGTTAAAATCTATTACTGTATCGACGATCTTGGAAATACTAGTCGTTTTATGAATATGATTGCAACATAGACATTTATCGTCAGTTCTGAAATTACCATTGCATTATAGACAATTTTATGAAATATGAACTTTGATTACGATTTATTGAATACACTATGGTAATGAACTTTTGATAGGAATTTTTCTCAATTCTAGATTGGAACAATAATGTTTGCATTCCAAAGTCTAATTGTATTCTATTCGACTATTTTGCAGTTTAGATGAACTTTGATTGAAGATAGTATTTTTATACTACGATACTTAGGAGATATTAATCTCAATTTTGATAGACCACAGAGGCGTGTATAATCGTATTTGCTATTAAATTTATTTGTGATTGGCAAATTTTTACTTCATATCGATTCATGAATGAAACCCACGAAGGTTAAAATAATAACAGTTTTGAAACAATTAATGAATATAAGAATTTTTGAAGAGGAACTATGGATGTATAATCGTTAGTTCAGTGGACATGTAAAAGTCGCTGATGAATAATGCCCTGGAATAATTGAAGGAGATTCCCACAGTAATATTAATGATGTTGAAGAATTTGTAAGTGGAGGTTTTTTGAATATATTGTGGAAGATTGTTATACCATATATATGGAAATATATGATGAATTCTGGGCCTATTTTATGCAATTTGTGCATTTGAGCGAAGTATTTTTCCGCTGAGTTTATTGTCCAGGTCCTTTGAAAATTAATCATGTGAAATTACTGTTATAATTAACAAGAGTGTTAAATAATTTGAGATAACGATTTTGAATGGAGGTTACCGTCACAAATAATAATAATAATTATTAAAACTTATTAAACCTGAATATAAGCTTAAATATAACTAACCTTCATTGGTCGATTATATTAACCTGATTTGAGTAATTATCAACCGGATAAACGTGTGGTTTAATGTATTTCTAAAATAAATAATATTAACATTGTAAATAAATTATGTAATTATTTTTAATAATAATTTGTAATGAAAGGAATTAATAGAGGCGTGTATAGATTTTTGAATTGTCGTTTGACAATATTATAAACAATTTATAATTGTTATGAACAATTAAGGAGTTTTTGTTATAAACATTAAGAGTTTTGTTAATATACTCTAAAGAACGCTAATTATACATATGGATTATGTAATTAAACAAGTTTTGGGATTATTAGAGTAATCCAGTAATATTTGATTGGAGCATTTAAAAGATTTGCGTGATAATATTTGAGTTGAGTTGAGGACATTTAAAGTGTTTGAAAAGGAGCTAGGCTCGGAGGTTACGAGCATATGCTAACACTGGCCGGACAGGTGGGTCCATTTAACGACGTAGGCATGCGACATGTTGTAGGGTGGATCGCAGCTGGCCTGACAACTGTATGTTAGAGGCCAAGGTCGACTGTACAACAGGCTTGCAGTTATAAATAAAGTGTGATGTTTATGAAAGAGGAAAACAATTGCTACATGTCTCGTTCCAATTCCCTCATCCATTCCAAATGTATTACTATTATTACGTTCTTATAAGCTAGTGAAAGAGGAAAATGTTGTATGCTAAGTTTACAAGTCCTACAGGAGGACATGATTACATTGACAATGGCTTCTGATTTCCACGTGTATTTTGTTGTCTATTTTTTGTTAGAATCAGTCCCTTTATGTGAAATAAATTATTGTACAGTTTAAAGTTTCTTGTCTTCGTCTTGGTTCATTTTAAATATCATGGTGGAGGTTATTGTGTGGGCATACTTTAAGTGATCCAGTTGGCAACCCAGACCCGAGATTAATTTGAAGAGGTAAGTAAAGGTAAGTATGAACCCCCGTATATTTTGGTGTGTTCCACAATAATTTTCTTGTTAACTGCTGTGCTCTAATCTCGGTAGTATCTGTCAGTGCCATTTTCATTGATGTAGCTGTGCCGGTGCATTTGATTATTGGCAATCCGATTGAGGGGGCGGATATCTGACAGCCTACTATCCGGACTTACGGGGACAGTACTGTACCAGTATTTTCCTGCTGAGATTTAAGCAAGTTTGGTTATGATGTTTTTACGCAGCGCCACGATCTTTTTGACGCGCGAGCTTATACACGCAAACGAGATTTCAGCTGGTAAAGCAGAGTTGATACCGGCCCGCAACAATGACACGTGATCAGACCCGTCTACAGTTATGCAACTCGCTGGCGTGTGTTAGCCTAGGTCAACATTCCGTAGAGGGAAGGAGGCGATATATCTCGCATTGTTCACTCAGAAGGCGATTAATAAACAATTACTGAGATTACAGAGATGATCGACCACATGTATATGTTACGAATATTAACATACTATATTATGAAGCAAATTCTATTGAGTTTTCACTACAAAGAAGGCGCCAAGTAGCAAGAATTGCATTTTTACGTAAAGATTTCGATATACATCGATACATTACCCTGAGGAGTATGCTCTGACAGGGTGTTTTTGCCGAGAGAAGAGACGACAGAATGATTTACATATTCAACCGATACACAACACTTGACTGGGAATAGTTCGGTGAACGAGAAAAGTGCGCTTCGCACAGCTGTTAAATACATGCCGAATGTAGTCGCGAGAAGCAGTTTGGACTTTGTCATTTTTCAGTGATAATATGACAGAAAAATTATTCTGTATTCAACAATTATTGAAACTGGAACTTCATTTATTATACATCGCATGATGTGCTAAATTATTAAAGGAACGTAACAGACGGAACAGAATGAATATCATGAGTAACTACGAAGTGAACACGTATAAGAAATACACTGTGATCTACCACAAAGTTAGCAAAGGAATTTCTACAAATAGCACTATGAAATGAATACTGTTACGAATGGAGACCTTCAACCAAGAAGAGAGCAGATGTCCACTATCGCGACGAACGAGAGCCGAGGGTTGTCCAGGAGAGATGCCATTGACTGTTCGAGGAAGGACGAGCAGGGAGGACGCAGTTCGCTTTCCCAGTTCGATGCGAGGAGGGTCAACAGCATTTCGGAACCAAGGTGACGTTTGGAGTAGGAATGGTTGTGTATTCCAATATACACGTTCATCTGAAGCCATCACAAGGTTACTGGGAAGAGTTCCACTATGTAGACAGTAGAACATAGAACATAGAGGTTTGTTGAGTAACCTTTTACGTCGTATTTTTATAGTGTGTTGATGTGAACAATAGTCTGACATTTTTAGCTATTCGTTTACCAAAGATTTTGATTCGATTATGAATGCATCTTACGCTTTACGTTAGGTATTTTTGGCAATTTTGAATTTAAAACTTTAGAATTTCGTCTATTTTCATTTGGCATTTCGTTATGAAGATTTTTAATAGTTAAGAAGATTATGCGATAGAGAGAAGAATACGTATACAAGAACATTGCGGATATAAGAAGAATGTATGTTCGAATGATATTTATGAACATTCTACAGAGATCATTCACAAATATTTTGAATATTTGTTAAGAATAAGCTCCGTAGCAATTGAAGAGATTTTTGATTATTGAAATAGCACGTCGATTTGAAGCTCAGTTTTGAGCTATATGAGATTTTTGAATTCCATATTAATATTTTTACTACTTTTTGAGAGGACTTAAAATTTTGGTTGGCATTTAAGGTCATGATTTCATGCTTAAGAATGATCTCAGCTTTTTTTTATTTTCATTGATCTGAGATCATTGCTAACAACTTCTTGAGTCGATCATTTCTAATGGTTTCTTATTAAATTCAATTAGTATTTGAAATAAATTCCATGGTGTAGGATTGATCGAACTTCATGAAAAGTCTGGCAAGTTTCAGTTTTTTGAAATGGAATTGATTTGAGCCTTACCAACATTAATACTCACTGTATTTGATAGTCAATTTTTGAATAATAATTGTATTACTTTTACGAGAGGGTTAAGAATTTCACTAAGGAAAGTTTCAAATGGTTTTCAACATAATATGATCACGAACATATATTATATATCAATTTGTAATGAATAATTGATATTTAAGAAATTTTGAAGTGGTATATGAACTTACAGCATACTGATATTAACTAAATATTGTATTAATGTGAATCAACAAGTGGTTGAATGGAATTATAAAGTGGTAATATAACGTCGTCGATTATTTTGAGAAAAATGTAGGAGTGATATATGAAGTACTGTAATGTGAAATAGAGTAAGAATGGTAATATTATTGATGAATAACAAGCTATAATGCAAGTACTATGAGAGTTGATGAATTAATTATGATGTAATTATTTTCTTTAATCGTGATTGAGCACGAGGAATATTATTAAAAACTGTATGTAGGAATATGTTAAACCACGAATGAATTTTAAAGATTGAAATTTGAAGTGAAGGAATGTACTGATTAAATTATGGATCATGTTGAATATTTGTTACGAATCGTAAGTGATACTTCAAAGATATTCTTGGAATAGAATAATTTAATATTAAGCACGAATATTACGATTTACATTTGCTGAGCTTAATTGCTTGTCGAATAGGACTGGATTTGACAAAGCACTACATATGCAATTAATGTTAATGAGATGATCATATATGGATGACGTGAATCTGACATGAACTCAGATACAACTAATACTGTAAATAACTCTAAATAACTTTGAGGGATAATTATATGTATAAATTAGTGTAAATTTATGTTCTATGAATAGCTTAGTGTGGTTTGCACACATATTGCAATCAGTAACGTCGAATGCAGGATTTGCATCGAAATGAACATAATTATCGACGTAATATTTTCGTTGACATTTTTGAGTGATAATACACATACTTCGTTTGTCTTCAATGAATACATTAATTTTTCATTTTAAATACTTTCCGATGTGGAGATTTATATTAATGCAAGGGTGTGTTAGGAAAGCCAGTGTTTGATATTTTTCCAACGTAAGTCTTCCACCACGAGATTTTTCTTTTGATTCTCGAGTTCTTCGTTCTGAGTTAGTTCATTTTCAGCTCTCATTGGTTTTTCTTAACGCATTCTTATATATCTGTGTATCCCTATTCCTGGTTGATCATGTTGGTAGGATATTTGGGTTTTTTCCTAGCCCGGTACTTCCAGATTCTACGATCCAGCTGTGTCATCGGATTTCAACAGATATCGGCCACGAGAATAGGAGTACAGTACCTACCGTATAGCCACGGCCGCCTCCTTCCCTCTTCCTTGCCTATCCCTCCCAATCTTCCTCTCCTTTCCCATACCTTACGAGGTCCCTTTTCGCTTTGCAGGTGAGGCCACCTGGGCGTGGTGCTGGTCCCACCTCCCCAGTTGTATCCCCCGACTAGGTGTTTCAAACTCCAGGACACTGCCCTGGCTGCGGTAATGGTGGGATCCCTCGCTGATTCCGAGGGAAAAGCCAACCTGGAGGGTAAACTGACTAAAAAAAGACATGAATAAATATTAATAATATTGATAAAAATCAGTTGCAATATTATTTCAGCAGTTTGATCATTAAAATGTGGGACAATCATGATCTCCTATCATTAATTAAATGACCGCTAGCCGCGTGTGAGGGTAGCACCCTAACCATTTAACTAGGAAGCCCGGGCTCGATTTCCAACTCCGCCAGAAATTTAAGATCTGATTTGAGTGCTGGAATGGAGTAGATTAAGCCTCGTGAGGAGTATTGAGTAGCTGATTGGTATAGGAAGCAGCACCTTATGGTCTAAAACAACCATGTGTAACAGCCAGACTCCGAGCCGTCCCCGGCCCACTGAACCCTTTCATTCGGCCCGTCTGATCAGCTATTGTAAATGTCTTTCTACCGTAATCCATCAAACTGAAGTAAATATTTTTACAACCCTTGACAATGCAGTCCGAATATTTTTCTCTCTGGGCTTGGGTAATTCTGTTAAGACAAGCCCCGGCGCCAACGATAGTCCCCACCCCATCTCCCACTCGACCTTGTGCTGTACATCATGCCACAAAATTGGTAATTGGTCACTAATTTCTCAGTAATATGGGAAGTAAATACATATGTATTTAAAACTCAGCATTTTTTTAGATATAAACCCAGGCATAAACCTAGAAAAATTGCTGAGTTTTAATTCACTGGCCGTGAATGCCAATACACAATCTTCTTGGAAGTCTTCATAGGGAGGTTAAAGCAGCTTGAGCTTTAATCTCTCACAGTAAAGAAACGCAGGTTCACTTCATAAAAAGGGCGGTAGCGCGCAGTTCGCTACTCCTGTGGGGGACCGAGCACGGACACTAAGAGCCCACTGATGAGCCAGATTGGTGTTCCTAGGCGAAATCCCACACAAGACACGGCATAAACCTAGAAAAATTGCTTAGTTGTTATTCACTGGCCGTGGAAGCCATTAAACCATCATTTTTGGAAGCCTTCATAGGGAGGTTAAGGCTGCTTGAGCTTTTAGCTCTCGCAGTAAAGAGGCGCAGGTAGCTTCATAAAAGGGGAGATAGTGGGAGTAGAGAGATGAGGGGATTCTAAAATAGTGACACTAGCTGCTCGGCTATGATGATCCCCTCACATATGTAATATTTCCAATATCTCACGAACCAATAACCGGATATGGACATGTGAGGTGTCATATGACTCGGGATGAAGCCCTCTTTCCTATGGACTACTCGCTGTATATTTTTAAAAATTTTGTTAAAAAAAATATTTGGAAAGTAGGTTATATGTTTAAAACTATTAATCGCAGAACGTTGCGCAGCGGCTTAAACGAAAGGTTTCTATAACCTTTATCGTTAGAGCAAAACATTATATTTTTAATTTGTTTCCAAAAAAGTTTAATTTGGAAAGTAGGCTATATTTTTAAAACTAATAATCACAAAAAGTTGTATGTTTGACTTACACCAAAGGTCTTTACCCCTCGACCCCCCCCCCCCCCCCCCCCCCAATAGTCCTATGTCCCTAGAACAAAATTTTGTAGTAGTAGATGAGCAACAGGAATTCTACTGCAAGTCGCATGTGTGCCTTAACACTCATCGCTATCTCGCGAACCCATAATACTAGAGACTTGCATAACGACTCGTTTTAATGGTATGTATGCTCATCATTACCATGGACCACTTATTTTTACCATTTTTTACCAAGAATAAATAACATAACTTTTAGGTCATTGACGTTGTTTTTCGATATCTCGCGAACCAATCTTCGGAGAGGTTCGTGTCAGGTGTCAAATGACTCGCAACGAACCCCCCGTTCTCATTGAAGACTCGTTTACCCAAATAACCCAAAACTGTAAGGTCATCGACTTTTGCTTTCCCCGATATTTCGTGAACCTGTAATGTTTTAAACGGTTTTACAGCGGATGAGTTTTTTCCGGATTTGTTGAAAGACACGACCACCGGATTATTATTAGGTAATGATCGATTGATTGATTGCGATAGCTAAGTTGACAGAGATATTTTCTCAAGGTGGGAAGAATGGTGAGAGAAATATTTGTAATGAGCAGTGTAGGATGAAACACGGCTTTGAATTGTTAAATGAATGTAAGATTTATATATTCCAGCCGCTAGCCAGCGGCAGACCTGGCCTGTGAGTAAAGCAGCTTGTCGGACTGACTTTGTTGGCCAGTGCCCCACCACAAACTGATAACTCTTTTCTAAGGAATTCGCTGAAGCGCGTGAGAACACACGTGACATGACTGCTTGACTCTCTGCCGTGATGCAACACAATGAAAGCTAACAAGTTAAATCTTGTCAAGTTTTTACGTGAGAAAATGCAAATTTAAGTTAAACACTAAACCAAGCAGGTGTTTCCATTGGACTTTAGAATTGCACGTGCATGATAACAGAATTTTGAAGCGTGGGAAACTGTTGATAAAGCATGTGGTGTGACTTATAAAGAGAGGTCTTAAATATTTCAACTCTCACTTATGTAATTACTTGCCAAGACGCTACAGCTCTGTTCGAACACTTGCTCTTGTTTAAGAGTTTCTTTTACGTGTTGGCTGAAAATACTTGAAATATTTGTGAGGTAAGTACTTATTAATGTTTTTTTTGACTGTTTTAAGGACAATTAACGTTAATGTTTTATTTACTGTTAGTCACGGATTTTATTTATTGTTTTCAGATAATTGGTCTACCTGGTGAGTGAAAGGTTATCAGATTCTTGTACCTGGCGCAGTCAGTGGTGGTATACTTTACAACATTTTTCATAGGTAAATACTTAACTAATGGTTTCCAGTTTTTTTTTATGACAATGGATGTTAATGTTATTAGTAATGGTATGACACCGGTTCTGCTTCACCCGACGCGGCTGCACCCAAATAGGGACGCTGGGCGTCCATGTTAAATTTATCGATATCTCGCGATCAATAATCGGATTTGGACGTGTGAGGTGTATAGGACTCATATAGGTAAGAGACGGGTCACGCTACGCTTTCAACTACTTAGTTTTGACTACTTTTCAATGCCACTCCCCCCGCGAGCATTGCCAGATTGTCGAAAGTGAACGATTGGATTAGAAGTGGGAGGCGGGCAACAAAAGACACAAGTGGTACCCATGCAATATTTTTATTAATTTAAGTATATCTAAAATGTTTACATATAATGCACTCCTCTCCTTATTTTTTCTTGTTATAGTTTAAATAACATCTAAAATTAAATTTTAGCTTCTCATTTAAATCTTTGCTCATATCTTTAGGACCTTTTTGTAACCATTAGTTTAATACAAACAGGAGCCTATATCCTGGAATTGTGATTCATATTTACACCCAGAATACAACCCTTACTTATTTTTGCTTGGTGTAGTTTTAATAGCATGCAGCTTAATTTTTAGCTTAAAATTTAAATCTTTATCTGAATCCTCTAGTTCCTTTTCCAGCCAGTAATTGGATACAAATAAAGAGTCAATATTCTCGATTTCTATCATATATCTAACTTTATGTCTATAAGCAATTGACTGTATTCCCTTAATAATTAGTTCTTTTAATTCTTCCGGACATTCTAATCAAGAACAATCTCAGGCTTTAATTTGGCGTTTGATTTTCTGCGTAGTTAAGTTATTATTATTAATAGGTACTGTTACAGTTAGGCAAAACCTGGTGGTAACAAGATATTTACATGTTGCTTGTAACTCAATTTCTCTCCATAATGTCTCTGGGTTCCCTGAATGCAACATTTAATTTCTTCTTGAAAGCTTTTAAACTGTTAGGAAAAGGTTCTAAGACTTCTTCATGTAACTCATTCCATGTTTGAATACCCATGTTTGTAAAAGAATACTTAGCTAAGTTTGTTTTTTGAATGATGGGCCTAATTTTGTATTCGTGATCTCTCCTACCTATATAATCTGGATCATGCATTCTGTTTCGCAACTCATTCCAGGCCGGCTCCCCTGTGTATGCTTTGTACATCTCCTGGAGTCTTCTTTTATGTCTTCTGCTGTGTAGGGATTCCCAACCCAATGACTTTAACATGTCAGAGACACTATCAGTTTGGGAGAATTTGCCAAGTACGAATCTTGCAGCTTTCCTTTGCACCAACTCCAATTTGTTCGTTAGAGTTGATTGGTAGGGCTCCCACACACTCGTAGCGTATTCCAAAATTGGTCTCACTAGACATTTGTAAGCCAATTCTTTGGCCTGAATACTGCTACCCTTCATGTTTCTCATAACAAAGTATAATGACTTTTGTGCCTTATTAGCAACGCTCTCAACGTGCTCACCCCAGTGTAACCTTTTATTTATGGCAATCCCGAGATAGCTGCCTGACTCCACTCGAGGAATAATTTTGTTTCCTAATTTATAAGCAGCTATTGTCCCTTTTCTGCTGTTAGTAAAAGACATGCATTTACTTTTTTCTGCACTTATCCTCATGTTATTTCGGATAACCCAGCATTCTATACGTTCCAAGTCTTGTTGGAGGAGCGCAGTGTCAACTTGATTTTCGATTTTTCTATATATTACACAGTCGTCAGCGAATAGTCTGACGTCCGATTTAACATATTCTGCCAGGTCGTTTATACACACATCAAAAAAAGTTTTGCATCACCTCGGTTCCCAGATCTCCGGCATATAGACGTTGACTGTGTATATTGTATCCAAGATACAGTCCCTTTGACTGTTCATAGATGTCACTAAAACTGCTCAAAGATGTAAACAACCATGCATGAGTAGGGCCTATTAGACGGAGGGGGTACGACAGCCGATCAGTTCCAGTCATTCCACCAGGACGAAGGTACGCTGCTCATGTTGTCTGTAGTTCTACCATGCCTAGAAGGTCAATACCGCAGTTCGATCGCGTCCGCATTGTTACTTTGTGTCAAGAAGGGCTCTCAACAAGGGAAGTTTCCAGGCGTCTCAGAGTGAACCAAAGCGATGTTGTTCGGACATGGAGGAGGTACAGAGATACAGGAACTGTCGATGACAGGCCTCGCTCAGGCCGCCCAAGGGCTACTACTGTAGTGGATGACCGCTACTTACGGATTGCCGCTCGGAGGAACCCTGACAGCAATGCCACCATGTTGAATAATGCGTTTCGTTCAGCCACAGGACGTCGTGTTTCAACTCAAACTGTGCGCAATAGGCTGCATGATGCGCAACTTCACTCCCGACGTCCATGGCGAGGTCCAGCTTTGCAACCCCGACACCATGCAGCGCGGTACAGATGGGCCCAACAACATGCTGAATGGACCCCACGGAATTGGCATCACGTTCTCTTCACCGATGAGTGTCGCATATGCCTTCAACCAGACAATCGTCGGAGACGTGTTTGGAGGCACCCTGGTCAGGCTGAACGTCTTAGACACACTGTCCAGCGAGTGCAGCAAGGTGGTGGTTCCCTGATGTTTTGGGGTGGCATTATGTGGGGCCGACGTACGCCACTGGTGGTCATGGAAGGCTCCGAAACGGCTTTACGATACCTGAATGACATCCTCCGACCCATAGTGCAACCATATCGGCAGAATATTGGAGAGGCATTTGTCTTCATGGACGACAATTCTCGACCTCATCGTGCACATCTTGTGAATGCGTTCCTTCAAGATAACGACATCGCTCGACTACAGTGGCCAGCATGTTCGCCAGACATGAACCCTATCGAACATGCCTGGGATATGTTGAAAAGGGCTGTTTATGGACGTCTTGACCCACCAACCACTCTGAGAGATTTACGCCGAATTGTCGTTGAGGAGTGGGACAATTTGGACCAACAGTGTCTTGATGAACTTGTGGATAGTATGCCACGGCGAATACAGGCATGCATCAATGCAAGAGGACGTGCTACTGGGTATTAGAGGTAGTGGTGTGTATTGCAATCTGGACCACAAATGCTGAAAGTCTAGCTGTATGATGGTACAACATGCAATGTGTGGGTCTCATGAGCAATAAAACGAGCTGAAATGTTGTTTGTGTTGATCTCTATTCCCTTTGTATTTAACGGTTCCGGAACTCTTGGAACCGAGGTGATGCAAAACTTTTTTTGATGTGTGTATATAGAAGAAACAACAATTAAGTAAAATGACGTCCTCTTGTGTATAACTTGTTGACTCTTCTGCAAAGTCTGTTTGGGTGCTTGTGTAAAACTTAAAATTCTCGATTTTAGCAACCGAAAGACCATTTAATGTGGTCATTCCATTGGTGTTGAACTCGGCAAACTGTTTTTCAGTTTCTAGATGCACAATCTCCAGTCCACCACACGGAGTTAAGCAAGTCTAAATTGCCATGACTCTTTACAAACATAGATTTTAAATATCCTCTTAAGTACCGGTAACATACACGTTTACATTTTTCTACTTTCTACAAGCGCTCCAACACGTGGATAAGTCCCGTTGTTATGAACAGTAAATGCAGAGAGATTGTATTTAGCACTGATATCTAGATTCTGCCAGGGATTTTGTTTGAAGTAAACTGTAAACCTGTTTCTTGCATCCACAATCGCCTGTTCTTTCTGCAACACCACTTCGTACTCTTCCTTTAGGTCAGTAGTCTCCACAACATACTCTACATTCCTTTTCCTGATCTCAATTTACTCCAACTCCAATTTTCGTTTCCTTACACATAGCACAATAACTGTACTTAATGGGGTGATTTCCTTAAGAGGGTATGGTTTAAGTCTGTTAGTCTTTATTGATTCTTTTCCTTAACATCTGGGGAGGAATATTATTCGTAAGAATCAATCCTAAATCTTTAATGTTTATGTTTGCTGGTATCGTGGAGAAAAATGTTCTAGATTGAGAGAAGAATGTTTCTCCAGCTTTAATGCAGCATTTCTGTCTAATGCGAACATTGTTCTTTCCCAAATAATAGTTAACAATTTTACCATAGTTTATGGGTAAGTAGTTAAAACTATAGGCAGAGAGAGCATAGTTTATATTAGTAGGGGGGTAGTGGCGCTTCTGCTTCACCCATTTTATTTGTACCAGACTGTACAAGTTAAAATAATTAATATCTCTCAAACGCTTGGTCGGATGTTGACAAATGAGGTGTCGTTGGACTCGGGTTGACGTCCTCTTTCCAATGGACCACTCATTTCAACCCCTAAATAAAATCTACCCCTACTAGGGGGTGAAATTGTAATTTTTTTAGTGAAAATCTCTTTTCAAACGCGACATGTATAAGGTGCGCTGCTAAAATGAACTTAAACGTTGTTGCTCATATAGCGCATGCGTTTTTCTGGCTGCCGCTATGGATTAACATTTTTGTTTTTGTTTTATACGCATGCGCACTTGGGATTTTGTTAGAGGGCGAGCTCTTTGAAAAAAATGATTGATAAGAAGGGGTTTTGGTGGTGAGGAGAGAGCCTGATAGTCGCCTACTTTCCTACGAAGTTTGCCGATATCTCTCGAACGCAAGGTCGGATTTGGACGTGTGGCGTGTCAAATCGCTTGTCTCAAAGCCCTATATATGCTATTAATAAGTTAAAGTTTTGAGATTGAGGGAAACAGGCTTTTTTGGGGTAAAACCATGATTTTAGACTTTTTCCGATATTTCACGAATGTATGGTCGGATTTTGTCCTATGACGTGTCAAATTACTTGTCTCGAAACCCTCTTTATTTTGGTAATAGGTTAAAGTTTTTGAGAATAAGGGAAACAGAATGTTTTGGGGTAAAACGGTGATTTTAAACTTTTTGCTATATCTCGCGAACCAATCATGCTAGAGGCGTGCACGACGGGTCCAAGGACTCGGCGTGACGTCCTCTTTGCTATGGACCACTCGTTATAATTTTTTTTAAAATTTGGAAACGCGATTTTGGGTTAAACAAGTGTTTTTTGTGATTTTTGTTGATAACTCACGAACCAATAAGCCTAGAGACAAGTGCGAGGTGTCATTTTTTTCACCGCGTTGCCCTCTTGCCGAGGATGTCCGTGATGAGCAGAAATGAAAAACCATGTTTAGGTAAAACCATGATTTTAGACTTTTTGCTTTATCTCGCAAACCCATAACGCTAGAGACGTGTACGAGGTGTCCTAGGACTCGGGATCACGCCCCCTTTTAGAAACTATGTTTGACAAAGGGTCTAACGCCATACATGTTGAAGAAAAATCTTTACCTGTTTATAATGTCCATGAAGCGTGGTGGTTGAGAGAGACGATACGGCTGGGTGTGTGTGTTTCAACGAACCTGTCGCTAACCACAAGGACCATGCTTAATAGATCAATCGCTATTTCGACAGGTCGGTTTATGACAGAGCGAGGGTGCGTTTTTTCTGATACTTTACCCCGAAGATGATCTTTAACGTGTAAATAGTGATGAGAACTTGGTTCTATGTTGGTCGAAGCGAGTACAGAAAACAATCTTGCAGACGAGCAGGAGGTGAATGTCATTTGAGCTTATTGGAAGGCGTTGATCTAACTTGACAACAGGTGCAATGGAAAAATGACCATGACGCTTGAAGGTGAAATAATCTGACCATCGTGGTGGCAGGGAAGAGCGAAATGCATGTGAACATGTGAAACCACATGTAGGCTAAACAAGTTACATCCTGTCTGCTTCGTACGTGACAAAATGCAAGTTCATGTGAAATTTGATCTGCCACAGGTGTTCACCTTGGACGTTATCTGTCCACGTGCATGATAACAGAATGTTCAAAGCGTGGGAAAAATGATTATACATGCAACGTAACATATATAAAGACATGTCGTTATCATTTCCTCTCTCACTTAGCCTTTGAACACATTGCGTTGCGTGAAACCCCTGGTCTTGTTTAACAGTTTTGGTGTTGGTGGAAAATACTTATTCTTGTTGTGAGGTAGGTATTTATTTATATATTTATTCATTTATACATTTATTGATTTTTATATATATTTACAAGCAATTATTTATTGATTAGGTAATTAATGATTTTATTTATTTATTTATTTATTTGTTTGCAGATAACCGGTATACCTTACATGTCTGAGAGAGAAGATACCATTGCACTTTTGAGCTCATTAGAAGGAAACAGCAACAAGCCACTGCAAGTAAAGGTGAGATGATTTTTTTAAACTAACTTGTTTCATTTTTTGTTTGTTTTATGTTTTATTTTATGAAATGCATGTATTAACCTGAATTTAGGTATTTATAGCGGTTTATTTTATTTATTTTTAGAAACTTGGAAAGAAAAGCCTTACCGCCGTAGCAGTTGCTGAAAAAAAACCGAAACGCATTAAAGCGAAACCACTGCCAAAGATTGAACTGTTTAAAACTCAGGTAAGTCTAACTTAAAAATGCTATTCCATTTTACCACTACTGAAACTCGTAGACAAAAAAAATTCATTACCTGTACAAGACTGGGACAATGATTGCTTTCTTGATTAATGGCTATGTTGTTGTTGTTGAACGGGAAAAGTACAAGGCCATGTTGGATTTTCTAAAAATAAAAATAAAAAATTTAATTTATGGGTGGTTCCCTATGGACTCTACGAATATCCACAGGTTTGAACATGATAATGTGAACAAAGTGACATGACATTCATTTTTGTTTATATATTGGTTAAAAGGGGGGGGGTGAAAATGACTGCAGATTTATAAAAAGAAAATAAGTACATGGGTTACTGTTAGTGCCAACATACAGTTTATTTTTAATGGTGTTTTGAAATATTAATGTCAATTAACGTTAAAGTTTAATTACAAGTATTGATTGATTGATTGATTGATTGATTGAGTGATGGGTTATTTTGTTTGCTTTTAGGTGTCGTCATGTGCCATTAACATAATGAACAGACAGTGAACAAGCATGCATTATGCTTTAAAGTACTCTGTGCTCTTGTGCAACATTAATAACTTACAATAAGAAAAAGTTTTATCATAACACATGGCGTTAGTACCAAATACAACAAGTGAGCAAGTTGGTTTACCACGTGGGTTAAATTTAAAATCAGAACATGACCGTTGGTTAACATTTGAATCCTGGCCTGTAGGCTTTTTGTCAACACATGAACTTGCAAAAGCAGTTTTTTTTTACTTGAACCGAGAAGATGTGGTGCGCTGTGTGTTTTGTCGTATTGAACTTTCACACTGGGAAGAAGGGGATGATCCCTTTAGAGACCATTTGCGATGGTCTCCTTGTTGTCCTTACATGCTTGGAAAGCAAGTGGGTAACATACCTGTGTATTCATTTTACCGAACCACAAGACCATTGGCCGCTACTTACGTTGCTGAATCACAAATAAATAATAATGATGTATTACCAGCCAACAACGGTAGTGTCGATATATGTGGTCCATATGCCATAGACAGTGTTGAATTGGCATGTGCTTTTGAAAAATTGGGAGTTTGCAAGACTACAGCACTAGCACACCCAGAGTACAGCTCTGTTGAAAAACGTTTAGAATCTTACAAAAATATTTGGCCATTAATATTAAAACACCTTACCAAACAACTAAGTGAAGCTGGATGTTTTTATACTGGTGAAGGGGATAAAACAATATGTTTTTATTGTGGATTTGCTTTAAAGGATTGGCAAATGACTGATGACCCTTTTGTGCAACACGCTCGTTGGTTACCTAACTGCAAATACATGGTGTTGCTTAAAGGTCAGGAATTTGTGAACACTATTCGTAAAGAAAACATGATTGCAGTACAAGACTTAAAAGTGTCTTTAGAGTTAGAACATGCAGAGCAAATACACGAGGCTGAAAGAAAAGACTTGTCTCACGAACAGATACAAAAGTGTGACCAACAATTATGTAAAATTTGTTATCAAGATGAACTAGGTGTTGTATTTTTGCCTTGTGGACACATGATAGCCTGTGTCAAGTGTGCATTAGAACTCAACACTTGTGCTATATGCAGAAAAGCAGTATCTGCTACAGTTAGGGCATTTCTTGCATAAATAGTAAAATTTATCAGCCATGCATAGTTAATGGCACATGACGACACCTAAAAGCAAACAAAATAACCCATCACTCAATCAATCAATACTTGTAATTAAACTTTAACGTTAATTGACATTAATATTTCAAAACACCATTTAAATAAACTGTATGTTGGCACTAACAGTAACCCATGTACTTATTTTCTTTTTATAAATCTACAGTCATTTACACCCCCCCCCCCACCTTTTTAACCAATATATAAACAAAAAAGAATGTCATGTCACTTTGTTCACATTATCATGTTCAAACCTGTGGATATTCGTTGAGTCCATAGGGAACCACCCATAAATTAAATTTATTTTTTTTATTTTTAGAAAATCCAACATGGCCTTGTACTTTTCCCAGTCAACAACAACAACATAGCCATTAATCAAGAAAGCAATCATTGTCCCAGTCATGTACAGGTAATGATTTTTTTTTTTTTTGCCTACGAGTTTCAGTAGTGGTCAAATGGAATAGCATTTTTAAGTTAGACTTACCTGAGTTTTAAACAGTTCACTCTTTGGCAGTGGTTTCGCTTTAATGCGTTTCGGGTTTTTTTCAGCAACTGCTACGGCGGTAAGGCTTTTCTTTCCAAGTTTCTAAAAATAAATAAAATAAACCGCTATAAATACCTAAATTCAAGTTAATACATGCATTTCATAAAATAAAACATAAAACAAAAAAATGAAACACGTTAGTTTAAAAAAATCATCTCACCTTTACTTGCAGTGGCTTGTTGCTGCTTCCTTCTAATGAGCTCAAAAGTGCAATGGTATCTTCTCTCTCAGACATGTAAGGTATACCGGTTATCTGCAAACAAATAAATAAATAAATAAATAAAATCATTAATTACCTAATCAATAAATAATTGCTTGTAAATATATATATATATATATATATATATATATATATAAATCAATAAATGTATAAATGAATAAATATATAAATAAATACCTACCTCACAACAAGAATAAGTATTTTCCACCAACACCAAAACTGTTAAACAAGACCAGGGGTTTCACGCAACGCAATGTGTTCAAAGGCTAAGTGAGAGAGGAAATGATAACGACATGTCTTTATATATGTTACGTTGCATGTATAATCATTTTTTCCCACGCTTTGAACATTCTGTTATCATGCACGTGGACAGATAACGTCCAAGGTGAACACCTGTGGCAGATCAAATTTCACATGAACTTGCATTTTGTCACGTACGAAGCAGACAGGATGTAACTTGTTTAGCCTACATGTGGTTTCACATGTTCACATGCATTTCGCTCTTCCCTGCCACCACGATGGTCAGATTATTTCACCTTCAAGCGTCATGGTCATTTTTCCATTGCACCTGTTGTCAAGTCAGATCAACGCCTTCCAATAAGCTCAAATGACATTCACCTCCTGCTCGTCTGCAAGATTGTTTTCTGTACTCGCTTCGACCAACATAGAACCAAGTTCTCATCACCGTTTACACGTTAAAGATCATCTTCGGGGTAAAGTATCAGAAAAAACGCACCCTCGCTCTGTCATAAATCGACCTGTCGAAATAGCGATTGATCTATTAAGCATGGTCCTTGTGGTTAGCGACAGGTTCGTTGAAACACACACACCCAGCGGTATCGTCTCTCTCAACCACCACGCTTCATGGACATTATAAACAGGTAAAGAATTTTTTTTCAACATGTATGGCGTTAAGCCCTTTGTCAAACATAGTTTCTAAAAGGGGGCGTGATCCCGAGTCCTAGGACACCTCGTACACGTCTCTAGCGTTATGGGTTTGCGAGATAAAGCAAAAAGTCTAAAATCATGGTTTTACCTAAACATGGTTTCTCATTCCTGCTCATCACGGACATCCTCGGCAAGAGGGCAACGCGGTGAAAAAAATGACACCTCGCAATTGTCTCTAGGCTTATTGGTTCGTGAGTTATCAGCAAAAATCACAAAAAAACACTTGTTTACCCCAAAATCACGTTTCCAAATTTTTAAAAAAATTATAAAGAGTGGCCCATAGCAAAGAGGACGTCACTCCGAGTCCTTGGACCCGTCGTACACGCCTCTAGCATGATTGGTCCGCGAGATATAGCAAAAAGTTTAAAATCACCGTTTTACCCCAAAACATTCTGTTTCCCTTATTCTCAAAAACTTTAACCTATTACCAAAATAAAGAGGGTTTCGAGACAAGCCATTTGACACGTCATAGGACAAAATCCGACCATGCATTCGTGAAATATCGGAAAAAGTCTAAAATTATGGTTTTACCCCAAAAAAGCCTGTTTCCCTCATTCTCAAAACTTTAACCTATTAATAGCATATATAGCGCTTTGAGGCAAGCGATTTGACACGCCACACGTCCAAATCCGACCTTGCGTTCGAGAGATATCGGCAAACCTCGTAGGAAAGTAGGCGACTGTCAGGCTCTCTCCTCACCACCAAAACCCCTTCTTATCAATCATTTTTTTCAAAGAGCTCGCCCTCTAACAAAAATCCCAAGTGCGCATGCGTATAAAACAAAAACAAAAATGTTAATCCATAGCGGCAGCCAGAAAAACGCATGCGCTATATGAGCAACAACGTTTAAGTTCATTTTAGCAGCGCACCTTATACATGTCGCATTTGAAAAGGGAATTTCACTAAAAACATTACAATTTCACCCCCTAGTAGGGGTAGGTTTTATTTAGGGGTTGAAATGAGTGGTCCATTGGAAAGAGGACGTCAACCCGAGTCCAACGACACCTCATTTGTCAACATCCGACCATGCGTTTGAGAGATATTAATTATTTTAACTTGTACAGTCTGGTACAAATAAAATGGGTGAAGCAGAAGCGCCACTACTCCCCTACTTATATTCTTTTCTCGATCTTGTCCATCACGCAATTCGATTTGAACATCAGTCAATTTCCGAGTATTTTTTGTTACCCCAGCAGACAAATTGTAAAACTTTGTTAAATACCACTCAGCAACTATTCTGTAGGTTATCCGCTAGTTTGGTCCACATGGAAGCGATTGGCACCGAATACAAAGGAGCCTCTTTTAAATAATGTTTGTTGGCTTCTAATACAGTAACACAAACTTCAAGTGGGTCAAACACACCATCCATTTTGTAGTTGTAAATTGTTGCCTCTAGTCAGGGCCGGTCTTAGGGGTTTCAGCGCCCTGTGCGAAATTCGATTTTGCGCCCCTCTGTGCGAGGCGGGTTGCCTAACTCTGGCAAAAATAATGAGGTATCATAAAGAAGAATCATGAAAATATAAAGTAGAAAATGCATGCACCGAATTATCGGATGAAATTAAATAAAATGAACCTAAAGTACATTTACCCATTTACTATATTACTTGAACATGCTTTACTTGCGTTGTAGTAAGGGGATAGTCAAGGTAACACACAAAATATCGGCTGTACGCTCGCATGATGCAAAAATACTGGACTTTATTAACTAATAGGTGATGCGTAACATATTACAATAACTATTTTTCAGTTGTGATGCAAAGTGTCAACATAACAAAATCACTGGAAAAATACACTTACAGGAATCAAGCTTTACTAATTCAAACGACTTCGACACACAGGAAAAAAAACACACTAAAACCCAAAACCTTATGAGAAGGGAGCTTTCCGTACTTCGACTGAAGCAAACTGTTTTACTAACTGGGCTAAATCGAGTGAACGCGCAACATCGTTCTCAATTGAAATTAAAGCAAGTTTTGACTGTCTCTCATGGCCAATTGTAGCGCGCAGGTAGGTTTTAATCAACTTCAATTTTGAAAAGCTACTACGTTCACGCGAAGCGACAGTTACCGGCAAGGTTAAGAGAATTCGCAAAGCTACATCGACGTTTGGAAAAACGTCAATCATATTCGTGCTGTAAATAAACTGCAACGCAGCGCGAGGGTTTTTTGTGTTTGGTGGTAGGCATGGGCTCAAATGTTGCAGCTCAGAACATAGATCCATCCCACTTATGTCAGACTCATTATTTCCATTAGAAAGCTGCTTTTGCATGTTCAAGCAACGATCCATGAGTGGACTACTACGTATCATTAATAGACCCAGGCAGTACCTTTAGATCGTACAAAAATCCCCATGTATCGGAATGCTGAATATCTATAACTTCAGTCATAATTCTAAATTTTCCCGTATTGATTATGATATATTATAAAAAGAATTAAAAAATGTATTGTAAAGTGGATATTTGTATAATATATCGGAATGCTCTTTAAGGAAAAATAATCTCTTCCTTACAGACTTAAAAGCTACTGTTAGGAGATTGTCATAGAAACATTTTTGGAAGAGTCGTTGTGGCTTCACTTGTTTGCACTTAACCTTAGCCTGAGCTTCAGCCTCCGTCAGCTCCGACTCCAACTCTGACTCAGAACTGTCACTCTCAGTGCCTGACTCGATGACTTGGTCCGAGTCCGAGTCATCTTCCTTAATCAACCGTTTAGGGCGTCTAGTCTTCCTTTTCCGTCTACCTTCTTCGACCTCAAGAGACACAGACGCAATGATTTCTTTAGCCGATATTATAGGGCTTTCATAGCCTTCTTGGGAATATTTTTCAAGGTATGCGATACAACCTTCCGCGAAAGAAGACTCCTTTTGTAGGCCTATATCAATTGCTTCTGCTTGCATGGCTTTGCTAACTATGTTTACTTGAAACAAAATGTCGTGCCATACTACAACAGCAACGACAAATTCGAATGTCACAATTTTTTTCGCCAAGTATTCAGCTTCATGGCGTAGCCCCGAAGCAAAAGTAGGATTCTCCTTAATGGCCTTTAAGGCTGCCACTACCCCATTCGTATCGTACGAGGGTCTCACTGCATCTATGCGACACTCCCAGCGAGTGTCGCTCAAATCTTTTACAGTCAAATTACAAATGTGAGCCAACAAAATAGACCACCGGCCAGGAGACGACGAAAATAAAACATATATGCGTTGAATAATGCCAAATAGAGTAACGCAGTAAGGACAGCATTCGGCTGAGTCAGATAAAACTAGGTTTAAGGAATGGCTACCATATGGAACATAATTTGCGCGCGGGAACTGTTTTACAACGCGAGCTTGAACTCCTTTATGTTTACCTTTCATATTCGCGCCGTTGTCAAAACCTTGACCTCTAAGGTCTTCTAGCTTTAGCCCCATTTCTGTCAAAGTATTAATGATCAGATCGGCTCATTATTGGACTGATCAGTAGGATTTGTTTGAGAAGATCTCCCGTCTATTGATGTTGAAGGTCGGACGAATTGTTTAAAAGCTTCTGCTGCCTTCTTGTCTTCTTCTGCATGCTGCAACCTTCGTTATTTGTTTGCAGCTCCACTAGCTTTACCGGAGGAGGCCATTGTTGTAGGGTTTCTCGTTCTTCGACCCGACTTTACACCATCCGCACCACGCACTCGAATGAACGACAATTAGCACTCCCGTGTATTGTGCTAAAACGTCCTACCATCTGCGAGCGGGTCGACGCCGACTTCGCCCAGCCACACGTGCCGTTTGTTATGATTTCTTTCTCTTTGACTCTGTCTCCAGCTCGTGTCCCACCCGCACCCTTTCTCCAACCTCACTCCCCTCTCTCCCTGCATCCTCCCTTCCTATCTCTCTCCTTCGCCTTGCTACAGCTCTGCTACAACAGCGAACCGAACCGAAATATCACGGAAATGCCCGAGCGCTGCCGAAGGGCGATTTGGTTGGTCCTGGGCTCGGGTGTCGAGCCGGGTTGCGTTTCTACGATAGTGAAAAGGCAAGGCATGAGAGAGAAAGATATAGTGTTTGCTAATCACTATTTCACTGAGTTTAACTTCAGTCCGTCACGGTCTAAGGTGCGCGTTGGGTTTTCAGTCGTGAGAGATAACACCGGTTGAACTAAAAAAAAAAACTAATTCCCATATCTGTCTGATGAACTCGCATTTACCTATCTTGCCATTTGTGCAATAGGAAATAAATCGAAATTTGCCTATCTTTGGGGGACGCCTTCGGCGCCCCCCCCCCCCCCCCCCCCCTCCCCAAGCCGTTGGCGCCCTGTGCGACCGCACATGTCGCACACCCCTAAGACCGGCCCTGCCTCTAGTCTTGTAATACCATGTTCTTTAGCTAAAGAAGACGTAAACGATTCCCTTAGAAGGGCTTCCGGACATCGGATAAAGTCTATAATATGGTTTCCAGTGACTTTGTTTACATCAGGACTTGTAATTTGACATATACATATAAATCTTTATTCTAGAATTAGAGTTCATCCATGTTAAACAGTCTTTACCAATAGTTTTATCATTGTTCACAATCACATTACACTTTTCTCGATACTCTCGTTGCACACATTTCCGTCTTGTTAAAAACACCAGCCAAATCTTGTGTTATGTCCAAATCCTCAGCACGATTCTGTTGCAATATCCCTGGAAGTTCAGCTAACAGAACGTCTAATTTAACATCGGCTAGCTCCACTTTGTATGGTATAGCCACAGGGTTTTTATACTTTTCCATAATGTTAGCCATTCCTTTCTCTCCAAGTTGTGCCCTGAGTCCTCGTGCCATTGCACATTCGTTGTTAAGTAGAGGAAATGGTAGCTTTGCCTTGACACCGTATTTAGCAGAGATGAACTTGGAGAATTTACCACGTAAATAGAGTTGAAAGCACCACACACCTCTTTCTTTAGCTGGGCAGACTTACTCTTTTCCAAGTATTCTTGGCAGTACACTTAATCACATATCCTAACCACCATAATGTTATCACAAAACGGTTCCGTAATCGGTGTAGGTAGATAAACATTTTTATTACTTTGGTGTGTCTCGTTTTCTGTATAGTTGATATTACCAATGTCTGTAACCAGATTGTCCAGGTTTTCCAATAACAACCACAAACCCAACCGCTCATCGGCAGGCTTAATTCTGTTCCCCATAAGTTGAGGGACGCTAAACACTTTAGAGAGAGACATCGTTACACTTTCAACTACCTCGAAGTACTGATCAACAGCATCTGTAGCGTCTCTTATATACCATTATTAAATTCTATTTTTAGATTATGACGTAACTGACAACGCTTGAGGGCAGTAAGGAATACACACATAAAGTCATAATCTCCCGAACATTGCCGAAGACCCCCGAAGATTAACGATTGTTATCCACTGCTCTCACTTTGCAGAAGATGTATTCGTAGTAGTTTTTGAAGTGGTAGTAGTGATGGTATTAGTAAACGTAACAAACGTGACAAACGTAACAACAAACGTAGTGGTACTGGTAATGAGAGTTCACAACATATCTCCACCATTATACCGGGTGGTCCAACAGCCCCTTGCGATCCAGTTTAATGCATCCCGTCACATGTACCACAATTCTGAAAGACATCAGTCCCTCTCCCTACACTGGGGTAATATAACGAGATGTGTGTTTACGGACTAGAAGACAGCATGAATCGTGAGCGCCACTATTAATTCAGTATGGGTACCACAAATGAACCCGTGAAACGAGCACAGATACGCAGAACACGTACTTTAAAACAGGAGGTGCACGCACAGACCGAGAGCAGGTACTGTATAGAATGGGAAGTGCGCGCTGCTGGTCAAGCGTCGCGTTAGCTCACATAGCAAGCGCGCGGTAGGATATGTGATAGTTGACAGTGCTGGAGGGTTTGAAGGCTCAACTCCCATGCATTTTTTTACATGCAGTTGCCTGGAATGTGGCGAAGTTGTATACTTAATAGTTTTCACAGACTGATTTGCTTATTTGGCTCTGTAAAAGACCATGTCACCGCGGAGGCCCAAGTTCCATTTCCGGCTCTGCCGCGAAATTTAATTTTGGTCTGAGGGCTGGAAGGGGGTTCACTCAGCCTCGTGAGTCACACAAACTGAGGAGAAGCGGGATCACTTCCTGCCTCAGCCAACCTGGAAGTGGTTTTCCGTGGTTTCCAACTTCTCCTCCAGGTGATTGCTGGAATGATTCCTTTCGATATGTTAACAGCCGTCTCTCTTCCTGCTCTCTTTGCTGCCCTTTCCTTCATTTGACCCAAGTTCGTGGTCGCCTGCGCGATTGACTTTTCACTATCCGCAGTTGTATCTGCTGACAAGGTGTGTTCAGCTCCGAGACACCGTACTGGAATGCAACGGTAGAGAACTTATCCCACGCAGAGTCCGAGGGTGAATTCGAGCTTGGAGGGCAAGCGATCAAAAAAAAAGAAAAAGAAAGAAAACACCGTATGTATCGTTGCATAAGCTATGGTGCTGGGTTGGACGAGGATGAGGAGGTGATGGTCTGTGGCTAGGGCACAGGCAACCAGTTAGCTACGTCGCACATGTTCCAAGCTTCATAGACCACAGGTAGGGCAAGGTGAGCTATGGCAGGTCAATATGTAGCTGCCCGACCTCGCCTCCTTCGAAGAAATTCACAACACAAAGCTTATTCACTGCCTCGAAATGTATTCCGCGATGAGTAAGTGGATATGTTACTTATCTATGAAGAAGCTCGACAGAATACATACCAGGCACAACTCCTGTACCAAGAACGATATCCGGATAGACGAAAACCGACAGGCATGGTATTTGAGAGTGTGGAAAGACGCCTGCGGGATACTGAATCCCTGGGAAGGACACGGCCTGTTCGAGATCATCGCGTGACGTCTGCTCACAATGAAGAGGTTGTGTTTGATGCTATCCGGCGTAATCCTCATACTAGCAGGAGACGAACATCAGTCGAGCGTCTGTTATGCGGATATTGCATACCCACCGGTTTCACCCGTATCATCTGCACCTACACCAGGAGCTCCATGGTCATGATTTCGATGCCCGGGTGGCGTTCTGTCAATGCATCCTATAGCATGTCGACACTGATCCTGGTTTCCTAGCGACCATCATATTTACGGACGAGGCACGTTTCCGCAACAATGGAACCATAAATCGTCATAATATGCATTACTGGGGTGTGGATAATCCCCATTGGGTGCGACAGACACCTTTTCAGGTACAGTGGGGCGTAAATGTATGGTGTGGCATCATGGGTGATCACCTCACTGGTCCTCATTTCTTTGAGGGCCATCTGATGGGACAACGCTATCTGCGGTTTCTTCAAGACGAACTAACACCGTTTTTGGAACATGTGCCACTCTTTGACCGCTGCAGGATGTGGTTTCAACATGACGGAGCTTCACTGCACGCGTCGGTGGTCGTCTGGAACCATCTCCATGTGACGTATCCTGATAAATGATAGGACTGGGAGGACCTGCCCCTGGTCCGTCAGATCACCCGATCTTACGCCCCTGGTCCTTTTCTGTGGGGCCATGTAAAACTAATGGTGTATGCACAGGAGCTGGCCGGTTCTGGTCATCTTAGGCAGCTCATCACCGAGGCATGCCGATCCGTTTCGCCAGAGATGTTGCAACGAGCCAGACGGTCCTTACAACATCGTGCGCAGCTTTGTATCGACCACGGAGGTCGTCACTTCGAGCAGGTGCTGCGTTAATCGCCGTCGACAACTGAAATCCTGTCACTTGTTTCCTAGCCTCTGTCAACCCAGCTCCACACCAATGGCCCTTTTTAGGGCCAAATAAACAAAACAGTCTGTAAAAAACTATTAAATATACAACCTCGCCACATCCCAGTCAACTGCATTTTAAAACAAATTGCATGGGACTTGATCCTTCGAACCCTCGAGCACTGTCAACTATCACATATCCAACCGCGTGCTTGCTATCTGAGCTACTGCGACGCTTCACCTGCAGCGCGAACTTCCCAGTCTATACAATACCTGCTATCAGTCTGTGCGTTCACCTCCTGTTTTAAAGTACGTGTTCTGCGTATCTGTGCTCGTTTAACGGGTTCATTCGAGGTACCCACTGAATTAATAGTAGCTCTCACGATTCCTGCTTTCTTCTAGCCCGTAAACACACATCTCGTTATATACGTATTACCCCGGTTTAGGGAGAAGGACTGATATCTTTCAGAATTGTAGTATATTTTCTTTGCGCCATCCGAAGACTAGCTATGTTTAAAGAAATAGCGCCAAATCTTGTCAAGCACTTACGAACCTGTGCTCGTAATTGCGCGCTATTCCCGAAGATTTTCTGAGCACACACACACGGAGGTAGATTTAGGCGCGCAATACAGAGTTCATGGGCCTCGTAGCTTGGCTTCGTTTCTAAAATAACTCATGAGAAAATATTTATGCTTTCAGTCTTACTGTCGCAATTCTACCCTCTGATCTGAATGATATTTTATGCAGTGATTTGGAATAAATTGCCAATTCTCGTCTAACTATAAATGTTTGCGAACTAAAATACTCAATATCAAAACCTGATGATAAATGGCATTGAATCTAATTATATGGCCCTTGCGATTAATAATAACAAACCTGTTATATATGTGTTCCATACTTTCCACCGAATTCCAATATAGAAGCATACAAATCACTTTATGTGAAAATAGAAGAAAATATGCAGTTATTTAAAGATTACGATATTTTTATCATTGGTGACTTTAATTTACCGGAAGTAACTGATAAATCTTACAATCAATTGAAGGGTTCAAACAAATCCAAAGAGTTACAGAATAGTTTGCACCTGCTGAATGCCAGGCTGTTTAATGACATTAAGAATGTTAATGGGAGAACTCTTGATTTAATAATCAGTAACATTGACCAGTTGCATATCCAGGAAGAAACCGACCCCTTAGTCCGATTAGATGAAAATCATCCAGCATTGCAAATTATTTACAAACAGGGGGAAATAACCAGATCACATGAAAGTTTAACCTATGAATATAACTTCCTCAGGGCAGACTTCTTAAAATTGTATGAATTAGTGAAAAAATGCAATTGGGATAACATGAATAATTGTAGAAATGTAAACGAAGCTGTTGATATCTCTTATGACAAAATATACTCTATAATCGACCAGTATGTTCCAAAAACTAAACATTACAAGCGCACTTATCCTGTTTGGTTCACTCAGTCTATAATATCAAATTTAAGGCAAAAGAAAAAAAATATAGAAAAAAGAAAAATTTATCCGAATAGTACTTGAATAATTATACTCAACTTAGATCTAAAACTAAAATAGACATTAAAAAATCATATGATAACTATGTAGCTCTTACTGAGCGGAACATGTAAAAAGATAGCAATAGCTTCTGGAACTTTATAAAAAAAAACAGAAAGGAGCGTAAAGGATCCGGATTGGCGATGGAATATGAAGGTAAAGAATATTGTAAATCACTGAAAATTGCCAATTGTTTCGCTGGCTATTTCAAATCAGTATATTCGCAAACTATTCCCAACTATAACATGAACGCAAACAGCAATAACGTAAAGCAATATTATTTTCAAATTATTTGGGTATATCTGAAGTCACCGAGGATGTGGTTGAATTCGCCATTAAGAAACTAAAACCAAAAAAGTCAGCGGGGCCTGATGGGTTACCACCATACCTCTTTAGAGGCTGTAAGGAATATATTACTAAACCACTGACTATAACATACAATCTCATACTGAAGACTAGCACTCTTCCAGATAAATGGAAACATACAAAAGTAACACCAATTCTAAAATCCGGAAACTCGGTTCAGATTAAGAATTACAGACCTGTAGTTGTATCGTCATCTCCGGCTAAGTTATTTGAGAGTATTTTGTATAGTCATATTTTTAGCCTACTTTTCACATTTTGCAAAAATGAGGAAAAAGTAGACTTATGAGATCGATCCGGGAAAATGTGTGTCTGTCTGTCTGTCTGTCTGTCTGTGTGTGTGTCCCCCCTATCAACTCCTAAACGGCTGCAGCAATCAAAACCAAATTTAGTATGAGTAAATATGTGCACCAGAATATCTCACGTCCATATTTGAAAATGATGTCAGTGCTACCAACTGCTGAAAAAACGCACTAGAAATTTGAGCTCCATGTTGGATATCTTGCAAGGTATGCATGGGAGCTATTCCAAAATTGGCACACATGTAGATAAGACTATTTCAGTTTAATTTCCAGGAGGCCAACCATGACAGTGTTGCCAAAATAATTTTAAGCCTTCTGATAGGTCCAATGTTTAAATGCATATAACTTCCTCACTATCAATTGGATTTCAACCAAATTTTGTATGTAATATCTGTACATAAACAGATATGACTGAGCGTATTCTTAAGAGCCACCAGGGCTGCCAACTGTTAATAATTGCTATCTTTATTTTTTATCCAAATACCAATATATCAGAAAGTATGCAAGCCAACAGCTTTAAACTATGCACACGTATATTCTGACATTTTAGATTAATTTCGAGTAAGTTATATACGTCAGTTCTACCAACATGATTATAAGGCTGCTCATACGACCAATTTTTAAATACATGTAACTTCTATACTATCAGTTGGATTTCAACCAAATTTCGTATGTGCTATGTGTACCATAACAGATATGACTATAAGTATTGTTAAGAGCACTCAGGGCTGCCAACTGTTAATAAATGCTGTCTATATTTATTTAACACTAATATCAATATACCATAAAGTATGCAAGCCAACAGCTCTATACTTTGCACACGTATAGCACCTGACATTCCAGATTAATTTGGAGTAATTAATACAAGGCAGTGCTGCCAACATGATTCTATGCCTGTTGATATGTCCAATTTTAAAATACATGTAACTTCTATACTAACAAATGGATTTCATCCAAAATTGGCACAACAAGATACCATAATATTTCAGATTATTTCTGACCAGCACACGCATGGTATTGTTGGCAACATGCTTTTACGCGTGCTGATAGATCCAGTGTCTAACTGCATGTAACGTCCATTGGACTTCAACCAAATTTTGTATTCTGTACCTTAAGAGATTGAACTAAGAATATATTCAGTCGCCAGGGCTGCGAACTGTAGTGCTCTATTAGGCTACATTATACCAGGTATATTTTGAACTAATTAGATATTTCGATATTACCAACTTAATTTCGTCATTATTCTAGATAGGTTCATATACTGTAGAATAATCATTGGCATGAAAAGTAGGTTGAATAGTTCTTCACGGAACTTCTTGTTCAACATGTTAAAATGATCATTTTCCCAAATCAGCATGGATTTATACCAAACAGGTCAACCATGACTAACCTTATTAATTGTACGCAATTTGTATCCAAGAAGCTAGATCACAAAGACCAAGTAGATGTAATATATTGTGCCCTTGCGTACAAGAAATATGCAAATCACTGTCCAACTGCTCAGTCTTATATATTCGGGGCATAGAACGTCCTCCCACTGAGTGATTCACACATTACAGGATCAAGCTTAGGATAACACTTCAATAAAATAAAATTCAAAATCCTACTATAAAACTATTTAATTAATCAAAATTAGGCGCTACAAACAAACATAATAAACTGAATAAGCTTCACACTTGTTCTAATGAACAAGGAACAAATACAACATTAATATATAAAAATCACTATTTGAGGTTCCACTGAACCTAACAAAGATATCAAAACTGCCTTCACTTCCATTTAGCATCAATACAAAAATTATTCAAAACGAGCTATAAAAGTCTCGGTAAAATCATTACATAAAATTATCTATTCAAAACACATTAAATATTCTTAACTTGAATATTATTATAAATTTTGAGTTAATGTTTAAAAAATGGTGTCAACAATTACCATTTATTGGGTACCACATGATATTCACACTGTATCATCTCTCTTTCCAAACTACCAAACTGTATTTGTCCTAGGGAAACTCGTGTACCACAAGCTATGGAAATTACTGAATAAAATCAAATCAAGACAGACTCCCAGCTGTCCGAATATTTCCATAAATACATGGGAACAATAACATATAAAATATAACAATACCAAAGGGATTTCCAATATTGTCCCAAATGACAATTTAATTATTCATGAAATGCGGATCTGGACTACAACGGAAAGGATAAATAATCATAGCAAAACTCGGTACAGATTACCGGTCCATTAAAAGGTTTATATAACGACAGACCGCAGACAGTGTCTGGCTCTGTTAGTGGCCTATCTCAACAGTGGCCTTCATTAAAGTCAAGACCCTTGAGGCTTTGATTTATGACGAGCGAGGGAGAGTCAATACCTTCCTCCCTCATAGACGGGACACTAAAACTGCTTTCAAACAAGCGTGACTTCTTAAGACTTGGAAAGGCGACACATCACTTTCATTTAACAAAATATATGAGGTTCTAATTACCTATTTTTGTGGCTCAGGTATAATTATAATTGCGGAGGGGCTTCGACGTAAGAGAACACTAGTTCGATTCTCTGGCCTGCCTCTAGGACATCTCCATTTTCGAGGGCTTAGGGCTAACAAATGGAGCGATGGTATCTGACCACTCGTCCGAATAATAATAGCGGCTTTTGGGGAGGTATTCGCACTCATCCCCGTGCTTAACATTAATAAACGTAGCACCCTTCAAAGTTTGTCATGGCAAACACACACATAATCATTTACTCTGTCCAGCTGATTCCCACAATCATAATCTCCTGGCAATATTTCATCGCATTTATTAGCGTGACAATTAATAATGTAAGCGCTCATTGGCGACAATCAATACATTCGTGATGCCTTTCGAAGCACAATCTTTATTCCAACATAATTAATTTCTCCGTCCAAAAATAATAGTTTTGCCTTTAACGCAATCTTGACTATTCATTTACAAGAACACAACTGGTTCAATAATTATTTTTATTATTATTATTATTATTATTATTATTATTATTATTATTTCAGCACCTAACGGCTCATACTTGAATATTAATTCAACAACTTATTCATTCATTTCCGTATTATTATTATTATTTCAGCACATTAATGGCTCATACTTGAATATTAATTAGACAAATTGTTCATTCATTACATTATTATTATTATTAGTATCCTGCTTGCCTTTAAATAACATTATTCCTTTCTATTTACTGGTATTCCACTGAATACTATTTCTTTGGTTACACATTTTACATTTTAGTCAAAGTTATTTTCATTACTAGATCCCGCACTTCTCATTATTACACAGTTTTACATCCCTCATTTTCAATGTTGGAGAATACTTTCTCCATGGTTACTATTGTTACACGAGCTTTCCGAGTCCAAAACACATAAGAAAATTTGGTTCTACTTACAGGATTTATCCGGCCAAACTGTCCGGATCCCAGTGGAGCGACATTTTTCCCATGCAAATTTCTCACACCATGCTGACACTCTTATTATCACTAATTAAATTTTCCTCTAGTTTACACATATTTAACACATTTAAATTGATATGAGGGATTACACACATTATTTCACATACACTAAAAAGAATCAATAAAAAATCACTAATAATTATATTTACACAATGAATTTCACTTTGTGGCATCTAGCACTGCCTTACACACGTAAATTCTTTCGATCCAGATCCTAGGGGTGCAAGTTTCGACGGCTGCCTCCTAATTCCTATCTGGATAATTGACAGTCTCGTACGAATTTTCCCCTCCTTGGCTACGAAGATTCTCCTGCTTCTGGTGTTGAATTTATCGGCAATTATAGTTATTGCCCGATAATATTGTCTCTTTCGGTATGCAATTGTTTATATGGTAAACGGTCTATGATTTAACGTTTAGCCCTGGAGTCGCTGTACTCACTTTACTGCGCTCTACAATTGTCTTTAGTACTTCGCGTCTGAACTGAATTCTGACCTCTTATTGTCTTTACTTGGTGGACTACTTCCCTGTAATTCCACGTGGCTACTGATGCCTATTTTGTAGACTTCTAACTCTTTCGCCACTTATCATGCTAACCTCCTCAATTCAGGAAAATTAGGTGCTTGCTATATTCGACCCTACCGTGGTCATTTAACGCACTGGGTAAAAATATTTAGAGTTTCACTTCTCTAATGATGTCTCGTATACTTTCGAGATACTACGATGTAACTTCAAATACTGGTGTCTGGGCTTCGATTACCCTCGCCGGCTAACGTATTTTGCTCAAAGTATAAAACTTGGCCTAAGTCCCTAGACTATTAACTGTTCGAAGTTTGACGATACTTTTCCTTTTGATAAGGACTTCGATGTTTTAATGCGCGGCGACACTGATGAATGCTGGAACAGTACCTCACTCAAGAGTACTTCCGCGTCGTGATACAGATTCAAGTCCCACCGGACTGAATAAGACTGCCTGTGCTATGAAGCAGCAAGACCGTACGTGGTCTGATGATTACTGCATGTACTGTTGAATACTTGTTGCACAGTATGACCTCCCCTGAGGTTCATACGATTCAATACGTTGCGATGCAGCAACTCCCCTTTGGAGTGCTCGCTCAAGACTGAATGTACTTTGATCCAGCACGGCCTCCTCTCGAGGTCCGTTGTAAACTGAATGAATTTGTTGAAACAGCAACACACCCTTCTCGGACGCTGAAGACTGAATGTTGGTGAAACAGTACGATCCGCCTCTCGCGGTCGCTCAAGACTGAATATACTTGATTCAGCGTAAGCCGCCTCAGCGGTCGCTCAAAACTGAATGTACTTTGATCCAGCACGGCCTCCTCCCGAGGTCCGTTGTAAACTGAATAAATTTCCTGGCGCTTCCAGGGGTTATTTTGAAATCTGCTAAAAATAAATCAATTTCTCGTCTTCTCCACCACCATTTTCCAAAATAATCGTCATACGATGTTCTAAAAAATATATCTGAAAAGCTGAGGTTTTAAATGTCTCAAAATATCTAAGTTTCCAAAAATCGATCGTACAAGTCTTTAATATTAATTAAAATGAGCTCCTCAATTACGTGGGTGATGTCTTCGTTTTGTCCCCTACCACAAGCTCCTGGTTCGGGAACTCACCGACTACGTAATGCTGGCAATGCACTTCTTTCTTGTACAATTACTATTAACTTTATCCATTTTGAAAAATCTCTTTACCTGGATAATTAACATTTACGGAATCCTTTCTTTAGTTTAATGCCCGCAAATGGCTAAATTTTAATTATTTCTCTGATTTCATGACTCCTCCCTTGCTGCGGCGTTGCCATTTTAGTGTCGAATAAGGCCTTTTTCCAAGAACTTCTTCTCTCTCTAAAGAACGGAAAATTTCCAATGCTATTTCGATCCGTTGTGTAACTTGGTTTCCGCCGATTCGTCAGTGACGTCATCTTTCAGCTGTGGTCCTGCTCCGTTGAGTTGCACAACTTATCCATGCGTCACCCAATATGATGCTGTATTACTCCTCAACTAACTTCAGAACTCCGTTCTAAAACCTGCATTAATTCTTTCTTTTTGAAATAAAAGGATATGGGTTCGATACTGTGCCTCTCCCATGGGTACAAATCCCCTCTCCTTGGATAAATACATTTTCGAAGCAGTGAAGAAATTTATTTAAATATTTTCCATAGAAAATTTCACTCTTTCAGTATCGAAGTCATCACACCATCTCTCAATACCTTCTGGTTTCATTCTGTTTCTACAAGCTCTCCCTTTCACTGGCTTGTTATGGTCTTAGTTGGGTTTCCTTTTTTCATTCCCTTTAAGCGGACGTCTCCACTTAAGATCATAAATATCTTTTCTCTTTCATAATGTCCCCTGGTCTCCCCACACTCTGGCGCGCTTTCCAGACATGTGTCAGACGGGTTTCTTTTTTTTTTTTTTTTTTTTTTTTAGGGACTGGGTTTCTGCCTGTCTGTCTCCTTTCTTCTCTGGTTATTCACTTACAATGTATATTCACATTATTTAGGCGCAACGGGTGCGAGCTTGTCCTACCCCGTTGGTCCTTTTCTATTCTCTTCCCTTTTCCTTCATCTCGTATCGAGATGGCATTATTCCAAAATTTCCAAATTTTCTACATCTAATGGGTGCATACAAGCTTAAGCCGTTAGTGTTCCTTTTCTGGGATAACTTTCTCTATCCCTTTTCCAAATTTCTTTTTCCTGCTCTTCCAATTACTGAGCTCTTGACGGATCTCTCCTTTCTTTTTCCTCCTCAGCTTCCAGCTATAAAATGCCTTTGGATTGTCTCTCTCCATATGGTTCAGAGCTATTTCTGGCCATTTTATACTGCAGATCTGACTCTTGCTGTCATCTTCGTGCGAATTTGCTGAGGTTAATAGTTCTCTTTCAGGGGTATTTCCTACATTTTCTTTATTTTATCACCTTTTATTTCCTCTTTCCTTATAAGGGTTTCTTTCCTGGCATTAGAGTCTACCTCTGTTTCAACTGGCATTGCCTTCTTACGCTTCTCCCTACATGCCTGATATCTTAATAATAGTTCCATAATTTTTGCCTTCAGTTCTTCTCCTGACTCAAAATCATCACTATCATTTTCTTGGATTTCATATTTCTGCTTGGAATTATCTTCCAAATCTTTTTCTTGAATTTCCAATTCCATTATGTCTTCCTCGGACTTATGACTTTCTTCTGGGATTTCTCTGGCTTCTTGTATCATTACATTTTTGGATTCAACAAAGCTTTCTGCTATTTCGGTTTCCTGATCTATCTCTTCTGTTATGGACACTTGATCTGGTTTATCCCTTTTCTCTTCATGCTCGTTCCTTGCATAAGAGTGGTCCTCTTCTCTTTGAGACTCGTTTTCATTTCGGCATTCTCTCTGACATGGAATTATCATTTCCTCTTGAATGTCTGTAACGTTTTCGTCATGTGGCTCAATAGTTTTCTCTATTTCCATAGGAGTCACAACAATTTCTATTTCTTTCTCCTTTTCCTCTAAATTAGTACAAGTTTCAGGCTCTTGTATCGTTATTTCCTTTTCTTGTACGGCTACTGCCCTACTTTCGACTTGGATGACTACTTCCTTTAATGTGAGGTTCTGCGCTAGTATATATTCATCATACGTTTTCCTAGCGGCCTCTAGATTCTCTTGAAATTCCTGGATTTTAACCTTCCTTATCTCGGCTAATTCCTGTATGGTTATTATCCCACTTTCGTTATACATGCTCATTCTGAACTGATGCAACTCATCACTTTCTTCTCTTATATAATCCATCCGTTCTTGAAGGTATTTCCTCCTGTCGTAATCTTGGTAATAGGTCTTCAACAAAAGGTTATCCCATTCATTTCTTATTTCCCACAATGATTCCCATTAGTTCACTTATTTCCTCAATGAACGTTTTTATCTGTTCCCACGTGGCTAATTCTATTTTCCCTTCTTCAACCATGCGTTTCGCAAATTTCTTTTCCGTTTCTCTCAATGACTTTTTAACATTAGGGATTTCAGTATACAATTCTTCTAATTCCTGTTTAGGTATCCGATACCAATTCTTACTTGCCCTCTGAATAAGTTCATCTATAATCTTAATTTCTTTAAAAACATTTTCCATTTGTTCCTTAATTTCCTCAGTCTTGTTCGGGTCTTTATACCACATTTTCATAAGTTCATCCCTCATCTTCTCGTGCTCTTTTCGTATTTCATTAATTATATCCAAGAACCCTTTCACTTCGTCCCAGGTCGCCAATTCTACTTTTTCCTGATATTAACTATCACTCTTTTCGCTTTCGCTTTCCGATCCTACCTTGACCTGTGTTTCTAAATGAGACTGTGAATCATCCTCATTATTATCCTCAATTTTACTTTGCACACACTCCCTTTGAATCGGATTTCTTTGTATAGTACCTGTGTTTCAATCATTTTTGAGCTCCTTAGGCTCAGCCATTTCCTTATGTTCCAAAGGCATATTACTATCTCTTCGTGTAACAATGTCTTTGGATTCATATTTACATTTGAGAACACTTTCCTTAGGCTTACATTTATCATTGGCCTTAATATTACCTTCCGACATAATATCATTTAAGAGCCTTTGCTGCTCCTCACTGAATTCCATATTACAATCTTTATTTAGCATCAAAATCATTATGGCAGTGATTTTCCTAAAAATTCAAAATTTTGAAAAACCATAATTTTCAAAAATGAAAATTTTGACCTTTCCAAGAAAAACTCGGGGTTTTCCATGAAAAAACGCAGCCCCAAAGTTCACGGGCGCCATAAAAGTTGTTGGGAGTTTACAATGGTCACCTTCCGTAAGACATAAGCCGAAAATACAAGATTTCGTAAAAACCATTCCGGGGGTGGTTTATACTGCCGATTTCCCCACGTTGGGCGCCATAAAAGTTGTTGGGGGTTATCACGGGGCTGCTCGGTGTGAGTTTTCATGGTCCGAAAGCGGTCAGTTAATTTTATGTTGTTATAGCTAGCCAGTCAGTATTTAACTTTGATCTTATGACCGACTTCTAGTGTTCCATAAGGCATTGATCCAGACACATTATTTCTATTCCCCCCTGTGCCCTTGCGTACAAGAAATATGCAAGTCACTGTCCAACTGCTCAGTCTTATATATTCGGGGCATAGAACGTCCTCCCACTGAGTGATTCACACATTATAGGATCAAGCTTAGGATAACACTTCAATAAAATAAAATTCAAAATCCTACTATAAAACTATTTAATTAATCAAAATTAGGCGCTACAAACAAACTTAATATGCTTCACACTTGTCCTAATGAACAAGGAACAAATACAACATTAATATATAAAAATCACTATTTGAGGTTCCACTGAAAAATATCAAAACTGCTCTCACTTCCATTTTGCATCAATACAAAAATTATTCAAAACGAGCTACAAAAGTCTCGGTAAAATCATTTCATAAAGTTATCTATTCAAAACACCCTAAATATTCTTAACTTGAATATTATTATAAATTTTGAGTTAATGTCTAAAAAATGGTGTCAACAATTATTATTTATTGGGTACCACATGATATTCACACTGTATCATCTCTCTTTCCAAACTACCAAACTGTATTTGTCCTAGGGAAACTCGTTTACCACAAGCTATGGAAATTACTGAATAAAATCAAATCAAGACAGACTCCCAGCTGTCCGAATATTTACATAAATACTTGGGAACAATAACATATAAAATGTAACAATACCAAAGGGATTTCCATTATTGTCCCAAATGACAATTTAATTATTCATGAAATGTGGATCCGAACTGCAACATCAAGTATAAATAATGATAGCAAAACTCGGTACAGATTATCGGTCCATTAAAAGGTTTATATAACGACAGACCGCAGACAGTGTCTGGCTGTGTTACTGGCCTATCTCAACAGTGGCCTTCACTAAAGTCAAGACCCTTGAGGCTTTGATTTATGACGAGTGAGGGAGAGTCAATACCTTCCTCCCTCCTAGACGGGACCCTACAACTGCTTTCAAACAAGCGTGACTTCTTAAGACTTGGAAAGGCGACACATCACTTTCATTTAACAAAACATATGAGGTTCTAATTACCTATTTCTGTGGCTCAGGTATAATTATAATTGCGGAGGTTTATCACTGGCAGTTAAGAACTCAATAAAACCAATAATAATTAAGGGGCTCCGACGTAAGAGAACACTAGTTCGATTCTCTGGCCTGCCTCTAGGACATCTCCATCTTCGAGGGCTTAGGGCTAACACATGGAGCGATGGTATCTGACCTCTCGTCCGAATAATAATAATAGCGGATTTTGGGGAGGTATTCGCAATTTCCCCGCGCTTAACAATAATAAACTTAGCACCCTTCAAATTTGTCACGGCAAACACACACATAATCATTTACTCTGTCCAGCTGATGCCCACAATCATAATCACCTGGCAGTATTTCACCGCATTTATTATCGTGACAATTAATAATATAAGCGCTCATTGGCGACAATCAATACATTCGTGATGCCTTTCGAAGCACAATCTTTATTCCAACGTAATTAATTTCTCCGTCCAAATATAATAGTTTTGCCTTTAACGCAATCTTGACTTTTCATTTACAAGAACACAACTGGTTCAATAATTATTATTATTATTTCAGCACCTAACGGCTCATACTTGAATATTAATTCAACAACTTATTCATTCATTTCCTTATTATTATTATTTCAGCACATAACGGCTCATACTTGAATATTAATTCAACAATTTGTTCATTCATTACATTATTATTATTATTATTAGTATCCTGCTTGAGTTTAAATAACATTATTCCTTTCCATTTACTGGTATTCCACTGAATACTATTTCTTTGATTACACATTTTACATTTAAGTCATTATTACTTTCATTACTAGATCCCGCACTTCTCATTATTACACAGTTTTACATGCCTCATTTTCAATGTTGGAGAATACTTTCTCCATGGTTACTATTGTTACACGAGCTTCCCGAGTCCAAAACACATAATAAAATTTGGTTCTACTTACAGGATTTATCCGGCCAAACTGTCCAGATCCCAGTGGAGCAACATTTTTCCCACGAAAAATTTCTCACACCATGTTGACACTCATATTATCACAAATTAAATTTCCCTCTAGTTTACACATATTTAACACATTTAAATTGATATGAGGGATTACACACATTACTTCACATACACTAAAAAGAATCACTAAAGTATAAATTTCAATAATAATTATATTTACACAATGAATTTCACTTTGTGGCATCTAGCACTGCCTTACACACGTGAATTCTTTCGATCCAGATCCTAGGGGTGCAAGTTTCGACGGCTGCCTCCTAATTCCTATCTGGATAATTGACAGTCTCGTACGAATTTTCCCCTCCTTGGCTACGAAGATTCTCCTACTTCTGGTGTTGAATTTATCGGCACTTATAGTTAGTGCCCGATAATATTGTCTCTTTCGGTATGCAATTGTTTATATGGTGAACGGTCTATGGTTTAACGTATACCCCTGGAGTCGCTGTACTCAATTTACTGCGCTCTACAATTGTCTTTAGTACTTCGCGTCTGAACTGAATTCTGACGACTTATTGTCTTTACTTGGTGGACTGCTTCCCTGTAATTCCACGTGGCTACTGATGCCTATTTTGTAGACTTCTAACTCTATCGCCACTTATCACGCTAACCTCCTCAATTCAGGAAAATTAGGTGCTTGCTATATTCGACCCTACCGTGGTTATTTAACGCACTGGGTAAAAATATTTAGAGTTTCACTTCTCTAATGATGTCTCGTGTACTTTCGAGATACTACGATGTAACTTCAAATACTGGTGTCTGGGCTTCGATTATCCTCGCCGGCTAACGTATTTTGCTCAAAGTATAAAACTTGGCCTAAGTCCGTAGACTATTAACTGTTCGAAGTTTGACGATTCTTTTCTTTTGATAAGGACTTCGATGTTTTAATGCGCGGCGACACTGATGAATGCTTGAACAGTACCTTTCTCAAGAGTACTTCCGCGTCGTGATACAGATTCAAGTCCCACCGGACTGAATAAGACTGCCTGTGCTATGAAGCAGCATGACCGTACGTGGTCTGATGATTACTGCATGTACTGTTGAATACTTGTTGCACAGTATGACCCTGAAGTTCATACTATTGAATACGTTGCGATGCAGCTACTCCCCTTAGGAGTGCTCGCTCAAGACTGAATGTACTTTGATCCAGCACGGCCTCCTCCCGAGATCCGTTGTAAACTGAATGAATTTGTTGAAATAGCAACACGCCCTTCTCGGACGCTAAAGACTGAATGCTGGTGAAACAGTACGATCCGCCTCAGCGGTCGCTCAAGACTGAATGAATTTTGATCCAGCACGGCCTCCTCCCGAGGTTCGTTGTAAACTGAATGAATTTCCTGGCGCTTCCAGGGGTTATTTTGAAATCTGCTAAAAATAAATCAATTTCTCGTCTTCTCCACCTCCATTTTCCAAAATAATTGTCATACGATGTTATAAAAATATCTCTGAAAAGCTGAGTTTTTAAATGTCTCAAAAATATCTAAGTTTCCAAAAATCGATCGTACAAATCTTTAATATTAATTAAAATGAGCTCCTCAATTACGTGGGTGATGTCTTCGTTCTGCCCCCTACCACAAGCTCCTGGTTCGGGAACTCACCGACTACGTAATGCTGACAATGCACTTCTTTCTTGTACAATTACTATTAACTTTATCCATTCTGAAATTCTCTTTCCCTGGATAATTAACATTTACGGAATCCTTTCTTTAGTTTAATGCCCGCAAATGGCTAAATTTTAATTATTTCTCTGATTTCATGACTCCTCCCTTGCTGCGACGTTGCCATTTTAGTGTCGACTAAGCCTTTATCCGAGAACGTCTTCTCTCTCTCTAAAGAACGGAAAATTTCCAATGCTATTTCGATCCGTTGTGTAACTTGGTTTCCGCCGAGTCGTCAGTGACGTCATCGTTCAGCTGTGGTCCTGCTCCGTTGAGTTGCACAACTTATCCATGCGTCACGCAATATGATGCTGCATTACTCCTCAACTAACTTCAGAACTCCGTTCTAAAACCTGCATTAATTCTTTCTTTTTGAAATAAAAGGATATGGGTTCGATACTGTGCCTCTCCCATGGGTACAATATACCGAATTTCAAAAGGCATTTGACAAAGTGGATCATGACGTACTCATCACTAAATTATCAACGTATACTTTTTCTGAACCACTGTTTCGTCTACTGATTTCATACCTGAAGAACAGAACACAAGTTGTGAAATATAAAACGCAACTATCCAAAACATTTCCCACCAACTCAGGAGTTCCTCAGGGATCTAACTTAGGACCATTACTATTCTTATTATTTTTAAACGACATCTCTGATAAAGTTCAACTCTCAGAAATGTTATTATTCGCAGACGATACAAAATTATATAAATCAATACGTGACCCTTCCGACTATATCAAACTTCAAAATGATTTAAATGAACTACACATATGGACGAAAGAAAATAAACTGCCATTTAACATCAGTAAATGCAAGCAAATTAATTTTACTAGGAGAAAAAATTTCATACATTTTCACTATGACATTGAAGGTGAATGCTTACTTAGAATTCATGAAGTTCAGGACCTGGGAATTGTATTTACCAATGATCTGAATTTCCAAAGACATATAGAGAAAATTGTCTCGAAAGCACATAAATGCATGGAATTTGTAATAAGAAATCCATTTAATTTCTCCTATGGGATTTAATATTGCTCTTTAATGCCTTCATCAGATCACAACTAGAATATGCTTCAGTTATATGGAATCCATACACATTGAAACATAATAAGCTTATAGAGAATATCCAAAAGAAATTCTTAAAATATGTATATTACAAAAGATTTGGCTATTATCCCTCTTACGAATCCTACACATTTATATTACAGTCCTTCAATGTCAGAAAACAATCTCACAGGCGATATTGTCAGGGCCTGCTCTTCCTCTATAAAATAGTAAACAATAAAATTGACGATTCTAAAATTCGAGAGAGAATTACGTTATATGTCCCAGCTGTGAAACCTAGTAGATTCCGAAACATTTTACTTATTCCGAGAGTTCACACAGACAACCATAAAAACTCGCCGATTAACAGAATTTTATCCCACTATAATAAAGTTCATCATCTTGACTTAGATATTTTCAGTATGTCAGAAAACCAGTTTGCAGCGTCCTGTGATAAACTGCAAGATGTCTTGTAATACATTGTACTGTATTCAGCCCATTTCCTTCTCATACCTAACCCATTTTTCTTATTCTTCTTATTTATAACGTGTAACTCTATCTATATCTTCTCTTTATGTATCTTTTGTATTTCTATTTATATATTGTTGTATATTATCTAATTCTAGTAGTGAGCAATGTAATTGGGGCTTCCTGTAATGTTCACAACATAAATAAATAAATAAATAAATAAATTAGGTAGAATTGTGTCATATAACAAGTATTTCCAAGAAGATCTATATAGCCTATTTTCATATATCTTACTTATTTTAATTGCCTCTATAAAACTACAATTTTTTAGTTTGATTGCTGTAATAGATTCGTGGTTATTGAGAACCGTCTAAATATTTCGGATGGTCACCATGTTGGATCTTTATATATTGGCCTTAGAGTTATGAACTATTACATGAAGATTATTGTGTAGGTGTATTATTCAAGCTTCAATCGCCTGATTGGGACACACGAAATAAAAACAAGATTTTAAAATTTCGCACAGCCACCATATTGTGGTTATGAAATAATTTAAATGAATTAGATGCCAGTGGATTAAAATTTATAAAAGCATATGCCGTACCAAATTTCACTGCGCTCGGATGGTTAAATCGCGAGAAACGTCCATTTGATTATCTAAACTTCGCGTCTCCGCCATGTTGGATTTTTGCTCACCAGGTTGTTGAATGTCCCATAGGTGAACTTATGTTTATAGCCTCTATCAACATACTAAATTTCAGTTTCATTGCTGTCATAGATTAATAGATATTGGGGACTGTCTAAATATTTTGGATTGTCAACATGTTGGATTTTAATGTAGGCCATAGAGTTATGTACTATTAGATGAGGATTATTGTGTACGTTCATTATTCAAACGTTGATTTCGATTGCATGATTAGGATACAAGAAATAAAAAATTAATTTTTAAATTTCGCTCAGCCGCCATCTTGATGTTGTGAAAACAATTGAACTTAATTAGATGTCAGTGCATTGCAATTTTTATAGTCATTTGCTGTACCAAGTTTTTTGTTCGGATGATTAAATCGCGAGATAAGTCTATTTGAATGCTTCAAATTGGCTTGTAGTTAACAGGTTTTTGAAAGTCACTTAGGTGTGTGTATGTGTCGTGTGGCCTCCTCAGAGGCCGAGTGCAGGTCTTTCCAGTCGACGCCCTTAGGCGACCTGCGCGTCTGGATGAGAAATGATATTGACGATGATGCATGAAACTCGACAAGGATGTGACCTAACGCTGCGCTTGAGACAGCGTAGCCACTGCTGTCGGTAGTCACATAGGTGAACTTCTAGTAGTACCCTTTATGAGCATGCAACACTTCAGGGTGATATGAGTAATAAGTTCGGAGGTATAGAATTCTGGTGAAATATTTCACACAGCCGCCATGCTGGATTGGTGAGCCGTAATAAAATTTGAAGGGCACGGTCGGGGTTGGTCAAAACAGTACTATGACCTTACAGAGTTTCATTGAAATCGCTCTAGTCGATTAGAAGTTATTAGGACAAAAGATGATCTCATAAGCCTTTTTTTTCATAAACGGAATTAGGCTAAAAATCTAAACAGTACGAGGTTGTTACAAAGTCAATCAGACTAGAAATCCAATAAATACAATTTCGTAGTAAATTTATGTCCAACAAGTAGTTCCGTGAAGAACTACAGTATATAGTCTATTTTTATAAATTCTACTTATGTTAATATCCTCTATCAACATACAAAATTTCAGTTTCAGTGCTATAATAGATTCGTAGATATTGAGAATCGTTTAAATATATCAGATGGTCGACATGTTGGATTTTATATATGTAGGTCTTAGAGTTATGTACTATTACACGAAGGTTATTGTGTAGGTGTAGTATTCAAACATCAATGGCATGTTTACGACACAAGAAATAAAAACGAGATTTTTTAATTTCGCATAGCCACCATCTTGTGGTTATGAAATAATTTAAATTAATTAGATGCCGTGGATTAAAAATTATGTAAGCATATACCTTACCAAATTTCACTGCGCTCGGATGGTTAAATCACGAGAAACGTCCATTTGATTATCTAAATTTCGCGTCTCCGCCATGTTGGATTTGTGCTCACCATGTTACTGAATGTCCCATAGGTGAACTTATGTTTATAGCCTCTATCAACATACTAAATTTCAGTTTGATTTCTGCCATCGATTATTAATAGATATTTATTTTTTTGTCGTGTAGCCTCCTGAGAGGCCGAGTGCAGGTCTTTCTATTTGACGCCCGTGGGCGACCTGCGCGTCGGGTTGAGAGATGGAATGGATAAAGATGAATGAAACTGGGCAAGGATGTGGAAGGAAGCGGCCGTGGCCTGTCAGAAGGTTCCGTCACAGCATTTGCCTGGTGTTGAAAATGGGAAACCACGGAAAGCCATTTCAAGGACGGCCGACGGTGGGGCTCGAACCCACGCGTATACCGAGTCAGCAGAGAGCTTGGCCCCATGACCTAACGCCGCGCTTTAGCCAGCGTAGCCACTACTGTCGGTATTAATAGATATTGAGAACCGTCTAAATACGAAATTCTAAAGTCGTATGTTGGATGGTCAACATGTTGGATTTTAATATTTGTAGGCCATAGAGTTATGTACTATTAGATGACGATTATTGCGTAGTTTCATTATTCAAACGTTCACTTCGATCACATGATTAATACACAAGAAATAAAAACTTAATTTTTAAATTTCGCACAGCCGCCAACTTGAGGTTATGTAAACAATTGAACTAAATAAGATGACAGTGCATTACAATGTGTATAAACATTTACTGTACCATATTTCACTGCGCTCAGATGGTTAAATCGCGAATAAAGTTTATTAAAATGTTTCAAATTCGCTTGGCCGCCATGTTCGTTTTGCACTTTACAGGTTTTTGAATGTTACATACAGTACGTGAACTTCTAGTAGTGCCCTTTATCACGGTGCAAAATGTCAGGGTGATATCGGTAATAGTTTCGGAGATATAGAATGCCGGTGAAATAATTCGCATAGCCGCCATCTAGAGGTTACATAAACAATGGAACTAAATTAAGGTGGCAGTGCATTGCAATGTGCATATCTATTGGCTGTACCAAGTGCCATTGCGTTTGGATGGTTAAATCGCGAAAAAAAGTGTATTTAAATGTTTGAACTTCGCTTGGCCACCATGTTGGTTAAAGAGTTAACAGGATTTGGGGAATCCCATAAATAAACTTCCAGTAGTGCCCTTTATCACCGTACAAAATTTCAGGGTGATATCAGTAATAATCTTGGAGATATAGAATGCCGGTGAAATAATTCGCACAGCCGCCATCTTGAGGTTATGTAAACAATTGAATTAAATTAGATGCCAGTGCATTACGATGTCTAAAACATTTGCTGTACCAAGTTTCAATGCGTATTGTTGGTTAAGTCATGAGAAAAGTCGATTTAAAAGTTTCAACTTCCTTTGGCCGCCATGTTAGTTTTGTAGTTAACAAGGTTTTGAAAGTCTCATAGGAGAACTTCTAGTAGTACCCTTTATTGCCGTACAAAATGGCAGGGTGATATGAGTAATAGTTTTGGAGATATAGAATGCCGGTGAAATAATTCGCACAGCCGCCATGTTGGATTGGTGAAACGTAATAAAATTTGAAGGGCACTGTCAGGGTTGGCCGAAATAGTACTAAGACCTTACCGAGTTTCATTGAAATCTCTCCAGCCGTTTAGAAGTTATTAGTGGGGAGGGACACACACACACATACACACGGGCAAAAGGTGATCTCATAGGCCTAGCTTATTTTTTTTCATAAATGAAAATTGGCTAAAAATTGGTTTTCTTGAGAATAAATGAATGCTATATCATTTCGTAAAATAAACGAAGGTACAAGGAGGTGAACAGTTTATATTATGTTATAACGCGGATCACGTTGTAGCAGATGAAAAGCTGTGTAAGGTTATTTACTAAACTCACCTTCTGGTTTGGTGGTCAACCAAAATGTCTTTCCCTGTAAATCGTAATTTGCGGGTTCAAAACAGTTCTGCGGATGCAAATATTTCATCGGAGGTAAAGGATATTATCCTTGTTGCTATAGTTAGATCAGAAATTAGGAATATAATGACATTTGTTCAATAGAAAATATATGTGGCAATATTTGATTGAATGATCTTGGTCGCACGTATGAATCAGACGTGAGAGGTTACCTATTACTTGTTGTGTAGGAAGTGAGGACGTTGCTCTGCTCTTCTTGCGGTTAAAAGAAGGGAAATAGTATTATTAATATAGTCGTAAAGTTAACCTCAGGTGCCCATCTATGTGGGCGTGAACAATTGCGTGGTATCGAGTAACCGCATCGTATCATCTCAGGTCAAGCAGGTGAAAACCGTGAAGGTGGCAAGTCTCAATACAAACCTGTGTGAAACTATCATCAAGCTTCGCACATGCTCGTTGACCTGTAACATAATGGCACACGATGGAATCTTCACAAGCTGAAGGGACGCCGAAGCTACGCCTAACATTCAGTCATTTATAGTGATTTTACCTCTGGAAGTGCCATCTCATCTCGGAAAATGAGGCAAGACTATTTGAAAAGTATATACAGTAATTTAGAATTCAGTTATTGAAACAAGTTTCACTGCGATAGACTTAATGGTAATGAATTTACAGAAATTGAAGCGTTTATTTCAGAAACCAGTCAAGCGCCATAAAATGTGAGTTCGTGGCGAAATATTTTTATTTAGGCGTAATCGCATATTTTAGTGCAGAAATCAGTCAAGCAACATCGCTTGGGTGAATTTTGTTCCAAACAGCGGGTAATTTAACCTTTTCATCTCCTGGTCGGTTGGCACTATTGCTGTGGAATCAGAATAGCCTTTCAAATGAAATAACTACAATAAACAACTAGAGTTATATTCAGGCCCGGTCTTAGTGATCCAGGGCCCCTAGGCACTTGACATTTGGGCCCCCACCATCTCGAAGCTATTTTGGAAATTTAGCAAATTAAATGCACTAGTACAGAACATATAATTTTTAATCGACTTCAATGACTTTAATAAACATCAGAATAATACAGTCTATGTTACTATAGTTACGTTATTCTATAACATTTATAGAATCATACTATGAACTTTCTTCTGTGCAAAAGAATGAATGACGTCATGAGTTAATTGACTGAATTATTTCTGACTCTATATACAATACAGAGAGTGAATTGAGCCTGTTCTCTCCTTTGTTAGATCTTAAGTAATTCTTTACTCGCTTTAGCGCTGATAACGACCGTTCTGCTGAGCATTTTGACGCTGGTGTACACAGCAGCATTCGGAACGCAATTCCTACGTTTGGATAAAAGTCCAAAAAGCCTTTTTTCCGATAAGTATTTGTATAGCTTCAGTGATGATAACACCATAACTTCATCATTCGACGACAAATGAGCTTGCAGGTGCAGACACTCGTTTTCCCAAGTGCTATCCAAGTCCCCCGGATAAAGTTATAAGGTTTCTGGCAGCTTCATGGATGTCGGTTGGTTGGTTCTTAAGTTTAGGGGCTGCGACAACGCGGGCATGTAGCCCCGTGTACTTCGAGTGTGTGTAGAATCTGTCTGATAACCGGTGTTAATTTTGATGACTGTATTAGTGTGTGTTATCTGTTTTTTAATTCAAGTTAGGGCTGCAGACTCATGAATTTTTCAAATAGGCCTAGTTCCTGCGTTTGCCGCCAAACGCTACCGTCGACGACTACTAGTTCAGAACTTAGCTACCAGACGCTACCGCAGTCGGCTCTTGGCAACGAACGTAGGAACCTAAGAGCGTTGTTTACATTCTTAACCTATATAATTTAGCTTCACACAGGTGTAATTAGTGGAAGGTTCTTTAACATGCCATACATCTATGACATGGGACCGCCAGCTTTACTTCCTTTCCGAAGGAAGGCATACTGAGGGATTTTTAACGCTCTTAAACAATCCGACGACTTCGGCCGGATTTGAACCCGCAATCTTTGGCATAGAAGATCAGCATGCTACCGACTACGCCACCGAAGCCGCCTCATGGATGTCTTTAGATTCCAAACGAAGTAGTTACGTAAGAAAGTCAAACTTTTACTTAACTCCTCACAAGCAGATCCGCGACTCCGTAGTTCTGTAATTAGTCTATCTATAATGACGTTAAAAATGGTAACTCTGAATTTGACCCTGCCAGAGAGTTCGGTCTCGTTTCCTTTTACTTCGTCGAACTGGACTTTACGCTTACGTTTCCTCTGCATGTCATATGCATAGCTATTTTAACCGGATTTTTCAATAACGTTTGACCTATAATGATCAAAGGTACTGGGTTTCTTTTGTTGTTCTAGGTATGTTACCAAAGACTGATACAGTTCAACGATCGTACCCAGGTCGATGTTAACAGATTGGAGAGATTTGCTTACTTTGTTGAACCTTTCCAAGAAGTCATTCCAGAGAAGTGACGCACGGAGCCTATAGAATGGACTGCCTGCGCGTGGCCTGGCAGTGCTAGGCGTGGATACTGCAGGCGAGAGAGAGGGGGAACGAGAGGCCTAATTCTAGCTTTGCTGCGCGAAGGGCTGTAAGTTTTGGCAAAATGTAGTAAAAATATTTATTGTAATATTATTTTCGATAAAGCATTTTGATAAGGCAAGCCAGGCTTTTGAGCCTATGTAAAGATTCTGCCACCGGGGCCCCTAGGCTGGCTGGGACCCTAGGCCGGGGCCTTGTAGGCCTAGGCAGAAATCCGGCACTGGTTATATTAGCCCATAGCTCTGGTTTACTATTGCAAGAGTCACTGTAATCGATTCATTATATCAATCAGCTTGATATTATCTAAGTTATGATGATGATGATGCTTGTTGTTTTAAGGGACCTAACATCTTTGTTATAATAATAATAATAACAATAAGAATGTATTTCGGCCGAATGGCCATATTACAAATTATAAATTATCACAATCATAGTAAAATTTACTACCACTACTTATTTATTCTCTACTGTAGTCAATTCATGCAAAGTTTTCACTCTTTTGGAGCACCTCATGAAGTGATATCGATCACATGATGTATTGCACTGAGTACACACACACTGGTCAGTAGGTTAATAACATCTAGGTTATCAGCTCTTAATGGTTTGGGTGAAAATGATGATATTTTTTTTTCGTGTGGTCTCCTCAGAGACCTAGTGCAGGTCTTTCTATTCGACGCCCGTGGGCGACCTGCGCGTCAGGATGAGAGATGGAATTGTTTAAGGTGAATGAAGTTGGAGAATGATGTGAAAGGAAGCGGCCGTGGCCTGTCAGAAGGTACCGTCCCAGCATTTGCTGGTGTTGAAAATGGGGAAACCACGGAAAACCATTTCAAGGACGGCCGACGGTGGGGCTCGAACCCACGCGTCTACCGACTCAGCAGAGAGCTTGGCCCCATGACCTAACACTGCGCTTTAGCCAGCGTAGCCACTACTGTCGGTAAAATGATGATGATGATGATGATGATGATGATGAAATGAAAAGAACAAAACGAAACTACAGTAGAAGTAAAACTAACTACAGCCTTACAACTAACGCATTCAGTAGAAGAAGAGAAGGACACAAGAGAGAAAAGGAAAACATGTAAATCCGTGAAGAACTACTACACAGCCTATTTTCATATATCCTACTTATGTTAATTGCCTCTATCAATATACAAAATTTCAGTTTGATTGCTGTAATAGATTCGCTTTGAGAACTGTCTAAATATTTCGCATGGACGCCATGTTGGATTTTTATATGTATGCCTTAGAGTTATGTACTATTACATGAAAGTTAATATATAGGTGTTTTATTAAAACTTCATTCGCATGATTAGCACACAAGATATAAAAGCAAGGTTTTAAAATTTAGCTCAGCCGCCATCTTGTGATTATGAAAATAATTGAAATAAATTAGATGCCAGTGGATTAAAATGTATATAAGCACTTACCGTACCAAATTTCACTGCGCTCGGATGGTTAACTCGCGCGAAACGTTCATTTGAATATTTCGATTTCGCGTCGCCGCCATGTTGGATTTGTGCTCACCAGGTTATTGAATACGTACCATACGTGAACTTATGTTTATAGCCTCTATACAGATACAAAATTTCAGTTTGATTACTGTCATAAAATAATAGATATTGAGAACCGTCTAAATATTTCGGATGGTCGCCATGTTGGATTTTAATACATGTAGGCCATAGCGTTATGTAGACTACTATTAGATGAGGATTATTGCGTACATTCATTCTTCAAACGTTTATTTCGATCGCATGATTAGAAGACAAGATATAAAACTTAATTTTTAAATTTCGCACAGCCGCCATCTTGAGGTTATGTAAACAATTGAACTAAATTAGATGTCAGTGCATTGCAATTTGTATAGTAACTTGCTGTACCAAGTTTCAATGCCGATCGTTAAGACGCGAGAAAATTCTATTTAAATATTTCTACTTCTCTTGGCCGCCATGTTCGTTTTGTAGTTAACGGGTATTTGAATTTCACATAGGTGAACGTCTAGTAGTGCCCTTTATCACCGTACAAAATTTCAGGGTGATATGATATAGAAATATAGAATGACGGTGAAATATTTCGCACAGCCGCCATGTTGGATTGGTGAGACGTAATAACAACTGAAGGGCACGGTCAGGGTTGGACCAAATAGTACTATGACCTTAGCGAGTTTCATTGAAATCGCTCCAGTCGTTTAGAAGTTATTAGGGGACACACACACACACGCGCGCGGACGCACACTCACACATACGCATACACACACATACACACACGGACAAAAGGTGATGCCATAAGCCTATTTTTTCATAAATGAAAATAGGCTAAAAATGATCTTCCTCGATGATGATGATGATGATGATGATGATGATAATAATTTAATATAAACAAAATGCCGTGATTATGACAAAGCCTTTGTAGCGGACGTAAGGTCCGTTTGGATACCCTGAAAGGTGAAGATCCGAAAAGAAGAAATGGCAGAACGGTCAAATTACGGTACGTAATCTTTTATCTTAACAGTAATTAATCTTGTATGCAAGATTATTTAATACCATCAACGATGTATTATTATTAAGCCCAATCATACGTCTTTCTTTTTTTTTTTCATGGTGCCAAATTTCTTCCCTGTATTTTTCCTGTTTATTCTATGCAAATTACATTCCCTGTGTTCCCTGAGTTTTCCTGAATGTGGTCACTCTGAAAAAAAAACCACAGAAAATGATATTAGCCAGTGACAATTAACATTCCTGCCTTGAGCTGGATCGCCAGCCCTGGCAAGCGGAGGGGATGGGTATCATAAATCTCTCTACTAGCCTACTGCGCACCCCTCTCTATTGAGGGCTGCAAAATACCAGACTTCAAACTGACCATGCCAGCTCGCTACTTGAAAAATACATCACTGGAGAAAAGAAACACGCATGTGACAAATAACCTCATCTGAATGATATGGGTCATGTGGCATGCCTATTGAATGGTCAACGTACATAGGCAACATTGTCTCCCTCGTCGTACTAGCCTGCATGATTGTGTACACCGTAAAACCTCAATAACTGCTGCAATAAAAGACAAACAATCTCGGCAGGACTCGAACTCGATACCCCAGTCTCTTCGCCGGAAAACTCTGAAAGGCAACACACTCACACACGGGGCTTTGATCCTTTGACATACCCGCAAATAACTGCAGCGATACCATACCATGGTGGCGACAGAACCTGGAAATCAGGGCAATCTGGGAAATTTGTATCTCTGGAAATATCAAGGAAATGTCAGGGAATTTCGCAAAGGTGTGGATAAAATCAGGTAAATTTGAACAGGATGTCTACCAAAACCAACTAACAGATTTCCCTGACAATTCCCTGATTTTTTCCAGGATAAATCAGAAATTTCCCTGAGTAACAGTAGGGGTCATAATAAATATATAAAACAGAGTTTGTACTTAAAGAGCGTTTCAAAAAGTGCTTGAACAATAAAGAGTAACATGACAAAGCTGGAAAGACAAAACAAAATGCAGAAATATATATTTTTCTATATTTTGCCAATTTCTAAATTTTTCATCAAGAAAAAGTACCGGTATTGTACTTGCGAGTATTGAAAGTAACTCGTCAATAGTAATGCTCTCAAAAATCATACAGTTACACATTTATATAAGAATACACAGTCTACACATGTAATTTGTGCGCTCTATCTTGCAAGAAACGAGAGCTTGCTGATTTAACGTCAGTACGAACATACATCTACAAAAGTCATAACCAGAATATACTTTGCCCCTGTCAAAATATAAATGCATAATTTCAAATTACTCAAGGTAGGACCTTGCAAAACTAAAATTCCCTGAGTGTCATTAAAATACCCTGATAATTCCATGAGTTTTCCAGAATTTAAAAATTCCCTGAGTATTCCCTGTTTTCCATGTTTTCCATAGTATTAGACACCGTGTAACTTAAAAATAAAAATAAAATAAAAATTGCGTCGAGCGAGTGAGAATTATTTCGCAGCCGTAACCTGACGCAGTGCAAGGAGTCTCCGCGTTTCTTTTAATCTATAAATCATCTCTAAATGAATCTTTAGGCAAGAGGGGAGGTACCATATAAGCAAGATCATATACTAATTAATACATTATCCGCTAAATTATTATCAGCGAATTTTGTGGCAACATCAGGGAAACATCAGGGAAATATCAGGAAAATTTGTCAGGCAAAGTCTGTCGCCAACATTCATACAAACTCACTTACCATCGACGTTACACGTCATACGTCATTCTTCGTGAGACCCTGTCCGCCACAATTATTCCGTTAACTGACAAAAACTCGACCTAAGGGAAATAAATATGCACTCAAATCAACTTGCTTCAGCCTGACCGTGCTACCAAGTCCACCCACCTTAATCGGTGGCCAATTACCCTCACTGAATAATAATAGACGTTACTGAATGCATTTATCAGAAAACCAAATTAACTGAACAAAAATTCATGTCTCTCCTAATTAAATTAATGTTTCCTGTAATTATGATTACCTAGTCAGCCACTTCACAAAAATCCAACACTGTCCGTGATTTTATTTTTAAAACATGTGGCAGGTGTTCAAACCTCCTTACTTATATGCATGTACTGTTGCCCATCCTCAAACCTGCCTGGCGACTAAAAATAACAAACGCGCAACAAAACGCAAAATAAATGAACAAAACAAGGGAGGAAATTACTGGCTCATTACACATGCATAAATAAAACACTCCTACTAACTGCGCTTCGCCATGGATCAAGAACACTATCTATGACAATATCAATCGGTTAAAAAGAAAAAGTAAATCAACTAATTAATAGAATTTACTTTTCAATTACCTATAGTGTCGTCCCCATTATATTTACCCAAACTCTTCCTATTCTCTGCCCGCTCAAGATAAAAGTGTCCTTTCAACTTGACTGCTATATTGTCACTCCGAGCGACACTCGTAATACAACTTAGAAATCCAAGGATAGATATGATCTATTTCTTCAGATTTCAACTAAGTCTACTTGTGGCAAAACAAATCCATTGCATTCTCCGGTTATGTCTCTAGACTTTCGTTGATAAGATCGTGAGAAAATGAAGACGAATTACTGAGGTTCGGACCTCTGCTTATATTTCTAGTTTCATCCATACGTCATGCCCCACGTGACGTCTATTATCTGTTAAAACTTCATAGATTATTAATATCTTTATTCCTGCTTGATGAAAATCATTCAAATTTACACCAGGGCTTCTATATCAGATGTACTTGTTATTACTAGTCCCCAATTTCATAGCTTATGCATCAGTAGCGGCTGGCCCATAAGGACTCCAGGACGGTGTCCTTCCTAGAGAACGAAAAGGGATTTTCATTTTCTCTCGATATTTTAAGTCAAAAATTGAACTCTAATAATGCTAAGAAAATTACATGTAGCTCTATCAATCAGGAAGACTGTGTTTGGTGGTATCACGCTCAGCGCGCAGGAGTTACGGACTCTCGGCCTTACGCCCTAAGATTGTGCCCGGGCGACGGGGTTGAGACGTGAGGGGAGTACGGAGACTGGTGCGCTTTCGGGCTGCCAGAGGGGTAATCTGCGGACGTGGTGTGCGAGCAGTTGTCTTGAAGCCGGGCGGAGTCCTTAACAGCTCTGTAGCACCTGTAAATATGGCATCTCCCCTTGATAGTCTAGACGTCATGCAACAGTATCTACTACTATTGGTTAGTAAGAAAAGTTGTGACTAGCATCAGAAGCCAATAAGAAGTAGATCGTTCAGGGTTGTCAAATGTGGCGTTATTATCATTCTGCTGTCAGCTTCCGCACGGTAAACTTCCATTAGGCAAGCATTGTCGCCTGATCCCAACCCGCTGTGTCACAATAATTGAAGGTTTGACAACAGTGAACAGCAGCAGCATTTCCTCCCAAACCCCTCTATGAGCATGCGCTTAGCCGGGAAATTACTCCATTAGCAAATAAAGTAGATGAATGAATAAAAGAAATCTCCATGGATGCATATAATAAAAATAAAAATTAAATAACAATAATCCATGATGTAGTATCATTATCTTTATCTTTGAACACAAAAAATGCATAATTATATTAAATTGTAGCATCTGAGACCAGGGATCTCGATTCACATTGCAAGGATTAAGCAACACGGACCTCTGATTAGAATCCTGCGGTTAGTGAAGGTTGGCACCACTGAGCTATTTCGCTTTCGTGCTGGAAAGTCTTAAAGCGGTGGTAATATTCAGCAGTTGTTGCAATCTCTGTGTTGGTGATGATTAATCTGTAAGTCATTAAGATTTGTAAGTAGTGTCCTTGTTTAAATTTACCGGTGCGACCGTGGTTTGGAAGTGCTTGTGGCGAAAATGATACTCTCGTGATTTCTCTATCGGTGCTTAATAATAATAATACCGTAATAATAATAATAATAATAATAATAATAATAACAATACGGCATCGTAATTCTTTATAATTCTTGTTACGGCTGTGCTCTAGAGTTGAAACTCAGCGTAATTAAGTATTTCTGCATTTCAAAATGAATTCTATGGACGCTATTTTAAATACTGAAGCGGAAAACTTTCCTTTGAGAGTAAATTAGAACTAAAAAGGTTAGGACCTCCAAAACCTGATTTAGTCATTTCACAGGTTCAGAACCCTTGCAAAAGCAAAGCTGGTTGTACCAGAAAATCGCACATTGTACAATATGCAGACTGGCTGTGCGGATGTGTGGTAAGAAAAGCGTTCTTTTGCTTCACATGCTTGGCTATGAATTCTGGCGATTCCGTGTGGACATCATCTGGTGTTACGGACTTAAAACACTTGAATGATAAAGTTAAGAAACATAAATCTAGTGAAAAGCATATAAACAATGGCACTGAGTTTGCGATGCTAGGTAAGGTAGACATCAGATGTCAGTTAGACAGTGCATATAGACTGAAAATTAAGCAGTTCAATGAGGACATATCTAAAACCCGTTACATACTCAGTAAACTGATCGACTGCATTAAGTTTTATGGAAAATTTGAGCTCGCACTGCGAGGACACGATGAAACCGATTCATCCGACAATCCTGGAATATTTCGTGGGTTGGTTAGTTTAATGGCCGAGTTAGACTCTACTTTGAAAGGGCACATAGAAAAAACAAATAGTCGTGTTTTTCTGGGACTTTCTAAAACCATACAGAACGAGCTTCTCGATTCAATCTATTCCGTGTGCCTTCAGTTGATCAGTGACGAAATATCTCGGACAGAATACTTAGCGATCGAGGCTGACGAAACCACTGACTGTGCTACATTGTATCAGCTTGTTTTTATTGTGCGATATGAACTGAATGGCAAAATTAACGAAAGGTTCGTTAGCTTCGTGCTGTCCAGAGATCATACTGCAGATGGAATTAGTCAAGCTTTATTTACCGAACTAGAGAAATTGAAGGTATACGTTCCCTGAAAAAGTAATAGCTCAGAGCTATGATGGTTCGAGTGTTATGAGCGGGCAACACACAGGTGTACAGGCAAGAATGAAGGTCGTGTATAAAAATGCGCACTTGGTTCATTGTTATGCGCACCATTTGAACTTGATCATCGAGCGTTGTGCAACCCAAAATAAGCAGGTAAAAATATGTTTTAGTAATTTAGGGGGATTTTCTCCTTTTTTTTTCATATCTTCCAAATGAACAGCCATACTAGATGAAATAGTCGAGAAACGGATCCCGGAAAATGCCGCCACTAGATGGAATTTTAGGGCACGATGCGTAAGCACTGTCTTCGTTTACAAAAATGAACTTATTGAGTGTCTAGAGAAGATTGTGGATGATGACAGTAATGACTATTCGACAGCCAGAAAAGCAACAGGTTTGAGAAACATTTTAAAAGATCAGGACTTTCTCTTTTGGCTCGAACATTTTAGTAAAATTATGCCACATGCTGTTATTTTATTCAGTGAACTACAGCACAGGGAAATTGACAGTGTAAAGGCTCTTAAGAACGTGTCTACCTTCAAATCCTCGATTCAGAATATTAGAAATTCTCTCGATCAGTGGGGTACAGAGCATAGCGTGTGTGGTTCAAACCCGGGCATTAGTGAAAAGCGTGCTCGATTTGACAGCAGCAAATGGGTCGTGGCAAAAGAGGTGTGCGACGTAATTTTAACTGGTATTGCCGATCGTTTCGGTTTTAATGAGCATTTATCAGCAGCGAAGCTATTCCAGCCCAGCTTATTTTCAAAATTTAGAGTGTCGTTTCTTGACTCCGAATGTGAAATGATCGCTAAGTTATTCACTTTAAATCCACTTGAACTTAGGCAGGAATTAACAGTTTTATACAGCAGAAATGAGTTTGAAAATGCATCTGGTGCCTTAACACTTCTCTCCTGCATTTGTGAAAACAATCTTGCGCCAGTGTTACCTGGGACAGTAAAACTCTTGCGAATTATATGCACAATTCCCTTGATAACATCAGAGAGTGAAAGGTGCTTTTCAACTTTGAAAAGAATAAAAACCTTTAGTAGGAATACAATGAAAGAAGACCGTCTGTGCGCTTTAGCTATGTGCTCTATTGAGAAGAACCTGTTGGCCACAAATGACTCCAATAAGCTTGTAATAAACCACTTTGCTGAGCAAAAGGAGCGACGAATGGACTTCGTCAACAAGAGAGTCAATTAAGGTAGGTCTATTTACTTGAACATTCTCCTGTCCTAGTAATGTTCTTATCTTTCATAGTTCGTGTATTGCCGACGATGATATATTCTATGGAAAAACATTGTTGAAAGATTTTCTTTTATTTCCTGACATAACGTCATTGCATTCATAACCGTATCCAAACTAAAAACTGTAAAAGTAAAGAGTTGGGCAAGAATTCTCAAACTCTGTCCATGTGTAATAAATGTTACGCTTAATATCCTGCCACGTTATTATTATTATTATTATTATTATTATTACTATTATTCCAGTTTTTAATTTGCAGCTAAATTCACTCTCTGCTAGTAATTTAAGTAATCTATCAGAATAAAAAGCAATTCAACAGGTTAGTATGAATGAAAATGAAACATAATGTGACTAGGGAGGTACATTTTCCTCAAATTCATCTGTTAGCTCGAACAATGAAATTGATTGTTACTGGCACTTTTATATTTCCAAATTTGAATATTAAAAGAAAAAAACTCGTGTTCTATGCCAAATTCAAGTGATAATCCAATATCCACATTTTAACAGCTAACGCTTTAGGCTTGAGTTTGAAGTTATTAAAAGAATAATATTGTAACTTATATTCGATGTTATTGTTACGTGTTAGCCCTGGTAACACGTTCGTTAATTGGACTACAGTGGTTAAAAGCACAACACAGTTTGGCCCTTTAAGGAAATACAAGTTTTATTGCAGGTCTAGCAAGTTACAGTTCACCCCACAATAAACAGATACAAGCAATTAGTATCTCACTCTAGGTCCCCTCTTGTTGGGAACATTTCCCTTTCACTCAGTCATGCAGTTAATCCTACCGTAATGAGGTCCGTGTCCTCGGCTAGAAATACCACAACTCTTCCTCTTCTCAATAAGCCACAGTCTGACACTCACTTGTTCTACCTGCAAACTTCATTGAGTACACACTGTTTCGCTGTCCGCAGGCTAGGGAACAGTTCACTGGGTTTCGCAATCCTCACAGCACTTCACTGCTATAATCCTCTGTCGCACATTGGAACATACTCATTCGCTCAGAAAACACAGTCCTCAAAAACTCACTCCCCTCGCTGGCCAGGTCGCTTATATAGCGGGGCTGGTGACACAATGGATGTTTCTGGAGTGGACCAGGTTTCACGGTTTCTCGAGAGTTCCATCACTAGTTGGGTCACGAACATTCTGGTACTTCCCTTTTGTTCCCGCTGCGCAAGCGGCCGGCCGGGGGTAGCCTCGGGCGGCTGTGAGTCACGCGCAAGGGAATGAAGTAACCTCGCAGCCGTAACATTATTATGCACTGGATAAATCGTTGTTTAAATCGTGTATTCATGCAAGCTGGGATTTGTCAAGTTTTGAGCTCACAAGGATAATGCTATGATGAAAAAAACACATACAAGCTTCCTGGGATTCACGTTTTGCGTTTTCGTCTATACGTAATTTTCACATCAGGTTCGTAGTGTTATTACCCTATGAAATCATAGTTGTAATACCAAATGATAAAAACCTCTGATGAGGGCAGCCTTAGGATCCAACATCAAGAATATTGAGCAATAATGCGATATTTTCATTGCATATAAAAGTAACTCGATTTTACTCTTTTTGTCCTCTATCAAGTTATGAAGAGGTGCGGGACAAAAATACTGTGATCGCCCTCCCAGCTTAAGACTCTGTCGGCCGCCACTGTTAAGCATGCATTGTGTGTATTACTAATTTATCAATGCTGCCATTCTGGTTGGTCATAATTTTGCGGACCTACCTTCCACACACCTCCTGCACAGTGGCGTTTTCTCCAATACCACGGGGTAAGCACCGCTTACCTAGCATATTCTCATAAAAATGAAGTTTATATTATGACTTTCTAAAGCGCGACGAACAGCAAAATCGCCGCTTTGAATGAAGTTCCTCGTTCTCTACCCTAGTTCTTCACGATCGCCCACCACTAATCTGTAGAGAAAGAGCGCGGCTGGTTGCTATGACAACGGCTCGTGTACATCTAAGAGCCTTCTGGCCCGGAAGCGAGATTGCATTTTCTAGTTCACTTTTAGCATTGAAGAAGGATACAGCTTCCTGATTGGCTGTTCCAACGAAACCCAACTGCAGCAAGGGTTGTGATTAGCCAGTTTAGTTTCAGAGTGGAACCTATCAGCAATGTCGTTCTATGTTTAAATAAATGTGTAGAACTCGCGCTTGTTTTGACTTAGTAATTTCTTGAGTTCTATGAATTGTAATGTGCCTAGCAATCGTAGTATGATCCATGCAGTCTAAGCCCTATGTGTTTCCGTTTCTTTTTAAGTAAAGAATCATTACCGGAATGTTTTCATTGATTGATGCCACCTTGCACCACTTATATGCAGTCTTCTCTTTTTTTACCATGAAACCAACCATACTTGACGTCCAAATATGACAATTATTAACTGAGACATGTTTTGAACAGGTTTGCGTGTAATGGATTACACCACGTAATCTATCTCAATAACAAATTCCATGTCCCTTGTGAATTGTGACCTATGTGTACGGTATGTGTTGTGTGGAGATAGACGTGACAGATATCACATACAGTATTGTAAAAAACGATCCAAGTCACTAGTCAATTACGCTCAGAATGCCTGAACACATTACATCATAAGGTATGTCCACACCAAGATGTTTTCGTTAACTTTGTTAATGAACAATGTTCATTAACTTTGGTGTGGACTAGCCTTAATTTTACAAATATTATTTTCTTGTATGGCCATTGGCTGCAATCAATAAAATAAAAATTACGACAATACCACTAAATTTTCGTGTGTGGTACTAATTACAAATTTTGTCTAGAGCTGAGAGTGCGATGTAGCAGTGATTTCGGGTGGGGGAGGGACGAGACTCGTGATATTGCGTGGAATGTTATCAACATTTGTATAGCAGATTTGTAATTTCTTTAATACTGATCTGATTTATGTGGCTGCTCATTTGATTGAATAATTTCACACCTTCTTTTGGAATTTCAAGTCTAATGGGATTGAACAAGGTAAGTAGGCTACTAAAATATATTGATTAAAACAGTTAGTACTAAGATTATATAACATAGCCTGTGTGTTCATTTTCGCTCAACTGAATGTTTTCAAAACTGTTTTATAATTAATTTGTGCATACATTTTTATTTAGATTTCATTAAGAACCCTAAAACACGTGAGGACGAAGTAGGAGAAACTCCACGAAAGATAACTTGTCAGGATGGATTTTGAAATTTGTGTCAAGTACCATACCCTACAAGGCCAATTTCTTTAAGTGCTTTATTCTATGTTATATTTATCTTCAGTCAGGGCACAAAGCCCACGTAATAAAAATAGCCTAGTTGTTGTCTTTTGAAATAGTCTTCTGACTGCATTTTTTGTATATTCAATCCAAACATAACCTACATATAGCGTACCAAAATCGACACTTAGCAACATAATCTTAGTTTGAGTTAGCCTTTTATCTTTTATATTCAATCCAAACATAACCTAATATAGCGTACCAAAATCTACACTTAGCAACATAATCTTAGTTTGAATTAGCCTTTTATCTTTTGACTTCCACAAGTCATATTTCCGTGTGTAATTGAACCACAAATTGTTTATGGAATGTGACCTGAATCCATCCCAATGTGATAAATCCATTATTCACATGTCACTTGGACACGACTTTGCTGTTAGATACGATTTAACACATTTTACAGGGAGCAATGCTATTTGTTAACTAGGAAGTATGATTGACGCTTTGCATGGCACAGTAACTATTACCTGTGTCTGTATTCTGTGGCATTTCTTTCAGGGAGTTGATTCTCATATACTAGAAAGGCTAGTAGGCAGATAAAAAACTTTAAACATTTAATTTCCATCTGTTTCAGTAATGGTTGCGACTGATTGTGGTACCTCCTGCTATTACACAGAAGAGCTATGTAACATCATGGTAATATAGCCTTGTGTACTTGGGTCTGTGTGTATAATGTGTGACATTGTGGTTTGTATTCATATATGTACATGCAATTAAAACTAGGGTAGCAGTGCATGACGTATGACTCCGTCATAACGTTTTTAAAGTAGGAAAATTAACCAAATATCTGGATATAATGTAGTTATAGATGTTTAGTACTCCGCTGTCTATAACCCGCCCGCTGTCCCAAATAGGATCACGACTTATATACATTAAATTCCAGCTGTGTCCGCCATTTTCACCATTGATTATGCACTAATACAATATTGCCAACCCCACATTTACGGTACTACTTCGTATATGCGCGGTACCTTGAAAGAAAACAAAAATTACAATGATTGCAAAGAGTTGCTGAAGCCGTTACAGAGACACCACAATGAATGTGTGATTATTGTTGCGTTTTGCCACTGTAATAATTCACGCTTTTTAATTTCATCGAAACCAATACTGTTCTACATACAAATCAAACCTAACCTGAGGCTTACGGCCCAGACCCCCTTGCTTGTAGTGCAATCAGTATTTTTCGTCCAGACAGTCCCCAAACCTTGCACAGGGGATTCCGGTAAAGTGAAGTTGGCACCATTGCCACATACAAACATTATTTGCAAATGCAAATAATTCACAAATGCCCAATTATTTCTTTTTTCACATAATTACATTGTGTGTGTCGTCTGGTGTATTTTGTACCGGACATGTTGGCAACTACTGACGTCAATGTGTGCACCTCGCGAGTGATCACTGCGGCAGTTTCACATACTAAAAAACATCTGACGAATATGGCTCCGGTTGTTAAATATAACACATATTTACATGATTTAGCACATATATCGGGTGCAAAAGTGATCAAGGATAGTACCTGTAGTTAAAATTGATAATGTCCCCCCAAAAGATAAAATAAGGTATGAAACTGATATATTGTCGAAATTGAAGCGAAAAGGAAAAGAGTGATACGTCGTGCATAATTAATAAACTGAGAATGGAAAGGAGGCAGCTGTGGACTAAAATTAGGAACCTTCCCAGCATTTGCGTGGAGTAGAAGTGGGAAGCACGGAAAACCATTCCTGGGATAGGTTATCGAAGCAAGCTCTTCTCAGTTTTGCCTCACAAGACTATCTGTACCGTACATTAATTCTGAATAAGGTATCACTCTTTTCTTTTTTGCTTTCTTTTTGATAATATATAATTTTCACACCTAATTTCATCTTCTGGGGGGGATATTATCAATTGTAACTACTAACCTTGGTCACTTCGGCACCGACTGCACTGGGTATATGTGCTAAATTATGTAAACACAGTATGTGTTTTTATGTATTGGTCATTTAACAACGGCAGTCATGTTCAACAGCGTATTTAGTACTGTATGTTATACTGTTGCCAAAGCGCACACATTGACGTCACTAGTTGCCAACATATGGGATACAAAATACACCACAACTACTCCCACTCGGTAGCGTTCTCGATTGCTGTGCTCAAGGTTGCAGGATTGAATCCTGGCGCAGTTAGGATTTGAGGGTGCGCAAATGTGAGGGAGCCGTGTCAGTAGATTTACTGGCACGTTAAAGATCGCCTTTGGGGCGAAATTCCAGCACCCGGCGTCTCTAAAAGCCACAGTAGCTAATAATGTTATTGGTTTTATGTCCCTTTTAACTACCCCACTGTGCATGGCTAAAATCAGGGGCGTATATATGGCTAACGCGGCCCTCAGATTAAAACCTTTGTCAAGACCCATTGGATTGGACAAAACCAAGGATAGAATGGTTGGGTTGAGGTGTGACCTTGGCCGCGGGATACTTGCGGGGCACTGTTGACGACACATTAAGCTGTAACCATTGTCAAAAACCATTGGATTGGACGTGTTAGGCTGTAACCATTGTCAAAATCCATTGGTCTATATTCAACAAATTTTACTATTAGAAAAAATATACACTGTAGTTCCGTAAGCGTGGGGTTTGCAATACTGTACTTGATGGTAACTCATGCGCATAATGGCGGACACAGCTGGAGTTTTACTATGTAAGTCGTGATCTAAATAAGGGATGGCAGGTGGGTTATGGGCTGTGGAGGAGTAATCATTTATTACTTCATCATTCCCTGATTTCTTTTTCTTCATTAGAAAAGGTATTTTGGCTAATTTCAGTACTAATTTATCAACAAGTGGTACTTCATTCAGTGTTACCATCATCGCACATTTTTTAATTGCCACCATGGGGTACATCCAAGCATACACGCGAACGCTAATGCACAGAATATAAAGAAAACATGTACGGTATTTAAGAAGAAATCATGTGAAAATTTTGCGGCATCAAAAAATTGTCTATTTTATTGTTAAATAAGTGTACTACTTACAGTGTACATGACTGACACTGCCTGTGAAGTATTTACGGCAAACTTTAGTCATCTGGTTCATTTTGAGGGTTTTATTACGCAGGTCAACTAAATTAACATACACTCGTATAATTTTCTGGGTATGGCGACATTATTTTATTTTTAGTTGTGATCAAAATGATGGACTGAAGATAAAATTCCAATTAGCTGGTGAGAATCCAGACTACCAGCGGAGCACATGCTCTAAGCATGTCTCCTGTCAGCTGGTTCTACTAAACATTTCAATGTGCGAGCTCTCACAGCCACCTGCCAAAAATGGTGGTGTAAACTGTAACCTAGTCCTACCCTAATTGCCACATGGCAAGAATTGCTGATAATGGTCCTCACCTAACTGCCTTACAACGAGAATTATTACCACACTTAGTAATTTCAATGTTTTACCGGTTAAACTGTGTTTCTTAAATCTCACCATATTGGAAAGTTGCACTCTACTCTTCTAAAGCCTTGGTGAGACAAACCCATTGGTCACTTCTAGGTTAGACCACTGTCTGGACGAAAATAACTCCATGTACTATGTGCAAGGAGCTCGGGGGCATAAGCCCCATGTTAGGTTTGTGTTTGTATGTAAAGCCTTATTAACTCAGAGAAAATAACCCACCATTGGATGCTACTAGGTTATACCACTGTCCGGACGAAAATTACTCCTTGTTCTAAGAGCAAGGGGCTCTGGGGCATAAGCCCCATGTTAGGTTTGTGTTAGTATGTAAAGCCTTATGAACACACAGAATCTAACCCACCATTGGTCGCTAGAACGAAAGTTACGCTAGTAGTCGCTCGTTGAGCAAGGTGCTCACACTATCATATGACTTGTTTATATAATACATAGCAACTGATTTCATGCGTTAATGTATTTCCAAATTGAAACAGTAAGAAAGCATCTCACAAAATTTAAACACTTAGAACTAAGGTTTTACAATCTTATGTAAATGGCAAGATATTCTCTTTTTTAAAATCAAATACAGTTAAAACCGTCTCATTCTTATTGGTACCCTGGAATACTCTGGAACTGTCACGTCGTAGCAGTTGGATATTTATGTTCATTGTATTCACATCCACAGTCAGTGTCACTATTTTTGCCCTCAATCTAATCACATGGAGTTTCACCAAACCAAACTAAAAAGGCACAACTTGAATTCATTGTCACTCAATAACTGAACCAAATTTTGATAAGTTTTGAAGAACACTGTTACAACCATGAAACTTTACTGCACAGAAATTAGTGCCAATGTGACTGCTGAGGGAAGGTTTTAATTTCTCCCTTCCTGTATCTTCACAAGGTCATGGAAGCAAGTGACAATGCATCCGTCCTCCCCTCAAAGTGGGAAGGTATACCGACATTCAAGTTCAAAACCACATGATGTTTAAAACACAAGCTAATTTTCAACAGCTGTGAGCATTTCGCTCATATAGTGACCACTAGTGGGTTAAAATGCATGCATTGTTTAAACCTATAGTGTTGTCCAGGGGCACCGAATCCATGGTCGAGGTCTAGCGACCGCTAGACCTGACGAGGGGGTGGGTCTCCCGGTCCTGGGTTCCGTTGGGGGGTTACGGATAGAGGAGGAAAGGGAAGTAGAAGGAAAAGAGGAAAGGAAAGAAGGGAGAGAGAAGGGGAGAACTGTGCGAAATAAGCTGTAAAAACGTAATTATTGGGGTATGGGTCCGGTTTAACAAGGAGGGGGGGGGGTCCCACAGAACGAGAGGGGTGGGTGTCTGCTAGACCTGGAAAAAAAAAAGATTCGGCGCCACTGGTGTTGTCCATGACATCATGGATGCCACCATGTCAGCTCGGAGGTCCGGGTTTGATTCCCGGCTCTTGCAAGATATTTAATTCTGGTCTGAGGGCTGGAACAGGATACACTCAACCTCGAGAGGCAAAACTGAGAAGGGGTGTTTTCGATTCCTACCTCAGCCATCCTGGAAGTGGTTTCGCCACTTCCAATCCAGGCAAATGCCAGGATGGTTCCTAACTTATGGCCACAGCAGCCTTCTTTCCAATCTTCATCTGATTTACAAATACACACTAGTACTGACATCACAATAATACAGGTTATCAAACAAATTCCACATTCACCCAAGTACATCGGTCTACACGACCACGATGTTACAAAGCCCCTAAATCAATCGACAATGACAACTGTATTCTACCTAAAATTCAAGACTAATTGGGGTGGTTTTTGGCTTAAGCATCAGAACAACCATCTTATATAGTATCTCAAAGGGGAGGTCCCATTAGGCATCAACAGCTTGTCTCAATTCTGCCTCCATGGCCTATACATGCAAGAAATGAACATTTTACAAAAATAAAGACATATTAAGCAAATACCGGTACGTACTATTTTATTTCTCTCCTACTCCTGAATCCTTCTCTGAACATTCACCTTAAATATGCTGTATAACAGGAGTCAACATTTTTGGACCAATTATGAAAATGTATAAGAAAAAGAGTACATGTTCATCTATAGCTCCCCAGCAAAACTGGAAAAACCTTAAGTAAGTATTAATATTTTTATATAGAAAAGCAAAGTTTGAGGACTGATGAACAAGATGTCCCTAACTTGAGCAAGGACTTCCTCACAACTTCATGGAAGGTCGTATTTATTTTGGTTACTTTAGGATACAATCTCATGGGTTTGTTTGGCGACATTTTGGAGTTAAATGATGTAAGTTGCAACACCGAATGTGGCATCCATATTTGTTTACATAATTATCTTATATATATTCAGTTGTTTGGGCCACCTATGGACCACTGTGCTTTAGCTGTTGTCTGCCAATTCTGGTGTTTTTGGTGGATTGTTTGGCAGCTGCTTTTTTTGCTGGAATCTTGAGCCTTTCTATTGGAACAGTAATCTTTCTTTATCTTGCATGCCTCGGACCATTTCCTGAATGCGTTGTGGTTAACTTCTGTAATGGATGTGAGGAAAGGCTTGGTTTCAACTGTCAGACGGTAGAGACTCCTGTAATTTATTGTGTCTTGCTGAATATTAAGTTCAGCAAGATCCTTCTCAACTTGTTTGATCCACAAGGACCCAGTGGCTTACCCTTCTTGGCTACCTTGAAGATCTTACAAGACAGACTGTGGTGGTCCATTCTGTACAGGTGGCCGTAGAAAGCCAGGCGTCTCCTTCTGATGGCATCGGTGAGGTTTTCCTGGTGTTTTATAGAGTTCGCAATTTGGTTTGTACCATCGTCTTCCATCTGGCATGACCCTTGGTCCCACAAGAATTTCCTTTCCTGTACCTCGAGTGCCCTTACGGGTGTGTTCTTAGTTAGAAACAGGCACTCAGCTGCGAAGAGGATTGATGGTCTAACTCGGGGCTAGATTTGTGACGGTACACAGTACCGGAACCTCTGATCGGGGGAAAAGTCGAATATACAGTAGGCTATAACATAATTTTTAGAACTGTGGAACGTTAGTCATAAGTCAAGGTCAACTTGGTCTTTGTCTGGACTGTACTTCAAAGTACGTGGAATCTTGGATGCTTCGGAGACAGCACTCCGGTCTGGATACTAACAGCAAGGTGAGAGAGAGAGAGAGAGAGAGAGGAGGCATGTACAAAGAAAACTTTTCTAAACTTTGAACAATTTTATAAACTGTGAGGTAAAACATTTTCAAGCACAGTACCTTTTATAATAAATAATTATTTCAGAAAACGGTGAAGACAAAATTATGAAATAAGAAATAAAAGATTCGTGGTGAACATGTGTGTATTTTCAAACCGACTGTATTTAATTTTTTAAATTACGTAAAATAAAAGTTGAAATAATGTACAATAAGTTACAGTGTTTAAATGGTAGCCTAGTTGGCCTACATTAAAATTTAATATAGGCCAATGGCTATGGTAAGAAAAATTATGCTACAGCGGTCTCAATTTAATTTAAAATTGCAGTCAAATTTATACTCTGTGAGCTGCCTGAAGGGTATTGACATTTGACCGGAAATTCCAATTCAGCCATCACCCCTCTGCCTCTTGACCAATCCATGTTCGCATAGTTGATGTCATAATACTCTGCATTGCAGAAAAGAAAAGTACATAGCCATTGGCTGCATTAATAAAATAATATCACAGCCCACATGCGTCAGTGTCTGGTTAGCTTTGTCACTGGCTTGTACAGTGTGATTACTTGTTATTCTAACCGTTTGGCAACCTTGTACTCTGACCAGATGGCGAGACGAGAACTGTCAATCTCCTATTCTGGCAGCTCAGAGGATAGATGGCTATTTTGCCCGCTGAGTAATTTTTAAAGGTGTTCAGAAAAGCGTAAAAATATCGCTCTTAGAACTCTATATTTCAATATTCCATAAAGCCCCTCCCACTACCACCCGGTAGCCCACGGTAGGCCTACCGAAACCTCATTTTTTACAAATCAAGCATTGGTCTGACTGCTGCATTAGTTTGACATTCATCGAGTAGCCTCCGTGGCTTAGGCGGCAGAACGCCGGCCTCTCACCGCTGGATCCGTGGTTCAAATCCCGGTCACTCCGTGTGAGATCTGTGCTGGACAAAACGGAGGCAGACAGGTTTTTCTCCGGGTACTCCAGTTTTCCCTGTCAAAATTTCATTCCAGCAACACTCTCCACTATCATTTCATTTCATCTGTCCTTCATTTAATCATTGCCCCAGAGGAGTGCGTCAGGCCTCGGCAACCGGCACAGTCCATATCCTCGCCGCTAGATGGGGGCTTCATTCATTCCCTTCCTGACCCGGTCGGAGACTGGATGCAGGCTGTGGATTTTTTCATTTAGTTTGACATTCATCGACTGATGTTTCGAGACTTACAGTTTTTCTGCAAGCGTAGTATGCCTTGTCTAGTTTGATCCTCCTTTGCTCAAGAGCCATTATTTCACTGAAATCTTCCGAGGCCAAATCTTAACTTAGTTAAGATTGTTTTTATTTTTATTGTACTGAATGTCATCACATTGCATCATATTTGCTAATGTGACCTAGGTCAAAAAATAATGCAGAATGAAGCTCTCCCCAGAAATTTGCCAATCTTGCTCCCCTTCAGTTTTATCTCTGTACAGATAGGCTCCCTTAGTCTCACAGGTAGTGGGGGGGGGGGGTCAAAGGACAGCTGTATAGGAGCAAAAAAAGAAAGAATTCAGTGCAGGAGAATATATATACTGTATATAAATAAACCAGGAATTAGATGTATTTAAACCAAGTGAATATTCTTAGAAGATAATCGTGTAACGAAGGATTGAGGAAGTTGCCTATAGAATATAATACCTGTAGTATTAAATATTTTATTTTAAAAAGTGTGGGCTACAGTGGAGAATTGAACCCGATTTTATCAAGATCACCTGGAAATAGCTTGTTAGTAATTTTCACCCCACACTGCGAGGGCACAACGTCCGGTCATCAGAGGTTCGAATTCCGGAGCTGACAATAGCTATCTTAAGTGTTTCTACTCCATCCAAATGCCTCCCGAGGCGTATTTCCCATCCCTGTCCTTAAAAGTTACGCACACTAAGTCATCACAGAAATGCAGGTTGTCAGACAAGATCGACACGCGGCTGCTGACCAAAATGTCCTAAGCCCCTCAAATGAATTGACATCTAATTTTCATCCCCAAATGAAAAGTCCGCCTTACGACCTGTGGTCGCCATCCATATATCAGTAGTGAGGCAGTGGGGAATTAAACATTAGCCACCTCTCATGTAAAACCACTTGAAATCTGGAGATATAGGCTATGATAAAACTAGGCTACTTCGCACTTGGGCAGCAAAAATGAACTATTAAATAGATGCAATGGTGCATGCATTTAACTACATACTACTGGAAATTGATTGAGTTAAAGATACGGAAAAACACACGATACAGTATATAGTAACAAATTACGAAGTTAAAAACGTTAGTTATAACAAGATTATACGAAATTCGGAAAAAGCAAGAGTTAAACATTTTCATTTCGGAACGACATCGCTGATAGGTTCCACCCTGTAACTAATCACATGCCCTGTTTCGTCCGAACGGCCAATCAGGAAGCCGTATCCGTCTGTAATGCTAAAACTGAACTAGAATTTGCAATGTCGCGGCCCGGAACACCACTATGGCCGATGGAGTGGTACACTAAGAACATCAGGTCGTCCTTGATTGGCTAAGACAGGGGGTGTGGCGTTCCAAAGCCACAGGGCTGACGTCAAAACAAGTCACAGGGTCTGCTTCGGTAAGGACAGCTTACCGAGCATGGAACACCAGCACTGCGCGCTTCCCTAGTCTCCACCCTCCATCGCGCGGAGAAAGTTTCTGACCATCAGACCCCACCTTTGATGGGTGCGTTTGTTGCAATTCTGCTTCGTCCGGTATACTCACAACTGTATGTTTTTGAGTGCAATTAGCAAAATTTAGTATATGGTACCGTAACTGGATATTATTGTGTTTTAGTGTATAGTAGAACAAATTACCGTACGGTACGTCATAAATTATCATGTTTAGCGAGTAGTAGCCTGCGTTAATATCCTTTTAGTTTATACTCTTTGGTGCATGGATATTTCAAAATTGAGACTGCACAACAGGGGTGGCAAATACATATTCACTTCACTTCCAATATTTCTATTTCTCGTTGGAGAAATCGCTTGCTTCTAAGAAATTATCTCGATAATTTAGTGAATGCTTTCCTTTGAAATGCATATTTTTCAAATTTTTATATTTGAATCGTGCTTTACGTAATATTTTTTTTGCATCAATGGCAACTTCTTTTCTAATGCAATAAGCAACAACTATTTTTTAAATAATGTGATATGTCTTTAAAATATTATTCAAATTATACGGATGTGCATTTAAAATGATCTATCCTTTAAACCTACTCTTTGAAAATAGGCCTAATTTGAATGATATTCAGAGCAACTTGTCGGGTTGTTGGGCTACTCTGAAGATACCTATGCTGGCCGTGAAAGCCTACGTCAGTGTAATTTGGGAAATATCTGCAAAGAAATATTATCCGAACATGCAATGCAATGTCACAAGGTTATCTACTACTAGTAGCATGTTTATTATTTTAATGTTCACTTAGGTCCCATAATAGAAAAAGTGACAATGAGTCTGACAGACTAGACTTTGTATCATTCTAAATTCTACAAATGCTGAAAAATGCTAGAAAGGCTGGAGGCTTCTCGCTTCGCTCGAAGCCAAAGACACTTGACATGTTAGAAAATTATCTGCATAATACTTATCTTGCTTATCTTGTTTCAAATTACTCGCGAACGGCAAGTGCAAACCAAGGGCAAAGCAAGGTCAAGCGCGCGGGATGCCGCACGCTCACCAGAGCGCGCGGGGACGTGCCCCTTCCATCCAGTCTAAAACACTTCTAGTAGGCGATGTATTGAAGATAGATATATGCTCTCCCGGACTTTTTTGTAGAAATTTTCATGCTGACCAATTCTTACGCTCATAGTGTATTGATATTTTTAACGGTTTGCCCAGCGTTAGCTTAAGAAGCGCACGGATGCCAAGTTTGTTTTCGACTTTTTCACTGAAATCGTTACTGCTTGGCTTCCTTTGATCATACATAAATTATTTTCTACAGAATCTTCCCTCGAGATATCCTTTACAGAATGGTGAAAACCGCATCAAAATCCACCCCGTGGTTCTCGAGATTACCCGTGACATCCAAGAATCGGGGATTTTTGTCTTATACTAACGAAGTAGAGATAGTCGGGGAACACATGCACCTAGCGGTACTATGACGTCACACAAAAAAGAAAGATTGTAGTTTTACGTGACCGTGAATCTTGTGATTATGAGCCACGGGACCTCCTGTTTACGTGGAATCCGAACCATGACGTCACACACCTCAGTGCATCTGGGCACATTTCGTCCCGTCACCGTAACGTAACGCCAGATCCCAGCGTAACGACGAAGTCGACAAGATCATTAAAATGATAAAATAATAATGTTATTGTTTTTACGTCCCTGTTAACTACTGAAGCTTTAAGAGACGCAGGGGTGCCGGAATTTTGCCCCGAAGGGAATCTTTAACGTGCCAGTAAATCTACTTACACGCCTCCTTCGCATTTACGCACCCTCAAATTGCGACTGGCTGCGCCGGGATTCCATCCCGCTATCTTGATTGAGCTCAGCAGGCGAGAACGGTGCCGCTGAGCCACGCAGCCAGTCATAATAGAAAATTTACGGGTAATAACCTGAACATTTAGCTCCTTAGACCAAGAAATGCGAACAACAAAAGCACAAACTGCCACACTGTTCAAATGACACACGATCAGAAAAGCTCGCCAACCCTGCTGAATAATTTACTCCGCCCTTAATACAGCTACATGGATTGGCATGCCTGAAATTGAAAAGGGAATAATGACCTGTGTTGCATTACAATTTCTTCATTTTTTTAATGTGAAGGTCTCATAATTATGTGTGTACGGTTGAGTAGTTGTTGCTACTTCAGATATCAACCTCTACATTGAAAAGGGCGTCGCTAGAACCAAGTGCTGAAGTTGCTCTATGGTTTAAGCCAATACTTTCAGTCTTCTTCACAGCTTACCCTCGAAAAATTTCCACGCCACGCCACTGCTCCTGCATGACGTAGCGTACATCGTGTACTGCTAGAGGGGCAACTGCTACTATGCATTCTGCTGAGCAATGTTGCCGGATCTCGTACAGGGACATCACTAATCATCAAATATATCGTAAGCGTTCCACTTGTAACCTAAATTTGGAGTCCCCCATGACAGTTTAATTTAGGCTATTATCTTTCTATAAGTTGAAGCCTCCGTGGCTTAGGCGGCAGCACGCCGGCCTCTCACCACTGGGTACGTGGTTCAAATCCCGGTCACTCCATGTGAGATCTGTGCTGGACAAAACGGAGGCAGACAGGTTTTTCTCCGGGTACTCCGGTTTTCCCTGTCAAAATTTCATTCCAGCAAAACTCTCCACTATCATTTCATTTCATCTGTCATTCATTTAATCATTGCCCCAGAGGAGTGCGTCAGGCCTCGGCAGCCGGCACAGTTCATATCATCGCCGCTAGATGGGGGCTTCATTCATTCCATTCCTGACCCGGTCGGAGACTGGAAGCAGGCTGTGGATTTTCATTTCATCTTTCTATAAGTTATCGTGTTGGCAACGTGACCAATTGCATTGGTCCGTCTGCAAAAGACGCAGTGTTACTATATTATTATTATTATTACCGTTATTGTATTCTCATTATTGTGCCTGGTGGCAGACTGTTTTAGTGGTAGTATTTTGTTGTTGGTAGAACATTAGTATTTTCTTCGTTAGTAGAATTTTAGTATTTGGCTGTTAGTAGAAGGTTAGTATTTTTGTTAAGAGAATTGCTCTATTACTTTATTCTGAAGGGGAATAGCAGCCTTTCAGAATAAATCAATTCTTTAGTTTGATAGACTGTGAAGATGTTGATAACATTAGCCAACTAATGGCTACACTGCGTTCTGCTGCACGGCTGAAAGCAACGGGAAACTACAGCCCTAATGCTATTCCTGAGGATATGCACCTCTCTATGCATAATTACATGTGATGATGGCCTCCTCTCCTGTAAAATTTAAAGTGGGAGTGAAGATTCGAGGAGAAATAATTTCAACTCGGAGATTTGCTGATGACATCGTCATCTTGGCCGACACGCCAGAGTATTTGAATGAGTGTTTGAATGGTATGGACTCCGTCTTGAGGAAAGAATTCATGATGAAAATTAATAAATGTAAAACAAAAATATTGGAATGCAGCCGAAATAAATCAGAAACCTCTTCTTCTTCTTTCTTCTGAATTTGGCCGCCTGTGGACCGCATGGAACCTAAGGCTTTCTGGTTAATCTCCTCTTCTCTTCCCAAAACCTCTTCATTCGTTCACTTCTGATCTTTCGCTCCTCCTTGGATATTACCAGTTTGGCTCTAATTTTAGGTGTTTTCTCCTCGAACATCTTGATGTTGTCAATTCGGTTTCTGAACTCTTTTCGGTTGTGGATCACATCCACTGTGAGTCCACTTTCCTTGGCGTCTCTTTTAACCTCTTCTACCCACTTAGTTGTACCCTTCAGCTCTGTAATATACTTGAATATCCTCTTAGTCAGTCGGTTCTCGTCCATTCTCACCAAATGTCCGTAGAATTTCAACCTTCGCTTCCGCATTGTGACAGTAATTTTTTCAGTATGTTTATAGAGGTCATCATTTCTTCTGTTCTTCCATGTCCCGTCAGCAGTTTTCTGTGGTCCTAAAATTTTCCGCAAAATTTTCCTCTCCTTTTTTTCCAGTTCCTGAAGATCCCCTTTTTTATTCAGTGTCAAGCACTCCGAGGCGTACAGACCCTCTGGCTTTACTACTGTGCTATAGTGTCCGAGTTTTGCCTTGTAGGATATTGCTCGTTTGTTGTATCTGTTCTGGGTTAACCTATAAGCCAAATCCAATTTTCTAGCTCTTGCCCTATTTGCTTCTTTATCCAGCCCATTGGGTTCTATCCATTCACCTAGATATTTAAACTTCTCAGTTCTTTTGACAATCCCATGTTTCACTTTTATGTGTCTCTCTCCAAGGTGTCTGTATTCCATGTATTCTGTCTTTTCATAGGAGACTTTAAGACCCGTTTTCTCAGCGATTTCGTGCAGAGTATCCAGCATTTTTGGGCATCATCTCGGCTTTGGGCTAAGAGGGCAAGATCATCAGCAAAAGCCAAACATTTAATTTCCAGGTTCTGTCCTTTCCTTCCCAGATGTATCCCCCTTACTCCTTTCATGTCCAAAGCTTCCTCCCAGGTTCTCATGATTTTCTCCAGAACAATGTTGAAGAGGATAGGTGATAAGCCATCTCCTTGTCTGACCCCTGTTTTTATATCAAAAGGATCAGAGATTTCTCCGAAGAACTTCACTTTTGACATGGTATCCGTTAGAGTTTGTTTGATTATTTCTCTCGTCTTCCTGTCAATTCCGAACTCCTCTAGGGTGTTAAATAAAGTCTGCCTGTCAATTGAGTCGTATGCCTTCTTGAAGTCAACGAATATTACTACAGTGTTCTGGCTTCTCAAAGCTCTTGATCTGAGGATGCTCTTGAGGTTGAATATTTGTTCTGCGCACGATCTCCCCTTTCTAAAGCCAGCTTGATATTCACCTATGAGGTGGTCTGCTTGTTTTTCAACTCTGTTCAGCAGTACTTTGGAGAGTATCTTGTATGCGACTGGAAGTAGAGAGATTCCTCTGTAGTTGTCGATGTTCGCCCGATGACCTTTCTTGTGAAGTGGGTGTACAAGGGCACATTTCCAGTCTTTCGGGATCATTTCAGTTTTCCAGATTTCTTCTATGATGCCGTGTATTTTTTCTGCAGCCATTTCTCCTCCGAACTTCCACATTTCTGCAGCGATGCCATCTTCGCCTGGTGCTTTGTTGTTTTTAAGCTCGTTTATTATGCGCTTTACCTCATCTAAACTTAGTGGGTTGGAATCCGGGTTCTCATAGGATGGATTCTGAGTATTCAATCTTTCCACAGGTTCTTCACAGTTCAGCAGCACTTTGAAATAGTCGGCCAAAAGTTGACAGTTTTCCTTGTCGTTCGTAGCTATACTACCATCTTTCCGTTTGAAGCACAGGCTTTGTGACTGATATCCCTGTAGTTCCTCTTTGAAGGTAATGTAAAACTGTCACGTGTTGTTTTTTCGAAAATCTTCTTCTATCTTTCCCACCCTACTTCTGTCGTAGTTCCTCTTCTCTGATCTTATGATCATAGCAGTTCTCTTCCTTACTTCCCTGAAATCTTTCCACCTCTCCTCGGTCTTGTTGGAATGCCATCTCTTCCAGCCTAGTAGCCTTTTGTCAAGAGCTTCGTCACACTTTTCATTCCACCACCTATGTTTTCGTTTCCTCGCTGGATTTCCCAAGCCTTCAGCTGCTTTGGTCATTGCTTCTCTGATCTCTTCCCAGCTGTTCATGTTCAGCTTTGATAGGTTTTCGCAGTATTTTTCCTTGTTCTGTTTCAGAGTCTCCGTATTAATTCTGGGCTTCCTGTTGGTTCTCGGTTTGGGCTTGTTTGGCTGGAATTTTACTTTAATCTCCGAGAGGTAGTGATCCGAGTCGATGTTTAGGCTTTTCCTTACTTTAACATTCAGGATTTCCTTTCGGTTTTTGGTCGTTATTGCGACATGGTCGATCTGGAACTCTCCCAGCATTGTTTTAGGAGATACCCAGGTTTTCTTCTTACTCGGGAGTGCCTTGAAGTATGTGGACATGAGTTTCAGGTTGAAATGTCTGCAAAACCCGATTAGTCTTTCTCCATTTCTGTTCGTTCTTTTATTCTGGATAGTCCCCCACAATTTTTCTATACCTTCTCTCTTTGCCTATCTGGGCATTGAAATCGCCAACCAAAACTTTTACGTGATGTTGTGGAATTTTGGAAGTTGTGTCTTCGAGAGTTTGCCAAAAGTTTTCCACTTTCTCAGGATTTTTCTTGTTATCTTTATTAATAGGGGTGTGTGCGTTGATAATTGTATATGCTTTATTTCCAGATCTAAAGGAGAGAAGAGAAATTCTCTCGGATGGTGAGGTGAAGTTGATGATGGACTCAGTGATGTTCCTCTTAACTCCGGTGTGGTAGCTATGTAGAGATGAAACGATTAGCTCAGGACAGGGAGGCATGGAAAGCTGCAACAAACCATTCAAAAAACTGAAGACTCAAACAACAACAAATATAATTTTTGGTTACCATTATAAATTCTTGGTTATGTGTTTGCAATATTAATTTGTGATGAACGAGTTTCTTCATTGAATATGGCTACTGCGCTCTTATTAAATAGGGTCCGCGGTGCCTGTAAGTGCTCTATGGTTGACCCACCTTGAGTTCCAAGTTGCACATGCCTGGTCTAAAACCAAGGTGACTGGAGAATCAGGATGTCATCGCACAGTGGGTGGCAGTTGCCCTTGAATTCGTGCCATTCTCTGAGACCAATTGCTGGATTAAATTAGAGTGCCAAATCCCCTCCAGGGACGTAGGCGACCTGAATTAGAGCCCTTGTCTTTATCAAGGGATCACTAACCAGGCATCCCGAGCCGGAGTTTACGTGTGGTAGGGGGGCCAGTTCCTTTCCACTCCTCCTCCTCCTCCTCCTGCCGTAGCATCCGGCAGGTTCCCATTTTGTATCACGAGGCTGGGAGACCCCGTACCAGACCATACCAAGATTTTTAAATTCTTGGCAGAGCCGGGGATCGAACCTGGTACCACAGGGGTGACAGCCAACAATGCTAGCCATTGCGCCACGAGGTGGTCAATTGCTAGATTAGTTGGAGTAAATTGTACTGATCAGGATAGCTCAGTTCGAATCAGCCGTCCTCTGGTTCTCTATTCTCCATTTGCCCATCTAATAGATAAAGGTCTCTTCCTTTCCAAATTCGTGTGTTACTGTCCCAAACATGGAGGCTTATTAAGCTACAGTAAGGGGTGCGATGGAGCAGTGGTCAAGCCGCCTGCCTCTCACCAAGGTGGACCGAGTTCCATTCCCGGTCAATGCATATGCTATTTTCGAAGTGAAATATCATCTCCTGTGATTCAGATTCCACGTGCAAGTGAAGGTCAGGACTCATGATCGCGAGATAAATGGTCACGTAAAACTACAAGCTTAGTCTACTTCCTTAAGCTACAGTGTGACGTCATTGGTTTATATCATAAAGAATGCCAATCTAATTTGCTATTCATAACTCAATGTCATGATATTCATTGTTGTTTTTAATTCATTTAAGGGGCTTGGTACATCTTGATCATCAATCCCATGTGCTTGGGTGTTCAATTAGTTCGATAACCTGTGTTTCTGCGCTAACTGTAGTAGTGTGTGAACTATAATTATTAACGTCAGAAATATGGTAGCTGCCCCGTGACTTGAACTGAGGTACTTTAAAGGTATATGCCTGGGGGGAGAATAAGAAAAACGGGAATAAACCACACTGAGTATGGCCGCTGTTAGCGCCGAGACACAAACATGCTGGACATGCTGCACTTTCCCTTCGTAGTAATTGTGAACAATTTAACACGGACGGCTCGGCAACGCCGCGAGGATCATCATCTCGGTACAGAAATAGGTTAAGAAGGTAGGACACTTGCAGCTTAACGTCACCGTCAATCTCCGAACAACCGGATGTGACATTCCGCCTCGCATATCTCGTTGTTTTGTTGTTGCTTAGTTTGAGGGGTTGGTCACCGTGGTCATTTAACCCCGTATATTTGGGTATGTGTACCATTAGTATGATAAGTTGTTTTATGGTGGTGTCTGTGGTGGTACTTGTAATTTAGGTGAGGATGGAGAAGGAGGTGGCCGTGGCCTTAAGTTGGGACCAATCTGCTATTTGCCTGGAGTAGAAGTGGGACACCACGGAAAGCTACTTCCAGGATGGCTGAGGCGGGAATCGAAAGCTCCTCTTCTCATTTTTACCTCTCGAGGTTGAGTGTACCCCGTTCCAGTCCTCAGACCAAAATTAAATTTCTTGGCAGAGCCGGGAATCGAACCCGGACCTCCTCCTGGGCGACAGTCAAGATTGCTAGCCACTACACCACGATGTGGACTCGAATATCTCAGATGTTTGTGCTTTAACCGAGAACTCAGAAATAGGCTTGTATCTGTTTCGCATTTATGATGGGAGTCAAGAGCAGGAAGGATGGAGTTGTTCTTGTTTTTTCATTTAGTTAGCTGCCACCCCGGAGGTCCTGGGTTCAATTCCCGGCTCTGCCACGAAATTTGACAAGTGGTATGAGGACTGAAACGGGGTCTACTCAGCCTCGGGTGGTCCAACTGAGTAGAGGGGGTTCGATTCCCACCTCAGCCATCCTCGAAGTGGTTTTCCATGGTTTCCCACTTCGTCTTAGGGCAAATGCCGGGATGGTACCTTCTTCAAGGCCACGACCGCCTCCTTCCCTCTTCCTTGCCTATGCATCCTAATCTTCCACTCCCTTCCCACATGAGGCCCCTGTTCGCTTTGCAGGTGAGGCCGCCTGGGCGAGGTGCCAATCCCACTTCACCAGTTATATCCACTCCGATTAGATGTTCTCAGCTCTAGGACACTGCCCGTAGAGGCGGTAATGGTGAGTTCCCTCGCTGAGTCCGTGGGTTCCACCAACCTGGAGGGTAAACGACTAAGAAAAGAAGAAAAGGATATCCTGGCTATCAGCCTGGTAAACTTGGGTGCTTCTAGAATTAGTCTCATAACCTATATTATTGTGTCGTGTACCGGTGTACTCATCATGGTATGGCCGTTGACAAGTGGCCGCTGCCAGAAGGGATCTCTCCTTCTGGCTGGGAGTCCCGAGAACCTCGGGTACGTCGTCCGTGTTTTATTATTATTATTATTATTATTATTATTATGGCTATGTGATAACTGCTCTTCATATCGACAGTAGTGTGTGAATTAGTAATTGAGGCTAATATTGGGAAGGAGGTAGCTGTGGCATTATCTTAGGAGCCATCCCGGCATTTACCTGGAGTAGAAGTGAGAAACCACGGAAAACCACTTCTAGGAGGGCTGTGATGGGAATCGGATCCACCTCTTGTCAGTTTTACATCACGAGGCTAAATGGACCCCATTACATCCCACAGGCCAACCCACAAATCAGATTTAAACCCCTTAGCAGAGCCTAGAATCCCACACAAACCTTTGGGATTGGAGTCTCATTTATGCCCCCTGAGATCTCAGAAGACATCAGAGGAAGCTGGAGAGAGGAAAGTTTGCATGGAACGCAACTAGGAGTGAAAATGGCGGACAAGCATACCCGTTATTTATGGAGCTCTAACAAAGTGGTACAGGGTCACACGTCCTGACACGTTCTGACGCGGAAGTAAGTGACAGCATTGCTAGAAGCGGAATATCAAGATGGTAGCGTGGCCGAGCGGTCTAAGGCGCTGGTTTTAGGCACCAGTCCGAAAGGGCGTGGGTTCGAATCCCACCGCTGCCAAAGATTTTATTTTGAGGAAATGACTATGTAATTCCCTTCAGCATTCAATATTACCATATCGAAGTGAATAATGTTTCCTATAATCTTCATTCACGATCAATAGCTTCAACTCTTCTATGGCAGGGCTTATTAGATTTGTATTTTCGAGGGGACAACGTAGCCTACTCATGTACTCAGTGGTGGACTAAAGGTGAAGTGGGGGCAAAAATGAAAAGTCATTGTTGTTCTTGTTGCTGTTAATTCATCTTGGTCATCAGCCCCATGTAGTTGGGTGTGTGTGTGTGATTTGACCGTGTCTAATAACCTGTATTGCTCTGATTACTGTGTAAGTGAGTGTAACTACAGTATATTAGGGGCAGGGATGAGTGCTGTTGATTATTTTAGGGGCTTTGTGACTTCGTGGTTATGTAGCCCCGTGTACTTGGGTGTGTGAAGACTTTGTCTGATAACCTGTGTCACTGTGATGTCTGTACTAGTGTGTGTATTTTTTCTAACTCAGGTAGAATTTGGGTAGCTAGCGGCCTTGGCCTTAAATTAGGTACCATCCAGTAAATTTGCCTAGAGTAGAAATGGGAAACCACGGAAAACCACTTCCAGGATGGCTGAGGTAGGAATCGAACCTAGCTCTTCTCAGTTTTTCCTCACGAGGCTGAGTGTACCCCGTTCCAGCCCTCAGACCAGAATTAAATTTCTTGGCAGAGTCGGGAATCAAACCCGGGCCTCCGCGGTGACAGCCAAGAATGCTAACCACTACGCACCACGCCGGACTCCTCTCTGTCATCTTCTCTGTCGATCTCCCTTGGGCAATTCTTGTTCTCTTCCGACCCCGACTGTATTAGGGTATCCGAGACCTAGGGTATTCTTCATTTCACCCCATGGCTTATCATTCCTGATATTCTTACCCACATTCTTCGAAGGGTTGGAGCTTATTTTTCTTTCATGGTATATCCTCCCTTCTGTACAAGACCTAAAGAAGATAGGATGTGTATAGCCCCCAGCACATATGGTGCACCCCCAATAGTGCTACACCCTCAAGGGCTCACAGCTGGTCGGCTAAGAAGTTGGTGATTCGGAGGGATTCCTGAGCTGGGTTCGTTTTCACCTTTGGGGAATATGTTATAGGAGGATGCACTATGTGCCTATTTTCAACAAATCAAGACCTGGATCTAGGTAGTATCGCAGGGTCCTATAACAGTCTAATAGACTGGGCAACAGCCAAAATGGGTAGGTGCCTTACTGTGGCAGATGGCTTAATTGGCCTGGGATAGAAATGAAAATATTTCCAGAATCCATATAATACACTATTTCTATAAGTCATTTCAACCTCAGTCAGTTCGCTCCAGTTACAACGATAATTCATTCCAACCTCAGTTACAACTTCCAATAACAGATGTCGCACATGACGTCATGCAGACTAAGCTGTATCTGAAGGTCACCTTGCCAGTAGTGACGAGCCGGGTGACATGACAACACTGCTGAGTGGCGATACTCTACTAAGATAAGTAAACATTACAAATAGAATTTCTAGTACATGCTATTTTTGTTAATTTTATTTATTTATTTATTATATTGTGTTATTCAAAATTATTGTATACACGTGCATATACACCTTTTTTTATTTAGTCGATTTACCCTCTAGGTTGGTGGTTCCCACGGGCTCAGCGAGGGAACTCACCACTACTGCCTCTATGGGCAGTGTCCAGGAGCTTGGAACATCTGGTTAGGATGGATACAACTGGGGAGGTGTGATCAGCACTTCGCCCAGGCGGACTCACCTGCAAAGCGAACAGGGGCCTCATGAGGGATGGAAAGGGATGGAAGATTGGGATGGATAGTCTAGGAAGAGGGAAGGAGGAGGCCGTGGCCTGACAGTAGGTACTGTACCCGAAATTACCTACCATCAGCTTGCTGAAATTCCACGAAGATCACTGGATCGTAGAACCTGAAAAGCCCCGGCTGAAACCCCCCAAATACTACCAGCAAGAGATGGGGATAATAGGGCACAGGAAAACCTAACCAGGCAACGTTAAGAAACACCATGGCCAAACGCTAAAAAGCAACAGCTCAAAGAACACGAGGTCTACACAGAAGTGTGATCTCAGGCGTAGAAACACCTAGAAATACCCAGCAATGGCTTTCTTAACGTGACCTCCATACACTTCTATAAATCACCACGATGTCGAATTAAAAGTAAATGAAAATCTTTTATTCACAAAACTGACATAGCCTTCAGTATGAAAATCTGACGAACATTAATCAACTCGACATTGGTCGAGAATAAATTACACAAAAACAAAGATACATCCATCACAAGAATGGGCTGCAAAATCCCATTAAAAATACTTTGATCCAAACAAACTAATATTAAATCAAGTATCAGAATGGTCTCGTTCCAGTGGGTAATTTCCTTACTATGCACATTGATAATAACCCTGAAAAAGAATATACATATACCGTATACAAATGGTTTTAAAACCTCTCCGAGTGTTATAGCAATAGACGAAGACTCTACAGTACACCCTCCATAAGTGTAACTTGAATAAATCATTAGTGGTTTCGAGGTAGTAATATCATAAATGATTGGAGTCCCTTGGACCCAACAATATCTTGTGAGAATAAGCAAGAAAAATCAAATTCATTCGACATTAATCTGAGAATTCATCAAAGGGGTGATTATGTAGCTACTAGCATTGTAATTAAATTCAGAACTTGGATGATAAAGATCATTACATAAATTATACGTGCTCGTGTCTAGGAGTACACGTTTCCTTATATTACACTACTGCAATCAAGTTCGATAATTGTAAATCTATGATTGTTTCAAGTCACACCTGACTTATTCACCTTCCATTCAGCAATGGATTTTATCATAATTATTTCCAACATCAATTAATTCTTATTATTATTCAACGGTGCCAAAACATGGTCTTACCCACACGATAAATCTACTCCTCTGAGTATTGATTATTTCAAAATTGCCTTTTCTACATTTGTAATCATAAGTCACCCTCACTGGTGATATGAATGCTTTCATCAACAATATACTTCAATAATTACAGCTTGCTTGATATTTGCGTTTCTAGAGTTATACAGGATGTTATACTTCAAATAGAGTGTCAAAAAAATGTTATCTCTCATTTTACAACTGATTATTAGGCTTATAGTTAATGCTTTTACAATAGTTTATTACAATCTCATGTCTATTAAAGAACATGCCTCCACATTCGATTATCTGAGATTCACGTCGAAGAAAAGATCGTAAATGCTGTTCAGAATGTTTTATTAGACTATAATCCGCATTGACAAGTCTGAAAAATACCATATATGAAATGGACTTCTATCAGCTCAAAATTAACATGACAATCGTGCGTCATAACAATAAATTCAATAGGATCAAGATTTTCAAGCGTAAAAAGAAATATTCCTTCTCGATTGGACTATGGAAAATAATATAGGGTCTCTACACCACCAACGAGGGTGATCGAAACGATGAACACCAAATCGTCGATTAGAGAACCCTACTGTCTCCACAATGCACCAAAACTGGAAATCTCACTTAGCAAAAGCACAAATAAATCCTATCAGGCCAAGAGTGAGCTCAAAATCGTCTCAACTCTCTAACACAACGAAGAAAAAGGTTCAAACGAACATTAACAACTCTTCAACTAACAATAATAATGATCCCTATAAAGCAGATCCGTTGATAAACGCGAATACGAATAAACGTGGCAAGAAGAAGAAAAATAAACCACGATAGAGATTCAAAATCACTATAATATAAACTTCCCTAAGTCGATTCTCTTCACTACGACAAAAATGTTCCCATATAATTACCATGAGTTATCATGACTTGTGTAAAACACACTACACAATGGATGCATTCTTTTAAAAAGAATCAAAATCCAGCCGTGAATGGGACCAGCCAAGAGTAAAACGTCAAGTCTAAGTCCTTCCCATCGACTATACTAAGAAAAAGAAAATATGACAGTTACTCAATCATTATAATATTCATGCATTACCACTACTGACGGGTGTAAATTTGCTGTACCTTATCGCCAGACGATGATGGAATCGAAAGCAATGATATGCCTCCCATATCCAGTCTTCCTTTATACGTAGAAATGCCCTGGGTCCTCCTGGAATGTCGATGGAATCGAACCCTGGATTGCCAATCCCAGACGCTCGGGTTCCAGACAGCCACACGAACATCACCGGTTGTTACCGCGCTCCACGTATTGACGATATCGTTCCGAGTAAAAGACTCATCACAGAGTAGTAGCATTCGCCCGAAGCGATAATTGCATCCTACTGTCATCATGTCATAATGGATTGACATGGTGGAAGAAAATTTAGCACTAGCGATGACGCTGTTAAAAAGTCAGTGTCCATTCCGTAGAATGCATAGTGCGTTGCCTACATCACAGTATTCATGTACAAATGTTTACTCAGCCATAGCTATAATGTATACGTGCATTATATCCCTTCCTCCCGACACCTTGTCGGTTATCATGCCAGAGACATGAAAGGAATGAGTGAAATAGTTCATCTAGTGCTCAAGTGTCACAACACTTGTATCCAAAGAAATAGCACGATACTGAAGTGAAAAGTCTACTGCGAGAATCACTGTACACTCGGCAGAGTTAATGTTGCTCGTTGTAAAGCGCTTGCCTGAATGTGAATGTAGCATGAATAAACTTGCACGTTACATGGCACATATTCAGCGTGAAAATATCACTCATTACTGATATGCCTATGTTAGAGTTTTTCGTCACACAACTCCAACATCCTAACGATGGCCTCACACATATGTCAAGAGCACCTTGTACTACGCGATATGTATTAATATTCCCGCTCGTTGGTCGTACTGCTCTGGGCAGATATATATCAAAATCTGGCTGGATCGAGCAGCCCGCATACTGACGAAGGTAATCATCCCCTCCCCAGCGGTGCGTATATCGATAAATCAAAGCGTTGGCGCATGGTCAACATAGCTGTCATATATCATGAAGTCTTTCCAAAGAAATCAACTCTTCAAAGCCAGTGCAATGTCAATACATCTTGGGTAAAATGCTGGAAAAAAACTTCTCTTCCTCGTTATTATAGATGAGATGATCTTTCAATATTTAATCAATAAGTTGGAGATCTGCGCGGCGCACATGTTCCGAATGTTACAATGGCGACAGGCAGCTCGGAGAACTTCGGCTCTGCTCGGCTCGGGCCAGCCTCACAGAATCCGTCAGCTATCACGCCGTAAGCTCGCCGGTAATGCGCTGTATGTTAATACAAAACCCATCCTACAGCTCAGTGCTGCAACAAACGCTTCAGAGAAATGGTACAGTACCATCCCGGCATTTGCCCGAAGACGAAGTGGGAAACCACGGAAAACCCTTCGAGGATGGCTGAGGTGGGAATCGAACCCCCTCTACTCATTTGGACCACCCGTGGCTGAGTAGACCCCGTTCCAGTCCTCATACCACTTTTCAAATTTCGTGGCAGAGCCGGGAATCGAACCCAGGACCTCCGGGGCGGCAGCTAACCATGCTGACCGCTACGCTACGGAGGCGACGCATATACACCTTTACTCACGTAATTCATAAAACCTTCAAACCTAACGTATAACGAGATTCAAATTGCGAATCGTATTATTATTCTAGGTCTACATGTTCAATAGTAGCTTAAATACGAAGTACGTCCATAAAGTAAGTTTCGTTTGGTAATAACATTAAATTGTGTACAGATACAGAAAAATTATTTATTGCACAAAATTCTACAACCCTTAAACTACTTTTCCACATAACTGCCGAAATGTTGCAGGCATTTGTCGTAGCGTGGCACGAGATTTTGTATACCTTCTTCATAGACGTGTGCCGCCTGTGTCTTCAACCAGTTGTACGTTCCGCTGCAGCGCAGTTCCGCATATGCGCGGTAGACGCTCTGTATCAAGGAGAAGAAACGTGCGCCATTTGGAGAGCGCTGTCAGCCACGTACGCGTTGTTGTGCATGTTTACTCGTACAATGTCGGTGTTGATTGAAAATCCCGCCGCTTATGAAATCAGATCGGTGATTCGTTTTCTGAATGCTAGGAAAGTGAAACCAATTGAAATTTCTCGGCAAATTTGCGAAGTGTATGGATAAAATGCGATGAGTGATTCAATGGTGAGAAGATGGGTCCGACAGTTCAATGAAGGGCGTAGTGAAGTGCACGATGAAGAACGAAGTGGGCGTCCAACTTTGGTTACAGAAGAACTGGTTCACGCGATTGATGACAAGATCCGGGAAAACCGCAGGTTTACAATTAGTGCTCTCGCTATGGAATTTCCCCAAATCTCACGATTACTAATTCATGAAATTGTTACCGAAAAACTGAACTTTCGTAAACTTTGCCGACGTTGGGTACCAAAGATTCTTACGGAGCAACACAAAACAAAACGGATGGGTAGTGCACTTCAGTTTTTGACCCGTTACAATGAAGGCAGCAAAGAATTTCTGACACAGAGAGTCACAGGAGATGAAACTTGGGTTTCTTACGACACCCCTGAAAGGAAGCGGCAATCAATGGAATGGAGGCACACTTCATTCCCAGCAAAGGTTAAGCCGAAACAAATCTTGACACCTCGGAAAATGATGTGCACAGTGTTCTGGGACTGGAAAGGCATCTTACTCATTGATTTCTTACCGCGTGGTCAAACAATCAACGCAGATGCTTACTGCGAGTCACTTAGGAAATTGCGCCGCGCAATACAGAATAAGCGCCGAGGGTTGCTGTCAAAAGGTGTTGTTTTTCTTTACGACAACGCACGAACACACACTGCAAATGTGACGAAAAATCTCCTACAGGGATTTGGCTGGGACGTGTTTGACCATCCTCCGTACAGCCCTGACCTCGCTCCTAGCGACTTTCATCTGTTCACACATCTCAAGTCTTTCCTTGGCGGTCAACACTTCAACAATGACAACGAGCTGAAAGAAGATGTTTCCAACTGGTTGAAGACACAGGCGGCAAACTTCTATGAAGAAGGTATGCAAAAACTTGTGCCACGCTATGACAAATGCCTGCAAAAGTTCGGCAGTTATGTGGAAAAGTAGTTTAAGAGGTGTAGAATGTTGTGCAATAAATAATTTTTATGTATCTCTACACAATTTAATTTTATTACCAAACGGAACTTACTTTCTGGACGTGCCTCGTATAATAGGCTATACTACTGCAAAATTTAAACCTCAACACAGTGATCAGGATCTAATGGTGGCCACTTGAGGGTCGAAATGCATTATCCTTAATTGTCCCATTATAATAGTGGTTATCAGGGCCCAGATTATTATGTGCTTAACCTTTCAGAAATATACATAGGTTGCTTTTTTTAGTTTCGGCAACTACAGTATGTTATAAATTGATAAATAACTCACCTACATGGTTCCAAGTTTCAAAGGCCCTCAATGTAGTCTCCAGCACTGCGTATGTGTTCCCAGTGACGCGGAAGCCGTTAGATTCCGTTGGCACTGCCAATTCTATCGTGGTGCGAAGAGAGCGCTCGGCAGCCTGCACAACATCTCCAATTGTATACTCTGTGAGCTGCCAGAATGGGATTGACAGTTCTCGCCTCCCCATGTGGTCAGGGAACGAGGTTGCCAAACTGTTCGCTCCTACCGCGCACACTAACCAGGCACTGACGCACGTGGGCTGTGATACTGCAACGCAGAGTATTATGACATCAACTATGCGAACATGGATTGGCCAAGAGGCAGAGGGGTGATTACTGACGTGGAATTTCCGGCCAAATGTCAATCCCATTCTGGCAGCTCACAGAGTATAGGCTAGCGGTTCTCGCGCAGTGGCTCCTTCATCTTCGGGATGAGATCAAGTCGCTGGGGCTTACGTCGGGAGAGTCGGGGGGGGGGGGGGGGGGGGGGGGATGATAGAACACCTCCCGGTTCCAGCGATTCAACAATGCAGACACAACTCCTGCTGTGTGTGCCCTAGCATTGTCATGCAGAACGATGGGCGGAGTATCAATGTGGTGTCGCCGTTTCCTTCTCAGAGCTGCTAGGAGATGGTCTTGCAGAATCGAACAATAGTACGCCGCATTAACGGTTTGCCCTGGGGGAACGGTATGTTTTATGATCACACCATCCCAATCATAGGCAAGAATCAACATTACCTTCACATTCGTGGGGGTTTGTCGAACTGTTTGTTTTCGTGGTGATCCGTGGTGCCGCCACTCATTCGATCGGCGCTTCAACTGTGGCTCATAAGATTTGGCCCACGTCTCGTCAATGGTTATGATACGCCGTAAGAAGTCCTCTCCTTCGCGCTCATAACGCTGCAAGTGCGTACGAGAAGCGTCATATCGCAGCCATTTCTGCATGTCGATTAAGTCATGCGGAACCCATTTTGACGCAATTTTCCTCATTTTCAGGCAGTTCTTCAGGATGTGGAGGACAGTCGAATTCGCCAGTCCTGTATCTTGCGCTAATTCACGAAGCGTTACGTTCTGATCCGCCTCCACTAACGCGGACACCTTCTGTACATTTTCATCACTTATTGGTGGGTGATCAGATCGAGGCATGTCTTCCACAAGTTCGCGCCCATCTCGAAAGGCTGCAACCCATATTGCTACCGTTCTGTAAGGGTAACGCAGCTGCACCGCACGCCTCGTGCAGTCCTTGGTGGCACTCTCGAGCCGTGCGACCCCTAGCACACTGAATTTTTATCCACGTTCTCTGCTCCTGTTTCGAAAACATTGCGACCGTCTTGCGCGAGCGCTTGCCCACAACTACATATCTAACAGACGCCACTGCATACGAATGGGGGAGGGGACGGACGAGGTCATGTGCTCTAAGGGAGGGGATACAGGTTAGCAACTATTGGTAAAAATGGCAGAGTCCAACACCGTTGCAACATAAAGCAGCAGCATTGTTGCCAAAACTAAAAAAGCAACCCTTGTGTATTTATTTATGTGCTTAAAAGTGGAAAATATGTGATTATGTTTCCATATTCTTAAATTTGTATCCTATTTATGTCCTCCAGTTACTCGAAATATAGTTGAAACGTCTAGCTGCTTGAAGAATCCATAATCCTGACTACAGTACAAGATGTTCCCGCGTAATAGGCCGGGGCTTTCCTCAGATGCCTCAGTTCCCGCATCCTACAATACTTACTGCAGATGTGCGATATAAAATCATGGTTGTGCGGTTTTTCGAATTTCATTCTAAAGAGCAGAAGAAAAGGTCACTTCAAAAATTTCCATAGCACTCTGTCAATACTCACAAGTTTCGCAGACCACTGTAATTTCAAGTAGAATTTCCTGTCAAGTTAAGGACTATTGGAGGTGTAATTAGACTGTTGACATCAGTATAATTTGCACCCCGCCCAGTCTTTGGGTAAATTCGTGTTGACCGACTGAAGAGCTACAAATGAGGGTTTTCACCTTTGTCTTTTGAATTTGGGGCAGACTATCTCCTCTTTCCCTTCTTTCTCGGCTCTACTTAAATCCGATGCCTTAAGTCCTTATTCTTTGAGGTCTGGGGGCATTTCTTTTCCCTGTTTTATTTCCTGTATTCGTTGTCTTCCTCTAGTACCGGTACGTAAGTTAATTGTAGTTGCAGTTTAAATTTCATTATCAGTTTTCACTATCACTCAAAGTATTAGAGGCGATCAACCAAGATGTTGCACCCTTGAAACAACAATCATCATCGAGCTTGACAAATCTTTGTCAGTGAATAAGTTGGCTCCAAACACACCGAGTTTCACTTGGAATGCACAGTGTCTCGTATCAAAATTGGCCAATTAATACCTTGAGCATCATAGCCGTAGGGTGAGTAAAAAAGTGTCAATTTTCTACATTAGGCTACAAAAGGCGTGTTTTAAATCAAGTGGATGTAAATCAATGGCGTAGCCAGGAGTGTGCTTGATGGGGCTCGCACATTCCATTCGTTCACTTCCGCATAGTACTTTTCTGGTAAACAAATGTGCTGTCCCGTTGTACGCACAGTTAATTAGTGAGTACATTCGGTCAAGTAACATTCAAAGAAATTTAAGGAAAATGGAAGTTGACTAAAACAGTTTTTAGGAACAGAAATATAGTTATTGTTGTTGATTCTTTTAGGGGCATTGCAACAACGTGGCCATGAAGCCCCGTGTTAATTCTTTCTTTTGCAATTGGAGGTGTGTCCCCCGGTGGCAAATTTGGTATATATAACAAGTAAAAAATTATGCATAACAATTCAATAACAATTAAACTGGAGTATTTATACAAATAAGGGGCTACTTAGCGCAGTCGGTAGAAGAGCTGAGCTTCTGAGAGGGAGTGGGTTCGATCCCCACCCAGGTAGTTGATTTTAGAAACAAAACTACCACTTCCGGAAACGCAAATAACCCTGGGGTTCACTCAGCCTGCACCAGTGATGAGTACCAGGGTAATTCTTGGGAGCAAAGCCTGTCGGGCGAGAAGCTGACAACTCCATCCCATCTAGCGCTGATGTCACAAAGAGTAGAAGCCTCTACCTTCCACTACTCCCAGGGCCTCCATGGGCTGTACGGAGTTGGCTTTGCTATTTATTCAAACAGTCAGTCTTTTCTTTATCACTGCTATATTTTGGGGGGAATGCTCTAAGACTGCAGCAGGTAGAGAGTTCCAGTTATTAATGGCACGGTTAACGAAATATTTACCATAATTTGTACGCCTTAACTTTGAAAGAATGATCACTTCTACTCATGTAGGTGAACTTTCCCACCCCATGCTGGTTGATTAGTATACGTGCTGTACATAGCGCAGAGTCTATATTTCATCCTCCTAGCCTCAAGTGATTCCCATCCAAGTTTCTTCAACTGGCTACGTGGCTCAGCGGTAACGCTCTCGCTTGCTGGGCCCTAGGTTGCAGGTTCGTATCCTGACGCAGTCAGCTGTCATTTGAGGGTGCGCAAATGTGAGGGAGCCGTGTCAGTAGATTTACTGGCACGTTAAAGATCCCCTTCGAGGCAAAATTCCGGCACCCCGGCGTCTCTAAAAGCCACAGTAGTTAAAAGGGACGTGAAACCAATAACATTATTATAATCTTTAACATACGGGTCACACTGCTTGGGTGTGTGTACAATTTGTGTGATAACATGTGTTACTGTGATTTCTATACTAGTGTGTGTATTTGTAATTGAGGTAGGATATGGACAGGAAATAGTCGTAGCCTTACATTAGGTACTGTACCCGAAATCACCTACCAATACCTGGTGAAATCCCTCGATGGCAGCTGGATCGTAGAACCTGATAATCGCCGGCTAGAAAAAAAACCTAGTCCTACCACCAAGTAAAGGAGTAGGCCTAATAGGGTAAACAGTTATCCTAACAGGCTGTATTTAGAATGAACATGGCTTCAAAAGAAAGTTACTAGCTCAAGAACGCGGATAACTTCTCAAAAGAGAACTATCTCAAGGGGTGGCATACCCTGAAAATACCTAGCAATGGCCTTCTTAACACGACCTCCCATCACCTCGATAAAATATCACGCAATAAAGTTTAAAATAAGAAAAACAAAATTTATTCATGAAGAACATGACATAAATAAAAGAAAATACCCTGTCGTCGAAACGTCAAATGAACAGTGACGAAAATCTGCCACAAGAAAATCCATAGTGAATTGTTAGTATCACCTTCCCACTGGGATGATCACATTAGACATAACTTTCAATATAACGACAAAAATCCTAAATGTCAATCTCAGAATCATAGTAATAAATTTAAATAATAGACTGGACATCGAACAAACATGATTTAGCACGCAAGAATATGAAATATATTATCTGTAACGATACTCTAATGCTATGGCATTACTCAAATGTTATATACAATAATTTACAAAATTTATACATGATTGCGTTTCTGGACACTTAAAGTTGGTCCCAATACTGACTTGAATCATATCATTCGCATTTGTTAAATTCGTGGTAAATATTCCTTAAATTAGGCTTGATCAAGCTAAGTGAAATTACATGGCAACATTCATGTTTAATAGAAATGACATGATCATAATAAATGTGTGAAGGCTTCATTGAACAGCTGTGGTAATATAATTCGATAACACACACAAATTATCCAAACATCGCTCAGAATCAGTTAATATAAAAAACACGTGACTATGTCTCTACAGACATGAAATACCAAAAAAATGGGTTTACACTACACCAAACACCGGGTGTTAGACTATTCGGAGTCTAATAATGATCGGCACTCACTGGCTCACAAGCTCTTACTGGCTCAATCTTCTATACAAAAATGTTTCAACAAGCATTATAACACAAAAACAGCTTTATTAAATATATATGCCTAATATATGCAACTGTGCATCTTAATATAGGTGTGACCACAAAATCACATAATGACCTGCATTACACCTAGAAATAGGTTATAATAGCCTTCAAATACCTGTTAACAAATCAAGTTGCTTTCACAAAAGAACCTATATTCGTGCTTGAAAATATACAACTAAACTGTAGCACGTTGTTCATTGATATGGAATCAAAGTATTCCATTAGCCTACAAATCTTATATAAAAGTCTGGAGATCTTCCCCTAGAATGGACTTCTTGACCATGAAAATACGCATATCTAATTAAATTACTACTGTGAATTTACTCATAAGTTAATCATCAAATCTATAAAATACACAAGGGATGAATTCATTAAGTGAACAATAATCCCGGATATACAGCAAGTCAGTTTCGACAGAAACATCGAACCTAAACTCGTGCATGTCCATTTACGCTACTAAAGAAAAACTATGGTAATTGTGATTTCTAACAAATGCCCCACTAAGCTACAATAAAATGAGTTGTCTTGCCAGTACCTTGCGTTGCCCCTCAGAGCGTTGTAAAAAGGATATATATCTTAGTAGCCTCCACGCTAGAATCAGACAAAGCATTCTTCCTCCTTGGACCTCCAACTCGAATCCAGGAACACACCGTACTCGATCAGCTGTCGGTCGGCTCCCCGCTCCCTCATCGCTCAAGCCAGGATCGTCCGCACACGCTCGTGAAAACGCTCAGTTCCAGACAGAGTCCGTCATAATGTCACAGCTCGCAATAGCATTCGCCAACAACCACTAATGCATTCCAAATGAGAAATCGTTTCCTTACTGGATGATACAGGTTGTAGATTGTGTGTTTCATCTCGCTAATGCCTCACATGCAGTTACCCCATGCGATTCAGCCTGCCATACTAGGAACTACTAATACAATATGAAAGTTCTCCACTGACGTCTCGGACATAAATATGCCTCGTAGAAGTAGCACAATGCACTGGAAATATAGTCTTGTCGCTGGCATGTGTTCTACTCAAGAATACACACTACCATAGCTCGTGAAAGATTCCACGCTGGTTTCACGTAATGGCGGCTTGAACCATGGACACCGCTGGACATGGAAACATCAGTCCGCGTGTCAACTACAAATTGTTCTGTCTATCCCAACTCGACAAGTTGCACATGGGTTTCACACAACGTTTAAACTCCATTGCTATACCGTAACTGCAGTGGAAATTGCCACACGTTATACGTTCACTCGCGATTACACGATAATCTGACCGGCGAAAGTACAGCTCGCTTCGCGGTCGCACTGGTTTGCCGAAAATATATATCCAACTCGCTCTCGCAACCGGGCCTAGCCACAGAAAATGCTGGCCGACTGTCCATGTAGATATTTCAAGCGGAGTGACACTCGCGTAGTGCTACTAGCCAAGTGAGACTCTCTTTCTCCTTGCACATGGCCGAGGGTAGACATCATCCCCCTCTCCTTTTTGTCATATATCGATATGTCAATATATCGTCTGTAGCTTGGATTAAATACATGTTATTACTTCAATTCACTTGCTAGGTTCCAGTTTACATGTATAATAGCCTTCTGCTAAGGAAATACACATTCTAAAGTCTTCATAATTTCGTAAACAGCTCTTATTTCCTTCAAAACAGTAAAAACAATTCTCAAGTTGGGGTCGATGCGAGACATTACGTCATTGATGAATTTATTGATTGGCTCGTGCTTCGGCCATCCATTCGGAAATGTTCGTTGCCTGCCATATGGAAACGAATGACTTGCTCTTACAACTTCTCACCTGCGGAGAATGACTTGTGACTGCAACTACGTCACACCTCCTGACGTAACTGTACACATTACCTGGACTAAAAACCTTACCAAATAAGCGGTACAGTACCATCCCGGCATTTACCTCGAGTAGAATTGGGGAAACCACGGAAAACCACTTCCAGGATGGCTGAGGTAGGAATCGAACCCGCCTCATCTCAATTTTGTCTCACGAGGCTGAGTGTACCCCGTTCCAGCCCTCAGACCAGAATTAAATTTCTTGACAGAGCCGGGAAACGAAGTCGGGCCTCCACGGTGACAGCCACAAATGCTAGCCACTGCGCAACGAGGTGGACTAAACAGAAAAATACAAGTATTAAATATTTCTTGAATGAAAATAAGTAACTAACTTTATCTCCGAGGTCATGCTTCACGTAAATAGGCCTACTGTGTATCTGAACATTTCAGAGACTAGCAGCGACAACCCTAAATGTGATATTTACCAAGAGTCTTTACCCACTCCAGATGGATGCTGAGAGCAGTGGTGGCTGATGAAGAAAATCAGTTGTGTGCTGTATCTCAACCCCCCTCCATATATATATATTACGTCATTTATCCGGACGTCAAACAACCGGAACGTCAATTATCCGGACGAGCAAAAAAAAAGTCAGAGCAGAGCGCGCTGCCTACATTAGTGAGTCGGTTCTCATTTTCAATTGTTGTCTCCTACCGTTTGTTTGCTCTATAATGCCCCAACATGTTACAGAAGCCTATGTGACTGTGCGTACTGTACTGTATTACGTTGTAAAAATGACTTCTACGAGTGGCAAAAAGGAAAAACGAAATCGCATTGTTTTATCGATTGAGAATAAGGTGGAGATCATTAATGGACTGGATAAATGTGAGAGTGTGCAGTGCCTAATGAAAACTTACAGTGTTGGAAAATACACAATATTTATGATTTGAAGAACCGAAAAGGTGAAATTCTGAATTAAGCATCGAAGTTAAGATATTGAAGAAGGGTCTAAAAAGAGAAAAACCGTGAGATCAGCTACGGATGAATAATTGGAAGACGCGGAGTACTTGAGGATTATTAAGACAAGAAGTAAGGGATATCCCATTTCTGGACCTTTGTTATGTGAGAAAGCGTTGCACCTAAAATAGAAGCTGGGTGGTTCTCCCTATGAAATACACGCATGTTCGATTATCCGGAAATATCGTTATCCGGAACACTTTCGGTCCCAATTAGTCCGGATGAACGATGTTCTACTGTATATATATTTAGAAAGATAATAATTTATAGAAACACTAAAGAGGCTCTCTATTGTGTTTTACGTGCTGAAGAAACTCAACACATACACATTCCTCATACAAAATTCATTAAACATTCGCAATGTCTTCGATTCCCATCTCAGCCATCCTAGAAATGGTTTTACGTGTTTTCCCTCTTCTGCTCCATGTGAATGCCAATATCGTTATCATGACCATCTCCTTCTCAATAAGAGAATCGAACTCACAGGACCCGGCCTCCCTCTCCACGGCCCTGAATTCTGTATATTTCTATCGGACTATACTGAATAACTGCTAGGAAGAGTTGAAAAGAAGCCTCTATTTGATACACAATACGATTGTTCTAATTGAACAAAGAGTCCATTCACAAACATTTAATTACAGCATTGAAAGCGTATTCGTGTTCTGTAATGACAGGTTGTGACAGCCCTTTTACCTGCGCGATGCGTTTGCCAGACCTTGTTCTCGGCGAAGGAAGGGACGCAAATGCTCGCGCGCACAAATTTCACTGAGTGCCAATCACTCATTTTTGGGTCGGGGATGATATGCGATGAAACGGGAAACCATCGAGGTGGGATTCGAACCCACGCTCTACCGATTCAAGTGAAGCACGAGGTAGCGCGTTAGCACTCTTGGCCATCGTGGCCGGTCTATGTGTAAATATGCTGTATAATTATGTAATTAATGATAAGCATAACCAGTTCGAACAGGTTCTGAGTGTGTTATTCCACACCTTGTCAATTCAAATGGCGATATGTTAGCAAACCCAATGCTCCTCCCCCACCCCCCAGGGCTCACAACCTGTGGGACGTGGGTTGGCGACCACGGGACCCCAGCTGAATCCAGCATTTCTGCCACTTACTTATCCGGGCTCTTCTCTCTTATCATTCCTCTCGACCTCTGTTGGTCAACTCTCGGTCTTTTCCGACGGTAATAGGGTATCAGAGGCTTAGGGAGTCTTTCACTTTCCCACCTTAATTGGCCCTTGTCTCATCTATCCTGATACCCTCATACTTCGAGGGGTCAACATTCTTTTTCTTTTCATGTAATCTCCTGCCTTCTGCACAAGGCCCTCAAGGAGGCTGGGTGTGTGTAGCCCCACCACTTCAGGTGCACCCTGGATAGTGCTACACCCTCAAGGGCTCACGGCTGGTGAGTTTGGGAGATGGCAACCCCCAAGGATTCCTGAGCTGAGTCCGTATTGTCCCCTTTTTCCTCTGACCTTGGGGTGGGCCCTCTCCTCTTTACCCTTTCCTATCTGCCTTTCATGGCTCCCCTTCCTTCCAAGTCCCTCAATCCTCAGTCTTCGAGGGTTGAGGGCATTTCTTTTCTCCCTGTCCTTTATTTGTCTTATCCTTTATCTGTTTACCATTTCTTCTTCTAATATGTAAGTTTGTAGATAGTATTAGTTATAGTGTTCATTCTCATCTCATCTTTCACTATCACCCAAACCATACGGGGCCGATAACCTAGATGTTAGGCCCCTTAAAACAACAATTATCATCATCATTATCACGAAAGCTCGCGGCACCACAGCCCGTGAAGTGCCTTGGCCTACCAAGCGACCGCTCCCCAGCCATGTGTTCCAGAAAGTTCTCGAATATAACTTAATGTTGTCTGGAACGATAAATATGAATAATATTTATGGAAGTGCATTAGTCATGTCCACTTCCTAGTGTAGCGACTAGCATTCTTGGCTGTCGCCTCGGAAGTCCGGGTTCGATTCCCGGCACTGACAAGAAATTCAATTCTCATTTGAGGGCTATAACGGGGTTCACTTAGCCTCGTGATCAAACGTGAGAAGAGGTGGTTTTGAATTCCACCTCAGCCATCCTGAAAGTGGTCTTCCGTGGTTTCCCACTTCTACTCCAGATAAATCCTGGGATGGTTTCGAACCTGACTGGCTGCGTGCCACATGGGTATCGTTCTCGCCTGCTGTGTCCAAGGTTCCAGGATGGAATCCAGATGCAGTCAGCTGGTATTTGAGGGTGCGCAAATGCGAGGTAGCCGTATCAGTAGATTTACTGGCACGTTTGGGGCATTATTCCTGGACCCCAACGCCAACGTCTCTGAAAGCCACAGTAGTTAAAAGGGACGTAAAACCAATAAATGTACAGCAGGTTCCTAACTCAAGACTACGGCCGCCGCCTCCTTACCAATCTTCACCTTCATTACAAATTAAGACCCCACGGAAAGAACGGGGTAAGTCCACTATTTTTCGGAAATGAGCTTATGGCGCATTCTGGTGGCCAGCCATCGTCACTACAGATCAGTTGAAATTAATTTCAAATAAAGCGCAATATCACTGAGATACAGAGGTTTCTATTTTTAGTGGAAACGGAAAGAACGTCCCATATCCTGTCACTTTTTTCATAATTTAGCTTTAGTTGTTATTTGTTTTACATGTACTTCCTTTATAATAAATAAATTTGGCCAAAAAACTATATTGCTTACACTCAATTGGGTGTTTTAAGTATTTATTTTTGGTGTTGAAAATTTAAATTCGCTGTCCTGAAAAATTTACAAAATGTGACTTACCCCATTTTTCTCGTGGAGTCTTCAAATACACACCATTACTACAGATACCACAATAACACAGGTAATCAGACAACGTATGTCTGTGAGTATGTGTGTTTCTGTATATATATATATATATATATATATATATATATACACTTAAGTACACTAGGCTAAATGATCACGATGTTGCAAAGCCCCTAAACGAATTTCCATTAACAGCATTGTTCACGATACAGACTGTACCTTGCTTTAAGACCCTTGGCTCCAATTACAATAATAGCTGCTATACAGTCCACATTTCAAGACGTAACACAGAAGCCTACGGAGTGGCATTTCCACTTTTAGGGCTGGCAGAGATGAGATTCACAGGGTATTGAATTCTGGGACTGCTCTGCTGCTATTGGTCTCACAACAAAGCTCCCTTTCTTCCTGCTCAATCCTCTAAACACGATATTCAATTCAAACTCCCGTTCATTCCCGTTGTATCTGTGTTACTCCGGGCTGCCACTCGCAACCTTTAATTGGTTTTCATTGGAGACCGGTAATATCCAGGTGGAGCGATTCGCACAGCCGCATGGAAGGCACTGATAAGGAAATCGATTGATGTGTTGGGAATTCTGTGAGTAATCAAATCCAGAATCAAATGAAACAATTTAGGCAATTACTTTTTGTGTTCATCCGTCGCAACACAACCACTTGTCCCCAAACTTCCGTGAAGAAATCCCACAAGAAGAAAAACTGAGAATATAGACTAGTATAAAATAGTTTGACCGACCACTGTGACCGAGAACGCTAACGCACTAGCTCGGGAGAGCCTGGGTTCTAATCCCACCTTGGCCGTCCTGAAAATGGTTTTCTATTTCCACCAACAGAAAAAAGCCGGGATGGTTCCTTTCAACAGGCCCACGACCGACGTCCTTCCAAAATGCTTTCCCAGGTTTTTCCATAATCCCTCGAAGCAAATGCCGGAATAGTACCTTATTTCAAGTACCGGAGCACCTACCCCATTCCTGATTCCAATAAATACAGTTGCACACACTCACCACAGAAACACCGTATATCAGATACATTCAACACACATCCAAGTTCACGGGGCTGATAATCACAGACCCAAACCCCTAATATGAATAAAGAAAACGAAACTTTTTTTATATCGCTTATCCTCCCGGTTAGGCTTTACCTACGGACTCTCCGAGGGATCATTCCTCTACCGTTGTAAGGACGGTGTCTGGGAGCTGAACACACTTTGATAGCAGATACAACTGGGGATGGGGACAGGTCGATCCCCCAAGCGACCGCAAACTTGGGTCGAATAAGGGAAGAGATTATGGAAGGAAGTTGACCGTGGATCCGTTGAAAGGAACCGTCCCAGCAATTGTCCGGAGTAGACAGGGGGAAATCACGGAAAACCACTTCCAGGGTGGCTGAAGTAGGAACCGAAACCACCTTTCCTCAGTTGTGCCTCACGAGGCTGAATGTACTGTACCCAATGGTACGAGGGCTGACTGGCGTCGAACCAGGATCTCTATAGAGGAAAGATCAGGTCCATGATTTTCCTAAGAATCGAACCATTGATCTCTGAGGGGGAACAGCCACAGTGAACCCATGGAGCAATGAGATAATAACAGTATATGATAATAAAAGCTTAATTCCACGCCCAGAACGGGAATTTTAGGCAATAATAAGTTGGAATATTGTGTAAAGTGCGAGCCAGTATACGAATATGCTAGCAAAAGCTATAGAAACCGAGCCAACTTGACAGCTGATAAATTGGATTTGAAAATGGGAGGTACAGATGGACGCCAGCGCACTATTTCTTGGCGGCACTGGAGTGGGAAGGCAGTGAATAATGACCGAGAAAATCCCCGGCAGACAAGAAGAAGAAGCAGAGAGGGGGTGGTCATCAAGAGAAATTAATTAATAACTGCCAAATGAAACATTCTAATGGGATGAGACTTACACCCAGATACTTATATTCGAAGAGAGGTAATTTAGGAGTGTCTGCACACCTAAATTAAAGCCTGTATGTGATTATGAGCATATTCACAGACAAACCACGGACGGGCAAGGGTCGGTCTCGTAGCAGGAGGGGATTCACTCAAGATAGCGTTACCACGCCATGGAGGAAAGCAATTAATTTTAATTAATTGAGCGAAGGAATCACCGGCACGCAAGGGATCTGGAACCTCCATGAAAAGACGATCAAGAATCACGCTGTACCTTGTCAGTAAACGCGATATTTCAGAAAAGAGCATCTCCTGAGATGCAAGAGGACTACTTTTTGTCAGAAACCCTTATATGGGAGATGAAGGAGGGGGGAGTCAGTTCTTCTTTGACTCAACTTTTGGGACGACATGCTGTCCAGCCACACGGAATAAGTGCGCGCAATATGCAAGTCGTTATGATCAGAATCTTTGTGATGGACAGTGAAAGGTGCATTAAGCAGCCTAGTACAAGTAATTCTGCATTAATATTATAAACAGTCTACGGCAGACATATAATCAGGCAGTATACGCGACTAGTAATCAGTAAAGCGTAGAGATATTACAGTATGATTTTGATAGACAATGAACTTCTCCACAGGAAGAGTTATGATCTTTAAAGCATCATACATAATTGTAACAGATACTACAGATTACGGGAACCTGGAAGGCATCACAAGTATTTGTGATATATAATTGAGCAGCACACGACACGATAGAAGATAGGAATTGTAGGAGACGGGAGATGAGCACACATACTCGAGGTAGACTTTCGGAGGAGACAGGCCGATGTCAGAATTTTGCAGCATCGCATCTCTGAAGTCACACAATAGTGGAAAGCCCAGCAAGGGCTGTAAAATACCTGTAAAGTTAGTGATAAAAGTGATAACCAAAAGTGTTTAAATTTGTGTGTTAAAAATAATGAGTGGTATTTCAAAGTGTAAAATGCAGGTATTACAAGATGTAATTACCACGTGCAAACCATATTCAATGTTCTTTGTGAAAAGTGTTGTGATGGCTTAGAAGAAAGCAAAATGGTGGGCGCAATGCTGTATTGTTGGTTGGATAAGTCCAGCCAGAATGAAAGTGAGTACCATCCAAATATGTTAATATGATTTAAGAGCTCACCATACAACATGTCATTCCCTCAAATACTAAGAATTTGCAGTCATTTGTATACGAGTTCACATCCCTCGTATTTTAATAAATATATTGATTTGAGGATGATAAACTTACGACCATTTAGGCGTAAGATGTTGATGAAAGTAACGGTAACGTTAATTAATAATAATAATAATAATAATATTAATAATAATCTGAGGTCGTTGTCAATAATAAATGTAAAAACGGCATATTGATGCCTTATAGAACGTGCAAATTGGGTCATGTCCTTTGAAAGAATACAGTGTTATTGTGAAGAGTGAGAAAGAGAGATATAATAGCGAGATAAAGAGAGTTTTTCAGTGTCATTGAAATATTAAATAATGTTAAATGCTACATGGTTGTGGTTGAGAGCCATTAAGGCAGATAATGTAAGTGCCAGTAAATTGATATATGTATTACAGCTACGTAAAGCCTTGGTTTATAATTAAATGAAGGGAGGACATGAGTGCATTATGAATTGAGCCCTCTAAAAGAAATGTTGTTTGAGCCGCTACAAGCGAGCATATAACGTAGAATCAAGAGATTTGCGTCAATAATTGCAGGGACCATCCAAGATAGTTCGCGCGTTGATGAATCTGGTAGGCCAATCTTCGAATCAACGATGTGTTGTATAGCCTCAGAGCATACACATATTTAGCAACAGAGCTGGGCCAGATGTTCTGTAACCCACTGTTAGCAGAGTCTTCGCTACCAGGGAAAACAATGAGACACCCTAGGTATGCCATTTTAAAAATTGATCTAACCGTGGAGGTAGGACAATTTCTTCGAATAGGAAACAGGTTGATTTCCTTAATATATTCGTACCCGTACGGCGCGAGATAACAGTTTGAAACTCGGCTGGTACGCGTCTAGAGCCACTGATTGCATTCATAAAACGGTGAAACTATTGGAGATCCATCCCTAGCTATGAATACTAATTAGGAGCCGAATTGAGCCCATTAAATGCCCTAAGTGTAGGTGTTAAATACTTGGATCGACTCCATTCATAATGACACACCCAATCATGAACCCCTGAGGGAGCTGCACCAAGAGTGAGCACATGGCCAGGTTTGTTTACAAGAAGAATATCGGTCAGGAAGGCAGGCGAGGGGCTGCAGACCAGGGTATCCTTCTTGGAGGGGCGGACTTTGACGACCCTTTTGTGTTCACACCGAGGGGAGTTAATTGACCGTGTCCCTTTTACTTTTTCTTTTTAAGGTTGTACTGGAACACTGAAGAATCTCGTTATCTCTGAAAGTAATTGAAATATGCTTGATATTATGGTATCAAATGGATTATAAGCATTGTATCCATTGGAATAGAATGTTGGATCAGAGTAATCGGATAAGATTTGGCCAAGTTGTTGTCTGAGGACATCTTAACTGCACCAAATAAATAAAAGCATTTTGTTAAGAGTAATTACCCAGTTTATGCTAATTTACTCAGACAGGTAGCATTATTGAACGATATGGCACGTTTGTAATAATAGTAATGACATGACCAGACCCAGAAGATTGTTGTATGGTGAAGCTAAATCAGTAACTATGCGTGTTTTGGAAGGGAAGGTAATTCACTTCAGCGTTTGAAATCTATGGGAAAAGGAAACGATGTTGCGCAGAAAACAACACATGTTAAGCAAAGAATAAGGTAATCAAATCAATGTTGTTCAAGGTAAATTTTCCGTTTCAGAACGGACAAATATTTTAATAATTACACATAATGATTATTCAGTTGTAATTTGTGTTTTTATTGTTGTGTTGTGATATGAAAATTTAAGATAAATTGTGCGATGTGAAAGACACTATGAACGCTCGTCAATGTCAAAGAGTATCAATGTTAGGATATCTAGGATAGATATGGGTGCGGTGGAGCGCCAACTTTATGAGAAGAGACTCGCATATATTTTTGATTTTGTGTTGTGGGAAAGTAATTAATGTATTTTTGTGTTTTGTTATTATTATGATTATTATTATTATTATTGCCTTTATTGGTGGCGCAGTTAGGGCTCTTGGCCCTCTCTTACACTTAACTACATTAATACAATACAATAAACATATTATGGCGACAAAATTAAACAATAATAATTGACATTGATCATGACTTTCACACTCTCATTCACTCATCCAGTCACACTTGTTGTCGGTCAGCAATGTTCAGCAGGCTGTCCCAGCAGGTGGTCTTGAATTTAGATAGTGAGGTGGTACCCCTGACACTGGCTGGAAGGGTATTCCACAGCCTAGACCCAATCACATGAAAAGAGTTGTTGTATATAGAGGAGCGATGAATAGGAATGGAGAGGGAAGAACCAGAGCGTGTATTATTACCATGGAAAGAAGACAAGTACTTGAATTTATTTGATAAGTATAGTGGTCTGTCGTCAGACAATAATCGGAAAATCTGGACAAGAATGTGATATGATCGACGTAGTTCAGGTTTCAGCCAGGAAAGAGCGCAATAATAGGGAGTGGTATGTTTATCATAGCTCAGATCGTAGATAAATCGTATGCAAGAGTTCAGAGCTCGTTGAAGTTTCAAAGTTAATATTTTGGTTGCGTCTACAAGAATAACGTCACAGTAGTCAAGAATAGGAAGTATTAGTGTCTGTATGAGTAGGATTCTTACTTTAAATGGTAAAATATCTTCTTTTCTTTTGAGGGAGTGGAGCGCTGAGAAAATCTTCTTGCATACATTCTGTACATGTTCAGACCAGTTAAGAGTCTGATTTATTATCACACCTAGATTTTTCACTGTAGGACAGTATGGAATTTCATTGTTGTTCAGTACAATTGGGGGAATAATTTGATCTCGGAGTGACGTCAATAGTTTTTAAGAGCCAATTATGATAACTTGTGTTTTGGAGGGATTCAAAAGAAGGGAATTTTCCTGAGAATATTTTCCAAGTCGTTGAAGGTCAGCGTTGATAGTTTCAATTGTCAATCGAATGTCATTTGTCTTGCAGTGGGAGAATATTTGCAAATCATCTGCATATAGGTGATATTTGCAATTTTTCAAATTAGATGAGATGTCGTTGATATATAGTACAAAAAGCAAGGGTCCTAGTACACTACCCTGTGGGGCGCCTGACTTTCTGCTTAGCCACTGAGAAGTTTCATCCTGGGTTACAACACGTTGCTGGCGATTATTCAGGTATGATGCGAAAAAGTTAATTGTCTGCTGGTCGAAGTAATAAAATTCCATCTTTTTCAATAGTGTCTGAGTATTTATGGTGTCAAAAGCACTGCTGAGGTCGAGAAGGGTGAGGATTGTCACCAGTTTTTGGTCCATTGCGTGTCTAATGTCGTCAGTCACTTTGAGTAATGCTGTTGCGGTGCTATGTCCCTTCTTGAAACCTGATTGCAGAGGGTCTAAAAGAGAACGGCTATTCAAATATTCAAGTACTTGCTCATGAACCAGACGCTCGAGGGCTTTTGAAAGTGCAGGTAGAATGGATATTGGCCGATAGTCAGATGGAAATAAAGGTTCGGTTTTCTTAGGAATAGGGATGACATTGGCTTGTTTCCATAGGGAGGGAAAGGTGTTAGCTGTAAGACTATGGTTGAATATGTGAGTATTAATTGGTAGAACGGCACCGATGATATTATGTATGAAGGATATGGGAATATCATCAACTCCTCTCGCTTTTGATTTTATGGAATATAGTACCTTTTTTTACTTTGTCTGCCGTAACCGGATGGAAAGTAAAGAGCGGGTGGTCAGGTAGTGGGTGAAAAGGATCATGGGGTGTTGAATTAGTTGGTACTCTCTCTTCAGTGAAATATTCATTTAACTCATCAAGCGGTATGTCTGGTACATGTGTCTGTTGCTGCTGTTTGCCTATACCTAGAGAACGCATATTATTCCAGGCATTCCTTGTATTCATCTTCTTTGTCACGTTTTGTATGTAGGAGAATTTGGCGTTTCTTACGAGCTGCTTAATACGATTTCTGAGCACACGATAATTTTCAAGATCAGTTTCGTCACGGGTACGTTTAAAACGCCGGAACAGTGCATCACGCTGTGCCATCATACTTTTAATGTTTTCATTTAACCATGGGCATGCTGGGCGAGTAACTTTGATCGAATGTTTAGGGGCATGTTTGTCATACAGACTAATAATAAGAGAATTTAACTTGTTTACTTTTGCGTCAATGTTATCTAAGAGTAATATGTCATTCCAGGGAAGGTTGTATGCGTCATGTTTTAAGTCATCCATATTAATATTTTTCATGTTTCTAGTGATAATATATTTAGGTGTGTACTTAGGCACACGTAGGGAGTACGATAGGTAAATTAGGTCATGGGTGGAGATAGATGGTACGGGTATTTGCCCGAAAGTTTCAACTCTGTCGAGATTGCTTGTCACAAGATGGACAATGAGTGTATGTGATTCGTATTTATCAGAGTAAATGTGGTTTGTAGGTTCTAGGGGAAGAATAGTCATGTCGCAGGAAGAGAACAGGTTTTGTAATTGCTTGGTCTCGTACGTCTGTGTCAGTAAATTGGTATTGTAGTCACCCACGGCTATTACGTGTCCGTAGCTTGGAAGTAAGTCGAGCAAGCGGTTTTCAAATTCACTCATGTTTGTTATTCTTGGCGGCTTATATACAACAGCTACCAGAGTCTTTTGTTGGCCAACAATTACGTCAACAAACATGAATTCCGGTCCTGGTTGTGTGCTAAGTGTTGATACACATATTACCCGTCTTCTTAAGTCGCTTCTACAGTACATGGCAACCCCGCCTGCTCGCCTCCCATCATTTCTGTCATGACGTTCCAGCGAGTACCGATTTAGTTCTACCATGCTAGACGGGATGTCAGGTTTTAACCAACTTTCACTTATGCAGAGGATATAGATATTGTTTTTGTTTATTATTGTCTGTATTTCGTCGTGATGCGCAACCAGTGACAGAGCATTAATATGGCAACATTGTATTGAATGCTTGGATGAGGAAAGTGCCTGTTTTAGAAGAAAGTCAGTGCTGTAAGGGGAGGGAGGGGGTTGGTGTGGGCTAGGCTGGCCAAGGTCAGTTAGCTCATTCATACAATAGCTCAGCTGGGTAACGGGAGATATATCTTAAAATAGAAGAAACTACCTGGACCTCCCGCTGTACACTGCCGCTGTACACTGTGTTTTGCCATGATTTAATACCATTAAATGCTATATTTAGGAGCTTGTTGTTTCTTTCAAGTAGAGTAGTTACCTGACAGACTCAAATCCTGAACATGTGGTCGTATGAGTGGGATGAACGCCCCATACCTCGAAAGACCGTGAGCCAGCTGGGATACGAACACGTTTTCCATATGATAACGCAAGGGTACAGTACAAGGTTCCAGCCCTCAGACCAGAATTAAATTTCTTGGCTGAGCCGGGAATTCCACCCGGACCTCCAAGAATGCTAACCGCTACACCTCAAGCTGGACTTAATTCATATTGAAGGTATGCTTATGAGAGCAGCGTTTCTTAAACGTGGGGACAGCGTGTTTGGCATACCTGTTCTAGAACAATGCCAAACTAGTTCACGGAGACATTCACTTGATTGCTGACGTCACTCACTTGTACTTTTAAGATCCTAAACCCTGACCTGCGCTCTTCAGTAAGCATGCGTGAGCCCAGTATTTCATAGTTTAATGGCCGATCAAAGTTAGATCTGATGCGCACTGAAACCATTGATCCACCAAGATTAGATAATCGATTTAACGACACCGTATATGCGAGCTAGACGAGGTGCCCTAAGTTTGGACATCTTGTAACCTCCCAAACCATTCTACTGTGATTGCATCGATTAGACCCAGATTTCATTGTTGTTTGTAACTCCAGAGAATTTTAATGAGTTTTTAAATGGTATGGACTTCGTCTTGAGGAAAGAGTTCAGGATGAAAATCAATACATGTAAAACAAAATAATGGAATGCGACCGAAAGAAATCAGAAACCCCAATTGACATCTACTTATCAATTGAAAAGCTAAAGGAAGTAGGAGACACCTGCTGCTTCAAAGGAAGCAAAATAACCAGTGATAGGCGATGCAAGGAGGATACAAAAAGTAGGTCGGCTCAGGCAAGGAAAGTATTTGTACAGAAAAGAAATCTGTTGACATAAAATATAGATTTACGTAATAGAAAATCAATTTTGAAAGCCTTTGTCTGGAGCGCGATACTCTATGGAAGTGAAACTTGGACTGATGGCGCAGCTGAAAAGGGAAGAATAGAAGCCTTTGAATTGCGGTGTTTCAGGAGAATATGTTAAACAGATTGCCTGGGGTGTAAGGTGTGGTAGCTATGTAGAGATGAATCGATTAGCTCAGAACAGCGAGGCATGGATTGCTGCATCCAACCAGTCAAAAGACTAAAGACTCAAACAACAACAACAACCACAATGACAACTCCTATAGTATTCTTAACAGACCACAAATATATGATACATTCTTTCATTCTGTAGTGTACCCGATATGTGCTTGACGCAATCGGCTACGCTAGCTGAAGTTGGAAATTTATGGCTTGGAATTAAAGAACGCGCTGGTATCGCACCGGGGACTGTATGGGAAGTGACGTATTAGAGTCAGGGAGAAGGAAGGACTAACCCTCCAACGCAAGGAATCACGGAAGAATGCAAGAGATTTCTTTAAGTAATTTGAAATTACGGTCCTGTGTAATGTCAGAAAGAAAAGGGATAGTGCTGGATATTTATTGTAATAATATTTGAGATGGTTGATAAACCATTAAAGGAAAATTATAGCTTTACAGCAAGTGAATATTAGCCATGGTTGGGCATATGACGTCAGAGTATGGCAACAAGCAAGCTACCCTACCACAAGTGAGGGGAGTGGAGTCACCTGACTAGCCAGTAGTGATGGTCATTTCTGCTGTTTTAGGAAAACGCCAACGAACTGTTCGTTTGTTGAAAACAACTGTTCTCCCAAACAGTTTGAAAACAACAGGTTATAAAATTCGTTCACAAGACAGTACGGCAGAAGCTGATTAAGGCTGTGCGATCTCCACCGCCATCAATCGCATGGCAAGAGATGGCAGCACTACTGCATTACCGATAGCAGCCGCTGCATTTGTGTTAGTGAAGTGTCTACCCTTCAATTATCACCTCCTTCCGCCCCTACTCCCACCGCTTCTCCTCATCACTCAATGTCCTCTCTCTCTCTCTCTCTCTCTCTCTCTCTCTCTCACTGATAGCGTTGCTTTGCATCTGAAAAACAAACCAGACTTGCTTTCCGAGCCGTATTGCCAATTTGTGGACCACTATTGGATTTTTTATTATGGATACTCGAGTTTAGGCCTTAATTACAACCAAACCAACAGACCTATTGAAAAACGAGTTATACCAATATTTTCCTTGTTTAATTCTGCGTTAGACTATATAAGCCAATTATTTTAAAGTTTATTAATTATTTATTTATTTGTGGTTGTATGAAAAATTGTCCGTGTTTTTGACGTCTTTTCTAGGAACCGCTCACTTAAAACTATATACATGGAAAACTACTTGGCTGAGGGTAATGCAATTTTTATATGTGATAGGCACAAGTATTGGTAGTGCAAATCTCAAGTTTCAATTTTTTTCAACTACCCGATAAAAAGTTCTTATACTTTTTCTGACGTAACGTTTTCTCAGCCCAGGATAAACGTACAGCAGGAAACTTGGTCTCATTTTGAAGCTCTCATTCGTGATTATCGGAAACTACGACCACAGTAAACGTACAGTGTGATGACGAATTTATGAAGAGTAATATTAATGGGAGGTTTTGTGCGTTGTGTGTAGGTATTCTCCCTCCGTCCAGCCCAATAAAAAAGAATATATTATGATATAGGCCTATTATGATTATATTTTGATATAGTATGATATGATTCACGGAGTGAGGTTGTGGTTAGGGTTGTGCAGCTGTGAGCTTTCATTCCGGAAATAGTGGGTTCGAACCCCCCTGTCGGTAGCCCGGGAGATGGTTGTCCCTGGTTTCCCATTTTCACACCAGGCAAATGGGCGCTGTACCTTAATAAAGGCCACAGCCGCTTCCTTCCCACTGCTAGTCTTTCCTATCCCATCGTCGCCATAAGACCTACAGTATCTGTGTCGGTGCGACGTAAGGCAAATTGTAATATATATATATATATATATATATATATATATATATTATTTTGATATATATTGAAGATTACAACTCGCATAATAGGCCAGGCGACAGGTAGTTCAATAAGGAAATAGTTAGTGGAAAGCTGGAAATTGCTTTAATCGCTTTATTTGGACCCAGATATTACTCTCCCAAGTTTCTCCCTCGAGCGAAGTCGGTGTTGGCCCTTCTGGCCCTAAGAAGGTACCATTTTTCAATTTTTTGCAAATATCTCCCAAATCTTCAACTTTATCAACAAAATACCTATTATAAAAAATAATCTAGAGTAAATTTCCTACAAAAATTTTCCCCACCTTTTGTCTCTAATGTGAACCGTTACGATGCTACGACCATTCAAAGTGGAGCCCTTTTTGATTCATGCGGAAAAGCTATGGAAATGATATGCCATATCAACGTTTCTACATGTTTTAATATTTGTCAGCATTCCAGATGCACAAGCTGTTAACTTGTTACAAGTATAACAGATTTTCAATGTAAACAGCTGTGGCCAAATACCTACCATTAGTATCATTTTGCAATATTGAGTTTTCGACTACAGAACAGCATGTGGATGCACGGTGTGTGCGGATCTCGCGGGATGATGCGGACTTGAGAACATTTGTTGGATGGTTATCAACTCAAGAGCCCTTTCCTCGTGGACAACACGTTGTTTCGTTAAGCACAGGAGTTGCCGGGGATGGACAAAGCACTTGTCACATGGCCTATGGAATTGGAATAGCAGCACAAAAAGGCATAACCGGCAACAATTTTCACGATGTGAAGTTCCTTAGAAGAAATGGCGTGATGCCTCTCCGCGCGGTAAATTCGAAAATAAAAATCCGCAACACGGATATTCCTGTTGATCCTCTTGTGCTTTTCCAATGCATTTGCCTTGCAAAGAAATCCGATGCAGAATTGAAACAATATTTCCAGTTTGAACTAGCTCCGTATCCGGTTGCGATCTTTGATAAAGCGGGAATGCGTAGACGAAAAAGTCTGTGTTCTATAAATTATTCGATCCTGTTACCGATGAGCCCTAATTTGAGGACCTACATCGTGTTCTCGACGGAGGATGTCTTCTGCACCGTGTAATTTGGCACCGAACCGATACTTTTGTCGACATTAGTGCCAAATATGCGAGTTACGTTAAAAGATACTTCAAAAACAGTGTCATTATTTTCTATGGGTATCCTGACGACCCAGCAGCTCGCAGTACCAAGTCCGTTGAACGTCTTCGACGATCGCACAAGCATGAAGCTGCTAATGTTTTTCTATGAGTCCATGACGGCACCTATGCCACAAGCAAACTTTTTGTCTAATGTCACAAACAAACGAAGATTGATCGACTTGTTGCGCGTCAAATTCGAAAGCGAAGGAATCGAAACCAGACAAGCTCCAGAAGATGCCGATGTGCTCATCGTTACCACCCCACTCGAGTTATCTCGGCCCGACAATTCAGTCATTATAGTGGCTGAAGATATATATATATCCTGGTCATCTTGGCGGCTTGTGTGCCACCCTCCACGAAAATGTATTTTATGAAACCCGGCAAAGGTTCAACCAAACAACAACTATTTTGCACAACAAGTTTCAATCTCCCAACATGTGTGCAAAAAAACTTCCTATTTTTGCATGCGTTTAGTGGGTGCGATATAACGTCTTCGTTTCACAGGCAGTGCAAAATGAAATTCGTAACACTGCTGAAGAGTAATGAGGAACTGCAGACAGCTGTTAGGGTTTTCCGAGGCGTGAACGCAAACCCCGATGAAATTGACAAAGCGGGCCAGTTGGTTTTGGCTGGGCTTTATGACAACAAAACCACGGGGAATACCCTGAATGAGCTGCGGTTCCAACTGTTTGAAAAATCTCTAAGCAAACATCGATTTAATCTCGCAAGCTTACCTCCCACCGAATCAGCGGCACGTGAGCACTCTTTAAGAACATATCAAATCCAAACATGGTATGGAAATGATACAAATCCACTGGATTGGGGCTGGAAAAATTCTCAATGTGGTTTGGCTCCCATACCTACGAGGGATACGGTGCCACAAACGCTTCTAAACACAGTGTCCAGCAAATGTTCGGAAGGATGTAACGCAGCTTGTGGTTGCAGGAAAACGGGCCTCCGATGCTCCAGAATCTGCAAGAATTGTATGGGACGGTCATGTACAAATGCTGCCGAGGAAAATGATATGGATGATTGTGACGGAGACATCGATGTTAATCTTGAGCGCCCTGTGACGTCGGACAAATGTACCGATACAGACGATGAAAGCGATGATGGCGAAATTGAGGCCACAGCTGTTTACATTGAAAATCTGTTATACTTGTAACAAGTTAACAGCTTGTGCACCTGGAATGCTGACAAATATTTTATAATATGTAGAAACTTTGATATGGCATATCATTTCCATAGCTTTTCCGCAAGAATCTAAAAGGGCTCCAATTTGAATGGTCGTAGCATCGTAACAGTTCACATTAGAGACAAAAGGTAGAAAGCATTTTTGTAGAAAATTTACTCTAGATTATTTTTATGATAGGCATTTTGTTGATAAAGTTGATGGTTTGGGAGATATTAGAAAAAAAAATGGTACCTTCTTAGGGCCAGAAGGGCCAACACCGACTTCGCTTGAGGGGGGAAAACTTGGGAGAGTAATATCTGGGTCAAAATAAAGCGATTAAAGCAATTTCCAGCTTTCCACTAATTATTTCCTTATTGAGGCTTTTTTTCCGACCTGTCGCCTGGCCTATAAAGTTCTATTGATCTTAAACATGTTTTATTCTGCGAATATAACTTACAGAATTTTATAAAGTAACTCATAAATAATTTTTTACATTCTGTAAACGAAACACTCACATATTTTATTATGAGCAAATATTCTCATGAAAATAAATTTTATTATTTCAGATTTTGAAAAATCATTTACATATCATATTGTTCTATATTGAAACATCTTTTTTAGTAATAATCTGATACAGGTACGAAGTACACCATTTTATACTGACTGTATAACAATATAAAGTATTGACAGTAAGAAAACAAACAATAAAATTTAACACAAAAAAAGGGACTTAATAATAACAAATTCATTGGAAATTAAATAACAAATAAAATAAATAACAGAGGTTATAAAGATATGTATGTGAGTCGTCCAATTCCAGAACTACCTAAGTCAATTTCATGAAATTTGTGAGAAAGGGCAAAAAACTGTCTTGAGTTATCCGTGCGCGTTTAAATAGAAACAGTTTGTATAATAGTTACAAAATACGATTAGTTTTCATTTTATGTATGTTTTAAAAATACAGTAAAAGCAGTTTTTACGTAATAATAGAAAATATATTGCACTTAAGCAGTTTTGATACAGGATCTAGGACTTAAGTAGTTTTGGATTAGTTTCATTAAGTCAGTAATTATGGTTTCTATGTGAAAGTGAAATTATTGCTATATTTTAAAGTTCTCTAAGAAACTACCCAGTATACAATAAAAGTAACCTTTCAACCTTAAATGTCCATTCACAATATGCTCACAGCTTTTCAAACTAGGCGAAATAGAGTCCATTGGACTGCACAGCAACGTCATGTTCCATGGGGTCTTCTTCTTCTTCCTCTTCAGATACAGCTTGTCGAGCTATGTCTTCCCCACATAGTAGCAAGTCTCGGTAGAAGCCTAGATCCTCTCAGTTGTGCCACTCAGGGCCGAAATGCTTTGACAAAAGCTGTTTCACATCAGTCACTTACATATATATAAATATATAAAAGTGTACCCGTTCTTACGCCACTTTAACATGTTTTCTTGGCGTTGATTAGCAGTGTTTAGCTATGGACAAGTTCATTGTTAAACGTAAACGCCTGGACAGTGAAAGTGAACAGTCGGATCCTACTCCCGAACCGTTGAATTCAACATAAAGAAGACAAACGAAAGAAAAGAACATACCAGGACAGTTACGTAGTGTATGGATTTACGTGGAATAAGAACGAGGAAAACCCTATCCCTGTGTGTTTAGTTTGTGGCGAAACACGAGGCCATGGTACCCAGCAAACTGAAGTGGCATCTCACAATTAAGCATCCTAGTGGGTCAGGGAAGAGTGTGATGTATTTTTCACGTGTACTAGAAGGGGAGAAAAAAATACAGCTGTGCGAATGGTAAAGAGAATGACCATAAGTGATACTGCTCTTGAAGCCTCGTTTAAAGTAGCAGAACTGATAGGAAAAAAGAATCACACACACACCTCATACTCTTGGAGAGGAAATCATAGGTCCTGCATGGAAAATTATAGTTTCAACAATACTTGGTGAAGGAGCAGCTAATCAAATTTCGAAATTTCCTCTTTCCAACAACACAATCAGTCGTAGGATATCTGAAATGTTTGCAATATCAACGAACAAGTCGTGGGGAAAATAAAAACTGATCGAGCATTTGCTTTGCAAGTAGATGAGAGTATCGATAGTGGTGACAAACTGCAACTCCTTGGTTTTACCAGATATATTGATGATAAAGATGAGCAGTTTCTGTTCTGTAGACCGCTAGAGACTACAACCTCAGGCCATGATATTTTCGTTTCTATTAATTCCTTTCTCAATGACCAAGATCTTTCATGGAAAGACTGGTTGGTTCTTAAGTTTAGGGGCTGCGACAACGCGGTCATGTAGCCCCGTGTACTTTGGTGTGTGTAGAATCTGTCTGATAACCGGTGTTAATTGTGATGACTGTATTAGTGCGTGTTATCTGTTTTTAATTCAAGTAAGGACTGCAGTCTTTTGAATTTTTCAAGTAGTTCCGACTTTTGCTGCCAAACGCCACCGTTAATGACTACTAGTTCAGAACTTAGCTACCAGACGCCACCGCAGTCGGCTCTTGGCAACGAACGTAGGAACCTAAGAGCGTTGTTTACATTCTTAACCTATACAATTTAGCTTCACACAGGTGTAATTAGTGGAAGGTTCTTTAACATGCCATAAATCTATGACATGGGACCGCCGGATTTACTTCCCCTCCGAAGGAAGGCATACTGAGGGATTTTTAACTCTCTTAAAAAATCCGACGACTTCGGCCGGCATGGAAAGACTGTTGTGGTATATGTACAGATGGTGCACAATCTATGTCTGGGAAATTTAAAGGTTTTTACTGCCAGAGCTCAAGATTTTGCTGCAGTGTTTAACGAAGTTGTGAAAATGGTGAACTACATCAAGTCTCGACCTTTAATGTGCAGGATTTTTAAACAGTTATGTCTCGCAACGGATGCACCTCATACCTCTTTGTTACTTCATACAGAGTAAGGTAGTTGTCGCGGGGTCGTGTATTGAAGCAGTTTCTTGAACTTAGAGAACAGGTGAAAACTCTTTTTAAGGATGAAAATCAAGATACATTTTATGAGCTGTTACTAACTGATTCTTGGTGCTTGGAACTGTCGTATCTGGCAGATATTTTTCATAAACTGAATTAACTGAATGTTTCAATGCAGGGTAGACAGGAAACAATAATTTCCTCTACCAATAAAATGAAAGATTTTAAAAGAAAACTTAGTTCTTGGAAGTCTGCAGTTCAGAAAGGAGATCTTTCAAACTTTCTTCATCTGGCAGTAGTTAACGATCTGGGTAAGCTGAAAGACCGCATTTGTGATCACTTATCAAGATTGCAAGATGCAATAGATACATACTTTCCATCTATTTCCACTATGAATGTCAACTGGGTTGTCTCACCATTTGATTTCATAGATAGTACGAGGAAATAGATTTCACTGGTTGCGAACGAGATGAATTTATTGATCTTTGTGCCGATTCCACACTCAAAGGTAAGTTCACCAAGAGTGAGGCGTCGGTGGCTACTTTTGGGCTTCAGCGGAGAGAGTAGTATCCTAACCTAATGAAGAAAGCAATTAACACACTTTCGCCCTTTCCAAAATCCTATCCATGCGAGCAAGCCTTCTCTGCTCTGGTGACAATAAAATCCAAAGCAAGAAATAGACTGAATAACCTTGAGGATGATTTGCGTGTTTCATTGTCAACTGCAAGGCCCGATATCACGTACCTGTGCTCTAAGCATCAATCACAAGTTTCATATTAACGATTTATCGAACAAAATTATTGATGTATTTTTACTCACTGACTGCAGTAAAGTTGACTGTATTATGTTATGGTGTACGTTACGTATTATAAAATATTTCAATAAATTTACTTATGAAACATAATTCTTTTTTTATTCAAGGAAGGGTGCCCCTACTGTCGACCAAAGTATTATGTGCACTCGAGTTTGAAGGTTGTTTGTGAAGTAACCAATAGACCTACATAAAATCCAATAACATCATCATTTTCGTCGTTCTATTGTACGTTAGTTCATGTAGGTTTGGAATTTTTAATTTATATTTTAATATTTTTTATCGCAGTTGGAACACAAAATGTGCCCATTTTTAAGCGTGTTTCAACCATGCGTCACATTTAAGAATTATTATCTCAAAACTCCGTCATCAGATCGAATGCAAATTTTAACACAATATACATCGGAATGTTGTATAACTGGTTTATTAATTTCAAAATTTTGTGTGTCCAAGAAACAAAGTTATCATTTTTGTAAGGTAACTTTTTCTCGGCTCGGGGTGGTTGGAAAATATAGCTCTTGGTCGCATTGTAATCCATATTCATCAAGAAGTTATGGTTTATGACTGTGAAATACGTAAATTAATTCACTTATTTTATATCGGTTTGTGTTTGTTCGTGGAAATAAGGCATTATTCACCAGCCAGCCGCTCAGGGGTAAGCTGTACTTCGTTGCTGAGATGGAGCCCATAACTGCCGAGCGAGGCGAGGTCGTATTTCCCCGTTCCAATATAAACCGATATAAAATAAGTGAATTAATTTACGTATTTTAAAGTCATACAGCATAACTTTTTGATGTATAAGGAGTTCTACGCGACCAAGAACTACATATTCCAACCACCCCAAGCCGAGAAAACGTTACCTTACACAAATGATAACAACTTTGTTTCTTGGACACGCAAAAATTTGAAATTAATAAACCAGTTATATAATATTTCGATGTATATTGTTTTAAAATTTGGATTCGATCTGATGACGGGTTTGTGAGATAATAATTCTTAAATGTGACGCATGGTTGAAACACGCTTAAAAACGGGCACTTTTTGTGTTCCAACTGCGATAAAAAATATTAAAATATAAACTAAAAATTCCAAACCTACATGAACTAACGTACAATAGAACGACGAAAATGATGATGTTATTGGATTTTATGTATGTCTATTGGTTACTTCACAAACAACCTTCAAACTCGAGTACACATAATACTTTGGTCGACAGTAGTGTTTAATGTTATTCCCAAGGGTGCCGTGAACTTCAAAAGGTTGGTAAACTCTGCTCTAGACTGTGGTCGTGTGGACTGGCATGATGAGTCAGGGCGGGAGGGAGGCGGATGCTGCGATAGCAAAGGTGTTGAAGGAGAGGGTAAGGCAGGTGGCCGAGCGCTCTCTTGCCCAAGACCTTGCCTTACCGCTGTGTGTTTGCGCGCGTGTGTGTATGTGTGTGTGACTGATTCAACCTGCGTTTTGTAGAGTCTGAAAGGTACAATCACCACGGGTATATCGCTGAACCAATTTTCTTTATCGAACTTTTCTACTGCTCAGAATAAGAGCCACATCAAATTAATAAAACTTTGAAGTTAATATAACAATCTTTTCTCACTAAAAATGGTATTCAAATCTGAAGAGGTTAATACAAAATTTGAATTTCGTAATAAGAATTGTTCCTATTGCAGGTACTACTACAGGGGTTGTTGTACATAAATTTCGGTGTCTTCCGATTATTAGTTTCGTCGTGGAGATTGTACCTTTAACGTTCAAAATAGCCACTTTGAAGCCATGTCCTCAGCAAACGAGCCGTCGTTATTTTCTTCAAAACGCATATAATATCTCACAAAGACCTACATTAGAGATTAAGAGTAAAAATACAAATAAAAATAAAATTTCAATTTTTGACCGCACAGCCTTAACCAACGCAGTAATGTTTTCGCAAACAGTTTGAAGACAACAGGTCATTCGTTGACACTTCATAACGGGACTCGGTGATAGACGAGTGAGTCACACGCCCAAGAGCTGTGAGATAGGAAATATATTTCTCCACCTTTCACTGTAACTTGATTCGTTGCGTAATATCTACACAGTAGACACTGAGGCTGGCTGCGTGGCTCAGGGGTAACGTTCTCGCTTGCTAAGCCCCAGGTAGCAGGATCGAATCCTGGCGCAGCCAATTGGCGTTTGAGGATGCACAAATGCGAGGGAGCCTTGTCAGTAGATTTACTGGCACGTTAAAGATCCCATTTGGGACAAAATTCCGGCACCCCGGCGTCTCTAAAAGCCAGAGTAGTTAAAAGGGAAGTAAAAATAACATTATTATTATAATTATTATTATTATTATTATTATTATTATTATTATTATTATTATTATTATTATTATTATTATTATTATTAGACACTGACAGGCAACACAAGCTGATGGCTGACAAAATACTTGTATAAAGGCTACACGGGTAGAACGGGAAGATGAGTGAGACTCCACTCTTAGGCAAAGTCAATGCAATCAAATTAGTTATTGTTGTTTTAAGGGGCGGAACTACGAGGTCATCTGCCCCTCTCAACACAGATTAAAGTATACAAAAAAGTACACGGGGCTACATGACCGCGTTGCCGCAGCCAGGAATTAATTTAAATTCTCACATGAAACTTGGAATTAAATACATTTCTCAGAATGCTAGAGGTGTCTCTCAGACACCACGCGACCTTCTATGCATGGGCGCCCACAGGCTTTTTTTTCCAGGGGGGAGAGTCATATTTTTTTCATTTAATTACCTAGCTGTCACTAGGACATATCGCCCCCCGCAATTTTCGTTTCATTTCTTACTTGCTTTGTGATATTCGTTATTTGGCTGCTCTGAAACCGTTGGGTACATTATCTTTATGACTTGAATGGGAAGAATAGTTGTTTTCTTTTAGTTCAGAGTTTTTGTCCTTAGAAGTTCGCTTTTCTTTGTGAATCATCGTCATAATGTTCATTTCTTTAGTGGTATCACCATGTATCGACAAAAATAAAATTCAAGGAGTTCATTAAAATGGTAATGTTAAATGTTAATCCAGTTCGCCGATTTTCTAAATAACTGCAGATATTTTCAAATAATTCCAAATTACTCTAAGTTAAATAAAATTGTGGAATTATGAGTTAACTATCAGTAACTTCAATTTTTGTAATAGGGGCCTTGTGGCGCAGCGGTCAAGCTGTTGGCCTCTTGCCAACAAGCATTCCCGGTCAATGCATGTGAGATTTTCGAAGTGAAATGCCATGTCCTGTGGTTCGGATTTTACGTAAAAAGGCGGTCCCGTGGCTCATTATCACAAGATTCACGGTCACGTTAAACTACAATCTTTCTTCCTTCAATTTATGTAATAAACTGGTGTGAAAATTAAGAATGTAAATATTCTCGGTAATCCACCCCCTACCTCTCCCCAACCCCCGAACCCCTGCGGGCGGGTGCCCATGCTGCTATGCCAGAGCTTTGAGGAGATTTAAGAACACAGCCAACAGCTCGCAAACAGCAATAAGCGAAAACGTTGAAGAAGAACAGTTTGGCTAAGAACTGCTTTTCCCAACAGCTCTTGTATCCTGGCTGCTAATAATAATACGGGACAAACAGTTGATTTGACAGAGAGGGGATGGGAGTGGTTAACTGTCGAATAATGACGACCTCAGCCGAATAGCTCCGGCGAAGCTATTCATTCAAGGTTACAGCAGTGCCAGTGAGTAGCAAACAGTGCAAGACAAACAGTGGATTCGTTCCAACCAATCGTAATAAGACTGAAGGAAAACTGTTTGGTGTAACATTAAAAAACAGTTCGTTCGTTTTTCATCGGACAACTGTTTTCTCCAAACAGTTGGGCGTTTTTCTGTCCATCACTACTAGCCAGGTGGACAGCAAGATAGCTGCGTGGAAAGAGAAGTATTACTGTACGCTGCTCTATACGGTACGCATCGTCTTACAAGCATAGTCAGATCCAGCACAGTTAACATAGTACAATTTGCCTGTACGGCAAACGCGAGCAGGGTGCGGGAGACGAGTTCGACATGGCAGTGGACTTGTCGAGCGCGACCGGTGATGAGAAACGTGCTAGTTTGCTGTGAAGATTATCAAGTTTCTTTCAACCTGTATTACAGTCACAAATCGTAACTTGCAAGTCGTGGCAAGCGGGACATTTCACATCGTGAAAGCGAATAGTATAACAGTGAAAGTTGTGATGCATATTCAGGCGCATCAGTCGTTAAATAAAGCCATTTTATAACGCCGTGTTACCGGTGATCACTTTTGTGATACTTTCAATGGTTAGCTTGGCCCATTTGTCGGTCAAATTTTGTTTCTTGTTACCGAGATCCCCGAATGGTAATTATTTCCTTGTAAACGTATTAATTGCTTAAACCTTATGCATAATCTTGTTATCAATCACTTATTCATAGATATTATAGTTCTCACCTTGAGTGTTCCAGTCGCTCGCTACCTCAAGCGTCCTCACTCCCGACATACAGGGCATCTACTGGTTGATCCGCTGTCCGCTGAGTAGTGTCGACTGACGTCACCCTGACTTTCGTTCGACCAATGGCAGGTTTTTGTCTGGTCGGGCGATCTCCAGCTTCGAGATGGTTCCATGATCCCTATTTAAGACGCCACTTGCTGGCGTTCTTCACCCACTTCTGATCAATCATCACTTCTGATCACTTCAACCTGCTGGTCACCGCTACTGCATCTCATGACACCATCGCTAGTCTCTACGCTACCTAGCAGCTACGTCACAAGATCTGCACCATGACGTATTGCTCAAGATGGCAAGAATAATTGCCAGCTGTTGTACTTTTCACCTTCACCTTAGAGAGGATACTTGGATTCGTCTTTCGAAATACTGCTGGATCATCACTTGGAAGCTATAAATGTCATTCCTTCGCAAGAAAAGAAGAGAAAGTTGACATTTTTTATCAATGGTGTACATATCTCTAGGCCATGTACGCCTCCTTCTGAAGAAACCGTGAGGACTTTTAAATCAACATTTATGCTAGCTGGAACTTTTAAGGAGCTGGCTCTTCAAAGATAAGTTTAATTTTATGCAGCATTTAAATTATACTAATCATTTTATACTCTTAATCAGTTTCATGGTTCTCTCTTTTTATAAAGTGCATTTTTATGTGTTAAGCTCAACTTCTCTCCAATTAAACAAGCTTGTTTCATTGATATTTCTTTAATCTGGGTTTCTGTCATCAGGCCCGCACACTTTTGCTGCCATTTATAATTGTTCATTTCTGTGATAAGCACTTAAGTGCAATTTGTTTATTGATTATAAATTTATTATTAGAAATAAAAATTGTTAATGTATTGCTACCTATATTGGTTTTCTAGTCACGTATTTCATGCCCACTACCCCGCACCGCTTCAGTCTAATTTTCTTGACCACAGTAGTTATTTTGTCCAGGCTTTCGCCTGATGCGTTACCGTTCTCCCGTATGGGGAAGTTTTAGGGCAGAACTTATTCTCCATAATTTTTGGTGCCTCACCCCCGGGAAACATATCTGTTGCACCCTGGACCTCTATACAAATTTCATATCTTGGATTTTACATTAACAATTTTTGTTCATTGTGTTTCAACACTAATTCACATTGTACGTTTCAGCTTGAGGCGCATGTTCAGCAGAAGAGGAGAGAAACGTAAGCTAAACCGGTTTCTTTCGCATCAGACTAAACCTTACTACCTAGCAAGCTGTCATCTTCTGGCTTCGAGATTTTCGAAGTGAAATGCCATGTCCTGTGGTTCGGATTCCACGTTAAAAGGAGGTCCCGTGGCTCATAATCACTAGATTCACGGTCACGTAAAGCTACAATCTTCCTTTTTCTTCTGGCTTCCAGTACTCGAAGTCACAATATTGACGTGAGTAACAAACAACTTTTAATATGCCTAACCTTGATGAAAAACTCAGCAACGCCAGAGCCTCTTGTCAGGGCAAGCTCACACGGTTTCGTACTTTCTTAACGGAGCTTGAACCACAAGAGCGTAATCTCGACATAATTTCGCAGAGGCTTAAGAATTATGAACAAGCCTTTGAGAAATATGATGAGATACAATGCAGTATAGAAACTCAGCATCCGGACCAGCAAAGTGATAGGTTGGAAGTTGAAAAATTATACTATCCGGGATTTGCTGAAGCTAAACAGCTTATTAGGGCTTTAACTTTAAAAGAAAAACAAGAAGATCAAACTTCTGCAGCATCTTCTACATCTTCTTCACGCATTGTATTACCCAAATTAGAAATACCCAAATTCACTGGTAAGGACATAGAATGGGAGCCATTTTTTGAATTATTCAATTCTTTAGTACATGAGAATACTTCTATACCAGTAATACAAAAATTTCACTACTTGCGTCTGGCAGTTCAAGGCAACGCACTTAACCTGATTCAAGCACTTTCTTTGACCAGTGATAATTATGAAGTTGCTCTGAATCTTCTTAAAGATAGATATGGGAACATTCGTTTATCTATTCAACGCCATATACAAAGCTTATTCGAGTTACCTAACGTGCAAGCAGATAACAGTTTATCACTTCGTAAGTTGATTGACACTGCAGAGCTACACGTCAGAGCATTGTCCAATTTAAACCAACCTGTAAATCACTGGGATTTATTTCTAGTTCACCTCATTTCTGCAAGATTGGATGCAAATACATTAAAAGTCTGGGAAACAGAACTTTCCCAGAATTTGCAATGCACTTATGAGGCGATTATTAACTTTTTGAAGGCTAGAAGCCAAGTCTTTTCCGCCATAGCTAATCAAAAAACTAGTAGTTCAGATTCAAAAGCCTTCTCAAAAGATAAGGTTAGCAGTTCTAATCAAAGAATTTTAAGATCACAGGCTCTTCCTGTTGATGCTCGGTCACCTAACCAAATGCAAACGTGCGGTCTGTGTCAGCAATCGCATAATTTATACAATTGTGATGAATTTAAATCTTTATCAGTAGATGAAAGACGAAAGTTCATTACGAACAAAAAACATTGTTTCTACTGTTTGTCAGGAACGCATATGTTAAACAATTGCCGTTCACAACGTTTATGCTTTCATTGTAAGGCTAGACACCATTCCCTTTTGCACAGGCATGAAAGATCACGGTTATCAGGACCAAGCAGTTCCAATACCAAGTCTAATTCTGAGACTTCTCAAAATAGTGCGCAGTCGTATGCTCAAAGTTCTACCTCGCTTGGCAAAGTCCAGGTTTTATTATCTACCGTGCAGGTTCTATTGAAAAATTCTCACGGGAAATGGGTATCTGTCAGGGGATTATTGGACAATGCCGCTACCAACAATTTTATTAATGAATCGTTGGTACAAAAGTTAGGCCTCCCAAAACATCCTACCTCAATAGAGGTCACAGGAATAAACTGCTCTAAATCGCAATCCTTAAGCTTTGCTAAAGTGGATCTGAAGGACTCTAATAATCTTGGTACGCAGTTGCAATTAGATTGTTTGATTATCAAGTCTATAGGCAACAATATTCCTGGCACTTCTTATCCTATTCAAAATTGGAATATCCCGAATTTTGTCCAGCTAGCTGACCCTCATTTCAACAGAGCTTCGCCCGTAGAGCTTCTTTTCAGCTGAAGCGTATTTTGGCAATGTCTTCATTCCAATAAAGTAAAAATTGCTCCTAATGTTTTCTTCCGCGAAACTGATTTTGGTTGGATCGCTACTGGCCAAATATATCGTAATCCTATTCAAACTGTATCGAATTGTTATTTTGTTGGTACCGATTTGAGTCAAGAGCTAACCAAGTTCTGGGATCTTGAGAATGTTCAGGCTACTTCTTCTTCTTCTAACGGAATTTGTGAAAAGTTATACAAGGAAACCACTGTCCGTACTGCTGAAGGCAGATTTATAGTAACTCTTCCACGTATTCCTAATCCTCCCGCCATTACGGGCTCGCATTCCAGAGCACTTAGGGCACTATTTGCTATTGAAAATCGGTTCAAACAAGCTGCTTCTGTCAAAACTCAGTATGCTTCCTTTATGGAGGAATACGAATCATCTAATCACATGGAGGTAATTTCTAAATCAGAAGAAATTGACCATCCTTTAAATGAAATAGTTTATCTAAATCATCACCCGGTATGGAAAAATTCCTTAACACAAGACAATATAAGAGTAGTTTTCAATGGCTCATCACCAGATTCCAATGGAATCTCTTTAAATGATACCTTGCAATGTGGTCCCGCGATTCAAACAGATCTCACCTCTGTTTTGCTTAATTTTCGAAGGTTTCCTATTGCTGTAATCTCAGATATTAAGCAGATGTACCGGCAGATTCTCGTAAATTCTGAGCAGCAAGATCTGCAAAGAATATTGTGGCGCGATGAGAGTTCCAAACCCATAAAGATATTTAGATTGAAGACTGTGACATATGGTCTGAAGCCTTCAGCCTTTCTTGCGATTCGGTCTCTCCACATGTTAGCCGAGCAAGATGGTCATCTGTATCATCATTTGGCCTCTGAGTCATTAAAAACGGCATTTTATGTTGACGATTTCTTGTGCTCTTTCCCTAATATTTCTGAAGCACTCCTTGTGTGCGAAGATTTGAAATCCCTGCTCCTAGGAGGTGGTTTTCCGCTCCATAAATGGACTTCAAATTCTACTGAATTTATATCAAAATTTTCATCAGAGGTCCCAGTTGATGAATTTGTTGCCATTCCTACTGATGAAGCAGCCGTAAAAGCATTGGGTGTTTTTTGGTGTCCTTCTTCTGATACCTTTTCTTATCAGGTACATCTGTCAGAATCTCCCCCTGTAACTAAGAGACAAGTTCTGTCAGAAATCGCAAAGATCTTTGATCCTTTGCAATATATTGCTCCTATAGTTATTGTTGCAAAAATGTTCTTGCAAAAGCTTTGGTCATTAAAATCAGACTGGGATGAAAATCTCCCCCTTCCTCTTGTAGAAGAATGGTTAGAGTATCGCAGCAGTTTGCTGGATCTCTCCAAGGTTTCTATACCCCGCCTTTTAATTTCTAATCTCTTATGCCAGCAGTATGAACTGCATGTATTTTCTGATAGTTCAGAACGGGCTTATGGCTGTTGTGCATACATAGTAGGACGTTCCTCAGCCACTTTCCCTGGATTTTCTAATTTAGTGTGCGCTAAATCAAAAGTTGCTCCACTTAAAACAGTATCATTGCCGAGAATAGAATTATGCTCTGCTTTAATGGCAACAGAATTAGCTACTAAACTAAATGTCAGTTTAAAGTTAAAATTTTCCCACACATTTTTTGGAGCGATTCTTCTATTGTATTAGCTTGGATTTCCAAGCCTTCTTCTCATTGGAATACCTTTGTGGCAAATCGCGTTTCTAAGATTCATGAAGTCTCTCATTCTGAACAATGGAGACATGTTCCTAGCCGTGAAAACCCCGTGGATATAATATCACGTGGTTGCACTCCTAAAAAATTGATTTCTTCAGACCTGTACTGGAATGGTCCTCCTTGGCTAAGTCAGGAATCATCTTGCTGGCCTCGCTTAGCTAATCAATTTGCAGAAGAAATACCTGATGCCCGTAATGACCCTGTCACGTCGCATCTTACTTCTACTTCTACTAGCCTTTTTCATAGATACTCTTCATTTGATAAATTGATTCGTGTAGTGTCTTATATCTTCCGATGGAAATATTTAGTAATTGATCAATCTTTGAAGCCTCAACCCTTTCTCTCCAGAGTAGAGTTAGAATTTGCTACTTGCAAGATTTTGTTACTTGTTCAGCAGGAAGTATTTGCTCCTGAAAAGCAAGCTCTTATAAGTGGTAAAGATTTACCCAAGTCTAGCAGGCTTTCACCACTCACTCCTTTTCTAGACCAGGACGGCATAATACGTGTGGGTGGAAGATTAGCTATGTCTAGTTGTGAGGATGGGAAAAAGCATCCCATCATCCTTCCTTCAAAGCCTCCTATCACTACCCTTATAATAAAAAAGTTTCATTATAAACACCTTCATGCTGGCACTCGCACCTTGCTCTGTCTAATTCGTGAACTCTACTGGATCATCAATGGCGTTCATGAGGTTTCTTCTGTTGTTAAAAAGTGTATACCTTGCTTCAAGGTTAAACCACGGCCCGCCACGCAGATTATGGGTAATTTACCTCCATTTCGTTCAGAACCTAGTAAGCCCTTCGCTCTTACTGGGATCGATTACGCAGGTCCTTACGCATATCAGACCAATCCCTCTTCATCTAAGCGCAAAATCTTAGGTAAACTTTACATCCCGTTATTTGTATGTATGGTGACGGGAGCTATCCACCTTGAGTTGGTTACGAACGCTTCTGTATCTTACTTTTTGGCCGCCTTTTCTAGATTTGCTGCTAGAAGGGGTGTTCCTTCTGAAGTTTTTTCAGATAATGCAAAAATTTTTGTAAGCGCTTCTGATCTCTGGAAAAAAGTGTTAAGCTCCCCTTCTGTTAAAGAAAAAATTTCCAACTTTTCCTATTCTAAAGGTTTCAAATGGCATTTCAGCCCGCCTTATGCTCCCCATCATGGGGGCCGTTGGGAGTCCTGCATCAAACTTACTAAAAGACAGCTTAAGAAAACTCTTGGTCCTACCATACTTTCCTATGAGGAATTCAACTCTTTAATTATTCAAGTCGAAGGTATTGTAAATTCCAGACCTCTGACCCCTCTTTCAAACGATCCTAAGGATCTTTTACCTTTAACACCCAGTCACTTCCTGATTGGCTGTTCGCTTGCTGCTACTCCGCCTTTGCTGGTTCGACGCTGTGATCCTAAGTTACCTATCTTTTGGAGAAAAGTAGAATCTTTGCGCTGTTCTTTTTGGCGCCGATGGAAGTTAGAATATCTCAGCTTGCTAAATAGGCGTGAGAAATGGCGGCTTCCTCAACCAGATGTACGAGTGGGGGACATGGTTCTTCTTCGAGACCCATCTCCGCCTCTCGTGTGGAACCTAGGCAGAGTTATTCACTGCCACTTTGGCCGTGATAAACGCGTCAGAGTTGTTGATGTTTTAACTAGTAAAGGTCTTTATACTAGACCCAACTCTGCTATCTGTTTTGCCTTTCGAGTCTTAGTGTCTCCTCGTCTGTTATCCATGTTTTGCTTTGACTGATTCTTTTGTTTGTTTCATTCGGAGTTCTCGGAGCATGATCACTTTTGTGATACTTTCAATGGTTAGCTTGGCCCATTTGTCGGTCAAATTTTGTTTCTTGTTACCGAGATCCCCGAATGGTAATTATTTCCTTGTAAACGTATTAATTGCTTAAACCTTATGCATAATCTTGTTATCAATCACTTATTCATAGATATTATAGTTCTCACCTTGAGTGTTCCAGTCGCTCGCTACCTCAAGCGTCCTCACTCCCGACATACAGGGCATCTACTGGTTGATCCGCTGTCCGCTGAGTAGTGTCGACTGACGTCACCCTGACTTTCGTTCGACCAATGGCAGGTTTTTGTCTGGTCGGGCGATCTCCAGCTTCGAGATGGTTCCATGATCCCTATTTAAGACGCCACTTGCTGGCGTTCTTCACCCACTTCTGATCAATCATCACTTCTGATCACTTCAACCTGCTGGTCACCGCTACTGCATCTCATGACACCATCGCTAGTCTCTACGCTACCTAGCAGCTACGTCACAAGATCTGCACCATGACGTATTGCTCAAGATGGCAAGAATAATTGCCAGCTGTTGTACTTTTCACCTTCACCTTAGAGAGGATACTTGGATTCGTCTTTCGAAATACTGCTGGATCATCACTTGGAAGCTATAAATGTCATTCCTTCGCAAGAAAAGAAGAGAAAGTTGACATTTTTTATCAATGGTGTACATATCTCTAGGCCATGTACGCCTCCTTCTGAAGAAACCGTGAGGACTTTTAAATCAACATTTATGCTAGCTGGAACTTTTAAGGAGCTGGCTCTTCAAAGATAAGTTTAATTTTATGAAGCATTTAAATTATACTAATCATTTTATACTCTTAATCAGTTTCATGGTTCTCTCTTTTTATAAAGTGCATTTTTATGTGTTAAGCTCAACTTCTCTCCAATTAAACAAGCTTGTTTCATTGATATTTCTTTAATCTGGGTTTCTGTCATCAGGCCCGCACACTTTTGCTCCATTTATAATTGTTCATTTCTGTGATAAGCACTTAAGTGCAATTTGTTTATTGATTATAAATTTATTATTAGAAATAAAAATTGTTAATGTATTGCTACCTATATTGGTTTTCTAGTCACGTATTTCATGCCCACTACCCCGCACCGCTTCAGTCTAATTTTCTTGACCACAGTAGTTATTTTGTCCAGGCTTTCGCCTGATGCGTTACCGTTCTCCCGTATGGGGAAGTTTTAGGGCAGAACTTTTTCTCCAACCGGTATGTGGCCAGGAAGGAATATTACTGTTTTAGCAGACATCTTGTGAAAGGTTGGAGGTCGTGTTATAGGATATTGCAACCGACATTAACATTACTGCGTATTGGACATAGGCATTGCAATGGTCCGAATACTTGCTCAATTTTCTAGTTTTGCATTTTCAACGTGTAAGCCTACCAGCGAATGAACTTTGTCACATTTTCAACATTATGATTGAGAGCACAGCAGATGTATTTTTATACAGCACCGCCCAGGCGACCCCGGGGTAGCTCAAATTACACTGGAACATTCGATCAGAACTATGGAAGTGACTTCACTTATTTTCTGCAGTGGTGAAGTGGATGCTAAATGACTTTGATTAACGAACATTTGTGGATATGCTTGTCGCGTTATATTCAGATACGGAGTGTGTGATAAACTTGAACACACATTAAATATTTTCATTCATCAATGCGATTCGACATTCGTTGGCAAGAACTTCACTATTGGATGCCAGTCGACATTTTTTTATGGAACAGTGGCGTGTTGTAGCCATGGACATAATGGGGTAACCATTTAAATCGCAACATTCGGTGGATTTTTGGACAGTATCCGGGATGGATATCTTACACTTTAACATGATTGGCTAGGCGTAAGGAGAGACAGGATGGCAGAGCGGAGTGACGGATTCGATTCCTGCCCAGGGGAGTGACCGTGCCCTGATACGCATTAGGATGAGGAGAATGCTGTTCCAATGGTACAGGACGAAGATTTCGCCGATCTTGCTAGAAATTAATCACGAATATCTGGATTACTGTCGATCTTTGAATAAATATTTTACCACCTGGAATATTATGAAGGTAATGTGAGCGCTTTTATGAATACACTGATATGATTTGACATGACCATGGGCACGCTTGTATATCCATAGGAGTTTTATTTTGAAGCATCGTCCGATATATTTTTGAATTTCATCCTGATGAACTCGCTAAGATATGGTGGATTCCATGTGAAACGGCAGGGGCATTTCACTGATCTTTGCTATTTACCGACGTTATTAAGCAGGATATTTGATCATCTTTTATAGTGAGTAATAGTGCATTTTGAACACAGTAGTTTTTTCTATCGAGCAGTTGAGAGACTCGAGACCTGAAGTCGGGTTTTTGACGGTTTTCACATTCTAGCGATTGTGTGGAGTTAGTGACCAGGGATTTTCTTTGTCTTTTTTGATTGGATCTTTTTAAGCTATTGAATTTAATTCGCTTTAGCGAAGCAGTGTCACTACTATCTGACAGTATAATAATTGTTGATTCCAGTCATGTGCATTCATTCATATTAGCCATCGGGACAGGGCCTGTTACTTTACGCAATTGTGTGGTGTCTAAACGCTATACCTGTCACTAGGGATTAATCATCTGAGCCATCGGGACGGGGCCTGTTGCTTTACGCAATTGTGTGGTGTCTAAACGCTTTACCCTTCATTAGGAAACTATCATTTTATCATCCGAATGCAATGTTGACTGAAAGCGAATCAAACAATAATTAACAGGTCATATATTAGTTGATCTTTATCAAGTACAGTAAAAATAAATGTAAGCAGGATTACACTTTGTGATTCTTGTGTGGTAGATCCAATAGTTTTTGTAGCGATGTTCTACTTCAGAATACAGTAAATTTCATGAATTTATCACAGGCAGAATGGATACAGCTATGATGAATATTTTTAATCTAACACAGATGGTGTTCTTTTGAAACAGATTTCAATGATTTTTATAGAGATATTACACTTCGAATTTAATTAAAGCTTGGATTGGATTATAATCATTTCAGTAATTTTCATGCTCTTTAAGAGGTTGTCAAACACAATTATAGTGACCGCAGTTCTGGTAGGTCAACTTTATTAATGCCTGAAGCCAGTCTTACAATAAATGTGGATTATTAAATACGTTGATTTTTTTTATTTTTGCCAAGCGTTATGTGAAAATTGCCGATATTTGTGAGGTTACCACTTTGATATATTAATGGTTTGGACTGAAGGTTAGTGAACTCAGTCTTATTTTTGATTCATGCTGTGCGCTGAATATTTGTGATGAAATGGTGATAAATTGATAATGTTCAATTGTGATATCTAATGAAGTGGTTCATGTTGAATAAATTCGAGTGGTTGATCGTAGATGATAACGTCCAATGTGGAGTAGTTGTGGCAATAAATTTTGGCATGGCAATTGAGTGTAATATGACCATTGATTCTAACATGTAAGAAAATAATTACGTCTGGCAATACATATTCACTAATGTGATATATTTTGACGACACCTCTATAACTAATCCTAGACATTTTCTGGAAGTTTAATTAATCCAAGTTCCCTTAATAATAATTTATTGAATATTACTCTGAAATTTAAATGGAACAGCGGATCTGACCTGATGATAAATATAATAATTTAAATGGAACAGCTGATCTGACCTGATGACAAATATGATAATTTAAATAAACAGTTGATTGAGTAGTAGCTGATGTGGTGATTGATTTAACGATTTTTCCATGCTTAATAATAATACCAGATAATTATAATGTTGTCGATAAGCGATCGAGATTCTGACAGGATGATTGCAAATGATTTGTGTAAATTTAGTTTTTGATTCTATTGAGTGATACCGTAATCATAATTCCAATAAATTTGGAATACAGACATTCAGTGCTATTACGAGTGATTGAATATGTTGTAGATATAATTATTGTGTGCTAGAATAATTTAAAATTTAAATAGTTCACGCGCTTGCTGTTATCATTAACAATGATAGGTCTCAGGTTTCACAAATAAAACAGTGTCGTGTGATTCAGTGCTACGGTGACCCTGAGAACCCAAGAGACTTTCATTTGTTTTATTTTTTTACACGTGAACGAATTTCTTTTGAACTAGAGCGGAGATGGTTCGACTTGAAAAGAACTATTGCATCCTAACTGTCGCAATCTACCATTCTCCTAGGCAGGGTTTACTAGTGTTTTGTCATGTCGTTCAAGTTCGAATAAACCTTCTTTGATTTTATTTTGTGTGATCTCGTGACGATGTATTTTCCCAATCCTTTCCTGTGTCATGATTAAGGCTTCACCTGAGAGGATGTGGCTTGTTAGGAATCCAGTTGGTGGCGCCCTTTGCTTCGTTATCATTAAATTAAACCCGTAAACGACCCAGAGATACTTTGTCTCGTGTTACCCACTGCTATTTGTTCAAAATTTCAACTGGATCTCAGACACATTCCTTGTTTTTTTATTGTTTCAATCCACTCTGTCCTGGGGCACCTGGTATGCGATGCTATGGCAGTTCGGTCATCGCATACCACGGACGAACGGGTACAGTAGACTACAACAATTTTACACGATTTTTTAAAATTCCTATTGGATGGATGATAGCTGAGTTGATCAATGAATAACATTATAGTAAATGTTCCGAATGGACCCAGGTATTTAGTACACAGCTGCACAACCGATCGTTTATGAAATCTATGTCTCCCACTGCTAGTACAAGTCTTAGAGAGTTTACATTGCTGTCGTGTACAACCACGGCTTCCCACTAGCAGTTGTCTGATTCTAAGATACGATATTAATTGCAAGAAAGCGAAGAGGAATCGGGCGACGTAATAGCTGACGCTGATTTTGTGCGCACGGATGTCACAGATGATGCACAAGTATGGTAACAAGAAAGGTGTTGAGACAATGTTTTGAAAAATAATTTTTAGCATGTATTCTTAATTCATTATTGCTGAAATTTTTAAATAAGTCTTTTGGTCCCATTTATGAAATAAGCTATCAAATGAAAACAGAGTAACATAACCCCTGGCCCATGAAGGGCCTAGGCCTACCAAGCGACCGCTGCCCAGTCATTTGAACTGCAGATATTGGGGTGACGCGTGGTCAGCGCATCGGGTCCCCTCAGCCGTTAAACTTAGTTTTCATGACCTGGGCGCTGCCTCAGTGTCAGACAGCTACTCAATTGTCCTCACGAGGCTGAGTGCACCCCGTTCCATCCCTCACGTCAGTTTCTAAAATCCCTGACGGAGCCGGGAATTGAACCCGGGGCCTCCGGGTGAGAGGCAGGCGCGCTACCCTAACACCACGGTACCGGCTAAAAAAACAGAGTAGAAAGGTTAAAATCGACTCGCGCATGCTAGTTCAAGAGCGTAGATCAGGGCTTGCGAGCTCTTATGATCAGGGATCAAGTAACCCTTATTAGTGTTCTCCTAATGTAGTGTTGTTCATTTTTTTGTTAATTCATTTACAGGCAGGCGACATCGTGATCATTCAGCCCCGTGTACTTGGCTGAGTGTAGGGTTTGTCTGATAAACTGTGTTATTGCGTTATCTGTTGTAGCGCCTGTATTTGTAATTGGGACGTGATTGGAAAAGAGCCGGCCGTGACCGTATGTTAGGAACCATCTCGGAATATACCAGGAGTAGAAATGGGAAACAAAGAAAAATCGCTTCCAGGATGGCTGAACTGGGAATCGAACCCACCTCTTCTCAGTTTTTCCTCACGAGGTTGAGTGTACTCTGTTCCAACCCTCAAACTAGAATTAAATTTCTTGGCAGAACTGGGACTGAAGACCATTTTTTTTCTATCGATTTTACCCTGGCTCCGACGGACTCAGCGAGGGAGCTCACCACTACCTCCTCTACGGGCAGTGTCCTAGAGCTGGGAACATCTGGTCAGATTGGATACAACTGACGAGGTGTGATCAGCACCTCGCCCAGGCAGCCTCACCTGCAAAGTGAACAGGGGCCTCATAAGGGATGGGAAGGGAGAGGAAGATTGGGATGGATAGGCAAGGAAGCGAGAAGGAGGCGGCCGTGGCCTTACAGAAGGTACTGCACCCGAAATTTGAATGCTTCATGATGAAAATGATGATATTTTTCGAGCCCCATGATACAGTTTAACATTGCAATATAAATCCTGGAAATTGGCTCAAGCGAGCTTTGTTAGCGAACGCAGGCAGTGGGAGAAACCAGTCACGTGATCAGAGACACTTCTGGAATGTAGTAGACCATTGAAAAGTGCCTAGCAACAAGGCATTACCGCGAAATATTACCAGTTAATTGTTATAAAATATACCATTGGATATATGCCCACAGCCAATTAGAGGAGGGTTTATGGAAGCAGATATGGATTTTACCTAGTTAATGTGATTAACCATTCCATTTAAGCCCTATGTAACAATTTTATTCCATTGAAATCATCAAAAAATTAAGAGAAGATATTAGTACTACTTTAAATGTCGCAAAAGAGAAGAAATTCACTGTAATAAGCTTTATTACGAGTGCGCGCCAATAACTGCGCGGGACCAACAATGGCGTCGAATTTCAGGCAAGATAGAGTGGGGACGGCGTGAATAAGCGTTCTTATTCCGACAAACTTCGAAGACACAAGACGTGTTACCCGGGATAGTTCATTCCCGTAGACACTATACCGGGTGCGGTCCTACGCTACTCGAGAGACAGCGCCGAAAGCGGCCAATATTCAGTGAGAGCCTCGCTGAAACTAGGTGAAGTTTAGCGAAGAAATACAAGTCAATAGCGAACAAGTGGGAGCAAAATTATACATTATATACATTTAGTTAGAAGGCAACAGTATAAGAAGATTTTGAGTGAATTGTTTGAGAAATTAGACAGTTATAGGACAATTTGTGTTATCAGAGAAAGTTGCTTATCTCAGCGCAGAGAGAATCGTTTTAGTGCAGCGAGAATACAGCATAGTCAAGTCCACGTTGCGGAAATAAGTCAGTAAAGTGATATTGTATGAACATTGAGACTTTGTTTTATTTGAACTCTATGATGGCTACAAACATTTATAAAGTGGAATTGTTTTATAACACTTTGATTATGAGTGAGATGATGATTAAGACTATTACGCAATTGGGATATGTCGATAGAGAGTTGTGAATGACAACATGGAACAACGTTAATTAACAACGAAAATATGTTTAACATCTAGAATGTTTATAATGCCGAGACAACGTGCTACATTATGTACACTTCCATCCGGTACATTTAATGTACTTTCATGTACATTAATTCTCGACTATGAGCAAATATAATCTTTCATTGACCAACCAAATGAACATTAACATCTACGATAGTGATTCGATGTACAACTTACAAATTTATTTGTAACAATGAAACTATTACGAATATATTGCCCGATAATGATGGAGAACTTTCGAGAGAAGAATCATCAACGAGGAGACAGAAGATAGAAGATACTAGGCCCGATGATTGTTCGAGATGGAATCCATGTTCGAGGAACGAGGTTCGACGTCCGGAGGAGACGAGTGTGCCGGGAAGGAAATCTTTCTGTTCCCAAGGTCGCTGTTCGTGTCCACTGGCGTGGAACAGATTTGGTTTCAACAATTCATACCTGGGAGATGATCCAGCTAGGTATTTTCGAATACCTGATAATGAACGTCAATTGTCTACAAGACAAAGGTAGAAATGTTTTACATTATTTTGTAGTTTGAGTATTTATAACGGCATTTGTGAACAACAATTCCCCATATTTAATTCATGTATTTTCACTTTGATGTTTAGTAAGTTTTATTCTACAAGATCGTATAGGATGATGGTCATTGGTCATCTATACTTGGAAATTTTAATGATTCAGTTTCTGAACTGAAGTCAAGTTGTTTGAGAATTTAGTTTCCACTGGGAAAATATTTAAGAGGTTATTATTCGACGATTTTCGATTTTAATTCAAGATTTCACACATTTTGCCTTTGATATGTTAGTAAATTTATTTTGATTAAAATGAATTGGGCACTGTTTTTGTGAGAAGAATTCATAGTTAGGAGAAGAGATCAACGCGCGATATACTGTGAAATATCACCAAATACTATAAACATTTCGTTTATCTGGCAAGTTATATTCGTTATGATTACGACGTGAAGTCAAACATTTATGAACATTCTTTGTGTAGAATGAAGTTACATTCAGTCGATGACAAACCTATATTGAGTTGAAGGAAGGCTTTGCCCTTCTTTAAATGTAAATTATTTGAGACATATATTTTGAAAGATAATTCATCCGACTGTAGGAAAGTTAGATAAGATCTCATCCAGTCGTGATTGATCCTTATTGAACGCTGAAATAACACGAGTTGTTATTAATACACAAATGTAACTCTACGGTATTTGTCAATGTAGTATTGCAGCCGTGTATATTTGTAGAAGTGACCAGTATGGAAAAATATGTGTATTTATTTTTATTAAATGTATAGAGACATGGTATTATATATCGAAGTAACTTCTATTAGTAAACCTCGAAGATCTTTCAATATAATCGTTTGAGAAGGATTAGTGTATCAGTAGAACAGATATTGCTGTTCACATGTAAGCAGTGGATTGGAACAACGCTAAAATCAATGCTAGAAGGAAGGAAGTACTATGGAACAATTGTTGGGACCAATTGAGATGATGCCATGTAAGTTATGAATTGGAGATATACGAGAGTTTCATGCCGTCTATAGATGTATGTAAAATACGAGGGTGATTCCGTATTAATTGTAATGAAGTACTGATGTATGAGTAGTGAAAGCATTGTTGTATATTAGTAGAGTTATGGAAAACTCCTGAGTGTGATTAGATCTGCGACATAAATGTCGTGAGTAGGCGGAACTTCGATGGGAAAAGTTATATTATCCTTGTCCACTAAACTATTATTAATTTATATTAAACCTGGAAGGGGAATAATAATATGAACTAATCTTTGCTGATCGGTCATATTTAAACCGATGACGACAAGTAACATGATTATGACATTAAATGGCATAGCATTTGTATATTGGAAAGTATAGAAAAAGAGAACTATACTGGAGAAAGAGTTAATAATTATATTAACGAAGTCATATCGTTAAAGAATGATACTTTGGAACGATAGACACGTGTAGATAGTGTATATAAATATTTTCTTTGTTTAAATTGAGGGTTTTCATTATTTATAATAATTAATATTTTTAAATGTTTTTGATATTGTTAGTAGATAGGAAGAGCGAATGTTTTTAATGCGAGTGTTTGATGTTAGCGATGATTGTTGTATGCATGAAGGCTTTGTCGGTCATGAACGACGGAAGCGAATGTTAGCAAGAATGTTAAGAAGTATGGTTGTGTTTAAACGAGAAATGGCTTTAATAGAGACAGTTTTATAAATGTAATTGTTTGGAAATGCGAGATGTTTCAAAGAAGCTAGGTTCCCGTATTTTATATGTTGAGAGCAGAGACCACGACAGGTGGGAAGCAAGCACTTCCCGTTAAAAGAAAGGTCGATGTATAAATGAGTAGAGTTGTTGCAGCTGTGTGTGTGGACAGGTACGACGATCGTGTCATATCTATTATATAATAACCAGTTCAGATATGCAGGAGGCACGCGTGAAAGAATATCAACAACTTTAAAAGGAATGCCTGCCTCGATTAAGTGCCAGTAAAATGTTTTGTTTGTTTTATAATTTTGAAAATGGCAGAATCTTTTCATTTTTTAACCAGTTATGTTAGCGTGTGTGTAATAAGTTTTGATAACTTCAGTGGCGTGAATGAGTAACTATATTAGGGTGTTATTTTGTTATTAAGTGTTATTTAGTTTTTATTAATAAATTTATATTTTTATTCGTCTTGTTTCGTGTACCTTAATTTATTCTATAAGTGGAGACGTATTATGGAGCAGCCTAAAATAGATAGGATGTCTATTTATTTCCAACAAAGCCCCGAGAGACGAAGGTAAGTTTGCACTCTACCGTATAAAGCTAGTTTGTTCCATCCATACATGTTCCGAGCCTACTGTGTATAATCCCGAAGAGCTCGTTGGCGCGATTGTGATGGTTCTTTTATCCTGGACTTTCATTATTTTACAATCCAGCTGTGTTTTGGATGACCAACGAGTACCTTATCGATTTTTACAGGTACAGTAGCATCCCGGCATTTGCCCGAAGACGAAGTGGGAAACCACGGAAAACCACTTCGAGGATGGCTGAGGTGGGAATCAAACCCCCTCCACTCATTTCGGCCACCCGAGGCTGAGTAGACCCCGTTCCAGTCCTCATACCACTGTTCAAATTTCGTGACAGAGCCGGGAATCGAATCCAGGACCTCCGGGGCGGCAGCCAACCATGCTGACCGCTACGCTACGGAGGTGACTCTGAAGACTAATACGAGGGAAAACTAATAGTGGTCAGTATCGTTTTTCATGATATGCCTGCAATGCAGGGAAATAGCGACCTTCCTGTCAACACGCGTTAGTTGGATTGCAGCAAACTATATTGGAAGGGGCTGTCATTGGGAAGAGAAATGGCTCGTATAAAGCACTGGAAAATTATAAGCACGAAGGAAATAATTCAAGATCTCCTTCTGAAACAGCACATGACGAATGTCGTTGGCAGACATTGTTGGATAGGGAACGGGAACATAATACAGTTCCGTCGATTCAATTACTGAATTCTCCACTTCCTGGTTTAGTGGCTAGCATTCTTATAGCGCACGAAACCTGCATTCGGGTTCAGATCGTGGCCACACAAACTTTAGTTGTTGTTGATAATTCATTAAAGGGGCTTGGGACATCTTCGTCATCAGCTCGGTGTATTTCGGTGTGTGTTGAACTTGTCTGATAACCTGTATTTTTGTGATGACTGTAGTAGTGTGTAGCTGTAGTAGGGGCAAGGATAGGGTAGGTGCCCCGGAACTTGAAGTAAGGTACTATGTGGCATTTGCCTGGAGAGGGTGTGAACAAAACCACAGTCAAGATAACCACTGTCAGCGCAGAGATTTGAACCTCCGATTTTCGGACTTGCTGCAGCTGCCCTCACGGCCACGGTGCACGATTTTAACGAGCACTGCTGCGAGCGGGACCCTCACCACACCACCACTCATATATCCCTCATTAAGTTCAATTGTCATATCTCAATATATATATATATATATACATATATTGCTTACGGTACGTGTACTGCTCAATTTGTTTTCGTATGCACTTTGAACAGTAAGAACGTCACTTCTATCCCTGATGTTTTGAGATATGACGATATGATGTTCTCCTAAAGTTTGGAACACTTGTGTGTAAGATGAGGTAAAGGTGTACAGCGAGGATTATATTTTGAAACGAAAGAATTGAGTTGGTTAAGATGGAACATAACATAACTATATTCTCAGAATGCCATACATACGGTATGGGAAGAGAAATGACTCGTATAAAACAGGTAAATGTAATGCGTAAGAAGTATAATTGAAGAGCTCCTTCTGAAACAGCAGATAACTAATGTCGTTGTCATACGTCATTGGGAAGAGAAATGGCTCGTATAAAGCACTGGAAAATTATAAGCACGAAGGAAATAATTCAAGATCTCCTTCTGAAACAGCACATGACGAATGTCGTTGGCAGACATTGTTGGATAGGGAACGGGAACATAATACAATTCCGTCGGTTCAATTACTGAATTCTCCACTTCCTGGTTTAGTGGCTAGCATTCGTGGCTGTCGCTCCGGAGGTTCGGTTTCGATTCGCGGTTCTGCTAAGAAATGTAATTCTGGTCCCAAGGCTGGAACGGGGTACACTCTGCCTCGTAAGGCAAACCTAAGAGGTGGGTTTGATTCCCACCTCCGCCATTTTGGAACTGGTTTCCGTGGTTAATCATTTCCACCCCAGGAAAATACCGGGATATATCCCAACTTAAAGCCACGGCCCCCTCCTTCCCCATCCTCATCTAAATTACAAATCCACACACTCTACTACAAACACCACAATTACGCAGGCCATCAGATAAATTTTACACACACCCGAGTACACGGGGTGAAACGACCACGATGCGAAAACCCCTCAAATTACACAACAACAAACTCAATTACTGTACTGCACTGGGAAACTAACAATATGCACTATTTCCTTACTCAAGTTCCTTTCTGCCGAAAATAAGCCGAGCAGTCTATGACAGGCACCGTGGCGCAGGACTGCCATTCAGAGATAGGTTCAAACCCTGGTATTGAGAGTGGCCAGGAGAAGCCCGGTACGGTACCTTACTCCTAGACCCGGGACACCTACCTCAATCCTACACACACTACTACAGTTATCACTAGGTTTCGGAAGTTTAAGGCCTAAAGAAGTAAACAATATGCAGGCAAATATGCCCTAAAACTAGCTAAATATGACCTAAAAACTATAAAATAAGACCTAAAAAGCTATGAAATATGACATGAATATTTGGGATAGGTAGAGTATCACTAGCATACAGTAAACGTCTTAAGTGCCAAAACGTGATCAGCGATAATACACCAGACACATTTAATCATACAAACTGACAGAGAGCTACAGTACATTGAAATTTTCAACATTCATTCAGTACCATAGCCTTGAGTTGCAATTCTTGCTCAGTATTCCTAAAAGAAAACAAAAATCCCGAAGTATTAGCATGCTTCATGATATCTGTCGGCGTAAGTTAGAAGAAACTGCCAAACATGAAGTTTATTGAGTTCATAATCGTACATACCTCTTAATCTTCTTCTTTGCCAGCATTGCACATCTCGAAAATGTGCATTCACAGGCTGTCAAAAAGAAATCTCATTCGAAGGTCGCTCAGTATATTTTTGTACTGGGAGACTACATTCTACGTCACATGATGACACAGGAGCGTATTTAAACATAGTCAGTTCGCTGCTGCTTAGCCTCGGGTCGTTTTCGCCTAAACCAGATCCAATACCCTCTAAATTGGCAGCAATTCTGCACATTGTTGCGTATCCTTCATTTCCACTCAGCACCTTACTAAGTTCGTTCTTCACTGCAACTGACACTGCACCTCTAGCTTGTTCTACTTTGGATACCATGTCCTCAACCATTCCCAAACTCTCACATAATTCTAGACCAGCAGTTTCTAGGCGAGAGATAGTTTTCGATAGATCTCTATAATTTGAAGAAATATACCAATTGTCCCGACAAATCATTGGAAAACAGTCCCTGTGCAATTTTTATTGACGATGTCTCACGACTGTCAAAAGTAGAAACAATTTCTTGCACAGTTGGACATTTAAACAAAAATGCTGAAATTATAACCAAATATGACCTTATATCACTAAAATATGACCAAATATGACCAATACAATAAAAATGGCCGAAATATGCATTTATAGGCAACATCAAATTGCTTTAAACGTGGTCAGAGACCCATCCATCACACTCATTTTTCAGATTTCGGGTAAAATGAGCTCAGGAAAAAATATGGCTTTTCCTTAACATCCGAACCCTGTTTATCAGACGAATTCCAAACACACAAGTATAGATGGGCCGGTCATTCATGGTCGGTAGTTAGCACGTGAGAATTCTTCCTAAAGCCTGAGTAGAACACTGAGACCACTGAATATGCACAAGTGCTGCCGAGGATACATTGCGCACTTTATTTGCATTAATCGCATAGGTATGAAGGCTCACTGTGCGTGGTGGCACCACAGCGAAAGTAATATGTACCGGTCAAGAAGGAACGGCCCACTTATACCCGTGATTGATGACCGCTATGTCCCGAGCCGCTAAATGAAACAACAAGAACAACAAACAAAGGGAAACATGGGCCTACATGTCGCACCTCGGTAGAAAACTGCCATAAATCAAAATATCAGATTTTGAGATAAACTATTCATCGGATAGTGCATTGCACGCTCCACATGCTGAAAAATTGCCATAACTCTAACTTCTTCTTTAATCATTACATGGCAGCAAAATGCAATTTTGAAGCTTGTGCCAACAGTGAGTTTCAGCTTCTAAACTGATATATTGTGTATTGTGGTGACATTTTACGATAGTAGAAAATTTGGCTACAGCAGAGATTCAATTGTCATTGAGAAACGTTGGTTACGCAGCATTTTATTTACATTTCATTATTAGCCTTTCAAGATACGACTGCCGCTGAACTTGGTTGTGCCTGTGTTTGTTGATAATAGCAGCTGGAGTCTTGCAGGACGAGCAGGGGGACACAGCGATGACGGAGTACAGTCTGGGCACAAGTCAAGCAGCATTGCGAGAATTACTTGTGTCGGATAGAAGTTATATTGTGAATTGTGAACACAAAAATTAATACTAACGGGCGAATTAGGAATTGTACCTTTCAACAACACAGCTAAGGTTAATAGGGGATCGTGTCACCACGGAGAGTAAACCGATGAAAGGCTACTGGACGTGAGTTATATCTAAAGCCCTGCGCTGATATCCGCAATAATTTTCGTCATTTGGATACAGTTTGCATGGCTGTGCGGATAGCGGATAATGTTTGGAGTAAATTTGCGGATAGTTTTTAGAATACAATCCGAACTTGTAGAATATCATTACTAGGACCCGGATGTTTATGACATATCATATTTTTCCGTTATGTTTTTTCAATGACAAATGTATGATGATGATTTAAGCTAATATTATTCGAATTTTATACCGACAGCAGTGGCTACGCTGGCTAAAGCGCAGTGTTAGGTCATGGGGCCAAGCTCTTTGCTGACTCGGTAGACGCGTGGGTTCGAGCCCCATCGTCGGCCGTCCTTGAAATAGTTTTCCGTGGTTTCCCATTTTCAACACCAGGTGAATGCTGGGACGGTACCTTCTGATAGGCCACGGCCGCTTCCTTCCACATCCTTGCCCAGTTTCATTCATCTTCACCCATTCCATCTCTCATCCCGACGTGCAGGTCACCCACGGGCGTCGGCTAGAACTACCTGCACCCGGCCTTTCAGGAGGCCACACGACAAAAAAAAATAGAATTTTATCATTAAGCATAATTAACACTATGAACTGAAAAGGGTTGCAATTCTGGCCGTATAACATTTATTTTAAACATAGCACATGACATAGGCTACTGTACATAGCCTGTACATGCTGCGTAACCAACGTTTCTCAATGGCATTTGAATCTCTGCTGTTCTCCTTAAAAATATATAAATGTGTTGCTTTATTGCGGTACTTTATCTAATAAAAATAAAATATTATTGTAATATCAGCGGATTCAGATAACAAGCGTGCGGATGCGGATAACAGTCGTGCGATTGTGGGGCGGATGTGGATAATAGTCGTGCGAGTGTGGGGCGGATGTGTATAACTGTCGTGCGGATGCGGGGTGGATGTGGATAACAGTCGTGCGGATGCGGGGCGGATATGGATAACAGTCGTGCGAGTGTGGGGTGGATGTGGATAACAGTCGTGCGGATGCGGGGCGGATGCGGATAACAGTCGTGAAAGTGTGGGGCGGATGTGGATAACAGTCGTGCGGATGCGGGGTGGATGTGGATAACAGTCCTGCGGATGCGGGGCGGATATGGATAACAGTCGTGCGAGTGTGGGGTGGATGTGGATAACAGTCGTGCGGATGCGGGGTGGATGTGGATAATAGTCGTGCGAGTGTGGGGTGGATGTGGATAACAGTCGTGCGGATGCGGGGCGGATGTGGATAACAGTCGTGCGAGTGTGGGACGGATGTGGATAACAGTCGTGCGGATGCGGGGCGGATGTGGATAACAGTCGTGCGGATGCGGGGCGGATATGGATAATAGTCGTGCGAGTGTGGGGTGGATGTGGATAACAGTCGTGCGGATGCGGGGCGGATGTGGATAACAGTCGTGCGGATGCGGGGCCGATATGGATAACAGTCGTGCGAGTGTGGGGTGGATGCGGATAACAGTCGTGCGAGTGTGGGGTGGCTGTGGATCACAGTCGTGCGGATACGGGCCAGATGCGGATAATAGTCGTGCGAGTGTGGGACGGATGTGGATAACAGTCGTGCGGATACGGGGCGGATATGGATAACAGTCGTGTGAGTGTGGGGTGGATGCGGATAACAGTCGTGCGAGTGTGGGGTGGCTGTGGATCACAGTCGTGCGGATGCGGGCCGGATGTGGATAATAGTCGTGTGAGTGTGGGGTGGATGTGGATAACAGTCGTGCGGATGCGGGGCGGATGCGGATAACAGTCGCGCGAGTGTGGGGCGGATGTGGATAACTGTCGTGCGGATGCGGGGCGGATGCGGATAACAGTCGCGCGAGTGTGGAGTGGATGTGGATAACAGTCGTGCTGATGCGGGGCGGATGCGGATAACAGTCGTGCGAGTGTGGGGTGGATGTGGATAACAGTCGTGCTGATGCGGGGCGGATGCGGATAACAGTCGTGCGAGTGTGGGGTGGATGCGGATAACAGTCGTGCTGATGCGGGGCGGATGCGGATAACAGTCGTGCGTGCGAGTGTGGGGTGGATGTGGATAACAGTCGTGCGGATGCGGATGCGGGGCGGATAACAGTCGTGTGAGTGTGGGGTGGATGTGGATAACAGTCGTGCGGATGCAGACCGGATGCGCATAACGTTTTGATTATCCGCGCAGGGCTCTACTGTACCTATCAACTAAGCAAGCTGACAGCCTGACACAAGTATACAAATAATAGTTTCCACCTCGGCCACCGGCACTCGTATCTTACAAAGCTAATACAAGGCTTGCATAGCTTTATTAATGGTAAGTGTGTTTTATGACTTGTGGCAGACTGCTTCCAGGGGTGGGAGTGACGTCACTAATAGTGTAAGTTACTGACAATGTAATGTAACCTTACCATTTGTCCCCCAAACATGGTGTTTTATTGTATAATTTCTTACTATTGCGAGGGGCAGATGACCTTGCAGTTCCGCCCCTTAAAACCTCGATAATTAACTAACTAACGAACTATTGCGTTGAATCACGGCAGTAATGTATTCATTGCTGCCACTTACAGTATGTTTCAAAGTCACTCAGATATACTGAAACTGCCACCCTGAATGTTACTTGAAAGTTGGCAGCATTAACTGATCGTCGTCTGTCACTGTGACATCATTCTGAGTTCGCTAATCTCCACATCGACTGTCCGATATCAACGCATTAACATAACCTATAGCCTAATGCAAATCGTATTGAAGAACATTGATACTTTATAATATATACTGTACCCGGATCGCGTACACATCCGTGATATAGTGACGTCATGATATAGAGACGAAGAGACGTTAGTCTATGTTTGCAACGAAGCAGCTGATTTTGAATCGCGCGCTGAAAGACTTCGAGCAGTGAGTGAGGTATGACGCGGAGTCTGTGACGTAGCCCAGGTGAATGTATGATTTTTTAGAATTTCCTCAAGACGATGGAATTGAACTTTGAAAAGTAGCACAGTTTTCTGGCTATTGAATTTGGAGAAGATGGAGCTATCAAGCAAGGAAATCCGTTTAGTAGAAGGTGAGATACGGATTAGAATGTTCTAGAAGTTTGGACCGCTGCGGGTATATAAAGAGCGAGCAACTTCATGGAGACATGTACTTCAGCCAAGCAACTGCTTGTGTGAACATCGCCACTGCACCGTCAATCGAGTATTTATACTGTCGTTATTGTCTACGGCAGAACTTAGTCGCTGGACATGCTGTCCATGGACTTAGTCTATATTCAGAGAACTAAGCACTTGTGTTTTCACGATTTTGCATGTCTTAGTAAATGTTAGACGACAATCTGGTCCCATCTGTTCTACAGATAGAGGTGGAGAATATCCAAAATACCAGTCACAGGATATCAACAAATAGTTTAGCCTACAAGCATATCATGTTACTTGCTGTGAGACTAACTATTAGGTATTCTACAGATACCAGATGGACATTGCAATAATCGTTGATTTCACGCTGCTAAACGGTGTTCCTGAAATAGCAAGTCAAGTCAAGTGAAACCGAAATATTAGGACTTGGAACTTTTCATCATGTTGAACTTAACGAAAGTAATCGAATTGTATCAGGACTTGAAACATTTCATCATGTTGAACTTTAGGAAGTATAGCGGGAATGTTTGTGAACGCGCTGTTATATCCGCTGACATGTGCCGTTAAAACCGTACGAGGATAGGTGTGAAATGGAAGGAAACGAGGATTATATGGAATCGCAGATGGCCATGGGAGATCGCTATGGTAGTGACGAACACCGAGGACACGCATTACCATCACATCAAGAATGAAGTAAGCTAAATTCTACATGTATTACTTACTAGTCTAATGTAGTGTTTGAGAATTCCTTTTTAACATTCATGATAGAAAATCAACACCATCATCGTTATCCACTGTTATCAACGTCATTTATATTTGTCCAGGATGACAAATGGAGCAATATTGGAGTCCGACAATTTAATATACTATTTTTGCTATAACGTCTGATATTCGTGTCTTTCGACATGAAACAGTCTAATTTATTTCAAGAAATAAGAACATTTTTTTCTATACCTCTTATTAGAGGCTTGAGAATAACTTGGATTATTTAAATAAATTCTTAATTATTTAATAATAATAAATCACAGTGAAATAAATAAATATTCTAATAATCAATGTGAGAATAGGCTACACCGTTAAATTATTAATTTAAGGAAAGTAACGTGGTGCTCACCAGATGGAACCACATTCAACCAAATTGACCATGTGGTAATTGATAGAAGACACGCATCTGATATACTTGAAGTTGATAGTTGTAGAGGAGCGGATTGTGACTCTGACCATTTCAAGGTAAGAGTAAAATATAGACAGCATATATCAGTGTACAGATCTGGAAAGATGAGGAAAGACCCTAGAAGGTATAATGTCTGAAAACTAAAAGAAAAGGAAACTGCCCAACAATATGAAACACATTTACGGAAGAAGTTGGAGACTAAACACAATTGGGATTTAGAGGGAGTAGAAGGAAAATGGAGTATAACGAGGGACGCACTACAAGAAGCTGCAAAAGAAAGGATTAAATGACAAATCTGGTTCGATGAAGAAAGTAAAATAGCTATAATGGAGAGGAATGCTGCAAGGGAGATATTTTTTTAATTATTTTTTATTTCTTTGCGAATGGTCTCCTCAGAGGCCGAGTGCAGGCCTTTCTAATCGACGCGCGTCGGGATGGAATGGATGAATGAAACTGGGCACAGTTGTGGAAGGAAGCGGCCGTGGCCTGTCAGAAGGTACCATCCCAGCATTTGCCTGGTTTTGAAACTGGAAAAACCACCATTTCAAGGACGACCGACGGTGGGGCTCGAACCCACGCGTCTACCGAGTCAGCAGAGAGCTTGGCCCCATGACCTAACGCCGCACTTTAGCCAGCCAGCGTAGCCACTGCTGTCGGTAGGGAGAAAATGATAAGTAGACCAACGAGAAACAATACAGAAGAACATAAAAAGAAAAGGAAAGAGGCAGATAGAATATGTAGAAGAAAGAAACGGGAATCAGATAAGAAATGGATTGAAGAGCTAGAAGAAGAATCCAATAATCAAGAAGTAAGAAAGTACTATAAACGAATACAGGTAGTGAAGAAGGGCTTTCAACCCCGTGCAGTTTTCTGCAGAGATAAAGAAGGAAATTTCATAGGAGGAGAAGAACAGATTTTAGATCGACGGGCTGAATATTTCAGCGAGCTGCTCAATGCTACTGCAGAGACGGTATTGCTAGAACAGCAGGGTCAAGTGAATGATCAACCATGGTGCAAGGATAACACTGATGCAATGCCAGTACCCGTGCCGACGCTGGAGGAGGTTAGTTTGGCAATTAAAAGCTTGAGGAGTAACAAAGCCCCAGGAGGTGATACTATTTCAGCAGAGATGATTAAGTGTGGTGGGGAACATTTGGCAAAGCTGGTACACCAGTTGATTGTGGAGATATGGGAGAAGGAGGTGATGCCAGAACAGTGGAACACGGCCATTATTTGCCCAATCCATAAGAAGAATGATAAAGCAAAGTGTGAAAATTATCGTGACATAGCACTGCTTAGTGTGGTGTATAAAACCCTAGCCAAGGTAATGGCTATGAGACTTACACCTCTTGTTGAAGAGAGACTTGGAGAATACCAGTGTGGATTCCGACAGGGTAGATCGACGACGGACCGTATCTTCACAATAAGGCAAGTAATGGAAAAGTGTTACGAATATAACGTAGATGTGCACCAACTATATGTGGATTTCAAACAGGCTTATGATAGTGTAAGAAGGAAAATATCTGTATCAGACCTTGATGGACATGGGATTCCCACCCAAACTAATCAGATTGGTGCAAATGACTCTTACTGGCACAAAATGTCGAGTTAAAGTTGAAGGAAGGCTCTCAAAAGTTCTTGAGGTAAACCAAGGCTTACGACAGGGAGACGTGCTGTCCACGGCACGCTGCTGTTCAATATAGTATTAGAGAGAGTAATGAGGAAGATAGGTATCAGCAATCCAGGAGGCACGCTGTTAAACCGTATGAGCCAAAATGTAGCGTATGCCTATGATGTAGGTAGCCTATGCTGTCACGAAGACTGAAGAATCTTGAAGAAGGGTTGGGACGGTTAGAAAAAGAACCAGAAGAAGTAGGATTACGAGTGAACTACAACAAAACTCAATATTTATTATTATCTAGGAGAAATACTGTGGAGAAAGATAAATATATAAATTTATTTATAAACCTAAATGGGGTACATTTTGAGAGGCGTGAAAGTTTCAAGTATTTGGGAGTACTGGTTACTGAAGATAATAGCTTAAGAGAAGAAATAAAAATAAGAATTGCAGCCGGTAATAGAGCTTTTTGGGCACTGATAAAAATCCTCAAAGTGCGCATCCTCAGTACACTGTCAAAGGTGACAGTGTACCGAACAGTTATAAGACCAGTGGTAATGTACGGCTCGGAAACATGGACTATGACTGTGACAGAAGAGGAGCTTTTGAGAAGATGGGAAAGGAGAATACTGAGGAAGATTTATGGAGCAGTGAATGAGGCAGGAAGATGGAGAATACGGGAAAACAAAGAATTGGAGGTATTATATGGTCATCCTGATATAGTTTTGGAAGTAAAGAGTAATAGGCTAAGATGGCTGGGACATGTGGAGAGAATGGCAGGTGATAGAGTGGTTAAAAAGACCTATAGAGGAAATCCAGGAGGAAGAAGATGCAAAAGGAAGACCTAGGAAAAGATGGTTGGATGACGGGGAGGACGACTCACGCAAGGAGGGAGTAAGAAGATGGAGGAAACGTACAGAAGATCGTCAGGATTGGGCAACGATTATTGGAGAGGCCAAGGTTCTACATGGACTGTAGCGCCGAGGAGTAGTAGTAGTAGTAGATGAATCAGCTGCCCCTAATGATATTGCTTATGCAGCCCAACTAGCGTTCTTATCACGGAGGTCGGTATTTCTCTGCTTGCATCCCGTATGGTACTATGCACTACAAGCATAAACCGACAGCGGTGGCTACACTCACTAAAGCGCAGCGTTAGGTCATAGGGCCAAGCTCTCTGCCGACTTGGTAGACGCGTGCGTTCGAGCCACTCTGTCGGCCGTTCTTGAAATGGTTTTCCGTGGTTTCCCAATTTCAACACCAAGCAAATGCTGGGACGGTAGGCTACCTTCTGACATGCCACGGCCGCTTCCTTCCACATCCTTGTCCACTTTCATCCATTCATCGTATCACTCATTCCAACGCGCAGGTCACCCACGGGCGTTGACTAGAAAAACTCGGCCTCTTAGGAGGCTACACGAAAAAAAGACCTACAAGCATATCCTGCAAACGACACTGATCACTATTGTTTTTCCCTCGATGTGACCACAGACAAATACGGGGGGAAAATAACAGTGATCAGTATCGTTTGCGGGATACGCGTTAGTTGGGTTGCATAAAACAATATTATTAGGGAAAGCTTATTCACCCGGTATACAATGACGGAGAATACAAATGGCTATATGATTTCGCGACGAAAACTGGACTTTATCATTAAATACCAACAAAAGTGTTAATTTTCGAACACTGATAAGCGCAAATACAATTTAATAAACGCTAATGAAATCAAACACGAAAACAAATAGCTAGGTGGTTTTGAAACTTCGGGATCGTAACTTATATTTGCTTTCATTGATAATGTTTCATTATGTCTGAAAGCTCACCCCCCACCTAATGCAATTTTAGCTCAGCTCGTACCCCTGCAAAAGCAACCCCTAGTTACGCCACTGTAAAGGAGCATCGTTTCTCGTCTGCTATGAAGAAAAAGTATGAACTTTCATAAAAATCCGAGCCCTATTAAATGAAGTGCAATAAAAATAACTTATATCTCTTTTGTTTATTTCTCTTTCTTATTTTTTTTTCTTATTATTTAATCTTCGTTCCTCCTCCCCAATATCAGTGGCGGCTGGCGGATAATTGTTCTGGGTGTTACACTATTTTCATTAAGGGGATGGTAGGGGCTGGTGGTAGGGTAAAAGATTGCTTGATATCAGAGAAAACTGTATTCAATTGCGCGGTAAAACGAATGAACCTCATTCGTCACGAATGTTGCCGTTCATAGAACATCATATTGTCATCGGATTTAAGTTAGTCTACTTGAAAACCTTCACGAGAACAAAACAACGTAAGTTATATACGAGGGCGAGAAAGAACCACGAGTGTCACAAGTCCGCGTTAGGCTGTTGACGGAGCATCTCGGTTGTCTCCGTCCGCGCCATGGCTCCCTTGTTGCAATCAGTGGGCAACGACCAGCCGAGTTAACTGGTGGGATAGGACTTACCCGGTCTAGCATCTCTGCCATACCCTTCACTATTCAGATCTGGTCGGTGCTTGGGCCTGGCAACGACCAAACGGACGAGCGCTCCTCGACAAATAGCGCGCTTCGCTTCCTCAGACGGTTCACAGTTACTACACTACGGTATAAGATTTCCTGAATCATCAAAGAACAAACTTATGAATTACTATACATACGTATAAAAGGAAACGTACACCTGTTATTACTAAAAATATTATTACGGTATTTATTATGTTTCTTAAAGAAATCCGGTCGTTGTCCAACACTGCAACCTTATTACCGGCTGCCACTGCCCAATATTCGAAAGAAGTCGGCGCCACTGGCTGGGAGCAACAACCCTTGCCTTGCATCTGGCTGACTACTACGTACTCGTAACTCCTGAAGAAAAGCTGCGTTTATAAATCCTCTGATATTCTGTTCCTACGAGTGGCCGATATTGCACCAGGACACAGCACTGCGTTTGTATGATTACATCATCGATTTGCACGCTTACGTTGTGCAGAGCAAAAGAAGAAGAAAAGGATCGTGCAGGAGTGAATTTCCATCGCCGAGGATTGCGGAAGCTATGTAGAAGAAGTTGACCCACACACCGCTAGAGAGTGCGAATGTAGCTACGTGCAGTACAAGCGAAACGTATTTACCCTATTTACCAAGTACGGACAACTTGTCTGCGCAACTCAAGTTGGGCTTCAGTCTGAGTGAGTCAGACAGTGAGGAGCTCATTCCCGCGTTCAAGAAACTCGTAATTCCAATAAAACTATCAGACTTAATTACACGAAAATACGGACAGTGTCTGCATTAAGATTGTAATTCTCATTTTATTTTAATATCTGTGTTTGCATTTATTTACAAATGAAGTATGCGTACGGGACAGGAAATAGGTAGAAAATACTAATAAGTACCGTAGTAGATAATTCTACTGATCATATGTTTTCTAATGTTTAGTAAATTCACAAAATACGTATAACACAACTAGACTAAGGATAACTCCTTATATTCCCTGAAACTGCACCGTAACACGTGCATTAGTTTTCTGTTAGTGGCGTGAAGCATTTCTCAATATTTATGCGTTCTTCACGTTCGTCTCCGATGTTCGGACATATGACAGACGTGAGGTATTGTAGTCACAAATCGTCAATGTCAACAATAATATTGATATACTCGTATCTACATAGTATAAAACAAAGTTCCCGATTCTTGGATGTAACGGGTAATCTCGATAACCACTGGATAGATCTTGATGCGGTTTTCACCATTCTGTAAAGGGGTTGTCAAAAACGATTTCTGTAGAAAAACATTCATTTATGATCAAAGGAAGCCGAGCAGTAACGACTTCCGTGAATTGAGTCGAAGAAACACCTGCGCCTTTTAAGCTTACGCTAGGTAAACCGTTAAAAATAACTATATAGTCTACTATGAGTGTAAGAATTGTTTAGCATGAAAAGTTATCAAAAACGTCTGTGACAGCATATCTCAGACTTAAATCCATCACCTACTATTAGTGTGTTTACGTTTTCATTTCTTCCAACAATCTCCACTCAGTGGAAATTTAAATTACTAGGTTCGGAGCGAGATTACGAGTTAGAGAGCGAGCCTATTACCCCAGCTTCTGCCAGCATCAAACTGTCGAGACGTGTTGAGTTATGACTTCAGAGAAGAGTATGTATGTGTTTGGAGATTCGCTGTTCACCTCGGCTTTTCTGAATTGCGTCTGGGACCATCCGTCCATGCGCCTTTTAAGCTTACGTTGGGTAAACCGTTAAAGATACGGGGCGAAGCCGGGAGGGGTTGCTAGTATATAAATAATTTACATATTTATTTTGAAATTTCTGCTATAATTCCGTTTTTTATCTGAATACTTGTTTCTTTAATGTTTAATGTATCTGCTGTACCCAATGTTGCACGATCGAGTTAGTTGGCATTTGAGGATAAGCAAATCAGAAAATCTACTGACACTTTAAAGATCCTCTTCGGCACCCCGGCGTCTCCTAAAGTCACAGTAGCTAAAAAGAACGTAAAACCAATAACATTATTATTATTATTATTATTATTATTATTACTATTATTAGTATTATTTTTAATATTGTTGTTTATATTATTATTATTATTATTATTATTATTATTATTATTATTATTATTATTATTATTGCGGCATCACGAAAGATACAGGAATGAATGATATAAAATTGACATTAATGAGAAAGCGACCCCCAAACCCTTGCCTACGAGATGTATCGTACGCATCAGGTATACTCCCAATGATTTGTGTTGTTTTAAGGAACGAGAGAGTTAAGAGAAGATCTTTAAATAGGCTTTCGCTGTTCAAAACGGTCGTTCTTATTAGAAGGTGTAAGTTACCAAAGAAATTCTATGCAGTAATTCCAGAGATCAGGAATTTGAATCCAGGCGCTGAAAGCGGCTATCCTGAGTGTGTTTGTTATCCGGGTCTTTCTTCAGTCCCTTCAGTTAAATGCTGGAACAGTACCTTATTTGAAGTCCCAGGACACGTGCCCCATGCCTGAACCTAATAATTACAGTTACACACACTATTTCAGTCACCACAGAAACACAGGTTATCAGACAAATTGAACACGCACCCAAGTATACGGCAATGATGACCAAGATGTGCCAAGCCCCTAAAAGGAATCAACAAGAAAATTCTGTTTGATAAAACAAAATCTAACTGATATAAATAAAAGAATAACCTAATCCGGAGGGAAGAATAAATAATATTTTACCCTCAACAAGAGGCGATATGATCGTAGGGCATCCTCAGTCTCTTAAGTGACTAAAACTATAAAATAATAATTTAACATTTTAGCATTTAACCCTCATTTACGTATTCTATAACTTTCAACTCGTAAGCGATAAGAGTTTAGTGCTTTTCAGTCGGTCAACACGAATGTACCCAAAAGAGATGGGTTATGCCCTAATCCTGAAATAAATTACATGAGATTAATAAAACACTAGGATGACCAGTTTCGATCGTCAAGCGATCATCATCAGATCCAATACACTTAGGCTATAAAATCTATGTTTGAAATACAGGTGAAAATATTTACAATATGTACAATTATTTAGTTGCAGTATTGGTACTGCAACTGTCAGTGTATGCTAAATGCAGTATATATGTTAGGTGAAATGCTAAATGGTGATGGCTATCCGGAGATTGTACTTTAGAGAGATTATATGGTTGTAAACTATGGTTAAACTATAAAAATTTTAGGCTAACTACTTATCTGATTGTCTTCCGTACTACAGCTATTCGCAGTTTCCGTGCTCACTTGAACTCGCTGTGCGGACGACTGCGGTGGTTATCTTAACGACTGGTTTTTCCCTGCCTTCCCCCCCTGTCCCTACGTGCTGTGGGGAGTGATCGCGATGTGTTTATGTGAGGTGTTGCCAACCTAGATAAGATGTATGTTATTGAATGAGGTGGATCTACAACTATTAAAGACCGTGGATTAGTCCTCGCCACGCGTGGAGCATAACCCATTCGAACTAAGCGTTGACGGTCTTATGAGGACGTCCCGGCACCTTTAATACTGCCTCTAATATGGGCCTTGGTTTATTGCAGAAGAAAGGTACATCGTACACCTGATCCAGATAACATTTACCTATTAAAAAACCCCTAATTTCCCCCCTTTTTTTTATCTAGCTTGGCTGTGTCGCTAAATTGTGTTTTGTTTCCGACAGGGTGTGTTTTTTAGTAGCGTGAAGAGGGGTGAGCTCTCCATGAACGTGTGTTCATTTAGATTGTTGGGATTGTTTCGTTTGGCTAGGTGTATCTCGATTGCTTCCTTTATGTCAAGAGCTCTGCCTTTCGATTCGTGATGGATTATTTTAAGGTCCGACTCTATGTTGGTAAAGCTATGCCCTGCGTCACACATATGTTCGCACACGGCTGAATGTGTTCCGTATCTTATCGCATTTCTATGTTCATTATAACGTGTGTCTACTCGCCTTCCACTCTGCCCGATGTAATTAGCTTGACAATCGGTGTCTTGGCACGTTATAGAATATACCCCTGACCTTGAATACGGGTCACGTTTATTTAGATTACTATTTAGGAGGTGCCTAGCGGTTGTGTTTTTCGTCGTGAAAGCTATCTTTATGCCTTGCTTTTTGAATACCTAGCCAAACGAAACAATCCCAACAATCTAAATGAACACACGTTCATGGAGAGCTCACCCCTCTTCACGCTACTAAAAAACACACCCTGTCGGAAACAAAACACAATTTAGCGACACAGCCAAGCTAGATAAAAAAAAGGGGGGAAATTAGGGGTTTTTTAATAGGTAAATGTTATCTGGATCAGGTGTACGATGTACCTTTCTTCTGCAATAAACCAAGGCCCATATTAGAGGCAGTATTAAAGGTGCCGGGACGTCCTCATAAGACCGTCAACGCTTAGTTCGAATGGGTTATGCTCCACGCGTGGCGAGGACTAATCCACGGTCTTTAATAGTTGTAGATCCACCTCATTCAATAACATACATCTTATCTAGGTTGGCAACACCTCACATAAACACATCGCGATCACTCCCCACAGCACGTAGGGACAGGGGGGGAAGGCAGGGAAAAACCAGTCGTTAAGATAACCACCGCAGTCGTCCGCACAGCGAGTTCAAGTGAGCACGGAAACTGCGAATAGCTGTAGTACGGAAGACAATCAGATAAGTAGTTAGCCTAAAAAATTTTTATAGTTTAACCATAGTTTACAACCATATAATCTCTCTAAAGTACAATCTCCGGATAGCCATCACCATTTAGCATTTCACCTAACATATATACTGCATTTAGCATACACTGACAGTTGCAGTACCAATACTGCAACTAAATAATTGTACATATTGTAAATATTTTCACCTGTATTTCAAACATAGATTTTATAGCCTAAGTGTATTGGATCTGATGATGATCGCTTGACGATCGAAACTGGTCATCCTAGTGTTTTATTAATCTCATGTAATTTATTTCAGGATTAGGGCATAACCCATCTCTTTTGGGTACATTCGTGTTGACCGACTGAAAAGCACTAAACTCTTGTTTACTAAGGCAACACTGAAAATATGGCTTCAAACACCACAATCGTAAGCGATATTTAACAAAATAAAACAGTACGGGCCTCAAACACGTAATTTTGCCTACTAACGTAAGAATATCAACAACGATAGGTAAGTTAAGATAGCCAACTTACAATACCAGCTTGCCATCTTACGCAAAAGCATTTTTTTAAATTTATTTATTTATTTATTTATTTACTTATTTATTTAAGGGTGCATCACTTATCGTATACAAATCCTGACTAAGATAAATAAAAGAATACTTTTGGAAGGGGGATAAAGTATAGTTTACCTTGAAAGAGGGCAACTGCAAGAGCACGTTAAAGGAAGTGAGTGCACTGTCATAATAAAACGTACTGGAGGATTTTTTCTTTTTAATTGATGAAGTTGCCTAACATTCCTGGCTGCTGGACACAAGGTTGCATTCAAGGTCTCGGCTCACGGTACGTCGCACAGTGGTTCAGAATACATGAAAGCCTGTCCAAATTCGGAAACTGTAAGTCTTAATCTAGAGTTTAGTTCTACTGAATATTATAGAGACCTAGCCCGTTTATTGAGAATTATCTTAGTGGGCGTGATGGTGCAGTTATCAAGCTGCTTTCCTTTCACCAAGGAGGAACAGTTCCGATTCCTGGTCAATACATGTGAGATTTTCGCAGAGAAATATCACGTCCTGTGGTTCGCATTCCGCCTAAAATTGCAGGTCCCATAGTTCATGATCACGAGATTAACGGTCACGTAAAACTACAACTCCTTTCTTCCTTCTTGCTTCCTTGAAAAATAGCTGTATCTCAAACATCTTACTCTTTCTTAGCTGATTGTGTGGTGCAGTCGGTAAGATTTATGTATCTAAGATTGCGGGATCGAATCCCTTCACAGGCCATTGAAGACTGAGTTAATATGGATTTTCAGGAAATATTTAACACTGATTCAGGAGTTCGATGAGAAAATATAATTTGAATTTTCAGGAAATGTTTAGGTACACAAAAGTTATAGACCATCACTTTAGAAGAGGAGCCTTCCAGTGGTGAAGGAATACTCACACTTGTGTACTTGGGCTGCCTTACTTCTTAGGCCGGTATTCGAGCTCCCCTAGCTCGTTTACCCCGGGGAGTTTTTTTATGCGTGTGAAATTGTCTCAGGAACCAAGCTTTAATTTTCTAATATGCCTGAAAGTGCCTTACCGATTAATGTTTAGTTCGCTTTTATATCTACTTCTATCGCTTCATTTTGACATTTTCCATCTATATACAGTATCTTGAAAACATTTCCCATACTACTTTTCGGGTTTTAAACGTAAAATTAATTTGGACATTCAAAAAATTTCTTGGATTTCGAAGGTAAAATTAATTTGGACTTGCAAAAAACTTATCGGGTTTCGAAGGTAAAATTAATATGGACTTTCAAAAAACTATCAATCCCATGAAAACAATACGACCATTTTGGAAAAGAATTCTCCCACAGGATAAATACTGTAGAAAATGAGCCATAAAAGACAGAAAGGAAATGGAAAGAGGAGAGGATCCGCCTCAAAGTTATTGGAAAAAGGTAAGAATGGATCCAACCCAGGATTATCTCGCGGTCGTCAACTCACGAGCTCTCCAGCCGTGAGCCCTTGAGGGTATAGCACTATCCAGGGTGCACCATGCATGGTGAAGCTACACACGCACTGCCCCTTTTATGGCCTAGTGCAGAAGGCAGGAGATATCATGAAACGAGGAAAGAGGACTGTTATCTTCAAGAGGAACTGGAAAAATTATGCAAGGGTCAATTAATACGGGAAAGTGAAGGACCCTCTAAGCGTCGGTTACTCTAATATAGTCGGGCACGGAAGAGAACAAGAGTTGACCCAATGAGTTTGACAGGAAAGATGACAGAGAGGAGCAAGGCACAAGTAAGTGTAAGCAATGCTTGACTCAGCTGGTGTCCCGTGGTTGCCAACCCACGCCCCTGTAGTGTAGAGTCCCTGGGGTAGTGTTATATTATTAGGGCCTTTTGCTGAAAGTAATATTTACAATGCACGATATGACATGCAAAGATAAATCTCACTGATATAAAATTTCTTCGTCCAAATTTGATTTCTTCAACCATATTGCACTTATTCGCTTGATATATTAATGAAAAATCACGAAAGAGTACGTAAATATAATATTTTATGACACGCCCCCTCCCCTAGTGATTTCGTGTCAATTGCGCAATTGGATCTTCAGTTATTGATTTTGAAGTTTTAATAGTATGCTCAGCCACCATCTTGAATATATGTCAGGGGTGTTGAAAGCTCATATACGGTTCATCAATAATGCTAATTTGAGGTATTATATCTCTAAAATATATAGAGTTAGTTGTTTTCATATTTTATAATTTCAAGATGGCCACTGTACGTTCTATTCGGTGTGTGATATTCCAATGAATAATAGTAGCGAGGTCTTATGCGACTGCTCTCTAAATTTCGCGTTAATTGTGCTATTATAACGTGGGTCTCATCGTGTTTGAATTGATAAGTGGACATAAATACATACATACTGTACATAAACACAATCACACAGACAGACACACGTACATTTAGCCCGGGTAGATCTCATAAGTCTAAATTCATTTTCTTACAAAAATTGAAAGTAGGCTTAAATAGTATCCAAACGTTATTGTTCAGGTACTTCTTTGCCTACCGACTTATTTAGTTACACATCTCTTGTTCTGAACCATTAATATAGTACATTATCCGACCTTGTGGCTAAGTGGATTAGACTTTGGCCCGAAAGGTCCCATGTTCGATTCCCAGCCAGGTCGTGGATATTTTAATATCCTATGGTTAATTCCCCAGGCTCCTGGTTGTTTGAGACGACTTTCATTTCAACCTCACCACGACGCACAGGTCGAATGACCTCCACTAGGCCTCTCTGGAGGCCACACGTTACTGCTGTTGTTGTTGCTAATAATAATAATAATAATAATAATAATAATAATAATCCATTTTTATCGCCTTCTAGGTCTATCTCTGCTTTTCTTACCCTCTATAGCCATGCTCATTAATCTCTCTTGGGGAGTGGTAGCGCAGCGGTCAAGCTGTTGGCCTCTCACCAAGGCTGACCGGGTTCGATTCCCGGTCAATGCATGTGAAATATTTGAAGTGAAATGCCATGTCCTGTGGTTCGGATTCCACGTTAAAAGGAATTTCCGTGGCTCAACATCACGAGATTAACCGTTACGTTAAACTACAAGCTTCCTTCCTTCCATTAATCTCTTAGGTAACCTCTCCTTCCCCATTTTCACCGTGGCCCACATTTTGACCGAGTGTGTGGATCTTACTGACTTACGAAAATACCTTGGTTTGCAGATGACACTCAAACTTATATTAGCCGATGGCGCGGTGGCTGCTGATCTCGTCATCCACATTATAAGTGAGAGTGGGGTTGGGGTCAGCAATCTAAATTCTCCAGTGTACATTGACTCAACGATTTGTTCGATTTTGAATGCTGAATTTTTGTTTTTCCGTAATTTTTGTTTATATTATAATTATTAGCTTTGTTTAATTTTTTGTTTTATTAATTTTCGATCTTTTTAAATTTAGGCGCCCACCTGTAAATTCTAAATTCCATTTCAAATTTGTATACTTTAATCTGTGTTAAGAGGGGCAGATGACCTCATAGTGCCACCCCTTAAAGCAACAATAACTAACTAACCCATTCTCATCACATGACCCCGCCTTCTGAGTCGGCTCACGCGAACAGCTTCATCTAACGTGATCATTTCTAACTTAGCCTTCATCTCTTAATACTAATAATAAGATACCGTAAACCACTGTAAACATGTGATATACACGACATCCTTTCCTGATTGAGAGATGATCCTATTGTGGTAATTATCATACACATGTACCATTCAGAATTGCCTTCCATAATGTACGGGGAACAGCTGTAATACATCCTTTACTGCGGAGGGCCATGTTCGATTCCCGGCTCTGCCAAGAAATTGAATTCTGGTCTGAGGGTTGGAATGAGGTAGTCTACACTCAGGCTCATGCGGCAGAGCTTAGAAGATGTGGGTTCAATTCTCACTTCAGCCATCCTAGAAGTGATTTTACGTGGTTTTCCTACTTCTGCCCCAGGCAAATGCCGGGATAATACCTACATTAAGATCACGGCCGCCTCCTACCCAAATGCTAGCCATATTTATAAATACACACACTAGAACAATGACAGAGATTTTTAGATTCCACACACAATCAAGTACACGGGGCTATATGGCCAAGATGTCGCAAAGCCCCTAAATAAATCAACAACAACAAGATTCTTCTCGTTTGTAGCTCTTCAGTCGGTCAACACGATTTTACCCAGTAAATGGGCGGAGTATAAAATTATAAATATAAAAATACAAAAAATACACTATTGGAAAAAATTACATGTATTTATTTATTTATTTATTTATTTATTTGTTGACGGTACACAGAAGGGCTCAGTGTGCGCCCCAATAACAGCGCACCTGCACAGTAAAATACACTTCTGATATTTCTACATTAAGTATTAATATCTAAATGTAATTATTAAAACTAGTAAGTTCACACAGATTGAAATGCATAGTAGTAAAAAGCTTAATCTAAAGATAATATAAAAACTAAATCTAAATTTGACCTAATGTCAAATGTATAAAAAACAGGTTTTGAAATTATTACATCGTAAACTAAAAGGTAACATTGATAACTAGGGAACAGGCCTATCCACATATATACATTGTTGATTCTATTTTGTGTGATAATTTTATCTCGTGTATGAATTAGAGTGACTGGATTATAATTTCCAAGAAATCTTGTTTCCAGTTTACACGAACCGCATCGTTGTAAATACTGCAAAGCCTCCATACAGGTGAATTATTATGTGAAGTAGTATTGGTTATATCATTTTTTGAATGTTATAGTTGATCTTGAAGTTAAGCGAGGGATGTTGAAATTTAGGAGCGATAGGAAAAATGAGTTATCAATTTGACCGTTAATAACTTTATAAAGGAATTTCATATCATTCACTTTCCTTCGAATCTCCAAACTTGTCATGCCGAAATTCAACAAAAGTTCACCGTAGGGTACCATGTGTGGGTAATTTCCCATTATTTTGAGGTGTAAATATCTAAGGAATTTATTTTGAACTTGCTCAATGGATTTAATGCATGTTTTCTAACAGGGACTCCATATCTGGCTGGCGTACTCGAGCTTGGATCTCACCATGGCAATATAAAGGTTTATGCAGGTACTGGTCCTAATGAATGGCTTAGTGTTTCTTATTATAAACCCTAACATGCGGTAAGCATCCCCGACTGTCTTTTGCACATGCCAAGTGAAAGCAAGCTCTCGGTCAAACAGGATTCCTAGATCTTTCTTCTCTCTTACTGTTTGCAATGACTGAGGTCCAATTCCATAAACAAATATGATTGGGTTCTTCTTACGTGTAAAGGTCATAACAACACACTTCGGTACATTTAAGTATAATTTGTTTTCTATACTCCATTTGTGTATATTATTTAGGTCATTTTGTAGTAGAGTGCAGTCATTAGCGGAAGAAATTGATTTAAAAATGTTGAAGTCATCTGCATATAAAAGACTATTTGAATGTAGTATACAACATGGCAAATCGTTTATCATTGCTAGAAAAATCAGAGGTCCAAGGTTCGAGCCTTGGGGTATTCCGGAATGAACTATGTATTCCTTTGAAACAATTTTCTGGAACAAAACAATTTGTTTCCTGTCTCTGAGGTAGGAGCTGAATAATTTGAGTAATGGGTGGGAGAATCCCAAAATACACAACTTGTTAAGAGGGATATCATGATTTATTGTGTCAAACGCTTTCTCAAAATCTGTAAATATGACATCCATTTGCCCTCCTTTACCTAACTCTTTAGATATAATTTGAGTAAAATTAGTTGCATTCGTCACTGTAGATTTCCTGGATAGGAAACCATGTTCGTTATCTGTTACGAGCGGTCTGAGAAATACTGATATTCTTTCGTGCAATATGAATTCAAATACCTTGGCTACTGCAGATAAAATAGATATAGGACGGTAGTTATTAATTAGTGATGGATCTCCTGATTTTAGTATAGGGCAGACGCGAGTGATTTTCCAGGCGTCAGGGAACGTAGAAGTTTGTATGGCTAAGTTAAATATAAAGTGCAATGGGTCCCTAAGACTTTCAGCACATCATTTCACTACATACGGTGGAATATTATCAGGACCAGCCGACGACTTAGGTTTTAATTTTTTTAAATGCTAATCCAACCTTTTCCTTTGAGACAAGTTTTATGTGAAGGGTGTTGGGAGTATTCGAATTGCAGGCTGGGACTTTGTATTGGGCTGACTGAGAGTCATAAACTGATTTGAAATATGTCGCAAAACCTTCAACAATGGAATCACCCTTGTCCAATTCTTCATTATTATATTTAAAAGTGTCGCATGCATTCCTATTTTTTTCTTGTTTTTAATAAACGTCCAAATTTCTTTGAGTCCCGGCAAATGTTTTGTTCAATATTATGGATGTATTTCTTATAAGATAATTTAATGTCCTTTTTAATTTCTGATCTTAATTCTTCAAAACGTAGTATATGATGATCTGAGTAGTTTTTTCTGTTCCTATGGTATTCTTTCTCCTTCAATTTACTCATTGTTTCCTTAGAAAACCAGACAGGATATTTTCTGCCCGTTTGTCGTTTACATATAGGAACGGTTTCGCCAAGTACTGTGTTAAAAATTTGATAAAACAGGTCTACTGCAGTATTTACATCAGCGCACTCGTATATCACTGTTAAATGGGGCAATTTAAGATAACAGCGCCCATTCATTGGGCAAAATCGTGTTGACCGACTGAAGAGCTACAAATTACAATTTTGTATCGGCAACACTGAAAACAATGGCTTCAAATCTCTGCATAAAGATCCTTCTCCCCTGATCTTCTTGGCACAAACATTTTCAAGGAAAGAGAAGTACATCAGTGACTAGATTCAGGCGTGTAGGAGGAGGAGGATGTTGAAGATATTAGCAATTACCTTGTGTATTCAAATACAGTCGTAGGACCATAGAATAACATAAAGAATAAACATTGGTATTTCGGCCTCCAGAAGTAGACGTGGGTGGTGATTCTTCTTAGACATCACATCCCGTATTTCGAGATGTGTCATTGTTTTGTTTTAGCATCAGACAATATTATTTTATTACATAATCTCTTCACCCTTAGGCAAAGGTTTGAAGAGTTACATATTATGATGACTCAGGTATATTAATTCAACATCCTTCTAAATGTAGCTGTTGACTGAATTCATCCATCATTTTTGTCGATGTGAATTATTCAATATAAAGTATGCCAACTTTTCTCATAACAGAAGATCAATAGCATTACGGCGATCATATTCGCCTCGCTGACAAGTTTAAGGTACTATCGTAATATGAATTCCGATCGCCCACTTTGAAATACGTGACCATCGCCGTCTGCTATGCTCTAACTCTAACGCCTCCCCACTTCACTCAAAACAGCGAACATGCAGGTGTACTAAAATTCTCCACCACTTACCTCGCATCGCTAGCAGGTTGATATTCCGGGAGATATGGAACTGCGCCCATAATCAGTGGTATTTCCAGGTCCTTTTAATTAGGCCGATTGAACTGCGCCCATAGTCAAGTCGGCTGTTAGCCCAAGGTCGGTTTAAGGGGAAGTGACGGACTGTCTCCCACCACTAGCTTCTGCACTGCCGAGAATAAGAGGTAGTCCCCCGTCCCGATAAGCAGCTGTACTACGGGAAACCCATTTCCATTCAGATTTCTGGCAGCATTTCTCGGGAATTTCCGGCCAAAGGTGGCCTTTCACCATTTACACCATGCTACTCAATTTCTCGCATTCTGTTTAGACCAGTGAGTAAAATAACATTGCGAGCGAAAATGTTTACCATGCTAACGGTAAGTGAGAGAGGTTCCAAGTTAGTAGTTTTAGACGGTTTTAAGTTCACAACAAGCAGAAAAACACAGTGCGGTCAGAAATGGCTTTGTAGTAAAAAAAAACTGTTCTATGCATTTGTTTACGGATGATGATGCTGAAGTTTTGTTTAAAACCGATGGTGAACATAATCACGAGCAGTGTTCGAACATACATAGAGAGTACATCTCCAATAACGTGAAGCGCAAAGCACACGAAACTTTGTCGGAACCACCCACGAAAGTAATCAGGACAGAATTGTTTCTGTGCCTGAATCTATTGCCAGCAGTGTAACCCGGGATGATATGGAACGAATACGACAAAACCTCAACCATGCAAAAAGAAGTCTTCTTCCACCTCTACCGAAAGGGAGATATGGAACTGCGCCCATAATCAGTGGTATTTCCAGATCCTTTTAATTAGGCCTATTGAACTGCGCCCATGGTCAAGTCGGCTGTTAGCCCAAGGTCGGTTTAGGCTGTGCTACCGAAAAATAAAATATTTTTTTATTTTTATTTTGTCTTCTTAATCTGTTATATAGGTCTTCGGGACTTGTTATATGCCACTTTTGTAAAATATAGACTGCTCGTTTGTTCAGGGCATATATTCAAAGTGTCTACTTTGAGGGTTAAAGGTACATACGTCACGACAAAATTAATAACAGGAGAATTTCGAAATTTCTGTGCAATAACCCTTGTAATAGTAGCTTCATTATGAACATTTTTTATTTCAAAATTCCACATATTTTATAAAAGCATAATATTTCAATAACCTTTTTTATTGTGAAAAAATTGCTATAATAGCTTCAAATTTATTCAATTTGTAGAGGGTCTAATTCTGTGCAGTTCGAATATTTGATGAAAGAAACTGTTTAGTGATAAACCCGTGACGTATGTACCTTTGACTAGTCTTCAACTCGGCAGAACGGTAACTACACAGGCTACACGATAGACTACCCGCACTACCACGTGCACGGAGCTTCATTCCCCACCCTACTACCTAGCACCGCACCTCCCGTTTCGGGTCAATCCTTTCCTTACGCAGCATTCCATTCTACTTACCGTGGAGTGCAAAGAAAAATAATAACTCGCCTTCTTCCATAACTTTTTTCCTGCGCGCTTAGTCGCTGACACTTCAGTCTGACTAGACCTAATCTTGAGGAAGCAATAGAAGAATATATCTCGCCCCTTTCTCGTTTCATTTCCTAATTCTGCGTTTGTGTTTCGTGATTGAGTAATTGAGTGCTCCTATAACATTCACACTTTATTCTACAATGCCACGAAAGCATTCTCCGTCAAGGAAACGTTCCAGAAGAGGCCGCGCAGCAAAGACTACGTGGGAGAAAAGAAAACAACAAGAAATCACCGTGAATGTTTCAAACGATTCTGCTCAATTTGAAGACTCCGAAGAAATATTCAACAGCTTGTTAGTTGAAAGCACTCCCCCAATAGGCCACGATGCATGTCGGTAAGTAAACTATTGCTACAATATATAAATTAATTATTAATTAATTTGACAGGACTTGTCATTTTTTAGTAGATTACCTACTTATAAAACGTGTTGTTGTTGCTTATTTTAGGGACTGAGACATCGCGGTCATATAGCCACATGTATTTTTGGGTGTGTATGGAATTTGTGTGATTACATGTGTTAATGTGATGGCTGTACTATTGTGTGAATTTCTAAATTGGGGATAGGATTGCTTTTAGAGAGGAACCATCCCAGCATTTGCCTGGAGTTAGTTTTAATGCGTATTTGCTTTCTGTATGTTAATAAAAATCTATAGTTATTAACAAGAAATGAACATCTGCCTGAATCATTACTATACAGATAAAATTAATTGTTGAACTTGTTTACAGTACAGTGCCGGAAAAAAGTTTAAAACCACCCAAAAAAACATGTTATTTTTCATAATTCAACCTATTAGTCATCTATTTACTTAAAACAAAGATACATAAAAATACAAGTTTAGTACTATTGGACCCCGTCTGGACTTGTAGCATGCCTTGATCCTGTCCGGCATAGAGTGGATCAGCTTCTTACACTCCTCGAGTGATACTTGTTGCCTTAGTGTGAGGACTGCCAGTCTCAATTCTTCTGCATTCTTGGGCTTGTGACACTTGCTGCCATAGTGTGAGGACTGTCAGTCTCAATTCTTCTGCATTCTTGGTATTGTGTTTTGCCAACGGGTATCCCATTGTGTTCCTTACGTTTTCTATGCGGTTGAGATCTGGACTACGAGGAGGCCAGGGAAGCAGCTTAATGTATTTGTCTATGGCAATATCGCTACACGAGTTCATTAGATCTCTCAGAAGATCACTACAACTAGCATTTCTGTTCCTCTTACTAAGTTGCAGTGACTTACGGTCATCCTTGGGCAGCCTGGCCTTGGCTTGTCAACAACTGTTCCAAACTCACTGTATCGATGAATTGTTGTTGCACACACGTCTCAGACACTTCCAAAATCTCAGCAATCTCTCTCTGTCACTTTAAACCCTTATTTAAACCAATAATTTGCCTCTTGGTGGCTTCTGACACCTACGTTTTCCCCGTATTGTCTCCAGCACAAGAGTTAACCTCCAAATGTTGAAACAAAACAACAGCTAAATGGCGGGAACTACGAAGTAGGAGTGCCAACTGACTTGCATAGAGTCTGTAATATCAGAATGAACACATATTGCAAACTGAAAGGGAAGGAGGGAATTTTAAACTGCAATAAATGGAAAGTGCAAAAATTGACACTTTTTAGTCCTAAATTCAGCGGGGCAAAACCCCCAATTTTTGTATAACTTATGTTTTGTAATTTTTTTTCAAGGCTTGCATTGAAGTACTCTACCCATGTTCTCTTTGGACAACAAAAATCGTACCCCTGTCTTACCCCAATTTTGAATTGTGAATTTTTCTGCATAACGAAATAGATATTTTTTGTTATTTCATAATACCTAAAAATTGTTGTAACTTTTGAACCGTTTCAGCTACAGTATTTCCCATTGGACCAAAATATGCTATTTTAACGTAGTTTATGCCATATTAAAGGAAACGTGAAATAGTAACAAGTTTAAGACCGAAAGCACATTCATGGATTTTTAGGGGTGGTATTAAACTTTTTTCCGGCACTGTACATGTTTCGGGGATTAATTATATTTTATCCCCTTCATCAGCTGTTGAAAAAACAAAAAACAAAGCGTAGCACAGTAATAATATACGTGTTTAAAACCTAATATGGTCCACCACAAAATTTAGGGTATAAGAATAGAATAAAATGAAGAGAAACAGATGGTGACGGTGATCAGCTGCTCATGACAAATAGTAGTTCCTTGAAATGGTAGATATGTAACACCAATACTTCACCAATCCGTGTAGCTCTATAACCAATGAAGAGCCTGTATGCTTATATCCAAATATAGCCTTCTAAAACAAAGTGACTTTAAGAAACCCGACGTGATGGAACGTGATTATAGGTTAGTTTAAAGCATATCGTGTATGTGGTTAGGACAACGTTACATTTAGAAAGTGATTTGTCTATTGTTTTGTATTAATAATCAAGGTAATATTTTTTAACATTGTGTGATTTCAGGTATGAAGATCAAGATTATTCCATAAATTTTCCAAACGATTCAGGAAGTGATACAGACGATGACAATGAGTCTGATTGTGAAGTACCACCTATGGTAATTGAAAGGAATACTGAGGCCAACGAACTGCTTCCAATAGGGCGACGCATCGTTGATATTGGTCACGTTATGACGTTATGAAAGAAATATAATTAGTAACGATCATTCCAAACATTGTACCATGGGAAAATACAAATACAAAAAAGAAATAAAAAATGGATTATATTGTACATGGATTTATGATAACTGCGAAAACGAATATGCTGTAACTTCAGAGCCTGTTTACCAAAAAATGGAAGTGAACGATGCTCTGGGGTGGGGAGCTATGGCAGTAGGTATCGGGTTTTCTCAAGTCGAGGAAATGTTCAGTGTTTTGGACATACCGATCGTGGGCCACAACAAATACGCAAACCATGAAATACTAGTTGGTGATGTAAGTACTGTATATTGATCCATATTTCCTTATGACCTATATATTATAAACAATTCTGAATAAGTGGTTTCAGTGAATTATGAATACTATTTTGTTGTTGTTGTTGTTCATTATTAGATGAAAATTATGCAAAGAAAAGCCTCTCTTCAAACATTTCTATATTAAGACAATTTTAAACCTTTTATTCAAAACATATTTAAGATTTTTAAAATAAATACATTCTGTAAATTATAATCCCGTCCAAGCAATCATTGCTATTGTTGTTATTAATATTATTATTTTCTTTGTAAAGGTTTGGGAAGTAGCTCTCATACGTAAAATGAAGGAAAATCCAAAAGAAGAAAGACGTATTGCCATTGAAAAGAACAACTATTTGAATGGCGTTCCGTACATATCTGTTATTGGCGACGGAGGCTGGGCGAAGAGGTCGTATGGACATGGGATGAGCTCGCTGAGTGGTGGTGTAAGCATTTGGGAAATATTAAAGGGGTTTCACGTATTCCTTTCATTGCAAAATGGCGATGTTTACTTTTGCTTAGCTAAGTCACACCACTGTGTCTACATGGCATCTTAGTCCCTGGAGAAAACTACATGGAAGCCCAGGTATTATTTTCAAGGCGAAAATTGTCGCCAGAGAGAAAAGACGATCTCGAAGGGCACTGGCATTTTCTCAAAAACCGCCAGTAAAGAAGAGACGAAAGTGTGATGAAAACTATGGGCCACTAGCACAGTTGCCTGACGTTGAAGATGAAGTTCTTGAGACAAGAATGATCAACTTCTCAAAGAAAATGGCCGATGAGGTAACAAACGGTAGTCCTATTGAGATATCAACTCTTGGACAACACACTAACCCCATGTGGCACGACCCAAGAGTGAATCGCTTGACAACTTCCAAGTTTGGGCTAGTCATAGCGTTTATCTCACACCCCTTGCCACAATCTTGTAAAATCAACTTTGTATCCCAAAAATCTCACCTCAGTTTCCGTCAAATTTGGAATAGATAATGAGGACGCTGTGTTGAAAATGTACGAAGACAAAACTGGCAACATGGTCACCAAGTGTGGGTTCTTCGTAGATCAAGATCATTCATTTTTAGGAACCAGTCCTGATGGTTTGGTTGCTTGTGATGGCCTCGTAGAAGTAAAATGCCTCGCGTCCGTCACTGAATCAGATTTGAGAGACGAAGTGACAAAAAAAAAGTTTGTGCTTGGAAATGTCAGAAGGAAAATTGCAATTGAAACGAAGCTATAGCTACTTCTTCTTGGTCCAAGGTCAATTGAATATCACCAGGAGAAAATGGTGCGACAATGTAGTTTATACGAAGAAAGGAGAAGTATTCGTAGAAAGGATAGAAAAGGATGAGATATTATGGCAAAGAAAAATGCTTCCAAACCTGGTACAATTTTATAAGAAGTGTATTTTGCCAGAAATTCTAGACAGTCGAGTTGTTCGAGGCATGAACATCCGAGATCCCTCATTTGTGCTAGAGGCACAACGACAAAAGCAGGCGACAAATAATACCAACAAACTAAAGAAGTGGAAACCACTGACACATTCACAGACAAGAAAAACATTAACCACCTGGGGGTTTAGTGGCTAGCGTTCTTGGATGACGCCCTGGAGGTCCGGGTTCAATTCCCGGCTCTGCCAGGAGATTTTAATACTGTTGTGAGGGCTGGAACGGGCTACACTCAGCCTCGTCAGATAAAACTCAGAAGAGGAGGGTTCAATTCCTACCTCAGTCATCCTGGAAGTGGTTTTCCGTGGTCGGGGTGGTTCCTAACTTAAGGCCACGGCCGCCTCTTTACGTTCTATCACTAATTTACAACTGCACACAGTGGTACAGCCATCACAATAACGCAGGTAACACACACCTAGATGCACGAGGCTATATGACCACGATGTCGCAGCCTTAAAATAAGCAACAACAAGAAGCTAATATTGTAGAATGATACTCGAACGTACTGTAAATTGTTCAGAATACGTAGCCTAAATATCTTTTTTTTATCAGTTGCCTGGTAAGTTTCTTTGGTTTAGGAAGTGAATAATAAATTATTCTTTATTATTTAATGTGAAATAATTAATAACATAACAACTTTAACATACAAATATATCAATAGCTGCGTGTTATTGTGTTTTTCATGTTCTTGCTAGTGTGTATATGCAGCCGATTGTCATTGAACTTGCTGCTTACATTTTAAAAATAATTTTTGTTGGTTAATAGTGCAATTTGGGTATTTTCTGAAAAAATTCCGGAGATGGTTTCTTATTTGGAAATGATGTTATAATTTATAGTAGATTAACTTTCATTTACATACGTATGTAGCAAATATTATGTGTTTTCAGTGTTTTGGCTCTTAATTGTGAAAGTGTGTGTTTTGTTCACAGAATGTTAAATATGCAATGTACTTAATAAAATTCTGCATACGTGAACTTAAGTTTCATTACTGAATGAGCAGTCATTTTGTTTACATAAATCACCTTTTGTGGTTTACTGCATTTTTTTATAATGTTTTGCATTCCATTGCAGTTTTGTCAGTGCGCAATAAAAAGGTTTATGATCCATCCCAACACTTCTTTTGTGTTGTAATTTTATAGTTATATCACTGATATGCAACCACTTCGCTACAGAAAAACTCTTCCCCCCTATGGGTAGTTACAAAGCCCATATGTAGTTTCGTTTCACGCACGCAATTATTTTTTTAAAGAACTTTTTTGGAAATTATGAAAATGTCAAAATAGTGAAACTGATATATATCTTTACATCAATTATATTATTATTATTGCGTTAAAGCTGGTAATTTATACAAATGGAATCCCTGAAATCTTATAAAATAACTGGCTTTAAAAAATATGAGCAAAGTATCCCTATATTTTTTCTCTTGGTTAATATTGCAAAGAAACTAAAAAAACTCAATGCATTTCTACATTTGTATTAATTCCATTCCTTGAAACTGGTAGGTATACTGTAAGCTTTAATTGTGCATTCATTTTATGTGTCAGATATCCAGCGCAGTAAATCTGTGTTCAGAAAATATGTAGTGGATCTGAGAAGGTTAAGTGGTGTCATAAAATTACTTCCTGTTGAACTGCACAATTCAAACGACAAATTGAACTTCTGAATGGCTGGAAGTACTTTATATTAATATAATTCAAGATTTTATAGTAGCTTTATATTGCGGTGTTAAAACACGCTTAAAAATATATTTTGTTTTTTTCGCCATCGTTTTACCCTCCAGGGTTGGCTTTTCCCACGGACTAAAAGAGGGATCCCACCTCTACCGCCACTGAGGGCATTGTCGTGGAGCTTGAAAATTGGGTCTTGGATAAAACTGGGGTGTGTGACCAGCACTACGCCCAGGCGGCCTCACCTGCAAAGCGAACAGGGGCCTGATGAAGGGATGGGAAGACTGGGAGGTTAGGCAAGGAAGTGGGAAGGAGGCGGCCGTGGCCTTACGGTAGGTACCATCCCAGCATTTGCCCTAGGACGAAGTGGGGAAACCACGGAAAACCACTTCGAGGATGGCTGAGGTGGGAATCAAACCCCCTCTACCCATTTAGACCACCCGAGGCTGAGTAGACCCCGTTCCAGTCCTCATACCACTTTTCAATGTTCGTGGCAGAGCCGGGAATCGAACCGCGGACCTCCGGGGTGGCAGCTCATCACTTTGACCACTACGCAACGGAGGCGACTTTAAAAAATAATATGGTACCTAATTTGACGTTTTTGAAATTCTTGATCGAATTTTGAAGTTTTTCGTTCTTATTTCTAAAAATTACAACTACAAATAAACGGGACACGATAGAGAAACTCTGAATATAGAATTGGATTCTACATCCCTCAATACCTAAGCAGTCATTTAGGTATATTGTCTTATTAATATTATATTTTTTTTTAATGATAAACTTTGCCAATGTTGATGTTTTTTCGATTTTCTTTTCAAAATTACAAGAAAGGAAACCTGGCGTGCTACAGAAAATCTGAACACATGGCACTTTACTTAACAATGAAGAAATGAAAAATCCACAGCCTGCTTCCAGTCTCCGACCGGGTCAGGAATGGAATGAATGAAGCCCCCATCTAGCGGCGAGGATATGAACTGTGCCGGCTGCCGAGGCCTGACGCACTCCTCTGGGGCAATGATTAAATGAATGACAGATGAAATGAAATGATAGTGGAGAGTGTTGCTGGAATGAAATTGTGACAGGGAAAACCGGAGTACCCGGAGAAAAACCTGTCTGCCTCCGTTTTGTCCAGCACAGATCTCACAGGGAGTGACCGGGATTTGAACCACGGACCCAGTGGTGAGAGGCCGGCGTGCTGCCGTCTAAGCCACGGAGGCTACTTTACTTAACAATAAGTAAGTTAATATTTTCCCTTGTAGCAGAAGAAAATTGAAATGCATAGTCCTATCAATCAAACGCCCCGACCCATTTTATCCAGCTGGACGACAGATCTCAAGGTTGCAATAAGCTTACGACTCGGAAACAGATCGCTGTGCGACTCGCAAGGAAGGCTTCAACTGAGAGAGGGGAAGATAGTATGCGAATGAGGAGTAATGGAAGGGTGGAGGGGAAGCCGCTATTCACATGCGGTGGCTTGCAAGGGACAGCCATCTCTTGTCCAGAGACTGTCAGCAGAAACGGCCGCACAGCCTTAAGGCTGTGCGATCTCCACCGCCGTCAATCGCATGGCAAGAGATGGCAGCACTACTGTATTACCGATAGCAGCCGCTGCATTTGTGTTAGTGACGTGTCTACCCTTCAATTATCACCTCCTTCCGCCCCTCCTCCCACCGCTTCTCCTCGTCACTCAATGTCCTCTCTCTCTCTCTCTCACTGATAGCGTTGCTTTGCATCTGAAAAACAAACCAGACTTGCTTTCCGAGCCGTATTGCCAATTTGTGGACTACTATTGGATTTTTTATTATGGATACTCGAGTTTAGGCCTTAATTACAACCAAACCAACAGACCTATTGAAAAACGAGTTATACCAATATTTTCCTTGTTTAATTCTGCGTTAGACTATATAAGCCAATTATTTTAAAGTTTATTAATTATTTATTTATTTGTGGTTGTATGAAAAATTGTCCGTGTTTTTGACGTCTTTTCTAGGAACCGCTCACTTAAAACTATATACATGGAAAACTACTTGGCTGAGGGTAATGCAATTTTTATATGTGATAGGCACAAGTATTGGTAGTGCAAATCTCAAGTTTCAATTTTTTTCAACTACCCGATAAAAAGTTCTTATACTTTTTCTGACGTAACGTTTTCTCAGCCCAGGATAAACGTACAGCAGGAAACTTGGTCTCATTTTGAAGCTCTCATTCGTGATTATCGGAAACTACGACCACAGTAAACGTACAGTGTGATGACGAATTTATGAAGAGTAATATTAATGGGAGGTTTTGTGCGTTGTGTGTAGGTATTCTCCCTCCGTCCAGCCCAATAAAAAAGAATATACTCGTATTATGATATAGGCCTATTATGATTATATTTTGATATAGTATGATATGATTCACGGAGTGAGGTTGTGGTTAGGGTTGTGCAGCTGTGAGCTTTCATTCCGGAAATAGTGGGTTCGAACCCCCCTGTCGGTAGCCCGGGAGATGGTTGTCCCTGGTTTCCCATTTTCACACCAGGCAAATGGGCGCTGTACCTTAATAAAGGCCACAGCCGCTTCTTTCCCACTGCTAGTCTTTCCTATCCCATCGTCGCCATAAGACCTACAGTATCTGTGTCGGTGCGACGTAAGGCAAATTGTAATATATATATATATATATTATTTTGATATATATTGAAGATTACAACTCGCATAATAGGCCAGGCGACAGGTAGTTCAATAAGGAAATAATTAGTGGAAAGCTGGAAATTGCTTTAATCGCTTTATTTGGACCCAGATATTACTCTCCCAAGTTTCTCCCTCGAGCGAAGTCGGTGTTGGCCCTTCTGGCCCTAAGAAGGTACCATTTTTCAATTTTTTGCAAATATCTCCCAAATCTTCAACTTTATCAACAAAATACCTATTATAAAAAATAATCTAGAGTAAATTTCCTACAAAAATTTTCCCCACCTTTTGTCTCTAATGTGAACCGTTACGATGCTACGACCATTCAAAGTGGAGCCCTTTTTGATTCATGCGGAAAAGCTATGGAAATGATATGCCATATCAACGTTTCTACATGTTTTAATATTTGTCAGCATTCCAGATGCACAAGCTGTTAACTTGTTACAAGTATAACAGATTTTCAATGTAAACAGCTGTGGCAAACTACCTACCATTAGTATCATTTTGCAATATTGAGTTTTCGACTACAGAACAGCATGTGGATGCACGGTGTGCGCGGATCTCGCGGGATGATGCGGACTTGAGAAAATTTGTTGGATGGTTATCAACTCAAGAGCCCTTTCCTCGTGGACAACACATTGTTTCGTTAAGCACAGGAGTTGTCGGGGATGGACAAATCACTTGTCACATGGCCTATGGAATTGGAATAGCAGCACAAAAAGGCATAACCGGCAACAATTTTCACGATGTGAAGTTCCTTAGAAGAAATGGCGTGATGCCTCTCCGCGCGGTAAATTCGAAAATAAAAATCCGCAACACGGATATTCCTGTTGATCCTCTTGTGCTTTTCCAATGCATTTGCCTTGCAAAGAAATCCGATGCAGAATTGAAACAATATTTCCAGTTTGAACTAGCTCCGTATCCGGTTGCGATCTTTGATAAAGCGGGAATGCGTAGACGAAAAAGTCTGTGTTCTATAAATTATTCGATCCTGTTACCGATGAGCTCTAATTTGAGGACCTCCATCATGTTCTCGACGGAGGATGTCTTCTGCACCGTGTAATTTGGCACCGAACCGATACTTTTGTCGACATTAGGAAGCTGGAAGCTTGTAGTTTTAACGTGACCGTTAATCTAGAGATCATGAGCCACGGGACCTCCTTTTTACGTGGAATCCGAACCACAGGACGTGGCACTTCACTTCGAAAATCTCACATGCATTGACCGGGAATCGAACCCGGCTGTATGCTGTATGCCTTGGTGAGAGGCATACAGCTAGACCGCTGAGCCACCACGCCCCTTGTCGACATTAGTGCCAAATATGCGAGTTACGTTAAAAGATACTTCAAAAACAGTGTCATTATTTTCTATGGGTATCCTGACGACCCAGCAGCTCGCAGTACCAAGTCCGTTGAACGTCTTCGACGATCGCACAAGCATGAAGCTGCTAATGTTTTTCTATGAGTCCATGACGGCACCTATGCCACAAGCAAACTTTTTGTCTAATGTCACAAACAAACGAAGATTGATCGACTTGTTGCGCGTCAAATTCGAAAGCGAAGGAATCGAAACCAGACAAGCTCCAGAAGATGCCGATGTGCTCATCGTTACCACCCCACTCGAGTTATCTCGGCCCGACAATTCAGTCATTATAGTGGCTGAAGATACATATATCCTGGTCATCTTGGCGGCTTGTGTGCCACCCTCCACGAAAATGTATTTTATGAAACCCGGCAAAGGTTCAACCAAACAACAACTATTTTGCACAACAAGTTTCAATCTCCCGCCATGTGTGCAAGAAAACATCCTCTTTTTGCATGCGTTGAGTGGGTGCGATATAAAGTCTTCGTTTCACAGGCAGGGCAAAATGAAATTCGTAACACTGCTGAAGAGTAATGAGGAACTGCAGACAGCTGTTAGGGTTTTCCGAGGCGTGAACGCAAACCCCGATGAAATTGACAAAGCGGGCCAGTTGGTTTTGGCTGGGCTTTATGACAACAAAACCACGGGGAATACCCTGAATGAGCTGCGGTTCCAACTGTTTGAAAAATCTCTAAGCAAACATCGATTTAATCTTGCAAGCTTACCTCCCACCGAATCAGCGGCACGTGAGCACTCTTAAAGAACATATCAAATCCAAACATGGTATGGAAATGATACAAATCCACTGGATTGGGGCTGGAAAGATTCTCAATGTGGTTTGGCTCCCATACCTACGAGGGATCCGGTGCCACAAACGCTTCTAAACACAGTGTCCAGCAAATGTTCGGAAGGATGTAACGCAGCTTGTGGTTGCAGGAAAACGGGCCTCCGATGCTCCAGAATCTGCATGAATTGTATGGGACGGTCATGTACAAATGCTGCCGAGGAAGATGATATGGATGATTGTGACGGAGACATCGATGTTAATCTTGAGCGCCCTGTGACGTCGGACAAATGTAACGATACAGACGATGAAAGCGATGATGGCGAAATTGAGGCCACAGCTGTTTACATTGAAAATCTGTTATACTTGTAACAAGTTAACAGCTTGTGCACCTGGAATGCTGACAAATATTTTATAATATGTAGAAACTTTGATATGGCATATCATTTCCATAGCTTTTCCGCAAGAATCTAAAAGGGCTCCAATTTGAATGGTCGTAGCATCGTAACAGTTCACATTAGAGACAAAAGGTAGAGAGCATTTTTGTAGAAAATTTACTCTAGATTACTTTTATGATAGGCATTTTGTTGATAAAGTTGATGGTTTGGGAGATATTAGAAAAAAAAATGGTACCTTCTTAGGGCCAGAAGGGCCAACACCGACTTCGCTTGAGGGGGGAAAACTTGGGAGAGTAATATCTGGGTCAAAATAAAGCGATTAAAGCAATTTCCAGCTTTCCACTAATTATTTCCTTATTGAGGCTTTTTTTTTCGACCTGTCGCCTGGCCTATCAAGTTCTATTGATTTTAAACATGTTTTATTCTGCGAATATAACTTACAGAATTTTATAAAGTAACTCATAAATAATTTTTAACATTCTGTAAACGAAACACTCACATATTTTATTATGAGCAAATATTCTCATGAAAATAAATTTTATTATTTCAGATTTTGAAAAATCATTTACATATCATATTGTTCTATATTGAAACATCTTTTTTAAGTAATAATCTGATACAGGTACGAAGTACACCATTTTATACTGACTGTATAACAATATAAAGTATTGACAGTAAGAAAACAAACAATAAAATTTAACACAAAAAAAGGGACTTAATAATAACAAATTCATTGGAAATTAAATAACAAATAAAATAAATAACAGAGGTTATAAAGATATGTATGTGAGTCGTCCAATTCCAGAACTACCTAAGTCAATTTCATGAAATTTGTGAGAAAGGGCAAAAAACTGTCTTGAGTTATCCGTGCGCGTTTAAATAGAAACAGTTTGTATAATAGTTACAAAATACGATTAGTTTTCATTTTATGTATGTTTTAAAAATACAGTAAAAGCAGTTTTTACGTAATAATAGAAAATATATTGCACTTAAGCAGTTTTGATACAGGATCTAGGACTTAAGTAGTTTTGGATTAGTTTCATTAAGTCAGTAATTACGGTTTCTATGTGAAAGTGAAATTATTGCTATATTTTAAAGTTCTCTAAGAAACTACCCAGTATACAATAAAAGTAACCTTTCAACCTTAAATTTCCATTCACAATATGCTCACAGCTTTTCAAACTAGGCGAAATAGAGTCCATTGGACTGCACAGCAACGTCATGTTCCATGGGGTCTTCTTCTTCTTCTTCCTCTTCAGATACATTTTGTCGAGCTATGTCTTCGCCACATAGTAGCAAGTCTCGGTAGAAGCCTAGATCCTCTCAGTTGTGCCACTCAGGGCCGAAATGCTTTGACAAAAGCTGTTTCACATCAGTCACTTACATATATATAAATATATAAAAGTGTACCCGTTCTTACGCCACTTTAACATGTTTTCTTGGCGTTGATTAGCAGTGTTTAGCTATGGACAAGTTCATTGTTAAACGTAAACGCCTGGACAGTGAAAGTGAACAGTCGGATCCTACTCCCGAACCGTTGAATTCAACATAAAGAAGACAAACGAAAGAAAAGAACATACCAGGACAGTTACGTAGTGTATGGATTTACGTGGAATAAGAACGAGGAAAACCCTATCCCTGTGTGTTTAGTTTGTGGCGAAACACGAGGCCATGGTACCTAGCAAACTGAAGTGGCATCTCACAATTAAGCATCCTAGTGGGTCAGGGAAGAGTGTGATGTATTTTTCACGTGTACTAGAAGGGGAGAAAAAAACCAGCTGTGCGAATGGTAAAGAGAATGACCATAAGTGATACTGCTCTTGAAGCCTCGTTTAAAGTAGCAGAACTGATAGGAAAAAAGAATCACACACACACCTCATACTCTTGGAGAGGAAATCATAGGTCCTGCATGGAAAATTATAGTTTCAACAATACTTGGTGAAGGAGCAGCTAATCAAATTTCGAAATTTCCTCTTTCCAACAACACAATCAGTCGCAGGATATCTGAAATGTTTGCAATATCAACGAACAAGTCGTGGGGAAAATAAAAACTGATCGAGCATTTGCTTTGCAAGTAGATGAGAGTATCGATAGTGGTGACAAACTGCAACTCCTTGGTTTTACCAGATATATTGATGATAAAGATGAGCAGTTTCTGTTCTGTAGACCGCTAGAGACTACAACCTCAGGCCATGATATTTTCGTTTCTATTAATTCCTTTCTCAATGACCAAGATCTTTCATGGAAAGACTGGTTGGTTGGTTCTTAAGTTTAGGGTCTGCGACAACGCGGTCATGTAGCCCCGTGTACTTTGGTGTGTGTAGAATCTGTCTGATAACCGGTGTTAATTGTGATGACTGTATTAGTGCGTGTTATCTGTTTTTAATTCAAGTAAGGACTGCAGTCTTTTGAATTTTTCAAGTAGTTCCGACTTTTGCTGCCAAACGCCACCGTTAATGACTTCTAGTTCAGAACTTAGCTACCAGACGCCACCGCAGTCGGCTCTTGGCAACGAACGTAGGAACCTCAGAGCGTTGTTTACATTCTTAACCTATACAATTTAGCTTCACACAGGTGTAATTAGTGGAAGGTTCTTTAACATGCCATAAATCTATGACATGGGACCGCCGGATTTACTTCCCCTCCGAAGGAAGGCATACTGAGGGATTTTTAACTCTCTTAAAAAATCCGACGACTTCGGCCGGCATGGAAAGACTGTTGTGGTATATGTACAGATGGTGCACAATCTATGTCTGGGAAATTTAAAGGTTTTTACTGCCAGAGCTCAAGATTTTGCTGCAGTGTTTAACGAAGTTGTGAAAATGGTGAACTACATCAAGTCTCGACCTTTAATGTGCAGGATTTTTAAACAGTTATGTCTCGCAACGGATGCACCTCATACCTCTTTGTTACTTCATACAGAGTAAGGTAGTTGTCGCGGGGTCGTGTATTGAAGCAGTATCTTGAACTTAGAGAACAGGTGAAAACTCTTTTTAAGGATGAAAATCAAGACACATTTTATGAGCTGTTACTAACTGATTCTTGGTGCTTGGAACTGTCGTATCTGGCAGATATTTTTCATAAACTGAATTAACTGAATGTTTCAATGCAGGGTAGACAGGAAGCAATAATTTCCTCAACCAATAAAATGAAAGATTTTAAAAGAAAACTTAGTTCTTGGAACTCTGCAGTTCAGAAAGGAGATCTTTCAAACTTTCTTCATCTGGCAGTAGTTAACGATCTGGGTAAGCTGAAAGACCGCATTTGTGATCACTTATCAAGATTGCAAGATGCAATAGATACATACTTTCCATCTATTTCCACTATGAATGTCAACTGGGTTGTCTCACCATTTGATTTCATAGATAGTACGAGGAAATAGATTTCACTGGTTGCGAACGAGATGAATTTATTGATCGTTGTGCCGATTCCACACTCAAAGGTAAGTTCACCAAGAGTGAGGCGTCGGTGGCTACTTTTGGGCTTCAGCGGAGAGAGTAGTATCCTAACCTAATGAAGAAAGCAATTAACACACTTTCGCCCTTTCCAAAATCCTATCTATGCGAGCAAGCCTTCTCTGCTCTGGTGACAATAAAATCCAAAGCAAGAAATAGACTGAATAACCTTGAGGATGATTTGCGTGTTTCATTGTCAACTGCAAGGCCCGATATCACGTACCTGTGCTCTAAGCATCAATCACAAGTTTCATATTAACGATTTATCGAACAAAATTATTGATGTATTTTTACTCACTGACTGTAGTAAAGTTGACTGTATTATGTTATGGTGTACGTTACTTATTATAAAATATTTCAATAAATTTACTTTTATGTGCACTCGAGTTTGAAGGTTGTTTGTGAAGTAACCAATAGACCTACATAAAATCCAATAACATCATCATTTTCGTCGTTCTATTGTACGTTAGTTCATGTAGGTTTGGAATTTTTAATTTATATTTTAATATTTTTTATCGCAGTTGGAACACAAAATGTGCCCATTTTTAAGCGTGTTTCAACCATGCGTCACATTTAAGAATTATTATCTCAAAACTCCGTCATCAGATCGAATGCAAATTTTAAAACAATATACATCGGAATGTTGTATAACTGGTTTATTAATTTCAAAATTTTGTGTGTCCAAGAAACAAAGTTATCATTTTTGTAAGGTAACTTTTTCTCGGCTCGGGGTGGTTGGAAAATATAGCTCTTGGTCGCATTGTAATCCATATTCATCAAGAAGTTATGGTTTATGACTGTGAAATACGTAAATTAATTCACTTATTTTATATCGGTTTGTGTTTGTTCGTGGAAATAAGGCATTATTCACCAGCCAGCCGCTCAGGGGTAAGCTGTACTGCGTTGCTGAGATGGAGCCCATAACTGCCGAGCGAGGCGAGGTCGTATTTCCCCGTTCCAATATAAACCGATATAAAATAAGTGAATTAATTTACGTATTTTAAAGTCATACAGCATAACTTTTTGATGTATAAGGAGTTCTACGCGACCAAGAACTACATATTCCAACCACCCCAAGCCGAGAAAACGTTACCTTACACAAATGATAACAACTTTGTTTCTTGGACACGCAAAAATTTGAAATTAATAAACCAGTTATACAATATTCCGATGTATATTGTGTTAAAATTTGGATTCGATCTGATGACGGGTTTGTGAGATAATAATTCTTAAATGTGACGCATGGTTGAAACACGCTTAAAAACGGACACTTTTTGTGTTCCAACTGCGATAAAAAATATTAAAATATAAACTAAAAATTCCAAACCTACATGAACTAACGTACAATAGAACGACGAAAATGATGATGTTATTGGATTTTATGTATGTCTATTGGTTACTTCACAAACAACCTTCAAACTCGAGTACACATAATACTTTGGTCGACAGTAGTGTTTAATGTTATTCCCAAGGGTGCCGAGAACTTCAAAAGGTTGGTAAACTCTGCTCTAGACTGTGGTCGTGTGGACTGGCATGATGATTCAGGGCGGGAGGGAGGCGGAAGCTGCGATAGCAAAGGTGTTGAAGGAGAGGGTAAGGCAGGTGGCCGAGCGCTCTCTTGCCCAAGACCTTGTCTTACCGCTGTGTGTGTGCGCGCGTGTGTGTATGTGTGTGTGACTGATTCAACCTGCGTTTTGTAGAGTCTGAAAGGTACAATCACCACGGGTATATCGCTGAACCAATTTTCTTTATCGAACTTTTCTACTGCTCAGAATAAGAGCCACATCAAATTAATAAAACTTTGAAGTTAATATAACAATTTGTTCTCACTAAAAATGGTATTCAAATCTGAAGAGGTTAATACAAAATTTGAATTTCGTAATAAGAATTGTTCCTATTGCAGGTACTACTACAGGGGTTGTTGTACATAAATTTCGGTGTCTTCCGAATATTAGTTTCGTCGTGGAGATTGTACATTTAACGCTCAAAATAGCCACTTTGAAGCCATGTCCTCAGCAAACGAGCCGTCGTTATTTTCTTCAAAACGCATATAATATCTCACAAAGACCTACATTAGAGATTAAGAGTAAAAATAAAAATAAAAATAAAATTTCAATATTTGACCGCACAGCCTTAAGGGGAAGTGACGGACTGTCTCCTACCACTAGCTTCTGCACTGCTGAGAATAAGAGGCAGTCCCCCGTCCCAATAAGCAGCTGTACTACGGTTAGATGTCGGTGCATTACAATCTGTATAAACATATACTGTACCAAGTTTCATTGCGTTTGGTTGGTTAAATCGTGAGAAACGTCTATTTAAAAGTCGCAACTTCGCTTGGCCGCCATGTCGGTTTTGTAGTTACCAGGTTTTCAAAAGGCACATAGGTGAACGTCTAGTAGTTACCTATATCATCGTACAAAATTCCAGGGTGATATCGGTAATAGTTTCGGAGATATTGAATGCTGGTGAAATATTTCGCACAGCCGCCATGTTGGATTGGTGAGACGTAACAAAATTTGAAGGGCACGGTCGGGGTCGCCCGGAATAGTGCTATGAACTTACCGAAATTCATTGAAATCGCTCCAGCCATTAAGAAGTTATTAGGGGGCCACACAAAAATCAATCACGCACACCATAACACACGCACACACAGACAGACACACGGACAAAGGGTGATCTCATAAGACTATTTTTTCATAAATGAAAATAGGCTAAAAATCAGAAAAACACAGTGCGGTCAGAAATGGTGTCGTAGTACAAAAAACTTGTTCTATGCATTTGTTTACGGATGATGATGCTGAAGTTTTGTTTAAAACCACTAATCTCTTGTCCACAATCTGGACAGGGTATATTTAGTTGTTCGCAATCTGGACGGTTTTTGACTTGTTCGCAATCAAGACACAACCGATTTGCAATGAGTCACTTCAAATTCACACCACTCGACACAACATAATTCGGTAGAAGGGAGGAGGGAGGGAAACTACCTGACCGCTCTCAATGAGCGCAGTTCCACAGTCACTTTTCGAAGGTTGATGCTAATGACCAGGGTCATTAGTGAAGCTTGGGCGCAGTTCCATACAACCCTACCGAAATGCATCAGCGACGTACACGAAGCATTGGACAGGATTCCCATTACGAGTTCTGAAGGTGAGGAAATGTTGTTATTGAACTTAAGAGATGAAAATATTGTTGTTTTCTGCCCCAGGGGGAACTTAGAATATCTAGTAAAAATTTATAACATTTTCATGGATGGTACTTTTTCGTACTCAACAAAGTACTTTCGCCAATTTTTCACCATCCACAGCGTAGATAATGGGAACTATATACCGCTTGTTTTCTGTCTGTTGCCTGACAAGAAAGAAGAAACGTATAAGTGTCTCTTTGAAAATCTGATTTAAAAATGTGAAGAGATCAATTTACATTTCAATCCAAAGCGCGTCACAGTTGATTTTGAAATAGCCGTACAGAATGCAGTCCTACTAGCTTAGCCTTTAGTTGAGGTGGTAAACTGTAGGTTTCATCTTTCGCAAGCGTGGTGGAGGAAAATTCAGCATCTTGGATTGAGTCAGGAGTACAAAAGTAAGACATCGGAAATTGGAAAATGGTTGCACTGGGTTTTTGGTCTTCCTATGTTGGACGCTGATGAGGTAGAAGGCGCCTTCGTAGAAGACCTCACCTCCTCTAGGTGTTGAAAGGTTTTCCGATTATCTGGTGGATAATTATATCGAAAGTGACGCCCCGTTCCCACCAACGCTATGGGACTCATCGTCAAGGTCTTCTGAAAGGACAACAAATGCATGTGAGTCCTTTCATGCAAAATTTAGAAGACATTTTACTCATCCGCACCCAAATATCTACATCTTCATTGATGCAGTAGAAAATGTTCAATTCAATACCTATATTGGCATACGAGGTTCAATGAACCCACGAAAAATAACAAACGGACGGTACAAGAAAGGACTTGAGTTGTTGAAGACACTACAAGGTCGGTACTCTTCTGGAAAAATATCTAGATTGCACTTCCTAAAAGGCGTGTGTTATCGGTATAAGAAAGACTCATGGTTAATATAGGATAATCTAGAAAAAGTAATTTTTACAGCAAAGAAAAAACAACAACAACAAAAATTAAAATAATAAATGACAAGGCCGCAAGGCCGCTCTCTATATTAGCCGTACTGTCCTGTGTTAATTGATTGGGACAGTTGGTTTATATATGAGCGGACATTGTGATCAACAAAAGCCGTTCAGGGGATTGGTTACGTATTTGAAAAACAAATAGGTCTTAATAAATTTCTTCTAGAATGCTGGTTTTGAATTATTTAATTATGTTTTATTACGTATTAATTTATTTCTTTAATTGTTAATTTATACTAATTGTATTTACTCGCGAATTTGTTTATGTAGCCTGCAAGTGTCACAACTGGTGCATTCTTGGAATACACGGTACCAGAGATTATAATTTTCAATGCTTTTGCATGTTCTTTCCTTCCTCTTTGTCAAACACCAACAGTGATTTTTTGTTCTCTCTTAGGGGTTCAGGTCGCTTATATTTTGTATGAGTCTGTTCCAGATATATATTCTGTGACCCACCTAGCGTCACCTCGCAGCGAATCTCTGAAGCTCCTCAACTCTTCCTGGTGCTAGAGGACTTACTTATCCATTTGGCCACCAGATCCTGTTACCATCGCCAGCTATTTTCTCCTTGAGCAAGAGGACTACGTCTACTTCTTTACTCACCATGCTGCGCTAGTATCATCTGTTATCAACTCTTAGAAGATCAGCTCAGCAAGAGATTAATTTTTTGTTTTAAAGTTGGCAATGTTTATATGTTCTCCTTTTGTCTCCTACCCCCTACTCTTTCCCCCTTTCTTGGTCCCTCCGTGCTCCGTTGAGCAGCTCTCACTTCTCAGTCTGCAGTTGACTCGGTCAGTCAAAGCTCCGCTCGAGCTAGCCTCCTCAAACCAAGAGGCTCACCCTCTTCTACGCCATGTTGGCTAAGTAGTCATCAACGGAAACTTCGACTTCAACATGAAATCAAGATAAGTACCATTTTAAAAGTTTTAACCTCATCTTCATGGTTTTAACTTCCACGTGCTTTTAATTATAATTTATAGACAGTGTGAAATTATTTACTTTGGGGCAAAAATCATTCTTCGTGGGATTTGCCATGTTGAGCTTTTGCTTGTATAAGCCAACCTTACTAAAAAAGAGCTTTTCTTAAGCTATTCAAATGAGAAATCCTCTCGCTACGTGGGATATTATCTAATACCCGCTGTCTATAATTATAAAGCTAGTTCCTCCGTTGGATTTTCTCAACCCCATTTTCTGCTAAGGTCGTTCTGGAACCTTCGAGATCTTGTACTCTATCTGCGAGTCTTGCCGTCAAGTATTGTTCACGCACTTGTGAAAATGCTAGTTAAAATGAGGAATCTTCCTTAAATTACTGCAATAGCGAACTTTCTTCCCCCGTTGGAACATTCTATGGCGCATTTAATTGTAAATCACAACTTTTTCAAGAAATAGACTCTCACCTATATAGTGCAATCAGTTATTTCCATAATTGCAATAACTTTCTTTCTCATAAACTTCAGTGTTTCTATAGTGAACTTTGCATCCATCTTTATAGACTACAGTGATAACCAGTGCTTGCTCCACGTTTCTACCGCGTCGCGCTCGTCCGTTTACATTAAATACGGCCATGAACATTGATCCTATATCCCAATGATCTTTCCTCAACCTTCTACTAACAACCATTATTAATAAAATTGTAACTTTCTATAAGGCGTCACTCACGAAGTGCCCTTCCAACTTTGCTAGTTTAACATTAATTAAATTCTGCATAATTGCTTGTGTGATACAAGTTTCAAATCACATTGTTCCTTTCCTATAATCAGGGAAAACATTTCTTTAAACTCTTGAGCGAGTCATGTTCAGGTTTCACGAAATGGAAACTGTCCCATTTGGCGAGTGATTCCTGCTCAAACTTGGGAAGTCTAGAACTTTCCTTTTCACTTTCTTCAGGTTTCACAGTAAGTGACCTGCCCTCTTTTGTATAATTCTCATAAAGTAATTCTGTTTAAATATAAGAAGTTGTAGTAACTTCTATTTTATGCTTTATGTTTTCCTTGTTGTTATTTTCGAATTTGTTATTCTCTCTAGAATGTTCTTTCAGAAATTTCTTATAGTACACTCCTTGTACTCAATTTAATGTTTAAACTTTAATCATTTCATTGCCCTTTTAAAATCTTATCAAGGTTTTAGTACTAGGTTTAAAACCTTAAGAATTGTTATTTGCCTGGAGCAATTTTTGAATGTTGTTGGAGGTCTGCGACCCCAAATTGTTAACAAGATTGCAAAATATTTAATTGTCAAAAATATTAATTTCTCCTGAATTGTTAAATAAATTAAATATTTGTTTTTGGATTCATCATTTCTCTGATACTACAGTTAGGCAGGATCCTGGCTTTCCTAGCTCTTCCTAGGTTTATGCCCTCGTTCATACTCAATAAAGCTTTTACTATCTGTCTGGCCAGACCATCACCCTTCCCTATAGTACTTTTATTCGTGCTTGGAAGGAAATACACTAAAGCCTTTCTCTGGCAAACTGCCCAAGTCTTAGCTGCGGTTCCCGTCAGCTTCGACCAAGCTCGTACCCACTTTAGGTATCCGAGCACGGATTTGCGGTGGCAACCGCTTCTAAATGTATTGAAAGTCAAATTCATAACTTTTGTGGGACTCTCCTCCTATTTTTCTATCCTTTTTCTCCAATCCAAAATCTACTTCCTTCTCTTAATCATCTTCCCTTGGTGGGTGGGTTATTCCTCAGCCTATAAACTACCCAAAAATTTGGTACCAGAAACCCGGGAGAGTCCATTTTTTATTTCTATTGTTTGTCAAGTGTCATTTGACAATACTTGGCAAATTATTAATATCTGCTTTGGATTTTTCAGTTATAACTACATCATGCAAAGCCTGTGAACGGGAAAGAGGCCGCTCCTGTCTCCTTTGGGGTGTCCTGTTCTTTATACCCATTTGCTGCTGCAAACTTGACAGCATCTCCAAGGTTCCACAGTTTCGTGAGTTACATTTTCAATTATTCTTTTTGTCATGGCTCCTACTGAAAAAGATGAAACTCTCATTGCCAGACGTTCTTCCTATAAAGGGCAACTCACTAGATTCAGAAATTTCATCAGCAAATTAAACCCCGCCGAGTGTGATTTAGACATCTTGACACATCGCCTTAAGTTGTACGAACGGTCTTATGATTAGTATGACCAAATTCAAACCGAGATTGAATCCGCTTGCCCAGAACTTCAATCGGATCGGGACGAGGTCGAACCCTTGTACTTTGAAGGGATTGCCAAGGCCCACCAATTGATTCGCAATACCTCAGAACCGGACACTAAGGTCATCAATCCGGCCCAGTTCGCACCCGCTTCAGTTCACAAGAACAAACCGAAACCGTTACTTCCCAAGATAAGCCTACCGCACTTCTCAGGCAAGGAAGGTGAATGGTATTCTTTTTACGAACTTTACTGCTCCCTAATTCATGAAAATATCGAGATCCCAGACATACATAAATTTTACTTCCTCCGTACTTCTTTGGAATGTGAGGCCTTAGCCTTAGTGGAGTCACTGCCTTTAAGCGCAGACAACTACCACATCGCCTTTAATCTCCTTAAAGAGAGATATGGCAATTTACGCTTGAGTGTAGCTCGCCACATACGTTGTCTCTTCAACCTACCAGCCGTCAAACCTAATGACGTCACCTCTTTAAGAAACCTGTTGGACTCTATACAGTTGAATGTCAGAGCATTATACCAACTCAAGCAGCCTGTCCAAACATGGGACACCATACTCATTCATCTGGCTACATCAAGATTCGATTTTTCAACTTTAAAGGCCTGGGAGATCGAACTCGCTCGCAAGGAAGAATTTTCCTTCGAACACTTAATCTCGTTTCTTAACAGCCGATGCCAAGTCCTAACAGCACTCGCATTTCAGTGCGAAAAGGTCGAAACGAATCCTCAGTGTCAAATTTTTGAAAAAAAACTTGCTTCTTCAAAGGGACATCAGCCCCCATCTGTCGAGAACAAGCAAACCCGTTCTTCTTTCAATCATGCAAGAGAAGATATCAGGCCGCTTAACAAATCGTTAAAATGCACGCTCTGTAAAAAGCTTCACACATTGTATTTGTGCAAATCCTTTAAAGAATTGTCTGTCGAAGATCGAAGGAAGTTTGTCTTAAATAGCAAACATTGTTTCAATTGCTTGTCACCTAAGCATTCTTCTTCGAACTGTACGTCATCAAATCTCTGTTTCCATTGTAAAAAACCGCATCATTCTTTATTGCACGTTCACGATAAATCGAGGTCATCAGCACCTGCCTCTTCAAGCTCCATGCAGAGCAGCTCCGAACAAACTAATGCTTCTTCCTGCATTTCCAACGCCGAAACTTTTCATAGTGCGCAAACCCTTTTGACCACTGTACAATTCGAAATCCAAGATAAATTTGGAAATTGCTTTAGAACCCGTGGTCTTCTCGATTCCGCTTCAACTCATAACTTTGTTTCGCAATCGTTGATTAAAAAACTAGGTCTTTCGTCATCGCCTACTTCTATCAATGTGACCGGCATTGACAATTTGAAAACTCAAGTCTTGCACTCTTCAAAATTGAAAATCAGAGACGTTTGCCAAAGAAACACCAATCTCAATTTAAACTGTCTCATTCTTACCAGTATTGGCAAGGACACTCCTAGCAGCTGTATTAATACCTCCGGATTAAACATTCCCTCGCACTTAAGGTTAGCTGATTCTCAGTTTAATGCTCAAGGTCACATTGATGTACTTTTCAGTGCCAATGTTTTTTGGAATTGCATTCGCAAACAAACACGCAAGTTATCTTCAACCGTGGTCGCTAGAGACACCGATTTTGGTTGGGTTATTACTGGTGAAATCCAACAACCCAGTTTTCAAACCAAAGCGCAATGTCATTTCGTCACAGCTGACATAAATCTCATTTCTGAAAAAGAGAACGCTCATGTTTCAGATCTCAATAATTTTGAAAAACACTTGCCGAAACGATGTCTCATCGTGAACAACTACGCTACCTCTGTAAGTTGTTTAAATGGTTTTTCCTTCTTCCCGCATAAGATGGCAATTCAATTTCGCCTTGCTTTGTGTTACTTCGTCTACCTTCTTATGTCATTTTTTATAGCAGGTAATTGCTTAAACTCTTTCTCGAAAACTATCTTTCCCTTGTGTAAAACCATGGCTATCAGTCTCCATCACTTCGCTGTAAGCTATGTTTCACTTCTTTCGTTATTTAGAAGGACGGCCACGGTCGGCTCCTCCCTCCTTCCTCACAATTGGAAGCCGCTTTTGAAACCGCTTGAAAATCTGAATTCTCTAACATCAAGAATAACTATTCTTATGCATAACCTTCTTCTCAATGTCCCGGCTTCACTTCCTATTTCGGAAGAATCAAGCTTTTTCCTGTCGAAAATTGTCCGATTTCGTGATCCTCAAAATTATGCGAAATTGATTTCTTACTTTATTTCATATAGCTTTAAATTGTTTTTTCACGTCCAAGTTACGATTGAGTGCATGCCGTCCAAGCTGAATATCTGCTTTAAGTTACAGCTGATTCAAAAAGTGTTGTTAGTGTACTTTGAACTGCTTGTTTGTCAGACTTGTTTGTATACAAGCCCGATTAAGGTCAAGTCACTGTTTATTTCCTGTACGCTTGACAAAGTTCAAAGCATGTTTCTCTTATCTCAACTTTGGCTGATTGCCAACCATTGTCTAGTGAGCCGCTCCTGCAAGTACAGAAGCCGTTCACCTCCTTCCCAAAATAAACTTGTTCCAGTTAAGGACTCTTTCAGCTATTTATATGTCTTATCTCGTTGTACTATGTGGGTCAAGGCCGCACTTGCTTTTGTATTCCACTTACTCATGCTCGTATTCTATAACTGCTTCGATCCTTGTTTCAAAACTTCGTTGCGTATTTCTCACGCGCTCATGTATTTCACTTTGTTTACATATTTTGAAATCTTATTGTTCATTGATGAACAAACTTACTTTTTCTCGTCGTCACATTCGATGTGTTTTTGCATTTATACTTGTTACGTCACGTTTCTCGCTGACTTAAGTATTTTTCTGAGTAACCCCTTTGATACTTATTATGACTTAAGGTCATTGTTTATGGCTACTAGGTTGTTACCTATGGCGTTCTTGCTTTCTACTCGCATAGTTTCTTTGTTTATTTGGTATATTCTTGTCCTGAATAGATGTACTTGTTTCTATACGCTTTGTTTAAACTTGTCAATTCTTCTTTCTCATCGTATCGTAATCTTTACTAGTGCTTTATTTCTCTTAGCTTCCAGCTATTTCGTGATTGAAAGTGTTGATAATTCTCGCCTTTTAACTCCGCTTTCTAATGACCCTGATGACCTCCTTCCACTTACACCTGGTCGCTGTCTTACACGCACTTCTCTCTCTGCCCCTCCTCCCCTTCCTAATTCTTTCAGGGATTCTGATTTACCTATCGCTTGGCGTAAACATGAAGCCCTCCGTAATTCTTTTTGGAAGAGGTGGAACTTGGAATATTTAACTTCCTTGCAAGGGAGACAGAAGTGGTTTCTTTCCAGTCCCAATATTAAAGTGGGGGACTTGGTCTTAGTTAGGGAAGTTTTTCCCCCCTTAGTCTGGATCTCGGGTAGAGTGACCGAGTGTTACCCTGGAAGAGATGGGAGAGTCAGGGTGCTCAGAGTTTTGACCACTAATGGTCAGATCATAAGACTACTTCTCCGCAATTGTTTATTACCTTTAAATGTCTACTTGTTTTTCTTGTTCGCTGTTGGTGTCTGCCCCTCCCAGTATGGTGCATTCTTGGAATACACGGTACCAGAGATTATAATTTTCAATGCTTTTGCATGTTCTTTCCTTCCTCTTTGTCAAACACCAACAGTGATTTTTTGTTCTCTCTTAGGGGTTCAGGTCGCTTATATTTTGTATGAGTCTGTTCCAGATATATATTCTGTGACCCACCTAGCGTCACCTCGCAGCGAATCTCTGAAGCTCCTCAACTCTTCCTGGTGCTAGAGGACTTACTTATCCATTTGGCCACCAGATCCTGTTACCATCGCCAGCTATTTTCTCCTTGAGCAAGAGGACTACGTCTACTTCTTTACTCACCATGCTGCGCTAGTATCATCTGTTATCAACTCTTAGAAGATCAGCTCAGCAAGAGATTAATTTTTTGTTTTAAAGTTGGCAATGTTTATATGTTCTCCTTTTGTCTCCTACCCCCCACTCTTTCCCCCTTTCTTGGTCCCTCCGTGCTCCGTTGAGCAGCTCTCACTTCTCAGTCTGCAGTTGACTCGGTCAGTCAAAGCTCCGCTCGAGCTAGCCTCCTCAAACCAAGAGGCTCACCCTCTTCTACGCCATGTTGGCTAAGTAGTCATCAACGGAAACTTCGACTTCAACATGAAATCAAGATAAGCACCATTTTAAAAGTTTTAACCTCATCTTCATGGTTTTAACTTCCACGTGCTTTTAATTATAATTTATAGACAGTGTGAAATTATTTACTTTGGGGCAAAAATCATTCTTCGTGGGATTTGCCATGTTGAGCTTTTGCTTGTATAAGCCAACCTTACTAAAAAAGAGCTTTTCTTAAGCTATTCAAATGAGAAATCCTCTCGCTACGTGGGATATTATCTAATACCCGCTGTCTATAATTATAAAGCTAGTTCCTCCGTTGGATTTTCTCAACCCCATTTTCTGCTAAGGTCGTTCTGGAACCTTCGAGATCTTGTACTCTATCTGCGAGTCTTGCCGTCAAGTATTGTTCACGCACTTGTGAAAATGCTAGTTAAAATGAGGAATCTTCCTTAAATTACTGCAATAGCGAACTTTCTTCCCCCGTTGGAACATTCTATGGCGCATTTAATTGTAAATCACAACTTTTTCAAGAAATAGACTCTCACCTATATAGTGCAATCAGTTATTTCCATAATTGCAATAACTTTCTTTCTCATAAACTTCAGTGTTTCTATAGTGAACTTTGCATCCATCTTTATAGACTACAGTGATAACCAGTGCTTGCTCCACGTTTCTACCGCGTCGCGCTCGTCCGTTTACATTAAATACGGCCATGAACATTGATCCTATATCCCAATGATCTTTCCTCAACCTTCTACTAACAACCATTATTAATAAAATTGTAACTTTCTATAAGGCGTCACTCACGAAGTGCCCTTCCAACTTTGCTAGTTTAACATTAATTAAATTCTGCATAATTGCTTGTGTGATACAAGTTTCAAATCACATTGTTCCTTTCCTATAATCAGGGAAAACATTTCTTTAAACTCTTGAGCGAGTCATGTTCAGGTTTCACGAAATGGAAACTGTCCCATTTGGCGAGTGATTCCTGCTCAAACTTGGGAAGTCTAGAACTTTCCTTTTCACTTTCTTCAGGTTTCACAGTAAGTGACCTGCCCTCTTTTGTATAATTCTCATAAAGTAATTCTGTTTAAATATAAGAAGTTGTAGTAACTTCTATTTTATGCTTTATGTTTTCCTTGTTGTTATTTTCGAATTTGTTATTCTCTCTAGAATGTTCTTTCAGAAATTTCTTATAGTACACTCCTTGTACTCAATTTAATGTTTAAACTTTAATCATTTCATTGCCCTTTTAAAATCTTATCAAGGTTTTAGTACTAGGTTTAAAACCTTAAGAATTGTTATTTGCCTGGAGCAATTTTTGAATGTTGTTGGAGGTCTGCGACCCCAAATTGTTAACAAGATTGCAAAATATTTAATTGTCAAAAATATTAATTTCTCCTGAATTGTTAAATAAATTAAATATTTGTTTTTGGATTCATCATTTCTCTGATACTACAGTTAGGCAGGATCCTGGCTTTCCTAGCTCTTCCTAGGTTTATGCCCTCGTTCATACTCAATAAAGCTTTTACTATCTGTCTGGCCAGACCATCACCCTTCCCTATAGTACTTTTATTCGTGCTTGGAAGGAAATACACTAAAGCCTTTCTCTGGCAAACTGCCCAAGTCTTAGCTGCGGTTCCCGTCAGCTTCGACCAAGCTCGTACCCACTTTAGGTATCCGAGCACGGATTTGCGGTGGCAACCGCTTCTAAATGTATTGAAAGTCAAATTCATAACTTTTGTGGGACTCTCCTCCTATTTTTCTATCCTTTTTCTCCAATCCAAAATCTACTTCCTTCTCTTAATCATCTTCCCTTGGTGGGTGGATTATTCCTCAGCCTATAAACTACCCAACAACTTCGTTTCTGACAACGAATTCCTGTGTTTCATATTTGTCACTTACATGTTTACTGGGTAATACACCAAAAAAAGTTAAAAGCGTGTAAGCAAAAACCCACTTGTTTCCAAATAGGACTCTTACACTGCTTATGTGATCTTTTGAATAATAATAATAATCTTCTTCTTCTTCTCTTCTTAGCCTCCAGGGTTGGATATTCCCTCAGACTAAGCGAGGGATCCGACCTTTACCGCCTCAAGGGCAGTGTCCTGGAGCGTGAGACTTTCGATCGGGGATACAATTGAGGAGAGAGACCAGTACCTCGCCCAGGCGGCCTCACCTGCTATGCTGAACAGGGGCCTTGCGGGGGATGGGAAGATTGGAATGGATAGACAAGGAAGAGGGAAGGAAGTGGCCGTGGCCTTAAGTTAGGTACCATCCCGGCATTTGACTGGAAGAGAAGTGGGAAACCACAGTTCCATACAACCCGATATTCCAGGCGCTCGTATCTGTTGTTGTCATCTAAACTCTAAGAATCTTCGGACTTGCTGGCTTTGTGTTCAGGTATTTAACATGTTTAAATCACTCTGTCACACGCGATCTTATCAAGAAATGCTGGTATTGTAATTTTACAAATCAACTTACTTAGCACATAGTTGTGGCCGCTGTCAGACGATGATTCACACATCATCAAGGGGGACTTACTCAAAGCAGGCAAAACAATTGCAATCACGTGTTCACATATTCGGGTGGACGTAACCAGCTGATAACATAATTCACTCTGAATTTCCTTTTGGACTTGTTGCACTATAAATCCTCCCATGTACGACATCGATGCTTGTTCCATTGTGACAAATCCAAGTCCTGAAAGTTTATGTAATTAATAAATGCGTTGAAATTATGTTTTAATATAATAAAATATTTATAATAAATACTATAAAATTTCGACTTACGTGGTGGTTCACTGAGGTTGTTTAATATGCTCTTGACTGAATCAGGAATAGAAGTCTGCTCTATCTCAGGTCTCTGCAGGTCCTTACTGGATATAACCACGTTCAGTAGGCCATCTTTGTTTCTTCGTGTATGGAATGAGAGGGAATAAAAGCCTGTTTTCAATATTCGGTTCATGCTGAATATTACAGCCCTACAATCTAGCATGTCATTGCTTACCGAGATATGTCTCAATTTCCTAAACAAATTCTCTATGGAGTCACTGTTGAATGCCCTTTGTCAGTACGAAATGAAATCCAGAAGACATAAGATAACGTATACACAGAACGGTCGAAGAAGTAGTCAGTAGAATAGCTTCAAAGGTATCTTTACTCAAAAATCCCATGGCCTTTTCATGACTCGATTCCTTGATCTTAGCTAGATACGACGGAAATTCCTCTTCTAACCATAAAAGTCTCTCGTCGCTCATGTCGAAGAAATGCATTTTATCGCGATACTGACTAAGGTTTGTACTACTTACATCGTGAATTCCTAACCATTTATCAAAAAAATCCTCTTGGCACGCCGGAAGGCGGAGGTAGATTTCACCGGGCAAACCAGGGGATAGGCGAAAATAGGCAGAATATGCAGGTTTTCGTAGAAAGATCAGACCTCATTTATTGCGAGGAAGTATTTTACAATTGAAGCTTAATTAACTTTGTTTTTCGTCTTTTTATGCAGATTTTTAACATTTTATTGTCTTATGGGGATGGTAAACCTTCTCGCCATTTGGGGCCCATTTTTATACTTGTGGTCACATTGTCCTTATGCAAGGTTTCAACACTGATGTCTAACTATCTAACGGTCTGTTACTTCTTCAGGCAAAAAGTTTATCTCCCGCAGAGATGTTGGTTGGTTCCTCAGTTTAGGGGCTGCGACAACGCGGTCATGTAGCCCCGTGTACTTTGGGTGTGTGTAGAATCTGTCTGATAAACGGTGTTAATTGTGATGACTGTATTAGTCTGTAATTCAGGTAAGGACTGCAGACGGTCAATTTCAAGTAGTAGTTCCTAATTTTGCTACCAAATACTACACCTAGATGTGAACTTGGCTACTAGATGCCACCGGAACCAGCAACTCGCAACGATCATTGGAACTTTCCCTCCGAAGGAAAGCATACTGAGGGATTTTTAGCGCTCATAGAAAATCCAACGACTTCGGCCAGCTTTGAACCCGCGACCTTGGGCATAGACGTTCAGCATGCTATCAGTTACGTCACCGAAGCCGCTTCCAACCGAGTCAGATGGAAAACTGAATGTGATCTCGTGCAATGTCGTTATCACGGCAACCTCTGATGGCTCTTGGCATTTTCTTATAATTTCGAAATCATTTTTCTAATTCCTTGGCGTAATGATGGGTCATATCAAAAATTCTTTCAGACAAAAGTTTTAGGTAATTAGACTATAAGGGGAATATTGTCCATTGTGTACGGTTTTGATATTGTGCCTATTACGAGAGATATGATTAATGATTCCCGAAAGACCCACTTTTTCCCACTCCATTGATTAATGGTTAGTGCCCTCAAAAAGCTTTTCAAACATAAATTTTTGGCCCTTATCCGACACATAGTATGAACTTTGAATGGAATCGATATTTCACATATTAAAGAGAGTAATAGCGATATTTCACTTTTTCGAAGAAAAAAAAATTCACCCCCTCGACCGATTGTGCCCATTAACGAACTCTATCGAGATTTCAAACGAATACATATTATGTGAAAATTTCAAAGTGATTGGTGCAATATTGTGGTAGTTATCGTGTCCACAAGAAAGTGATGTGTGTATATACATATACCGGTGTCAAAACACTCACGTTTGATTTGTTGAAAAAGAATATTTTACTTAACAAATGCAAATAAAATAGATTACCGACACATTATCAATACAGAATACGTTGATGCCTTCCCAGCTCCAAAGAACAGCAACGATCAAGTCCATGGCCACTGTTTTCTCTATGTCCGCGCACTCTATATATCACTCGCGGCAAAACCTCGAAATTCCTGCCCGTCTTCCCACATTCGGCCGTCCTGATCATCATCGTCCGACCGAGACGATAAGCCTTCCTCGGGCCAGGGCTTCATGTATTCCGCACAGGTGGTGGTGGTCTTGGGTCCTTCGTTGCTTCCTCGTCTTTCGACATCGTACGTATCATTGGGTTTGACCTTCGTGACTTGATAGGGCCCCAGGTACTTGGCCTTCAATTTCATACCTGGTCCGAATTGAGTCCTCTTGACAGCCACTAAGTCTCCGATGTTGTAAATTGAGGCTTCTTTGCGTATTTTGTTGAAGTTCTTGCGGTTCTCATCTTGAGTCTTGAGAATCTGCAGTTTTGCCTCCTGCCTGATCTGGTCGCGTTGATCCTCAAAATTGATAATGGCTTCTTCCTCTAACATCTCCATGATCTGAAGATCTGTTTTGTTTCGCATCTTGACCCCGGTCAAGAGTTCAAACGGTGTTCGACTTATACTTCTCTGATAAGTCGAGTTCGGTGCCAGTTGAACCGACGGGACGACTTTGTACCATTTGGTTGGATCTTCGGCGGACAGCTTGGCTATGATGGATGTAACAATCGCGTTGATGCGCTCCACCTGGCCGTTGGCTCTGGGTAACCCGGTGGTCACCAAGCAGTGTTTGACCCCTTGGTCCTCACAGTACTCTTCAAATTCTTTTGAGGTAAAAGATGGCCCTCGGTCCGTGATCATCTGAGCAGGGTTTCCAAAGAGGATCCTCTGCAGCTCCAGCTTCCTGATGGTTTCGATCGACTTGGTGGACTAGACTGGATACAACCAGGTGTACTTGGTAAAGCTGCCCACGACCACAAGGATGTGGTTGTAGCCTTTATGCGTTGATTCCAGCGGTCCTACATGATCCAGATTTTTTATTTTTTTATTTTTTTATTTTTAGCGTATGGATTTTTAGTGCCGGGAGTGTCCGAGGACAAGTTCGGCTCGCCAGTTTTATAGCTACTTCGAGACGGACACCCAATGGGTGAGCTACAAGTACCGTTGGGGAGGAAGGTTGGAATTTTAAGGACGAGGAGTTGGAAGGTAGCGGCTGTGGCCTATAGTGAGGGACCAACCTCGGCATTTGCCTGGAAGGAAGATGGGAAACCACAAAAGACCATCTTCAAGGTTGCCGCCGGGGGGATTCGAACTTCCTCGCCTCCCGGATGTGAGCGACTGCCAGCAGTCATGCCGTAACGACCACGGCTAACTCACCCGGTATGATCCAGATGATAGGTGTGTAAAGGCTGACTTTCCTTGAACAGCGGTTGAAGTAATCCTTCCTGGTTCCCAGACTTTCTGTTAACAATCAGGCATTTCACACAGCTTCCGAACACTTTCTTCACCTTCTCTGTCAATCCTGGAACGTAGTACTGCTGTTTGATCTCCTCCTCTGTTCTCTTCACCGCGTAGTGTCCTTTGTCATGAATTGATCTGATGATCTCTTGCTGCATCGACTTTGGTACTACTAGAAGCTAGAAGTTCTCGGCCGTCTACAAACTTGGATAACAACTGGTATCTCAACACGTAATCTTCATAGGGTCCTTCCTTCAGCATAGTTTTGATGGCGACTAGTCCTTCGTCCTTGTTTTGAATCTTCTTGATTCTAGCAATCAGACTATCAGCGAATCCGAAAAGGGCTGCGGTACACCGACTCAAGGCATCAACATGTCGCATCTTCGTTCCAGAACGATGTTCGATGGTGTAGGAGAATTCTTCCAACGACAGGGCCCATCGAGCGACTCTGGGTGTTAGATCATTCTTTTGCATAGTCTTTTGGAACGCCGAGCAATCTGTCACTATTTTAAAATCCACTCCCAAAAGGTAGACTCTGAACTTGTTCAAGGCTCGAACAACGGCGAGGACTTCGAGCTCGTAACTGCAATATTTTTCTTCTTGCGGCGTAGTTTTCTTGCTTATGTATGAGATCGGGTGAAGTAGACCATCCTCGGGTAGCTTCTGCAGGAGCACGCCGCCATAATCAAACTTGCTAGCGTCTGTATGAAGCTTGGTCTCATATCTGGGGTTGTAGATTATCAACACAGGACTGAATGACAAGATTATTTTCAACTCCTCGAATGCCTCTCTCTCCTTGTCTCCAAACTGGAAGTCATGGCCGGTTCTGAGCATATCGCTCAATGGTTTGGCGATTGAAGCGTAGCCTGGAATAAATTTCCTGAAGTACCCTGTCAAACCCAAGAAGCTTTGGAGATCTGTGATCGTCTTCGGCACTTGGAAGTTTTGTACAGCTGTTGTCTTCTCATTTGACAGTGAATCTTTCCTTCCTGGATTTGGTAGCCCAAAAAATGAACCTTCCTTTTCAAGAATTGACACTTCTTGAAATGTATCAGCAATCCGTAGTCTCGTGCAATGTCAAGTACTTCAATTAACAATTGAATAGATTCCAGTACAGTTTTCGCCGGAATTATCAAATCGTCCATGTAGATTAAGATGAGTCCTCTCTTTATCAGCTCCCAAAACACAGCGTTAATAAATCGTTGAAAAACAGACGGGCTGTTAGTGAGACCAAAGGGGACTTTCTTGAACTAGTACTGACCTGAGTGTGTAACAAACGATGTATACTTTCTACTCTCTTCTTCAACGTCTACATGGAAGAAACCATTCTTCAAGTCAAGAGTAGAGAATACACGAGCATATTGGAGTTTGTCAAGCAAATCTTCGATGAGAGGAAGAGGGTAGTGATCCTTGACGATTATCCTATTTAGTAGTCTGTATTCCATGCAGACACGATGTGAACCATCCTTCTTTTTCACGACTACAACAGGACTGGCGTACTCGGATGCACTTGGTTGCACAATTCCATCTTTCAGCCATGTCTGAATCTGCTTCTCAACCACCTCCTTTTCTCTCGGTGCCAATCGTCTCGATCTGCTACATATCAGTCCTGTCTTCACAACTATCTTCATCTGGATATTCGTGGATTTGATTTTCATTGGGGTGTAACTCGCTACGATGTGCTCGACTGTTGCCTTGGCCTCGTCAGATACAGTCTTCTCAATGTCCAGCTCGTCTTCACCAGCGTCAATGCACATGACCAACGTCTCTTCTTTCTTCTTCAACTGAACGCCCTCTCTAGAAATCAACACCTCAGCCTGGAATAGCTTCGTCGGGAACAACGTGGACGTCGACACAAAAATCCTGGTCGTCAACGGTGATCGTCGTGTTGAACCAGGACCTTCTATACTACCGGACCTGACACTGCAATCCAAGATGGCCGCCGTAGTTGGTGGTCGGACATCAAATGCATGACGTGTGTCAGAATCCAACACAACTCAAAATAACATCATGACGCGATTTTGTCTGTTGTTAATTCATTTTATGGGCTTGGGACATCTTGGTCATCAGCCCCGTGCAGTTGGATGTGGGTTGAATTCCTCCGATTATGTGATGACTGTAGTAGTGTGTGTAGCTGTGTAAGGGACAAGGCATGGGGAGGTGCTCCGGGAGTTAAAATAAGGTACTACCGGAGTTCCATCAGGAAAGGAATAAAATAAAATAATGTTGAGGCCCACAGGAGAGATCTGTAGAATATCTTGGCTGAGTGAACAGGGAAAGTTGCAAATGTTCCTGTAGGAATTTCAATCTCTTTTTAGTAAGTTACATATTATTCGGGGCCTGTTTGCCATCTCTTGATGAATGCAGTACATTTGCATGTTTCTGTTGGCACAGGCTAGAGTAAAATGAGGCTTTTCACCGATGTCTCAGTCTCACTCATGGCTGTGATTATATGGAAGCTACTGAGGTATGGGTGGTGCTTAGTAATGACATTCAGGGCACAGTCAGTGCCTGTGGATGCTGTGGAAGGTTCTACTCATAGAGTTAGTACTGCTGTACTGACTCAGTGAGGAAAACAATGACAAACTACCTCATTCCTCTTCTTGCCTAGTACGCCTCAATATAGCGCTGCCATGGGTTTTTGTGGGCATCTACCCACATAACCTAACGGCAGTGCCTTTTGATGATCCAACCAGCCTTCGGGCTGACTACCTAACACTCAGACATATTATTCTTAAAAATAAATGTGACCAACCAGGTAGTGTAGTTCTTGGTTGTCACTTCTGGGGTCCAAATTTGATTCCTGACAGTCAAGAAATCTTAATTCTAGTCTGAGGGTAAGAACGGGGTACACACAGCCTAGTGAGGTAAACCGTGAAATGTTGGGTTCGATTCTCCGCTTAGCCACCCAGCAAGTGGTTCACCATGGGTTCCCACACATACTGAATATAAATGCCTAGGTAATTCCTATCATAAGGTCACGACTGCCTCCTGTAAATCCGTCAACAAGTAGGCTAGTAGTATTCATTCATTCCTATTCATGAGATTAAATGGCACTCTGTCAATCGCATGACGTGTGTCAGAATCCAACCCAACACAAAATACCATCATGACGTGATTTTGTCTGCTGTTAATTCATTTTATGGGCTTGGGACTTCTTGATCATCAGCCCCGTGAAGTTGGGTGTGGATTGAATTCCCCTGATGGGAATTTAGAAAATAGGCACCAATGGCTTATCTTTATAATAATTGGATTTGCATCCAGTCACACAACAGTTTCAAGGCATATCACCACAATTTTAGCATAGCCTACCGCATCATTGATAATGGAACGGAAAGCTCTACCACCTCTAGAGAGAGAGCCGTCTACAGGTTCACAAAGCTCCCATTTGGTCTGACGTGAAGTCCGTTTCTACTATCGGCTACAATCAGAGAACTAGCAGCTATTCACCAAGCCCAGTTTCCTATCGCCACATCGCTCATAGATCAAAACACCTTCATGGATGATTTCGCTTCAGGTGCAGATGATGACAACGACGTTATTGCACTATACTACGAGCTCGTATCCCTCATGAGGCAAATCCAGCTTTCACTTGCTAAATGGGCAACAAATTCATTTCAGCTAACGGGCGTATGGAAGGCAGAAGGACGAAAGATCTCACACAACGCTCATGTATTGGGAATTTCCTTGCACACAGATACTGACACGTTTTCTCTCGCCCAACAGGAAGTTACAAGCAAATTGGAAACAGCTGTAGCAACTAAACGGACTCTGTTACAGGCCACTGCTAGTATCTACGACCCCTTAGGTTTGATTTCACTGGTGTCTGTAGTGGGAAAAATTCTCTTCCAAGATACCTGGACACGCGGAGTTGCATGGGATGACATCTTGCCTCACGACCTGGCAACTCGCTGGCGAGACTGGTTGTCCACACTACCTGACTTGCAACGCATTACCATACCAAGGTGGATAGGAACATCAAATAAAGTTAAATCACAAATACATGTTTTCTGTGACGCGTCGGAGAGATCGTACGACGCCGTTATGTACATGAGAAACACCCATCACAAGCACGCTCAAGTCCATCTGATCTGCAGTAAGAGCCGACTTGCGCCAGTGAAGAAGGTCACACTCCCTCGACTTGAGCTTCTGGGTGCGTTAATGGGGGCAAGACTTCTCCGTTACTACTGCAAGGCAACACATTTAAATATCAGGGAGGCTATGATTTAGAGCGACTCATCAGTTACACTAGGATGGATAAGGAATGACCCAAATCGTTGGAAAACGTTTGTCTGCAACCGAGTGACTGAGATTCAGGCCTCCACAACTCCATCACAGTGGAGACACTGCCCTGGCAAGGATAACCCAGCCGACCATTTGACAATAGGAGTAAGAGCAGATAACCTGAACAAACTGACTGAATGGTGTAGCTAAACTTACTGCGAACCAACTCCTACTGGTAGTTTATTAAAACGGGATCCACACCAAGTACGTGATAAGACAGATATCCTTGAACTAACAGGCGTATAATTGGAAGAGAAAACACTGCAGACAATTTAAAAAGTAGGTTATGTTTCTACGTACGGTAATCAATTTTCAGATCTTCTTAGACCTTAAATAGGAATACGTTAATTATTACTATGCTTGCTCATAATAAATTACCATTACTAATAATTTATAAACCGTTAAAAAGAATAATAAATAGACCAAACTTACCCACTGACTGGCAATAGTATTGATGGCATCACAAGCGTAACAGAAGTCACCGGTATCTCGTACTTATGAAGCACTAATGCAGACATTTACTTACACGAACGTGTAATAACATTAAGCAATAATCAATAAGCACAGATAATCAAGGGAGACGATTGCTAACCGAAATTCACACCACTATCACATCGTAAACAAAACGACTCAACTTATAAACAAAGCATGTAATCACCAACAGCGACAGCCATCTTTCCTGTGTCCCGCCGCCAGTGTCAGGTCCGGTATTATAGAAGGTCCTGGTTGAACCATCCCAGCACGGACGCTTTGCTTGCGCCCAAGCCAGTCAGGATCCGGTTGCTTGGTTGCAGCTCTGGGGTGTCGTTTTCCATGTCCTTGTAAGCGTCCTGCCTCAACAAGTTGAAATGACAAGCACTATCTACCAGGGCTGATAAATTGTGGTTGCAGATTTTGACGTCCTTGTATTTGTAATTACTGACTGCTTCCTTCGACGTGTTCAAGGCCACCATCTGTTTCTTTAATTCTCCGTCTTTCCTTGGATTGATACAATCTGAGGGGATGTGTCCGAATTTGTTACACTGGAAACACTTCGGACCCTTGTCCTTATCCTTGCACTCGCTGGATTTGTGACTTGACTTGCCACAGTTGTAACACCTCTGCGCCTTGCTCTTATCCTTGCCTGCATCGTCATCCTTCTGTTTATTTGAATCTGCTCTACCGGATTTCTTCTTGTTGTGCTGCGACGACGTGGAAGACTTCTTCGAAGTAATCCTTCCCGCGGCACGTTCATACTGACGTATTTTCTCTTTGAAGTCTCTAAGCGACTGAGCGCCGTACAATCACAGCTTGGTGCCAGAGTCATCCTCTATTCCATCTATCACGTACTGCATGAGTGAGTCTTCGTCTATATCTCCTCTACTTGCTATCTCCTTCATTGTAAGGTAATATTCCTGGAGCGACTCGTCTCTTTTTTCCTTCGTATAAACAGCGTCGAATGGATTTCCGCTGTATTCGTCTGCACGTCAAATTCCTCTCGAAGAGATTTCTTCAACGCCGTCCAGTTGGTAATTCCCTTCTCACCCTGGATGAAAAGTTTTTCCAAGCCGGTTAGAGATTTCTTAGCGAAGATCAACTTCTGCAGTTTGTTCCATCCCATCAACGCAGCTGTTTCCTCAAACTCGGTGATCAATCGGTTGACTGGATATCCACTGCTACCATCAAATGATCTGACGGAACCTTCGATGTCGCGAAACGTCAAAGCAAACTTCTGGGAATACCTCGATGCTTCGCTACCGTCACTTGAGCTGTCCCCTGGTTCACTCTCGTCGTCGTCGTCGAGTTTCATTCGATTTTGCTTCTTTTTTCTTTTCGCCACTGTGCCACATAAACTCTTTGTCTCCTCTAGATCCGCTTTGGAGAGCGCTGCAGCTTTATCTTGTGCCTTCTTTTGCACTTGTTCGTCATCGTCCTCGTCGTCCGAAGATTTCTCAATCATCTCAATGTACTCTGAAAAATGCGTCAGGTGGTGACAAATCGTCATTGCCATTTCCTCCGGGGTGTCCTCGTCTAAGCGCAGGATCGCGCAAGATGCTTGCAGTTCCTCTTCCGTCAATTCTTTTGTTATAAACTCGACCTTGGCCACATGATCCTCTGAATCAGGTTCGTAAGTAAACGCTGAAAATTCTCGCAACCTCCTTCTATTGTTTCGATCATTTGGAGAGTCTTCAAATATAATCTTATGTAAAGCTTTTACAGCTGCCACTGGAACAGTTGAAATGCTTTTGTTTATGAGATCAATACCTCCTGACATCATCATTTTGGAAATATTAAGCTACCGTACTTATCTGCGTCAACACCTATCCCAAAGCTCTGTTGTCGTCTTTCTCAAATCGTCTTCAACTTCTTTACGTCTTTGTCCAGCTGCAAACCTTTCACTGATGAGATAAGCCTTCAGTCTCGAACATCCATCGTCAATTCGAGCTGAATTCGTCGTTGGCCTTTCGTCGTTTCGCCGTCAGCAAAATTGGCAAGTAAACATAACCTCAGAAATGCATCGTTGATTCAATCCTGGACGAGCCCCCAATTTGTGGGAACCGGTGTCAAAAACACTCACGTTTGATTTGTTGAAAAAGAATATTTTACTTAACAAAAGCAAATAAAATAGATTACCGATACATTATCAATACAGAAAACGTTGATGCATTCCCAGCTCCAAAAGACAACAACGATCAAGTCCATAGCCACTGTTTTCTCTATGTCCGCACGCCCTCTATATCACTCGCGGCAAAACTCGAAATTCCTGCCCGTCTTCCCACATATACATACATAAATTATATATAAACATTTCAACTGACGGTGGCTTTGGGCGTCTGGGGGATGTGAAACGCGAAAACATGTCGAAATTTTCCGGAAGTCGAAACATGGTGCCCATTGCAATAGTTAGCTTTCTGATGAAATTTACCTAATTATTTTCAAAAAAATAATAGTTGCACTGCAGTTCTGAAAGGCTGGCGCTTTAAAATGATAAGAATTGTCCTTCAGGCATTCCAAGGCAGTTATGACTTCTGTAGAAAATACTTATTTTGCCCTTTTTACGTTCATTTTCACAAAGTTGGTCGGTGCAACATACTTCTTGTAAGGAAGGGGACGGGTTTGATTATTTCCTTGGACTGCAGTTTATATACATTTTATACATACTCTCCAGTTATTTCTTCGTGTCCATCTGTCATGGTCTTTTCTAGGAGACTGTTTCTTACATTCTTTAAAATGTGACACTGATCGAAAATCAGAAATAAAGGCCTGTTTTGATTTTCAAGATGGCATATCTGTGGCTTTATTTCCTTTCCACTCGGCAGTCTTCTCATCATATTTACATTAGTTTTATGATTATCAATAACTAATCTTAAAATCACAAAGCCACAAGTTTCCACCTCTCTTATTACTGATGGAGTTACAGTGTAAAGTTCCAATCCCGAAAGTCTTTAAGAGAAGAAATATGCCGCAGGAATTCTCTAACTGGTAGATAAGCCACATATCAGGAAGCATAGTAAGTTGTTTGCAAGAACCATCCGATTTTCTTTTGCATCTGACGGGTTGGAACTGTTTTCACACCTGTGAGCGTCGGCATGAGTCGAGGTGTCCTGGTAACCGAAAAGTGTGTCGAGTTTCTTGCTGTACTGCAATTGCTGCTAGATAACATCTCATCAATAATTAGAGATCACATTTTTTTCGACTTCGTTCAGCCTTTCAGACTGTAGCAGAAGCCTGTTTTTCACTAAATCTGTTACTCCTGTTTCACATGAACGGCTCAGTGTATGCGAAATTGTATCCCTTAGGTAAAATGAATTCCTATATTACACATTGCTTTACTGAATCTTCTGTCTATATGGGTGATTTCTCGTTGTAGTTAACAATTTGCTCTAAAATGAATGAACATTTGGAATTGGAAGAGTCACGCTCGTTAATATATAGTATGGATTTTAAAGAAGCATGGTATTGATTATCACACTGGTGTAGTTGTCTCTTTTGGGATTTGGGCCGATAACCTAGATGTTAGGCCCTTAAAACAACAATTATCATCATTTATCTTTTGGGATTCTAGTTCCATTTCCATTTTGTTTTTAAATTTGTTATTGGCACGCCACAGTTTTGCTCTAAGTGAAGATAAATGTCTTCCAGCGTCAGCGAATTTATTATGTACGTGACTATCTGTCTGAACTTCAACATACTTGTTACCATGACCTCGCAATCCAGAAACTTGGTCATCGTAAGGAATATCAACTGATTCAACTCCCTTCGTTAAATAGGCCACCATGGCTATGGGCGTGACGTCATTACTATCATTAAAATTTCCCATGGTATCGTCATCTCGCCTTCTTTTCTTGCCATGGTTTCCGTCATGTTTTATAAGTTTTCTTCTCTCAAATGCTGGTTTTGTTACTTTATGTGCAGGATAATCTTCGAATACTCTGGGAAGGCACTGTCCTTCAATTTCTTTATTTTCAGCCCTGGGCGACAATCGGACTCGAGAAAATGCCGCCCACATACGTGAGAAGTTCTTGACTCAAAATTCGGTAAAAATTTTACTAGAGAAATATTGTCAAGCCATTTCTGTATTAATTCTGCATCACACGGGAATTCATGAAACGAAATGCCTTTTGCTTTCCCGCTCTTACTCTTGCTATATGGAACACAGCAGTATACCATCGTGGCTAACAATCACCTACGACATTTAAAAGTATTACTTCTCTTCGACATGGGTAAGCTATCACAATACAGAATACCGAATCATGTTCTAGAGACTATACATACCAAGGTATTACGTCGGCGCAACATAAGATTGGTATTTAAATTAAATAAACATACCTGTCTGTATATTCCATAGGCATGACAAAATTATGGAGTCGTAGTGAAAATGCTGTAACTACTGTACTACGTAATACAAAATATCAACACTTAGTGAACACCACTGCACTTCTCACATTACACAACTCGTGTGACAAATAATAAAGTTGTAAGATATTAAAATTAGAGACGTAAGCGGAATATTGCGCGCTTGGACAGGCTCACAATCGGTTCAACTTAGCAGCGCTCCTGTCGGGAAGATTGCCAAGTTGGCGATGTTCGTTGCTTAGCACACAACTCGCGCTGAATGGGAAAGCGTTAGAGCATAGCAGCCGGCGATGCACTATACTCTGTATTACCAATAATGATCGCTGACAGCTGTCAAAGCCAGCACGTGGGGAAATGCAGCGTTGCCACTAGAGGCAGATCATGACTCATAACATTCCAAGAGGCTTGCAGGAAGACACAAATACTGGGGAAGTTAGCCCCCCATGCCTGGCGGTCTAATGACCGTGACGAGTGAAGGCACAGTAGAACACTGAGTCAAACCATGTGCTCACTGCTGTGTCGGCATACATTGCAACACTGCTCGCTGTTGCTATGGAAACCGTTGCCCCTCTCGTCTCCACTCCTCACCTCACCCTTCAAGCGGATGACAGCTTTCACCGTTCATCTTTTGTAAATCAAAGTATAACACAAGGAAAGTTGTATCATTAGTTATGGACAGTACATCTGTCATAACGAAGCCCGTAGGCCACTGTAAGGGACAGACCGACCTTACTTCACGACCAGAACTAATGGGGCGGGGCACCCAAATGAATTTAGACTAGAGATCAACATAGAGCAGGGCATTACAGCCAATTCATTAAAATTTAATTTAATCTAACTTAAATATATTTTCGAAAGTTTTCCCGGTGGTTTCCTACTTTCATACCATTCATCTCTTCCCGAATTACCTTGGCATTTCGGCTCTAACTTTCTGTCGGTGTCTTGGGAACAACAATTACAATGTTGTGGGTTCAACGTCCATGTGCATTTAGGGACGCTGGGGTGTCCCTCGCATTTGCACGCTCTCAAATACCTACTGACTGCGCCATGTTTTGATCCTGCATTCTTTGGGAACAGCAGGTGAGAACGTTACCGCTGCGTCACGCAGCCAGACAAATGTATACGGTAACTGTTAAATAGCGGGAGACTCTTTTGGAGCTGCAAGCTTTCATCACCACGAGCGACCTCGTGGAGGACACCCCAAGTCTACATCTATTCTCATTCATTTCTCCTTGTTCCTCAGAGAGATAGGGAGACTTGACTTGCTTACTTGTTTGAAAGTCATTTGCACTGGAATGTTTTTATTATTGATTGATTTGAGGGGCTTGGGCATTGTGGTCATTTAGCTCCGTGGAGATTTGTCAGATAAACTGTGTTATACAAGGTGTTTTTGAGGGCTTGTAGAGGGGACAAAGACAGTCAAGTTTAGCATAGGAACTTGGGTCCAGAAACGTACCGTCTTCCTGCTACCCGCAAAAACCCACCACAGCACACGTTCACAGCTCCCACATTTTCGGCGCTCTATCCGACTCCGTTGCTTGTTATCTGGTTCCAATTACAGACGGGGCTCGATGTGACGACCACAGACGTCAACACAGACACGGTTCCATCGTACCATGTTCTGGTACACACGATCACTAAACCCTGGTCCTCCAACATCCGCCGCAGGTCTTCCTCGGATACCACAGGGGTCTCGTAAATCAAGGTTTTCAGGTAGGGGATATGGGACATCAGGTGATCGTTCAATGACGTACGTACTCTAGTCAGTGGCGCCGAAAATGCGAGAGATTTGAATGTGTGCGATGGTGGTGTTGGGCGGGTAGCAGCGGGAAGACGGTATTACCCATTTAAGATTTGATTGCCGCTGAGCATGGCTGTGCCACCGTTTGTTGATTTTTATAGCAAGAGCCCCGCAGGGTAAAGAGGAGGACACAGTGATGACAGAGTACAGTCTGCACATAAGCCAAGCAGCATTGCTCGCGCTACCTGTCTTAGAAGCGCAGATAAGTGTCACAGGAGCTCATCTCACTACGGACAGCTACTGGAGCTGAGTCATTCCTACTCGCGCAACTGTACCTGTCAACGAAGCAAAGTGACGTGTGCCACAAGTTAACAGAGAATAGTTCCCATCTCGACCGCCGGCAATCAATTCGTGAAAGGGTAATACGTTTCTGGACACAATTTCCTATGCAAAACTTAACCGCCTTGGCCCCCACTACAAGCCCTCAAAGTCTGTAATAGGAATTTAGAAACATCCTGTACAGCTGCCTGTGGTTGTGTGTGTATTTGTAATTCAGGTGAGGATTGGAAAAGAGGCGGTTCTGGCCCTAAGTTAGGAACCATCCCGTCATTTGCCTGGATTAGAAGTGGGGAAACGACAGAAAGCCACTTCCAGAATGGTTGAGGTGGGAAACCTCACAGTTTTGAATGTGGCTGTGTATACCCCGTTCCATTCAACAGAGCAGAAATAAATTTCTTGGTAGAGCCGGAAATCGAAACCGGACCTCCAGGGCGACAGCCAAGAATGCTAGCCGCTACGCCACGAGTTGCTCACCGATTATAAATTAATCAAGTATAGATCATATTATTATTATTTACGATCGCTTTGATGTTCATTAAGTGTGCATAAAATGAACATTACAGTATAATTAGCTATCTGGCCTTGGTTCGAAGAAAATTAGTGAGTGCCTGCGATCAGAAGAGTTGGCATAACACACAGGCCAGATTGGGCGTCATCGAATCTTTCAGTCATGAGTTGTTGATGTTGTCTTCACTTGGACATCGTGGTCATTTCAACCCCGTGTACTTGGGTGTGTGTGGAATTTATCGTATAACCTGTGTTATTGTGGTGTATACATTTAAATTGTGCATTTGTAACTGAAACCGTGGTTGCGCCGGAGCCGACCGTGGCCGGCATTTGCCTGGAGTCGAAGTGGGAAAACGACGGAAACCAATTCTAGGATAGCTGAGGTGGGAATCGATCCCGCCTCTTCTCAGAATTGCCTCATGAGGCTGAGTGTGCCCAGTTCCAGCCCTTAGACCAGAATTAAATTCCTTGGTAGGCTTAGGGAATCGAACCCGCACCTCTGGGGTGGCAGCCTAGAATGCTAGCCGCTATACCAGGAGATGGTCAACTTTCAGAGGTGAATCCCTGGGATTGGTGAATATTCTCAGATCTATTCCACAGATTATTTAAGTGTGTGTAAAGAATGATTTTGACGAAAATATAAGATTGGAAAGCAGAAATTATACCGACATACGACAAAAACGTAACTACTGTCGACCAAATCATTATGTGCACTGGAGATTGAAGGTTGTTTGTGAAGTAACCAATAGACCTACATAAAATCCAATAACATCATCATTTTCGTCGTTCTATTTTACGTTAGTTCATCAAGGTTTGGAATTTTTTATTTATATATTTTTTTATCGCTCTTGAAACACAAAAGCGTGTTTTAACCATGCGTCACATTTAACAGTTATTATCTCACAAACCCGTCATCACATCGAATCCAAATTTTAACACAATATACATTGGAATGTTGTAAAACAGGTTTATTAATTTCAAAATTGTGTGTGTTCAAGAACGAAAGTTGTTATCATTTTTGTAAGGTAACTTTTTCTCGGCTCGGGGTCGTTGGAAAATGTAGTTCTTGGTCGCGTTGTAATCCTTATACATCAAAAGGTTATGCTGTATGACTGTGAAATGAATGAAAATCCACAGCCTGCTTCCAGTCTCCGACCGGGTCAGGAATGGAATGAATGAAGCCCCCATCCAACGGCGAGGATATGGACTGTGCCGGCTGCCGAGGCCTGACGCACTCCTCTGGGGCAATGATTAAATGAATGAAAGATGAAATGAAATGATAATAGAGAGTGTTGCTGGAATGAAATGTTGACAGGGAAAACCGGAGTACCCGGAGAAAAACCTGTCTGCCTCCGTTTTGTCCAGCACAGATCTCACATGGAGTGACCGGGATTTGAACCACGAACCCAGCGGTGAGAGGCCGGCGTGCTGCCGCCTAAGCCACGGAGGCTTGACTGTGAAATACGTAAATTAATTCACTTATTTTATATCGGTTTGTATTTGTACGAGGAATTAAGACATGGTTCACCAGCTAGCCGCTCTCGGAAATGCTGTACAGCGTTGCTGATATGGAGCCCATCACTTCCGAGCCAGGCGCGCCATGACGCGTGATGGAGCCCATCTTGGCAACGCTGTACAGCTTTCACCGGAGCGGCTGACTGGTGAACCATGTCTTAATTCCCCGTACAAATACAAACCGATATAAAATAAGTGAATTAATTTACGTATTTCACAGTGATACAGCATAACCTTTTGATGTATAAGGATTACAACGCAACCAAGAACTACATCTTCCAACGACCCCGAGCCGAGAAAAAGTTACCTTACATAAATGATAACAACTTTCGTTTTTGAACACACAAAATTTTGAAATTAATAAACCAGTTATACAACATTCCAATGTATATTGTGTTAAAATTTGGATTCGACCTGTTGACGGGTTTGTGAGATAATAACTCTTAATTGTGACGCATGGTTGAAACGTGCTTAAAAACGGGCAATTTTTATGTTCCAACTGCGATAAAAATATTAAAATATAAATTAAAAACTCCAAACCTACATGAACTAACGTAAAATAGAACGACGAAAATGATGATGTTATTGGATTTTATGTAGGTCTATTGGTTACTTCACAAACAACCTTCAAACTCGAGTACACATAATATTTTGGTCGACAGTAGATGTTTCGTTACTCGTTACTAATTAAATGGATGGCGTTACCGTTATTCAATTCACAGGGTGGTCCAAAAGTTGGCCTACCCCCTCCCCTTCCCTTTCACACTGCCCGTAGCAAATGCACGTTTTCCCAACCCAACATTGTTGTATTTCTTGGTAGATTAATACAAAAGCGGTTTGTAAATTTCGCTTTAACGCTTTCAATGGTGTCTCCATGTTTTTCGTGAAGCCAAACCGCAACAACGAATCTTTGTTCAATGCTATATGGACTTTGATCACACATGGTTGATTATAACTCCAACTTAACGTCACCAAGGTTGCCTTACTGAAACAGAAATCAAATGAGTAGAACATGGCAATCAATGTTACCAACATGTAAAAAAATAAGTTTCCTCCACCGTCAAGCACACAGATATGGGGTACGCCCACTTACTGACCACCCTATACAGTCGTTACCTTCAAAACGTAACTGTCGCTTATAACAGCATTACTGTAGCTGCCGCATTGACCGTGGGCCCGACTAAACCGTCCTTCGTAGGTGCACTGACCGTGGGCCCTACTCAACCATCTTTCTTAGGTACACTGACCGTCGGCCTACTCAACCATCCTTCTTAGGTACACTGACCGTCGGCCTACTCAACCATCCTTCTTAGGTACACTGACCGTGGGCCCTACTCAACCATCTTTCTTAGGTGAACTGACCGTGGGCCCGACTCAACCGTCCTTCGTAGGTGCACTGACCGTGGGCCCTACTCAACCATCCTTCATAGGTGCACTGACCGTGGGCCCTACTCAACCATCTTTCTTAGGTGAACTGACCGTGGGCCCGACTCAACCGTCCTTCGTAGGTGCACTGACCGTGGGCCCAACTCAACCGTCCTTCATAGGTGCACTGACCGTGGGCCCGACTCAACCGTCCTTCATAGGTGCACTGACCGTGGGCCCGACTCAACCGTCCTTCATAGGTACACTGACCGTGGGCCCGACTCAACCGCCCTTCGTAGGTGCACTGACCGTGGGCCCTACTCAACAATCCTTCATAGGTGCACTGACCGTGGGCCCAACTCAAACATTCTTCTTAGGTGCACTGACCGTGGGCCCTACTCAACCATCCTTCTTTGTTGAAAAGATGAAATTTTATTTGTTTTTAACATTTTAATTGTTTATAACATTTGTCACTTTGGATAACATTAGTATTGGCATTATGCATCAATGCTTATTAAGATTTTGCAATTGGAATAGCAATTGTTGGTTACCTGATCAATTGTTCATAATAAAAATGTATTGGCAATTTATTATAACATTAACATTTATTTAGAAATGTTTATAAAAAGGTAAGTTATTGGCAATATTTAATAAAAATGTATTGGCAATTTATTAACAAGAATTTGGCAATGTTTATAAAAAAATCCATTGTTTATGTTCCTTTTCCATTTTCCTGACAGCTTTACGGTGTCCTTGTTACGTACTACAACATTTAAGAACTGGGAAATTTCCTATAAATGTGACTTAGTCCCTAATTACATATGCACTTAATCTAGCAACATAACTTTATGAGCTCTGCCCTCTAAGGCAATTAATTACATACCCTGGAATAATGAGTTACTACACTCTGACACTTAACCTAAACATGAATTTTTGGATGTAGATTCGTTACCACCCTATCAAATAAAACACAAGTTAATACACTAGACTTTTATTAATTGACCTAACACACAATTCGATATTAACCCTTTTCTCACGTTAGTTGGAAAATTCGCCTGGCATCAAACATCTATCGGATTACGTTACTCGGGGTCAAATACCTCGAAAACTAGCTTGCGGGTATACTTAATTTTACTGTCTACATGTACACCGACATGGACCACAACAAAATATAAAATCAAGAATCAACTTAAAAGTCAAGAACTCTAATCACAGCTTAAAACTCAATATAAAATCTCAATAAAACTCAATATAAACTTGACTGCCGACTATACTGTTCTATAATCACATCTTCTGATGAAATTGAATCCTAGCTCCTACTGGGGATGGACGATGTGACTTACCTTGTGGCTCTGTCGAAATGCTATCTTCTTCCTAGCGAGTTTACAGTGCAATTACTTTTCTACCCCTGAACTTTAAATATATGAGGTCCTAGACAATTGTCTCCGACGTACTCATTTTCAAGGGACTGTTCCACCCTGACTTTAACTCCTATATCCGAAGTTTTACCTTATGGCCTCCTATTATAATCCTCGAAGATTCTGCACTTTCACAACACGTACGCTGACTTACCTTCACACCCAATCGGCATTCTCGGAACCACCTAATCACTTGACCGATTAGCCACCGTAATACCTAACATGCACCCTCTTTTCCACGTTTCACAAACACTTATTAAACATCTGAGCTTGCCTGTTGACGTTCCCGCCAGGCTTGGCGTACGGCGCGGCGTGTAAATTATAAGGACATCACTACTAAGCTAGGCTGGTGACGTCACGATAGCCACATAACGCAAACCAGGCTCATCACAGGCTCACCTGCCACAGAAGGCTGGGCTGGCGACGATCGAGACTTCCGTAAGGCTGGTTGAGCTCTTTGGTCGAGCTAGCTCTCATCACTAAACTCTGCTTGCATAGCGTGTAACATCCTCAGGAATTAAATGCCATTGTTATCAGTTTACTAATTTTACGGGAGGAATATTTCATTAGTTGTCTTCAAAATACTGTAGTTTTGATAGCCAAGATGAAGGTTAGGCCTATATTTAAAATAGTACTGTAATCCCTAGATTACATGGGATATCATTTTATCATCAAATAACACTTTGTAAGTGTTTTCAGAAACATTCGATAATTTAAATTGAAAATTATTTCCGTAGTAAGTCAAAGTCATGATGGCCAACTCATCCCCAGCGGTCACCAAGGAAAGCGGCATGCGATTGATCCTAAGTATTATACAAATGCATACACCCAGCAGGGGGGGGGGGGGTTATGAGGATTAGGGGCTTTAAGCGGAAGCTGGCTCTCAAGTATCTCTCTCAAAGACAAGAGTAACACTGACACAGAACCTTTAAATACATTTAAATCACGAGGGACAATTGATGTCGAGAGAAAGGAAGCAGCCACTGAACCATTATAACTAGTTGGGCGGGACTGAGCGGCAAGAATTTGGAGATAAAAGGCTTTCAAGTGGGTATCCGTTACCCGTCGCAACCTCACAACTAACGATTCGTTTATAAATAGGAATAGTGTATTACTATCTCTACTTAGTATAAAACAAAGTCCCCGATTGTTGGATGTAACGGGTAATCTCGAGAACCACTGGATGGATCTTGATGCTGTTTTCACCATTCTGTAAAGGATTTCTCGAGGAAGGATTCTGTAGGAAAGAAAACCATTTATGACCAGAGGAAGGCGAGCAGTAACGATTTCAGTGAATCGAGTCGAAAAATAACCTGACGTCCATGAGCCTTTTAAGCTTACGCTGGGTAGACCTTTAAAAATATCTATGAGTGTATGAATTGTTCAGCATGGAAAGTTCTACAAAAAACGTCCGCTACAACATATCACCATCTTCAATACATCGCCATCTATAAGTGCTTTTACGTCTTAATTTATTCGTACAATCTCCATTCAGTGGAAATTTAGCATCGCAGCGAGTGTACTAGATAGCGAGCGAGCCTATCACCCCAGCTTCAGCCAGCATCAAACTGTCGAGTCGTGTCGAGTTAAGACTTCAGAGAAGAGTATACGTGTTTGGAACTTCGCTGTTCATCTCGGCTTTTCTGAATGGCGTCTGGGACCTGCCGTCCGTACGCTATTAAGCCTACGCTGTGTAAACCGTCAAAGATACCGGGCGAAGCCGAGGCAGGTTGCTAGTTTGCTAACAATTTATTGGTAGGACATCTCCAGACGTTGGATTTAAATTGCTTTATAGAAAATTATTTACCTACATATACAAGAATCATTGCTGTTTATTTAATGCAATGGAGCCACGTGATCATCAATGAGTGTTGAATGGAAGTGATAAACTAAGTTACTGAGGTGTTTATACTGCTTGTATATGCCAGTATGTGGTTTGTAACATGAAGATGATTCCTAAGGCTAAGAAGCTATGAATTACGCTTAATCCTTGTTAAATGAGAGAAGATTTTTGAAAAAGGAATACGAACTATTTGCTGGTGAGCCCTAAAACAGGACTGCTATTGAGTTATTCTTGTCGTTGCTTTTAGTTCAATCCAGGTACTTGAGACATCTTGTTCATTAGCCCCGTGTAATTGGCTGTGTGTTAATTTGTCTGGTAACCTGTATTTCTGTGGCTACTGTAGTACTTGATGATGATGATGACGATGATGATGATGCTAATTCTTGTCTTAAGGGGCCTAACATCTAGGTTATCGGCCCCTATACCGTAGTAGTGTGTGTAACTGTGATCATTAGGGTCTAGGATTAGAATAGGAGCACCATGGCCAACACAGCACTTGCCAGGAGAGAATATGGCAAATTCCGGGGAAAGCCCACACTCAGAATGGAACTGTCCGCGTCAGGATTCGTCGACTCTATCTCCGAGCTTTCAACTCCCACTTGCGTTCACAGTGCGCGATTTCACGCGCATGGCTAGGTTGCCGGGTAACTGCAGTTGACAGCGGCGTAAAACTCCTCGCAAACGTGGGAAGGGGTCAAATTTATAAAGAGCGGTTGCCTACCTACCAATGAAATTATTTCTTAGTTTATGGTTTTAAAGCTTGAAATTACACGGTAATGTAGGCCTTTTTGTAAATATGATTTTTATTCATTATTCTAATTAAAATACAATCAGAATATGAATTTAAAACATTAGATATTTGTCAACGTCTAGAAACAGGCGGGAAGACAGACTGCTGTCGTTCTTTGTTTAGAAACTGTTGAGCAAGACGCGTGTCACCAGGACACTGCCCTCAGAGGCGGTAGAGGTGGGATCCCCCGCTTAGACCGTTGGAAAAGCCGATCCTGGAGGGTAAAATGATAGCGGAAAAAAAAGTTCTGACAAACAACTACGTAACATGATCTTGCACACTATTCTTATATTCCATGTCATATGAAACGCTGGTTAAACAATAGGATTTTTATTTCAATTTCCTTGAATTAGTGGATTGGTGGGAGAATGACGCCAAGAAGAGTGGTTCTCATTCCGTCTGATGTTCACGAGGGTTGGACGTGTCGCTGGATGACTGATTTTCTCAGCTCGAATTGATCAAGCGAAGTGCGGGCCAACTTTTATGCACGGCCGGACTCGAGTCCAACGCAAATATTATACCGCAGTATTGTGCAGATGAACTTGCGTGTTTCGCCAACGAAGAAGAATAGTATTCAAATATTTCGCAGTGAAGCTAGAACATTATACGAACGATGAATTATTGGTTTATTCTGCTCACATTTTGAAGCAGTATTTTCTGCAACTCGGTGCCGGAGAGAAAGGCAACGATAGAAGCCAGGCGTGTTCCGTTCGAAACATTGTGCTACGCAGTACGGCAAATAACGAGGCTATAAGCAGTGAACGAACTTTATTAGCAACGACTTGAAGCCAGTAACATTATTCAAGCTACGTGTATTCATGAACATTGTGGTAGCATATATTACTAGTGAAATCATTATTCAACCGATTTACACTATGAACGTTATTGAGAATTGCGACGGAATGCTGAATTGTAATATTATGAGGAGTGGAGACATGGAGTAAGTTTTAATATGCGCCAGGAACACATTTGACAGAAGTGAGATGACTTCACAGAGCAACTGCAACATAGACATCGAGCTTCATCAAAATTATCACGAGCTACTTCAAACATATTTCGATCTACAATATTTTCGCCATCTATGAAAAATTTAATTGTTGGAAATTATGAAGGCCTACCAGCGACATTGCTCTAACATGATTGTCGACTACAAGAATAGACGCCGAAAGAAGATTCAACTCTTGAAGAAAGAAGGAGACAGGGTTATCCAGTCTAAAGCTTGAAGATGGTATCCGTGGAGCCGAGACGAGAGCCGTTCACAGCCCGATGGAGAAGCAGCAGGTCCGGGGAACGAGAGTTCGCATCCCGAGAGAGCAGTACGCCCATGGAGAGGAGGGTCAGGAGTTCGAGACTTTTCTTTGTGAAGATATTGGAACATCATGGTATTTCTTATACCTATTGAAGCTTCTAGAGTCGTCAAAGGTGGAATTACAAGATTTATTATCAGTAGTATAGAGTAGTTTGGCATCCCTTTGAGCACCATTCTTCCATATTTTGTGATTGTAATTTGACTTCGAATTTCATCGATTTTTATAAATTTTGGATTTCTTGTTGGATGATTTTATTCTTCATTTCAACTTTGATTTCGATTCTACAGTTTGGAACTTCAAGATATTTTAATGGAATTTCGATTTCCCATATTTAGGAATTTTCTTAACTTTTTTCCCTTCGATCTGGAATTTTATTTTCTGCATTTATATTCAGATTTCTACTTCGACGCTTTTTAACATTTATTTGGATTAATGAAATTGGGCACTTTTCAGTAAGAAGATTTTAATTAGGATGAAGAAACCATCGATAGATATAGACTTGAATATCAATATGTGGTTTGATATTACTAATACTTCGACGATCTAGCAAGAACATTTTCGATATTGTTACACTACGTCAAGTTTATTGCAACGAAGACATTTGATTGAAATTATATTCGTGATATCAGCTGACTATTTTATAACTTTACTGAAAGCTTTGATCTTTCGTTAATTGAATTGATATAAGTAATATATCTTCTTTGGAGATTATTTTTTGACATTTAAGATGAAAAGGAAGCTTGTAGTTTAACGTGACCGTTAATCTCGCGATCATAAGCCACGGGACCTCCGTTTTGCGTGGAATCCGAACCACAGGACATGGCATTTCACATTTAAGATGCAGGGAACATCTAAATCCTGATATAATCCAGATAAATCGTATACTTAAAACAGTGATGTTATTTGAAACATTTTTGCAACATCATGTATTGTTGTTGACGAGATTTTGCAACTATGCAGAATTCTGAAGATAGATCAGTACGGATATTAGCATCAATTGTTAATATCATAGTAAACCATAGTTAGGTCAATCATATCATCTTCAATGATTGTTATTTTATTGAAATACAGTGTGGACAACAGGTATTGTTGTATATAGTTACGAAAGATAATACGTAAATGTTTTAAGGACACTGTAGTAAGGAAGTTGTGAAGATTTTTAATATGGATTATACGAGGTAATGTATTTTTGAGAAGGAAGCCTGAGAGTATATATGGAACTCAAATACGAGGGTTTATTCCGTATTTTGGATTATTCCATTAATGTATTGTTGAGAAATAGGATCATGTTGATTGAAGCATTGGATTGTTATGAAGGTGAGTTTTTTGTAACTCAGTTTTAAGTTGTGAACGATATTGGAGTATTGACAGAGTAGGGAGCTGGCGGTGAAACGAAGTGAGGGGATTGATAACCTTTGTTTACTAATTCTTATTAAATCATTATCAAGGATTTGAGAATTTAAAAACATATGCACTGTGCTTAATTGAATGGTCATATTAGACAGGAATTGACGAGTAACCCTTAAATAAGGCAGAATTTGTAAAGTGTACCTATAAAGTGAACATATTAAAGTACACCCATAAGCATTTGTTTAAACATAAACATGAACATAAATATTAATAATAATTATATTATTAATGAAGGATAGTGTAGTTAGACAGTTTTAAACTTAAACTTGTTTGAATAATTCGTTGTAAATATTTTCCATAAATATTTGACTTTATTTAAATGTATTCTTTGATATTTAAAATTATTTATGATAATAATAAAGTATTATCGGGAATGTAAATACGCGTGTAATATTTTAACCGACGTGTTTTGACGTGTGAAGAGAGTTTTGATGTGGAACAGGGGAGTAAGTGAAAGATTGTCTTGTGTTGACAATTTATTGTGGAGTTTACGTGTGTAATAAGGAAACGGAGACGAGTATGATTCTCCAATGTTGTTTTGATGTTAATCTGAAGTTGTTTTTGACGTAACCGAGTGAGAGAGGTATTAATGGATTGTATAAAAGGATGACTGAGGGTTCAGTTATGTATACGTGGAACCCGTGAATGAAACCAGCTGATCAATAGTAATGGCGGCGTGTATGGAACAGCTGATATGCCAGAACAGTGTAGTCCGGCGTATTTGTGTATATTTATTAATATGGAGTTCTACGATGTATCAAGTAACAACTAGAATTGTTAATTATTTTAAATTTGTGTGTGGAGAGTTGATATTTTATTTTTTAATTAACTTTTAATATTTTATTTTTATATACTGAACTCCAATATTATGGAAGGAGTTGTTTACATTTATGATGGTCATGTGAGATCATTGCACCTTTATTTTTGAAGGCAAGCGAGCCTTATTCTAATGTTATTAGGAGGGTTTTATTTGTATTTTTGAATTTATAATAATAAATTAATTTTGTTCTTTTCTATTTGACGGAGTAGCGTGACTTATTTTAATTATTAAGGAGATTGTGTTATGGGAATCGATCATGGTATCTGGCACCCTGAACCCATTCCGACCCGAGATTTCGGTAAGGATCTCACTCTCCGAAATGTAGTTAGTATTCCCACCGACGTAGTTTGTACATATGGCAATCGTAACGGTGTTGTGTTAGTCATAGAAGTGGTTGTCGGTCGAATTGTTAGGTTTTTCTAGCCGAGAGCCTTCAAAATTCAACGATCCATTTCATCTGGGGTTTTCGACAAGTCAGCTTCATGATTAATATGGGTACAGTACTGTACCCGTAAAAATCAAGGAGGTGTTCGCTGAGCAACCGAAGCGTAGCTGGATTTTTGAAAAGTGAACATTCCGGCTAAAGATCAAATCATATTCCCGCCAGCGAGTTCTCCAAGATTATACACAGTAATTCTACTACATGTTATGGATAAAAAAAAAAAAGCTTTTAAGCGCAAGTGTAAAAACTTACCTGCTTCTCGGGGCTTTGTATGGATAAAAGACATCCAATCTATTTTTAGGCTGGTCCATAACATATCTCCACATATAGATTAAATAAAGGATCGCCGAACAAAACGTTAGAAAAATATAAATTTATTAATATAATTAGTTAACAACACAAATCTACTGTGCCCAACTCTAGGAATGGGTATTCCAAGATTCAGACACCTAGATATCAAGGGAAAGGCTACAGCCGCTTTTGAAAGTTGAGATATTTGAATACCGCGCTACATTGCTTCTCGAAGCAATTGGAAAGAATTTACCGATACTTGCATGTCAAGTGACGTAGCGAGTAATAGCAGAGGTCGAGGCTATTTATTGATTAAATAGTTAACCATGGAGTAGAGACTTGAGACTTGGATCAGATTACTGGCACGGCCAAATGAAAGAGAATGCACTTAGTATCAAGTAAATCGGACCAGGGATACCAGAGATATGAGGATTTCCAGATATCAGCTGATGACGCGTGACCCTGGCAGTTTTGAATAAAAGCCGGCCGGCCGAGGCATCGATAGCTCATTCCAACACAAGCATTTGCCGAGCAAGTTGCTGCTACGCTGAGCCAAGGCACATGGTTGCCGGATCTACGCAGAAGTAATTTTCAAAGTTGTGATAGTCACAAAAGTGCTGCGCTACGAAGTGGAACTTAGTAAGTTTCCGGCGAGGAGAATCACTGAGGTGATTGAATTTTTTTTCTACAGACATTAGTGGAAATATTTATGTTTCTACATGGACATATGCTAGACTTTGTCTAGAATTAGTACTTTGTCACAGTCCTGTAATAACCTAATACTTGGATGTTTAGTCCATTTCAGTCAGTTTTCATATTGGTAACTTGTTAACCACTTCGATCTATCAGTACACTGAAGACCAGTCTATCACGGTGGTGATCATTAGTCTACGCAAGGGAAACTACAGGTTGCTTAGCGCATGGTAGATGGCGAGAAGCCATGCCCAGGGAACGATCTTCAGGACAGCCGTTGATTGGTTAGACTGTCAGTGTCTTCTTGTATTGATAAGATTACCGTGAGTTATGTTACAACTGACATATCTAAGAATAGATCACTTAGATCTGACCCCATTTAAACAAACTGTTATGGCTTTGATAGAAGACCATATTAAAATGGAACAACAGTTAATTCAAACGTCAAGAGATACTACCACTATGTCTTACTAGACGGATTGTGGGTATATAATGGCGGCCGATACAAGGATTATACGTGCTTGTCCGATAGGGCATGTCTATGGATAAATCTGGTACAGACCAGGTTCACTACGCTTCAAGACCATCAAGAAATGTAAGCCACATTTGAATGTTATATTATGCCTAGCTAATTGGAACAAACTATTTTTCTGCAGATGACCAACACATTTATTTTTCTTCGTATTTAAATCTTGCAATGATTTACGCAAGACTTGTTAGAGTTATTCTGAGTATTTTCAGCACTCAGAACAGTTTAGGATCGATGACCGAGCATTTCGAGCATTTATTTGAATATTTCATATTTTTGGGAAATCACGGTAATCAGCCGATGTAACTGTAAAAGTTAATAATTATTTTTGTTGAGGAATGGATATTTTTTCCATATTCGAAGGTTCGAACATGTGGATTCTCACATAATGAGATGATAATTAAACATATTTAAAATAATATAATTAATAATAATAATAATAATCCACTAATAATAATAATAATAATAATTTTCAAAATTTTTCTAAATAATTCTGGGATATTATATTTTATAATAATCATATGTATTGAGAGAGAGCCTATGAAGTAGTTTAATCATTTCTAGTTTGGAACAGGAGATTTTCCGAAGGAGAGTGGTTAGCGCAAGCCCGCATTCAACCAACATTTCAGTTCTGGTTGAACAGTTAATATTTGCAATGAGCAAAGTATATTTTTCAGATAACACGGAGAGGCATGAAACGGGAAGCAAATGATATTTGTTTCAAATAGGATATTTTTGTATTTATATAAAATCATGACGTAAATACACTCGAAAGTGAAATAAAGATTTTCATAAGTATGGTAAATTTACGGGTTGAACTGAATGGTAAAATAAAATAAACTTGTAAGTTTATTAATCTTCCAGTGTTGATAACAAGCAGAGGCTTGATTTATTGTATAAATTTTGGGAAGAAAATTTATATGTGTGGAGTAGTTGAAATGCCATTCCCAGGTGCGCATGTTTAAGTCGCAGGAATGAAGAGGTTTTTTTCGAGCATCAATCAAATAGCAGGTTCGATGGCTCATGTTTATAGAAGGAGTATTGGAACTACACATTTCGTCGTATGAATGACCCGAAGGTTATTTCTTGAAACCATCAGTTCTTATTTCAACCTTGTTTACGAATTCCATTTAGACTTTGATTTTGCTAGAACCCGGATTTGTTCATGATAGTAGTTTATTCTTCTTCAGAGGAAGACCTTTGCCGTTGTTGTTGTAATATTGTGTTCTTACACAAATAATAGAATGGGCCACTGCCAATTAAAAATAATTCTTTAACCACGAATAATTTGAAGGATATTTTCAATCCTAGTGCCATGAACTAAATGAATTTATTATGAAGCTACAATTCTTATTTCCGCATTCTGTCGAAGAATTGCAAGTTGTGAAGATTGCTAAAATGGCCATAAATATAAATATTTTTCATAATAATGATTCCAAGTGGAAAATCAAATAGTTGAATGATTCAACCATTTATTGATCAAGTTGATGATTCAGAAATCATATATTTTGTGAGGAACTTGAAGTTCATAATCGAGCCACTTCTCGAAATGTTTAATGTCGGAAGAACAATTATTTTTTTGTTGTGCTTCGCACAAGTTCTTCGATGCTATGCTCAAGGTCAAATACTTTTCAGATGTTATTAATATGTGTAAATAATTTGTGTTGCTTCAATGATAACAATATTTTTCGACAATATTTTTGAAACTGGAAAAATAGGTGAAAGTTAAAAATTCTATGAACATTTATTCTACGAGTGTTAATATTATGTAAAAATTCAAACAGTGAACTACGATATTTCCAGTAGAGACAATTAAATTTGAACTGGATTTAATCATAAATAATTTTGGAACACAGTCTACAGGACTAACAATCAGACTTGTGTTTCCAAAAAAAAAAAATGTCAAATGTGTTTGGAAAATTTCTGTATATTGTGTAAATAGGAGTGTGGATCACCACACGTGAGTGATGCTGCTTTGAGCATTTTTGCAGTCAATTTTAAATTCAAAATAAACTGAGATAATTTTACTTGATGTGTTACGCCCAATTGAATCTCCTTCTATCCTTATTGTTGCATTGAGCCAAAAATCAGTAAAGCATTTTTTTCATTTGATGTCGTTTTTGCGATTTGCTTTAACCCATCTGGCGCTCCGGAATATTTTGACTCTCGTGGTGACTGATTATTGGTAAAATGCATATGTGGTCGTGCGGACTCCGGTCTAAACGGGCACATAAAATAAGATAGAGAGAGAAATGGAGCCCAACGTGGGGATCGAATTAGACATGGTCAATCGCATGCCGATTTAAATTGTGATAATTTTTATAGAAATATTTTGGGAGTTGAGAGATGTCTGGTTTGGATGAATAAATTAGTAGGAAACCCAATTAGTGGGGAAAATTAAAAATTTAACTGGATTAGTAATTAGAATGGGTTTGATTGTTTTTGATAATGGCTTAACCATTAGGGCGTCAAGAAATTCAGTAGTAAACGTTCGATGACTGGACATACGCATTATTAGAATCCAGGTGGAGGATATTTGAGAACTTGCATATTTTTCTTGTGATATTGTGGTAAATGTAATTCGTAAAAGTAGAGAATTTTGTTTTTCCATCACGTCGACATTAGGACAAATCTCATTTTATTAGAGTGTTCCAATTAGCTATTCATATTTCTTGTTCTAGTTATAAGCTTGTGTTTGCCGATATTGTATACCCCTAAGCTTTGAATAATAATTGAAATTATGGAAGAAATGATGAGGATGATGAGGAGTTTGGAGGAGAGTTCAAAAGAGGCTGGACTGCGTGTAGCAGCCATTATGAAAGAAAATACTGAGGCTTTGGAAAGGAAACTTAAAGAAAATTCTGATTCTTTAGAAAATATACTTAAAGAAAATTTAAACGATAAACTTAAAGAGAATTCTGATTCTTTAGAAAATAAACTTAAAGAAAATTCTGATTCTTTAGAAAATAAACTTAAAGAAAATTCTGAGTCTTTAGAAAATAAACTTAAAGAAAGTTTAAATGATAAACTTAAAGAAAATTCTGATTCTTTGGAAAATAAACTTAAAGAAAGTTCTGATTCTTTAAAAGGTAACTTGAAAGAAAATTTTAATAGTAAATTTAATTCTATGCAGAATAAATTTAAAGAGAATTCCAAAATTTTGAAAATGTCACTTGAGAGTAAAATGTCTAAATTATGCGAAAAAACACATGAGCTCGAAGCTTCATTAGCTACTAACGCAAGTTTAATGGACGATAAATTTCGCGATGCCGATCTCAGATCCCAAAGCTTAGCTGATAGGATAGAACATGGTCTTAGGAAAGTTGGTGAAGACATGATCAACCTAGAAGTCAGAGTGAAGAAGGAGAGTAATGAGATGGGAATTCTAGTTGTTCAACGGTTGACAGAACAATTCAAAGAACTTGTAATGGGAGAAATAAGAGAAGGTGTGATTAATGAATTGCAAACTGAAATTAAAACCACAGTTGTCAATGAAATTAAAGACACACTCAAGCTGGAGAATCAAGAGGGAATCAAGGAGATTAGGGAATCTTTGTCATCCCATATTCAAGTAATTTCCAAAGATATCCAAGCAACTCAGAAGGACATCTCAGATATGACAGGGTCATTGAAAAGTCACGAGGCTGTGATGAACCAGATATCCATTGATGTTAAGGAGAATTGTAAAGAAACTGAAGCAATTAAGAAAATGGCAGAAGAAAACCAGAAGGAACTTGAGGCTATGAAAACTCAAATCAAGGATGAGAAACAGTCTGACCATCTGTTGAAAATGCCAAGTGTAAGGGGAAAGGAACAGATACATATAAATCTAGGAGCAGCTAGAGAAACGGATAGTCAAAGACAGGACGAGGTCAGGACAGTATTTCAATCCAACCCCATAACTGTATTTAAGAATGTAGAAGATAAGCCTTCTAAATTTTCAGGGCGAGATTCTGTGACACCCGTGGAATTTTTGAGAGAAGCAGGGGATTACCTGAAAGATTCCAAGATCCCTAAAGAAAGACAGATCCGAGTGATAGGGAAATTTTTGGAAGGTCCTGCACTTCTTTGGTTTAGAGCCTTTAGATCCACTCTAACCACTTGTGAGGAGTTTTCTCGTGGGTTATTGAAAAAGTTTTGGTCCCCGGAAACCCAACAGCAAGTCAGAGCAGAGTTATATTCGAAGAGATTCTCGACGTCACAACCTACTCGATACTCAACGTACTTTTCTGGGCAGCTTTCTAAACTTCAACATTTAGATCCACCGATGCCAGATAACGAATTGATTACTGCATTAATACGTCAGTTTCCAGCAGACGTCCAAAGGACTTTGATCGCTGCTGACATCTATAATATGGAGCAATTTGACGAAGTATTACAGAAGCGGGATCATACGAACGCTCAATTCTTCCATCAGAAGGGAGGAAAGAATAACAACGCTGTGTACGCTGTTATGGCCGATAGTTATTCTCAAACACCTCGAGAGATTCGAGAGGGGCGAGAAGAGAAAACGCCGAGGGAAGATCCAAATAAGAGAGGATGGAATCAGTACAGTAACAGATACAGTTACAAGCCTTATGCGAGACCAGATGGTGGAAATCGATACAATACTCGATGGAGAAGGCCACGGGATAATCAAGGAAGGTACCAGGAAAGAAGATACTATGGTCGAAACAACTACAATAACAGAGGGAATGTGGATACTCGTCAGTCCAATGAAGAGTTCAACAAGGAGACGAGGAAAAACTTAGAAGCAAGACACCAAGATAACTTGCAGTTTATGGAGCAGAGGCCCAATGAACCAGGTCCATCGGGAACACAACAATCCCGGGGGAATGGTAACGGAAAAAAAACTTCGAATTCACAGTAGAAGATAGAATTTTGAACACTTTCACTTCCAGAATTATTAAATGGCAAGCAGAGGTTGATGACTTAATTCAACAGAATGACGAACGGAAAGAAATGGGTACAAGAATTAGAATGCCAGTCATATCATGCGAAGTATTCGGTATGCCTGTCGATACTTTGATTGATACTGGGGCTATGCTTTGTCTTGTGAGTGAGAAGCTTTATATTCTGTGGAAGCTCAAAGAGAATTTAGAGGAAATTCCAGTATCAGGAATTAAGATACAAGGAATAATACCCAACAAAATATCTCTGTGTAAAACATAATTATATTTATGTATTACGATTGGAGGACATGAATTTCCACATGTGTTTGTAGTAATGAAGGACATGGCTTTTGACATGATATTGGGAGCAGATTTCATTCAGAAATATCAAGCAGTGATAGACATGAAGACAGAGACGATCAGATTCAAGAATACCGAAGAGATTAACTTCGAGGGAAAAGAAGAGGAAGACATCGAGGGAGATGCTCAATGGTCTCTGATTTTTCATGAAGCCGAAGGAAGAGAAGTCTACACTGAGGAGGAGTCCCCAGAGCTAGGGAAAATTTTGGAAGAGTATCACGATATTTTTGATATTAAACCTGGTGAAAAGTCCTACACCCTCTGACGTGCAAAATCGAGTGTACTCGAAGTTTGCAAGCCTTTACGCTGGACCCTATCGCATTGTGGAAGTAAACAACAATGGAAGCTATGAAGTCGCCAATACACGAACTGGTAACATCGTGGGAACTTATAATGCATCGAATTTGAAGATTTATTATTCTAGAACCAGATGATTTAATGTGTAGAAAGGAATTTTTTTTTTCAATTTTTATTTTTTGCTAGGTGTGGGGTGAATGTGCCCAACTCTAGGAATGTGTATTCCAAGATTCAGACGCCTAGATATCAAGGGAAAGGCTACAGCCGCTTTTGAAGTTGAGATATTTGAATATCGCGCTACATTGCTTCTCGAAGCAATTGGAAAGAATTTACCGATACTTGCATGTCAAGTGACGTAGCGAGTAATAGCAGAGGTCGAGGCTATTTATTGATTAAATAGTTAACCATGGAGTAGAGACTTGAGACTTGGATCAGATTACTGGCACGGCCAAATGAAAGAGAATGCACTTAGTATCAAGTAAATCGGACCAGGGATACCAGAGATATGAGGATTTCCAGATATCAGCTGATGACGCGTGACCCCGGCAGTTTTGAATAAAAGCCGGCCGGCCGAGGCATCGATAGCTCATTCCAACACAAGCATTTGCCGAGCAAGTTGCTGCTACGCTGAGCCAAGGCACATGGTTGCCGGATCTACGCAGAAGTAATTTTCAAAGTTGTGATAGTCACAAAAGTGCTGCGCTACGAAGTGGAACTTAGTAAGTTTCCGGCGAGGAGAATCACTGAGGTGATTGAATTTTTTTTCTACAGACATTAGTGGAAATATTTATGTTTCTACATGGACATATGCTAGACTTTGTCTAGAATTAGTACTTTGTCACAGTCCTGTAATAACCTAATACTTGGATGTTTAGTCCATTTCAGTCAGTTTTCATATTGGTAACTTGTTAACCACTTCGATCTATCAGTACACTGAAGACCAGTCTATCACGGTGGTGTTCATTAGTCTACGCAAGGGAAACTACAGGTTGCTTAGCGCATGGTAGATGGCGAGAAGCCATGCCCAGGGAACGATCTTCAGGACAGCCGTTGATTGGTTAGACTGTCAGTGTCTTCTTGTATTGATAAGATTACCGTGAGTTATGTTACAACTGACATATCTAAGAATAGATCACTTAGATCTGACCCCATTTAAACAAACTGTTATGGCTTTGATAGAAGACCATATTAAAATGGAACAACAGTTAATTCAAACGTCAAGAGATACTACCACTATGTCTTACTAGACGGATTGTGGGTATATAATGGCGGCCGATACAAGGATTATACGTGCTTGTCCGATAGGGCATGTCTATGGATAAATCTGGTACAGACCAGGTTCGCTACGCTTCAAGACCATCAAGAAATGTAAGCCACATTTGAATGTTATATTATGCCTAGCTAATTGGAACAAACTATTTTTCTGCAGATGACCAACACATTTATTTTTCTTCGTATTTAAATCTTGCAATGATTTACGCAAGACTTGTTAGAGTTATTCTGAGTATTTTCAGCACTCAGAACAGTTTAGGATCGATGACCGAGCATTTCGAGCATTTATTTGAATATTTCATATTTTTGGGAAATCACGGTAATCAGCCGATGTAACTGTAAAAGTTAATAATTATTTTTGTTGAGGAATGGATATTTTTTCCATATTCGAAGGTTCGAACATGTGGATTCTCACATAATGAGATGATAATTAAACATATTTAAAATAATATAATTAATAATAATAATAATAATCCACTAATAATAATAATAATAATAATTTTCATAATTTTTCTAAATAATTCTGGGATATTATATTTTATAATAATCATATGTATTGAGAGAGAGCCTATGAAGTAGTTTAATCATTTCTAGTTTGGAACAGGAGATTTTCCGAAGGAGAGTGGTTAGCGCAAGCCCGCATTCAACCAACATTTCAGTTCTGGTTGAACAGTTAATATTTGCAATGAGCAAAGTATATTTTTCAGATAACACGGAGAGGCATGAAACGGGAAGCAAATGATATTTGTTTCAAATAGGATATTTTTGTATTTATATAAAATCATGACGTAAATACACTCGAAAGTGAAATAAAGATTTTCATAAGTATGGTAAATTCACGGGTTGAACTGAATGGTAAAATAAAATAAACTTGTAAGTTTATTAATCTTCCAGTGTTGATAACAAGCAGAGGCTTGATTTATTGTATAAATTTTGGGAAGAAAATTTATATGTGTGGAGTAGTTGAAATGCCATTCCCAGGTGCGCATGTTTAAGTCGCAGGAATGAAGAGGTTTTTTTCGAGCATCAATCAAATAGCAGGTTCGATGGCTCATGTTTATAGAAGGAGTATTGGAACTACACATTTCGTCGTATGAATGACCCGAAGGTTATTTCTTGAAACCATCAGTTCTTATTTCAACCTTGTTTACGAATTCCATTTAGACTTTGATTTTGCTAGAACCCGGATTTGTTCATGATAGTAGTTTATTCTTCTTCAGAGGAAGACCTTTGCCGTTGTTGTTGTAATATTGTGTTCTTACACAAATAATAGAATGGGCCACTGCCAATTAAAAATAATTCTTTAACCACGAATAATTTGAAGGATATTTTCAATCCTAGTGCCATGAACTAAATGAATTTATTATGAAGCTACAATTCTTATTTCCGCATTCTGTCGAAGAATTGCAAGTTGTGAAGATTGCTAAAATGGCCATAAATATAAATATTTTTCATAATAATGATTCCAAGTGGAAAATCAAATAGTTGAATGATTCAACCATTTATTGATCAAGTTGATGATTCAGAAATCATATATTTTGTGAGGAACTTGAAGTTCATAATCGAGTCACTTCTCGAAATGTTTAGTGTCGGAAGAACAATTATTTTTTTTTGTTGTGCTTCGCACAAGTTCTTCGATGCTATGCTCAAGGTCAAATACTTTTCAGATGTTATTAATATGTGTAAATAATTTGTGTTGCTTCAATGATAACAATATTTTTCGACAATATTTTTGAAACTGGAAAAATAGGTGAAAGTTAAAAATTCTATGAACATTTATTCTACGAGTGTTAATATTATGTAAAATTTCAAACAGTGAACTACGATATTTCCAGTAGAGACAATTAAATTTGAACTGGATTTAATCATAAATAATTTTGGAACACAGTCTACAGGACTAACAATCAGACTTGTGTTTCCAAAAAAAAAAATTGTCAAATGTGTTTGGAAAATTTCTGTATATTGTGTAAATAGGAGTGTGGATCACCACACGTGAGTGATGCTGCTTTGAGCATTTTTGCAGTCAATTTTAAATTCAAAATAAACTGAGATAATTTTACTTGATGTGTTACGCCCAATTGAATCTCCTTCTATCCTTATTGTTGCATTGAGCCAAAAATCAGTAAAGCATTTTTTTCATTTGATGTCGTTTTTGCGATTTGCTTTAACCCATCTGGCGCTCCGGGATATTTTGACTCTCGTGGTGAATGATTATTGGTAAAATGCATATGTGGTCGTGCGGACTCCGGTCTAAACGGGCACACTACATAACACCCTAAAACTAATATTCATTTACGCCACTGTCATACAAATAAACTCCCTACATTTATACATGCGTAAATTGTCGAAATTTAAAGACGCTTCTGCCGTCTACAAGTGTTAACATAAATATCAAACATTTTAAACTGCTGCTCCCTGCAGCGAACATTCCAAATAAATTGCTGGCATATTTTAGACGCGTGTCTGAGAGCAACTGGACTCGTTATGTCATAGCCTTCCACGTATTCTCCACACAGGTGTAAGAATATCATTCATCGAGCACGCGCGGCCTTGGCTGAAACGGAAATCTCGCTTCTCCAGCTGCTAAGCCTGTCACTGGCCACACAATGCTAGTTGAGAACACGCTAAAATGCTGCACTCATATTTTAAACAAAACTCATTTTCAAAAACAACTGTATCTTAGCCAAATCTGCTCTAATCTCATTCATACTTGAAACACACATTCCTACATTCCGCGACTGCTGTTCTAGACCAGCGTCACTAACATACATGTCTTATTTACAATATAAATCAAAAATTCAATCCAAAAACATTCGTTCGCTTTAACTATAGCCTAAGCTAAAAAAAAAAATATTATTATTATTAAAAATGCAATACCCTCAATATTAATAAACGAAAATATTTACACACTATATACAAGTGTCTTATCGCTCCTAAGACAAATTCTTGAGCGATACGACCGCGTTAGTTAAATAAACAACGCTCCTCGCTCATAGTATCATTACCATGGCTCTTACTTACACAATGCTAAAACCATCTTTGTCAACTCCAGTAAATAGACACTATCGGTTTACCAATGACCAATCATTCAAGATGAGTTCATGGCGGTTACAACTTCGGTGTAATATGGTTAATAATTATTCAGATAATAGTGACAATATAACCTTGCCTAATGACTTTCCGCCAATAAACGACATTCATGCCGAAGATCTAAATACATGGGAAGTCTTCACTGACTCTCCTCAAAATACAACAATGTAACTACATTTATACATTTCCTCAGTACTCTCTGACAATAATACGGTAATCTCATTCGTATTACAACAATTAATTTATGGCAAACAAAAACCTCCATATAACTCCACTATAAAAATGTAATTAACACTCTTGTTCTCAACAATGGTTCTACTGTACTGGTATAGCTTTCTTCTAGCTCAGAACCTTTATATTGTTGCAACTCCACAACATATCAATGAACAGCGATTGTAACGGCTAAATTTGTCGTTGGATATCGCTCTACAAGTTGGGCGATCATTCATAACGTTTATCCAGCTATTACACTCAAGACTCCCTAAAACCACCTCATCGTTCTTATTTAGCATTGGCCTGTCTAGACAGACAACATACACTTTATTAATTTAGTTTTACTGGGCGCCAGTTATCGTAAAGATAACACATTAAATTTTTATTTAGCCACGGCCGCTCCCTTCCTTGAGCCAAGATCTATCATCGGAGCGTAGGGCAATAAACTTGCTCTATGAGATACTCTTTGCATTCCAACTATCCTATATATTCAACTCCCAATGAACAAGACATTTTAACTAATACTGGTTTATTTACAACAAAATTATTAATAACATTTGATCTGAGGTTTCGAGCTGTGTACAATATGTGCATTAATATTCCCTAATTGCTGGGAAATATTGACTGTCTTCTCGCTAGCGCTGATCTTCTGTGTTGATAATAACTCGGTCCACATACCTGGTGCCTTGTGGTTCAAAGTCCATCTCGTTGGTCTGCTTGTAGGCTAATTTGAGATCTTACGCCAACACGCGTTTATTGACCTTTGAAAACATATGTTTTCACTTTGCTAACTGTACTTCGTCTAGTTGTTGTGGTTGTTGTTGTTGTTGTTGCTGCTGCTGCTGCTGCTGCTGCTGCTTGTTTCTGAGTTTGATCACCATGGTAAGCAAATTTGAACAAACCAGGCTAATTGAATTCACTAAGTCTCATCTTACTGAGGGACTGACAGAGCCTACGACTCACAAAGTCAATGAGTGAGTTCGTGATCGAATAAGTGAATGACAGAATAGAATAGAATTGAATAGCCAGTGCTGAAGTCGCGCTGGGCTTTTATACACTCTGAATGGTCCCAATGTTTCGCGGCATAAATTTGCCCGCGACCCATCAGACCAATTATAGCAAAGCATTTCTCAGTCCTCAAGCGTCGCGTTACTTCTCCGAGCGGGAATACAGACCCGCGTACTTCAAATATTCCACTCAGTACCCGCTATTCCTCTCGTTGCGCATGTATAATTTTCCGCCAAATCTTTCTCCAAGCCCATGTCTCCAGTCAGCGTGGCTTCGTTCCAGAAATGCATTTTCCTTCAATATGTTGCTTCACCGTCCGTAACTTCTTCCAACCATGCCCGTCCTGTCTTTACAATTTAACTAATAAAACAGCCCTAGACCTCTATAAAAACCCTGTTTCTTAATCTAAACACTTGACAATATTATATATGATTATGGTAATGACGTGAATATGGTATGGCCCCTCCCTTGATATTAATGGGTGAATAAAACGATATAACTTTGATATTTCAATAATAATAATAATAATAATAATAATAATAATAATAATAATAATTACACAATGACTTTAATAATAATAATAATAATAATAATAATAATTTGTACAGTAATCAAGATTACGTTACAAAACTTCCCCATGGTTTCATAAAGAATGTAATGAATGATGAAATCACAAATCTTCCCTTTAAAACATAACAGGAAATACACTGAATATACATATATGACCCTTCAAATTACATACATAATGATTATACCCTTTACATTTTCCTTGATTGATCTGCACTCTTCTTGCAATGTTACATTAAACATTCTGATTGTCCTGTGCAGTCATACAGGATTTACATGCTACATTTGTTCTTGTAGTCCCTTACAATAACAGAACGCAATATATTGCTTCTTGTTTCACGCAACACAAGTGATTTATCTCACTTCCACCAATTCCTTAGAGCCACGACACGACTCTAATTATATGTTAACACACGGCAGTCTGCCCTTCTTGCTGCACTTGCTCTTTTCTATGATATTTCCTCAGATTGTAAATGTTATATGTACCTATGACACAATTTTCCTGATCTTTCAATAAGTAGGCATTCTTTCCTATCCTCTTCGAAATGACATAAGGTCCAGTAAACAATAAAAACAGCTTTGACATTTTCCCTTCCATTGCACAAGATGGCAACGGCTTACGTAACAAAACTTCGCTACCTACTTCCAATTCGTCGTAGACCCCCTTCTGTCGGCGTTTCCTTTGGTTTCCTGACTTTACTAAGTTGTCCCTGGCCAACAGAAGATAATACTCCGTGGAGTGTCCCTCACCCGGATCTAAACCTATCATTCTTGCTATTTCGTTGGAGGGCTTCCTTCCATAACGAATTTCATATGGTGAACATCCCGTACTCTCGTGTAACACTGAGTTTAACCAGCGTTCGGCATCACCCAACCGTGAGAACCACGCGTTGTGTTTGTCGTGCACGTATGTACAGAATATTCTTCCAATGGATTGCATAGACCGTTCAACCATGTTGCCTTGTGGATATCTAATTGAAGAGTAGATAATCCGGGTACCTAGTTCCGTCAGCTCGGTAGTCCATATTTTAGACGTGAACTGGCTTCCATGATCGCTAAGTATACTGAATGGGCATCCAAACTCAGGAATATACTTTTCTGCTATCTGTTTGACACAACACTTTCCCGTAGCATGTCTCAAGGGATATAATTTGACAAATTTACTGAATCCGTCAATTATTACCATTATAAATTGGTATCCGTATTGAGACTTCGCCAGTGGCCCATACACACAAGCTCTCCCGGCTTCTTGGCTATTACCGCTTGATACTCTCCAATCAAGTGCCGATTTGAGTGCTTTGCGCGTTGGCAGAGATCGCAAGTAGCAAGAATCTTCATAATCTTCCTCCCCATAGCTTCAAAAAAGAAATGCCCTTTAATGGCATACAGAACTTTCCTGGCTCCGAAATGACCCAATTGAGCACGAAAGAACCAGATTAAATCTTCCTGTAAAGATTCTGGTACACACACCTTTCCACTCACCCTCTCTATCTTTCCTAGATAGCATACTTTGATATAGCCCGTACTTGAGCCTCCCTACTGATAACTCACCATCATTTCTGCTTCTCACCAAGCGGACAATGTCGCCTAATACTCTGTCTCTCTCCTGTTCAACAGACATATTTCGTAAACGTACTCTCTCGTCATCCTGCACTATACGTTTACCAACACACACTAAGATGCCTTCTTTCACTCCTATATTGATATCACACTCTTCACTATGAATGTGTCTGCTCAGGTAGTCTGCTAAATTATTATTCGTTCCACTGATATGTTTGATACTGAAATCATATTCACTCATGGCTAACGTCCAACGTGTCATCCTATTACTAGTTAACCTGCTAGATTTAATGAACGTTAGCGCCTGATGATCGGTCCAGATTTGAAAGTGCGTGCCTAGAACGTAAACCTTATATTTACTCATTGAGTAAATAATTGCCAAGAATTCCATCTCAGTAATTGTATTGACAAACCTCTACTTGCCAACGATACAATGCCTAACTGACCCTGATAATCGTATTGGCATAGGCAGCCTGCAATACCAATCTCTGATGCATCCGTGATTACTATAAACTCTCTATCATACCTAGGGTGTTTCAGCATCACTGTTCTACTGAATCCTTCTTTCAGATTTCTGAAGGCTTCCTCGTGGACCTGTGTCCATTTCCACACACTCTTACTCTTCAATAATTCTCTAAATGGTTCTAATAACCCTGCATACTGGACAACAAAACGCCTGAAATAATTGAGAAAACCAATAAATGACTTTAATTGCTTACTATTACGTGGAAACGGCATACTACTAATTTTCTCTAGCCTAGATGACTCTGGTGTAACACCATCTGCAGAAACAGTGTGTCCTAGAAAAGTTATGTGGTGTACACAAAATTCAGATTTTTCCAGTTTCAAAGTGAAACCCCCTTCCCATAATTTACGAAAAACTATACTCAAGTGTTCTATATGTTCCTCGAATGTATGTGACGCAATAACTATGTCGTCCACATAATTCGTAACAAACTCACTAGTCTCTGGACCTAGAGCCATAGATAAAGCTCGAATTAAGGCGGAACTGCTAGTTTTCGTCCCAAATGGTACTTTTTGAACTGTAGGAGTCTATTCTTAAAAGCAAAGGTAGTTAAATACCTATCTGAAGCACGGAGTGGAACTTGCCAAAATGAGCTACTTAAGTCTACTGTCGAGAACCACTTCCTCCCCTGAAAACGTTGAACTAATTCCTCCACTGTTTCAGTTCTCAGCTGGTCGCTTTCGATCCTGGTATTTAACATTCTGGCGTCTATGCACAGTCTCACTGAATTATCTTTCTTGGCTACTACAACTAATGGATTTACACAATGGCTAGCTGAAGGCTCTATTATGTCGTTTTCCAACATTAATTCTATGTGTTGTTCAACGGCTTTCATATATTTAGTTGCGACAGGATACCTCGGCCCTACGAAACTACTTGTGTCCTTAACGACAAAACTATGCTCGTATAAGTGTGTTGCTCCGGGTTTTGTGCTGAAAATCTCCTTATATTTTATTAATACCTCATGTAACTGATGACCTTGCTCATCATCCAGCTTACACTGTGACAATGCATCATGGATCCTACTCTCAAGTTCATACTCCATTGCAACCTGACACACCTTAAAAATTTTGCTCTCACTAGCATCTCCGCGATCTACCTCATTTACTTCAGGAAACTCATCACTCACAACCACGTTGCTTTCTTCCTCAAACATACACACGTTCATCTGTTGGTCGGTCTTAGACACCTTAAACGTAACCTGAACTTCTTTATCCTGCCAAAATAAACATATCCTGCCAAAATGAAAATCTAATTTAACTTGATGTAATGATAACCATTCTGCCCCGAGAATCACGGGATATACTAAATTTGGAACTGCCAAACAGGGCTGAAAATTAACTAACTCACTAATGTTAATTGGAACTGAGACTTGCTTAGATATTTTCTGAGACCTACTACCTACAGCTGTGACAATGAAAGTGGACTTAGCTGGAATTATATCAACATGAATACCTTCTCTCATTACATCTTCCAAAAATCTTAAATTTATACAAGAGTTTTCGCTTCCACTGTCCAATAAAACATCAACTTCTGTACCCCACACATTAAGTTAAATTACTGGTGACATAATCTCATTCTCAACATTATCTAAATTTCCACCATTTAGGTCATAAAGCAGTTCTTCTCTAACATCTATATTAAAATCTCCTAAATACTCAATATTCCTAGGACATTGACCTGCAATCACTTCGGGCTGTCTGTTGGCATCACTGCAACCCGTTATTCGTTTAAATTAGGCCTACCTGCCCCTGGTGTAGATTGTTGTTGTTGTTGTTGACCTGTACGTCTGTCTGATCTAGTACCTTCCCCTACTCTGTTCAAATTCTCGTTCCTCGTATTTGCTGTGCGTCCCCCATTGTCAAGTCGTCTTTCGTAATTCGCATTCCTGCCTTGTTCTCTTCCCCTCTCTCTCTCACCATGCACGAAATTATCTCCTCTACTTATTGGCTTGCGTTCGGTCCTACTATTTTCAAGAGAGTCAAAGTTTTCCAATAGCTTCTCGAATCCGTCAATAGTAGTAATATTCTGCATGAAGAATGCTTCTTTAATTATATCTGGAAAATGCCTTAATACTGTTTTAATTACCTGTGATTCAGTCTCTAAACCTTCTAAATCCTGGCATATAAGTACATGCGCTAAGAAATACTCTGTGTACGAAACACCATCTCTCCTTTGGTACTTTCCAAAAATAATGTTACATCTTTCTCTTTCTTGCACATTTTCATTCCAGTACTTGGCTATGAACTTCTCTTTAAATTTTCTAAAACTAGTCATCTGGTATTTATACACACTGAACCATGACCCTGAATCCCTAACAAAAGATTTATCTAGCATCTCAAGTACTTGTTCCCATTGAACGATCTCCTCTTCTAAATCTTTAGCGAACTTCTTTTCTACTGTTTTTAAGAATTCCATTGGGTTATATGCCTTGCCTGTGAATACTGGCAAATCTGCCTCTTTAGTTAGAAATCTACTTAAATTCCCTATTTGTACATTACCGCTATTTGTTGCTATTTGCCTCTGACATCTCTGCAATTTCTCCTCCATTTTATCTGTTTTACTCGCTACTTCTTCACTGATACTGTTAAATTTACTGTTAACCTCTTCCCTAATTTCTTGATTATCGCTCTCTACTTTATTTTCTAAATGACCTATTTTAGCAATATTATTATCACACTTGACCTTCATGCTGTTGACTTCTCCTTCTAAGTCAACCCTAACCTTACTACATTTAATTTTCACTTCCTCGTCAATTTTGTCAACTCGCTCCGACACTTGTTGCATTCTGGCGTCAACCTTAATTGACCATGATTCCTCCACCTCAGTAATCCTGTTTTCTAACTTATTGTGAAATTCTCGGCCTACTTATTTAATTTGCTATTGAAATTCTCTGTAGCTTCATCAAACTTCTTACCTTGTTCATCTAGCTTCTTACTATGCTCAGCTAACTTAAGATCTATGCTTTTGCTCTGCTCCTCTAGCTTCTTACCCTGTTCCTCTAACTTAATATCTATGTTTCTGTTCTGTTCCTCTTGCTTCTTACTCTGTTCTGTTATCAACATCGTCAGGTTTCGAAGCCAGGAAGGATTCTCCCCCTCATTAATCTGGATGTTTGTAGCCCCGTCTTGTTTATTTTCCTCAGTTTCCTGATTTTCGCTTACTTTTGACATCTCATCATTCTCTGCTCATCTAATTTCGGCATTTTAACTGATCTTATAATACTACGGTTTCTCAAATTTATGTTCCCCAAAATTATCCCTGTTACTCATTACCCAAAAAACTACTCATCAAAAGAACACTCCTAATTTATAACCGTAGTTCCCTAACTTGATATAAGTCTCTTTATTGAAAAACTTAGAATGAATGCAAAGAGTACTCGTTTATATCGTACATGAAAACAACTTTAAACTTTAACATACTTGAAATAAACTGGATTTATACATAATATCCATTCACTACAGTACGATATTTCGTAACCCCACAGTTGGTTGTGCCATTTGTAACGGCTAAATTTGTCGTTGGATATCGCTCTACAAGTTGGGCGATCATTTATAACGTTTATCCAGCTATTACACTCAAGACTCCCTAAAATCACCTCATCGTTTTTATTTAGCATTGGCCTGTCTAGACAGTCGACATACACTTTATTAATTTAGTTTTACTGGGCGCCAGTTATCGTAAAGATAACACATTAAATTTTTATTTAGCCACGGCCGCTCCCTTTTGAGCCAAGATCCATCATCGGAGCGTAGGGCAATAAACTTGCTCTATGAGATTCTCTTTGCATTCCAACTATCCTATATATTCAACTCCCAATGAACAAGACATTTTAACTAATACTGGTTTATTTACAACAAAATTATTAATAACATTTGATCTGAGGTTTCGAGCTGTGTACAATATGTGCATTAATATTCCCTAATTGCTGGGCAATATTGACTGTCTTCTCGCTAGCGCTGATCTTCTGTGTTGATGATAACTCGGTCCACATACCTGGTGCCTTGTGGTTCAAAGTCCATCTCGTTGGTCTGCTTGTAGGCTAATTTGAGATCTTACGCCAACACGCGTTTATTGACCTTTGAAAACATATGTTTTCACTTTGCTAACTGTACTTCGTCTAGTTGTTGTGGTTGTTGTTGTTGTTGCTGCTGCTGCTGCTGCTGCTGCTGCTGCTGCTTGTTTCTTAGTTTGATCACCATGGTAAGCAAATTTGAACAAACCAGGCTAATTGAATTCACTAAGTCCCATCTTACTGAGGGACTGACAGAGTCTACGACTCACAAAGTCAATGAGTGAGTTCGTGATCGAATAAGTGAATGACAGAATAGAATAGAATTGAATAGCCAGTGCTGAAGTCGCGCTGGGCTTATATACACTCTGAATGGTCCCAATGTTTCGCGGCATAAATTTGCCCGCGACCCATCAGACCAATTATAGCAAAGCATTTCTCAGTTCTCAAGCGTCACGTTACTTCTCAGAGCGGGAACACAGACCCGCGTACTTCAAATATTCCACTCAGTACCCGCTATTCCTCTCGTTGCGCATGTATAATTTTCCGCCAAATCTTTCTCCAAGCCCATGTCTCCAGTCAGCGTGGCTTCGTTCCAGAAATACATTTTCCTTCAATATGTTGCTTCACCGTCCGTAACTTCTTCCAACCATGCCCGTCCTGTCTTTACAATTTAACTAATAAAACAGCCTTAGACCTCTATAAAAACCCTGTTTCTTAATCTAAACACTTGACAATACTATACATGATTATGGTAATGACGTGAATATGGTATGGCCACTCCCTTGATATTAATGGGTGAATAAAACGATATAACTTTGATATTTCAATAATAATAATAATAATAATAATAATAATAATAATAATAATAATAATAATAATAATTACACAATGACTTTAATAATAATAATAATAATAATAATAATAATTTGTACCGTAATCAAGATTACGTTACACGATGTCTGTACTACAATTACATTGAACGTTCTTAAAAGATGTCATTAATAGATCTTTTCTGGTTTACTAATCAAGATTACTTAGACATACAACACCATATCTCCAAATATTTAATAGAAATATACATGTTTCTTTTTACTGGCCATTACTAAAATTGAACGGTTGCAAAACTACGTCAACACACAACGTAGTGTTACAGTTTGTGCTTTGATAAAACTTCATGTTATATTATCGCTCAATAAGGATCAATCACAACCGGAAAAGGTTTTAACTAAATTTTCGTATGGTTGGATGAATTATCATCCAATAGATATGTCTCAAACAAGTTATATTTAATGAAGATCAAAGTCTTCCTTCATTGCAATAATAGTCATTCGCTGAATGTATCCTCATTCTACACAAAGAATGTTCATAACTATTCACTTTTACGTTGTAATCGTAACGAATGTAACTTCTTAGATCGTCGAAATGTTTATTATATTTAGTGTTATTACACATATATCACTCGTAGATTTCTTCTCATAATGCTAAATTCTTCTTACAAAAATAACACACAAGTTCATTCTAAATAAAATGAATTTAATGGATGTCTTAGACTAAAAGTCTGAAGTCTTGAATAAAAATCGAAATCGTTGAATAATGACTTCCTGAAACATTTTCCCAATGGAAAATACATATTTCAAGCAGATGACTTCAGTTCAGAAACTGAATCAAAAATATTTTTAATAAGTATAGATGATAAACTGACTTTCATCTCATTGTCTTGAAGAATAAAATTTACTAAACATCGAAGTGAAAATACATCAAACAAATATAGAGAAGTGTTGATTCCAAATGCCGTCAAACACACTCAAACAAGAATAATAATAATAGAAAACATCTACCTGGATCTCGTAGAAAATTGAAGTTCATCATCGGGTATCAGAAAATACCCGGTTGGATATGCATGCAGGTATGATTTACTGAAATCAAACCCGGTCCCCTCCGTCGGATATGAACTGCTTCCTCGAGAATGGAAAGGATTCCTTCTCGGCATATTCATCTCCTCCTGGTATCGAACATAGTTCTTCGGACTCAAATTCCATCTCGAACCATCTTGTCTTCCGTCAATGCTTCTTCCATCGCCGACATCTCTAGAAGTTCTTCCATCATCATTGAGCAATATATTCTGGACAGCATCGTCTTTACAAAATGAATTCGTAAGTCGAATGTCGATTCACTATCGTAGATGTTAAAGTTCATTTGGTTGGTCAATGATAGATTATACTGTATTTGCTCATAGTCGAGAATGAATGTACATGACAATGCATTAAATGTATTGGATGGAAGTGTACTTTATGCGTCACGTTGTCTTGGCATTCTATCTATCTACCTAGATGTCATAGATATTCTCATTGCTTCTAACGTTGTTCCATCGCTGCTATCACAGCTCTGCTTTGATATATCCCATACGCGTAGTAGTTTAATACGACATCTCACACATATTTATAAAGTCATAAACTAATTCTTCTTCATAATTGTCTGTAGCCATCATAATGTTCATACACAATAAAGTTACAATGTTTATAGAAGATCACTGTACTTACTTCGTGCTGGAGCGTAGATTTGCCTGTGTTAAAATCTCGCTGCACAAAAATGAGAATCTCCCTTCGGAGTTGAGTAACTTTGCTCGAACACACAAAGTGTCTATTATCTCGTAATATATTCAACGGATTTTACTAAATTCTATTGTGGTTAAGCCTTATCACTGGATAAGTATAACTATTGCTTTATATCTCCGACAAAGTAAAACACTTGTCTGCTATTCACTTAAATGTCCATCGCTCAACTTCGCCTAGATTTGAAACGGGGCTCTCGAAAATCTTGGCCGGTAACACCGCCGTCTATAGAGACTTGTAGGACCTCGCACTGTATCACGTCTACGGGAATGAACAACTTCCGGACGATACGTCTTGTCGCTATGAAGTCAGTCGAGATAAGAACCCGCTTGGCTGTCGTCTCTACTTCAACTTGTCTGAATTGCGCGCCATTGTTAGTGCCGCGCAGATACTGGCGCGCACTTGTAATAATGCTTATTACAGTGAAAATCTTCCGTTTCACGTCATTCAAAATAGTAGTATCTTCTTTTATTTATCTTAATGTTTTCAATGGAATAAAATTGTTACATAGGGCTTAAATGGCATAGTTAATCACATTAACTAGGTAAAAAATCCATGTCTATTCCAAAAACCCTTCTCTCATTGGCTGTAAGCATATATCCAATGATATATTTTATAACAATTAACTGGTAATATTTCGCGCAATTTCCTTGTTGCTATGCACTTTCCAATGATCGAGAATATTCTGGGCGTCTCTGATCACGTGATGGGTTTCTCCCATTGCTTGCGTTCGCTAACAAAACTCGCCTTGAGCCAACTTCCAAGATTTATATTCTAATGTTATATTTTATCAAGGGCTTGGATAATAACATCATTTTCATCATAAATCATCCAAATTTCGGGCGCATTCCCCTCTTAGCTAAGGTTAAAAATAGTTCTAAAATTGTTTTTAATCACCTTATTTGATGACCTTAGATATGTCACTGAGCTGAAAATTTGTATGTTTATTTAGCCTACTTTCTTAAGATATTTCCTCAAATTTTTCGCGTTGTACTTTCCAAGTATAACATTGTTTTCTTCGTCGAAAAGTTCATAACAATTGTTACCAAAGGCGTTTTCTATGCGATAGGGGCCGAAAACCACTGGGCTAAATTTTGGGTATATCTTCCTAGTGAACCCATGTACCATTGGTTCAAGGGGTCGAATCCATGTATTTTTGTGAAAGGAAGGAAGGAAGGAAATATACAGTCTTCAGAGGAACATAGAAAGATTTTATACAAGAAGGCTAGCATAATGTTGTGAAATAAACTGGAGCCAGGTGGCCAGGAAATGAGATCATGCATGACGCATAGATAAGGAGCCAGTCACGAATATAAACAGAACGAGTGGAATTTTCCAAGCGAGCGACAAAGAGCGTGTTTCGGAAATCGCCCTTACCTTGCAGTAAAATGGCAACCGCGCAGCTGTGCCAGAAGAAGAATAATTAAATTTAACCCATTTGCAAGAATAAAATTAACTAAAGAAATACAGCATTGTGAATCATTTCGGATTAGAGATTTTTGTGTGGAGAAAAAGGTTTTAATAATGGCCCAGGAGAGAAGTGCAAACGTGGCCATACGTCATTGGGGGTTTCCCGAGACCCGAGAGTGGGGAATTAAAAATCAACTGTAACACCCACACAGCTGAAGACTAAATTTTATTTAATATCTCAGAACTGCACGATCGATTTTCATGTGCAAAGAAGTCAGTTTACGTTTAGAAAACGAGCTTTCCAGAGATATAATTTTAAATAATGTGCGACCATTATTTCAGAAGTTGGTTCTGGGAAAGGCGTGGATTTTATCTTTTTGTAGCCAAAGAGTATAAAAGTCCTGGCAGAACCAAGCAAATAATGCAGTTATTCCGAGAGCCGACAGGGGGCGTCCGGCTGTATCAGTATTATTCAGTCTACCATATGTGCCGGAGGGCACGGTGCTGTTTCGCAAAGTACACGCAGTATTCAGACTTATGAACCTCATGGGAGGTCATACAGTACAACAGGTATAAGCAGTTCAAATGCAGTTTTAGCCCGTCCAGGAGGCGTGACGCTTCATCACATCGAATGCAGTTCACGACAGACTCCGTGAGGGGAGGTGCTGTATCAGTTCAAATGCAGTTTCAAACAGCCCAAGGGGGGCGTCACTGTGCTACATCACATCATGCAGTCTACAAGCATTCCTTGAGGGGAGACGCTGTAACACATCGTATAGACAGTATCCGACAGCCCGAGGGCGTCGCTGTATCGACAACCAACGTGCACCCGTAAGGAGTGACCGATAAGTATTATCATAGTATCGCCGTGTGGAGAATTAGGAAAATCCTAAATACAGGATCTAGTTCCGCCAGTATCATTCTTACAGTGAGAAGTTTAGTAATTATAGTCAAAGCAGGCTGCGAACTTAGAGCACAGGCGATCGGTCTTCAAAATACAGTTCAATTAGACGACCGAAAGTATCGTAACGTTTTTGAAGTACCATAACAGCGAGATAAACATTCTATCAACTTTAAAGAATCCGATCAGGGTCGGACAGAATAAGGTTCGCATAGTATTCTGAAAAGATAGGAATTCGAGAACAGAATAATCAGAAAGGAGAAGTAAATTCTAGACATTGTTTCAAGGAAACAAACGAACTATAAAAAGCACTAAGTTACGAGGAGTATTAGATGCTAGAAATAATAGGTCACCGATAGAATCTGGGGGACCGTGAACAAGACAGACTTTCGCTAGACCAACCAATAGGGTCTAGAAAGAAGCAGTTCGAGCTAATAATAATAATAGCTGATCGTCAGGAAACCGGAATTGAAGGAGTACTATTCCAGGGAGGAGGTAGATCGTTCGAGACTTTCATATTCTGGTCAGATAGGAAGCCGACATTTACTAGTTTCACCCTTGGAGACGGGGAGTCAAGAAATCACGTGTGAAAGGGCTAATAAAAGCCTTAGTGATTAGAATCTGTGTAGTGTAAATATATAAAATTTGTGTTAAAGAGTAATGTTTTCAGTGATTTTATTGTGTGTAATAGAAGAATACCGAAGTGTATTTTAAAATGTTGCCAGTGTTTAAGGTATATAAAGTATATGTGTGTCAAGATATGTCAGTGTATAAAATGAATTTGAGTACGATGGTGTAATCACAAATAGTGGGCAAAAATGAAACATCGTTGGAAAGCACGTTATTGGACCGTCTGAGCATGTACGTAGCTATTTTCATTATGTTTTGTGTTGGGAAGTGTTTGTGTACAATCCACCTGAGTTTGAGAAATGGGGATGTTTTTGAATAACAAATAACAGAATAAGAGCGCGGTCTGAACAAATAAAAATTGAGAAATTATAAAATAATTATGTGAAATGAATAAATCCTTTAGAGGAAATGTATGAGATAAAATATCAGCGTATTTGATAAATGTTATAAAAGCAAGCGTAATAATAATAATGAAGATTAAGTTGTATTATATGAAAGTAATAGCGTTTGAGTTCTAGTAAAAGTATAAAGACATGTTATGAATACATGTTCTTAAAGTGTAGCGATTATTGTCACGGGAGAGGATTAATATAAAAATTGAGATATAGATCAATTGTTGATGTTGAATTTATCAGTTCTTTGGAAGACGCTTGGCCTTAAAGTAAGGTATAGCGCATTGTCGCGCATTAAAGTAAATTATCACGCTAGGAAGGCGTTGAATCTAAATATACTTGGTAAATTAATTGTGAGGGACAGTTGATTGCGGTAATTGATGATAAGTCCTCCATGTAGTGATATGGATCACGAGGCCATGTGTTTATGTTGTGTTATAATAGGGAGCAAATTTATTGTATTATGAGCGCAGGTTAGACCGAGGTCGCCCTAAACCGCTAATTATTGTAAAGTCTTCCAGTATGGGATTGGTTCCCGAGGCAGTTGAGAGAGTCGAACCCAAACTCGTCTAGTTGTTGAAGCCCCTAAATATTGTTGTTGTATTGAATTATTCTTACCCATCAATGATGACACTTCATAATTAATAAATGCCAAGGTTACGAAAGTGGTCTATGAACCTAAATAATGTTGATAAAATATATGAAAGAAACGCCAGGTCTGTTCAGAGAACAGTGAAGAAGAAATAGCTGTTTTAAAAGCATGAATGTAGCTGTCCCGTGTGGGCAAGGCTTGAGACTCCCCTCCCGGGCAATAAATCAAGTCAAGTGTCACGGTCCAACCCCTCGCTATTGGAAGTATGGTAGGTCAGGGGAACCGTCTATTTGAAGTAATAATAAACCATGAATGTTTAGAGTTGTTAATGACCCAGGATTCGAACCGAGGTTCTTGTAGATGAAAGTTACCGCTTGCCAGTTCAGATCGTTTGCTTTCTTATGAGATGATGGTCTTTTAAGACAGATAATAATAAATATAAATCCCTAATGTAATGAGATATTGATGTAGGATTTCACGAGTTCAATGAAGACAATTAGATTTCGGGAGTGATCATAATTTTTGACTTTGTTCAAGTAGTCTTCTATAACTCGGGAGTACACAAGTATTTTTCCCGATCACTGTAGTGAATTTGTTAACTTGAGAGAGGTGGTAACGTGAGAACATTGTGGAATGCCCAAAAATTTAAGTAAAGGAATAACATGTACTTTAAATTCGATTATATATTGTTTTGATTATAAGAAACTCATAAAATAAATATTGAGGTGTGTAAAAGAATGACACCGTTCATATTGGAATGTATCGAGCCATTGGAGCTCGTGATTATACTGAATTTTAAAAGGGATACTTTATGGAAGTGATAAGAATTATAAGTTTGTTGGTTTGAAGGAAACCATATATTTTAATATAACATTTGTTTGATTTTATGTATTCCTTGTTCACTTTGAACGAGTTAGAAGGATTGGTCAGTAGTTTATTTGTTTAATTTGTTTGTAGCGCCATATATTTGGTAAATTAAATGTTTTATAATAGGAGTTGATTTTGTTTTTATTTTGGAAGTGTATCCTTTATTTAATCCAAAATGTGTAAGTCACAGAGTGGGAGAACATACCAAAACCCCGAAATCCCGATTTGAGCATTGCTGGCATACTGTGATTTGCATATTTCTTGCTAAAAGGCACACTAGCTACATCAGCTTTGATAGGTCTCCGTAATAAAACTAAATCTCCATCCTCCAGTGGCGTGCTGAATCGTTTTCCTTTGACTTGTTTCCATCGCTTTTCAGCTGCCTTCTGAAGTTTCTCTTTAGCTCTATCTATCCTAGCTTGTCTTCCAACATCAGGGTGTCTAGGAAAGAAGTTGAACACATTATCCCACGGTCTTTCTGGATTCTGATTCATGTGTAGCACGAGTGGTACCTCCGCCGTGCTCTCTTGCACTGTTGAGTTTAAGCAGTCCTCTATCAAAGGCACATACATACCCCAACTAGGATGATCGTCTGGGCAGTAAATTCGGCATTTACTAAATTCTGCCATATATATTTTGCTAGAGTTGGACTCTGGGTATCTCACACTTGAGAATAGGTGTTGAATACCCAACCTTTCCATGTCTTCTTCGAATTCAGCTGAGGTAAACTGAGCACCGTGATCTGACAATAGATACTCTGGTTTCCTCGCTTTTGGAATCACAGCATTCTCTAACCTGCTGACAACGTTCCTAGTGTTCGCTTTCTTCATGGCGTTCAAAGTTACAAATTTAGTGAACACATCCACAGTCACTAACAAGAACTGATTACCCTGGTATCCTTTCGGACAAGGGCCAAAGATGTCCACAGCCATCAGCTCCCTTGGTTTGGACGGTATAATAGCTCTGGCTCTTCCCTTCAATAATTCGGATGTGAATTTCCCTCGCTGGCATCGATCACATGTTCTTATTATAGTCGCTATAGATGACCTCATGTTAGTCCAGACAAACCTCTCTTTGAGAACATTGAGGGTCTTGTCTAAACCTCCATGTCCAATAGAATGATGGGCTAACCATACTAATTTTGACACAAAATTAGGGGGCACCACGATGCGAATTTTCGTGTGTTCGGGGTCTGCGTATTTGCATACCAGATCTCCGCTAAGCAAATAGTGATGCGAGCGTCTCTGCGTACTTGCATAATCCTCATCTGCAACATCCATATTCCCCATCAAGAATCTATACATCTTTCGTAAGGGTGCATGTCCCTTCTGCGAATCTCCAATTCGCTCCAATCTCCTTACGGTATCAAGATCTTCTTGTTCAAGCTGTACTTGATTAATCTGAACTTTCTGACGGGGTTTCTAGATAAGGCATCAGTCAACAGATTATCTTTACCTGATTGGTGGACTATGATCACATTGAATTGCTGCGTGAATAGGGCCCATCTCGTCAACCTATCACTAGACAAATCTGTCTGTAGCATGAATTGCAATGCTTTGTGATCTGTGACTATTATTACCTTGTGACCAATTAGAATTTTCTTCCATGCTTGTAAGGCCGTTACAAAAGCTAACGCCTGAAGTAGTTTTCTTCGTGCCTTTTCAATTTCCTTCCTGTGAATGCAATATAGTGCTTATTTCCCTCTTCGTCCTTCTGGTATAAGACGGCACTTATGCCTACACGTGCAGCATCAGACTCAATGAAAAATGCTCGGTCGAAATCGGGATATTATAAATTTACGTTGTTCTTTAACATCTCCTTTGCCTTCTCGAATGCGGCTTCGGTTACGTCTGTCCATTTCCAACGGTTGTTCTTCTTCAGCAAATCGTAGAGAGGGCAGTGACTACTTATGAACTGGCACGCACCCACGAACTCACGAACTTGTCGGACCTTAGTAGGCTTTGGAAATCTCATAATTGCCTGCACTTTTTCTAAGTTCGGGTGGTAACCGTGTTGGCCTATAGCATGTCCTAAGAAATGAATTCTCTCCTGTAAGAAGTGGAATTTGTCATAATTTATCTTAATATTTGCCTCCCTTAAGTTCACAAACAACTTGCGAAGGTGTACTAGATGTTCTTGCACATTCTTTGAAGAAATAATCAAGTCATCAATGTAACAGAGCACGTTCTCTTTAACCTCCTCTGTAAGCTTACTACCGAATGCTCGGATTAGGGCTGGTCCACTATTTATGAGACCGAATGGGGCCCTCTCAAATACCCAGCTTGACTGGTCAAATAAGAACCCTGTATACTGCTTACTTTCCTCCTCAAGCTCAATTTGATAGAACGACGCGGTTAGATCAAGGCCAGAGAACCAAGCTTTTCCCTTGAACTTTCTGAATAAGTCACGTATCTTCGGTGGTCGGTCTGTTTCCGGTAAAATTATTAAGTTAATTTTCCGTGCATCTAAACTAGACGTAGCTGACTCTTTTCACCACCGTGATCGGGTTGAGGTAAGATGACGCCTGCTTCCTAATAATTCCATCGGCTTCCATCTTCTTGATTATCCTTCGTACTTCCTCATAGTACTTCTCTGGAATGGGATAAATCCTTTTCTAATATGGGGTATCATCGGTTAATCGGATCCTGTACATATAACCCTTAATTAACCCGGGCTTATCGTCGAAAATGTCTTGAAATTCCATTATGAACCCTTCAAATTCATCTCTAATTTCTTCAAACCCATCTGATTTACAAATCCATGATCCCCTATTACTCTCAGCTTCTTCTATGATATTGTGAATGATGTCTTTCCTAAGATCCTTATCTGGATTGCTATCAAAATCCTTCTCTTCTAACTCTTCTGTGTTAATAGAGCCGTGGCTAAATTTAATGATGTAGTTTTTCATGTTTATGGCCGCTCCGACTTTGGTAATGAAATCTACACCAAGCAAGACGTCAAAATTTATATTACTTACTACAATGTTGCCCCTTCAACAGCACCTGAACTTTACATTTTACTGACTTGTCTTGGAATATACCACGCACTTTGACTGATGATGCGGATAAGACCGTCATCTTGTCACCTTTTAACAGTCTCTGGCAACTTTCCTCAGACAGTATGGATATAACTGAACCAGTATCATTAAGAGACATATACATTTGTCCATCGACACTTATACTTATAATAGGCAGTTCACATGGCCTCTCCTCTTTAATTACTTCCTTTTCAAACAGTAGGTCTTCATCTGTTACTTCATACACCTCGTTCATGGTAATCTGGTTTAATGGTTTAGCATTCTTAAAAACTCCTACTTCTGTTTCAAAATTTGAGTTTTTTGTTGCCCCTGAGCGTTATTTCCCTGCTGGCTTGTTCCTGGCTGTGGTTCAACACTGGTGTTTTTCTCCCTTCCTTTACTGTTCTGTTCATCCTGCCTTAAATTCTTTAAGTATTCTTTCCCTTCTCTGTGTCTTTCGTCATACTCTTCCTTTGTGAACGAATTCTCTCTACAGTTTCTATTTCTGTTATAACCCTGCGATTATAACTACTGTTGTTGTTATTGTTATAACGGTAGTTATAATTATTGTGGTAATAACCATTTCTACGCGTTAAATCATTGTTTCTTCCCTGTTGCTGTTGATAGGGTCTTCCTCCTCGGAATCTCCGGTATCTCGATTTGGGTCTTCTGTCTCGGAAGTAATTGTTCCTTTACGGACCTATGCTGTTTTTATCTCTTTGCTTGGGACTCTCAGTCTGCTGTGTCTGGTCGATATAGATGGTGTTAATGTCCCGTTGGCCTTGTCTACTGTTTATGGACATTATAGTAGGCATCGGACTCGTATAGTCTAGCTTGCGCAGAAGTTCGTCCAAGCTAGCCAAATCTTCTACCTGTGACGAGATAATCAGTCTCCTGATCTCAACTGGAAGCTGTCTAGAAATCGCTTCTATCAGTTCTCCCGTTGATAATGGGGGCTGAAGGAAACTCAGTTGGGCAAATTGCCTCGTAGAGACATCTGCGTAGCGCGTAGGCAAAGTAGACTACTTGAAGACTTCCTCGAGTAGGCTTCGGCCCTTAAACTATTTTGTGCCTCAATGCTCCAGAATCTCTTAATTAAGGCCTCTGCAAATTCCTCGAAGTCCACAAACGTGTATCGGAACGCGCGGAACCGCTCCAAAGGTGCTAGAGCTAGATAGCGTTCCACGATTTTCATTTCCCTATCCCTCGGAACCTGAGCTTCGACAAAGTAATCCCTCAGATTTCGGATAAACTCAATAGGTGTGAATCCGTCTTGGTTATTAAACTGACGAGGTTTATCTTCAAAGCTACGTATAACTGTGATGTTCCTAGGCTGAGTAGTTTGGTTGTTAATTCTGGAATCCCTCGTATCTTTTTCAGAGTCTAGAATCCTGAATTCCGGCCTTTCTGAAGATCGAAGTACTCTGGCTTCTGATCTAACGTCTCTCTCTTCGTGTTCTACACTATCTCTTCTACTACGGCTTTCCAATTCACCTATGTCTTCTTTTTCTTTCTCTTCTATCTCGTTCATGATATCCTTTAACTGCTTTCCTACTTCTTTCTTGGGATCTTCTTTGTAAGTCTCTAAGACAGTCGCATCTCCTATGGTCAAGCTTTGGAATTTCCTCGTAATACAGTATATTCTTCCAATTCAGTGGACTTTCCCTCCTGAATTTTATTAATATTACTATCATCGGTGACTACCTTACTGATCTGCTCTTTTAAAGCCTTACTTTCCTGTGATAATTGATCCTTATTGTCGACCTGAGTGTGCTGGAGATGATCCAAACGTTTATTTAAATCAGTCCGCACGCTTGTTACCTCTTTGCTTAATTCTAACTAGCGAATTTCTTTTCGATATTGTCTTGTATTTCTTTAATGTGCTCCTTACTGGATTTATTCCACTCTTCCTTCCACACTACGACGTGAGATTTTAACATCTCGCTAATATCCAGTTCTATGTCATCTTTAAGTATTTTATTATGGTCAATTACCTGGGACCGCAATGCTTCCACATTTCCTTTCAGATCACCCAACTGTGACAGAACTGCATTAATGTTTTCCTTACACTGCTCTTTAGAAACCTCTAATTCTTTTCTAATGTCATTCTGGAATGTTATGTTACTGGATTCAATATGGTTAAGCTTAGTTTATATACCACTTACATTAGTATTAACCTTGTCTACGACAATGAACACATTATTCACCTCGGTCTGTATTCTATTGACATCCGTTTGTACCAAACTTACATCTGTTTGAACATTATTGACATCTGTTTGGATATTGCCAACTCTATCCTGCACAGTATCAACTTTCGTTTGTACATTTTTAACATCACCCTAAACAGTATCTACTTTCGTTTGTACATTTTTAACATCACCCTGAACAGCATTTACATTACTTTGTACAGCACTTACATCACCCTGTACAGAGTCAACTTTGCCCTGAACAGTTTCGACTTTTGTCTGGACCTCCTTGGAATTATCCTGCAAACGCGTCATGTTATCCTTATTTTCAGTGGCACTAGTCTGCAAACCTTCCAGGGATGATTGCACACCCTGTATTTCCACTTTAACACATTTCTTTACACTTTCAGTTACTCGACCTGTTATGTTTTCAACAATATTTTCAACAACTTGTACAACAACCCTATTCATGTCCTCCGTCCTATCCTTCTTAGCCTGCTCCAGGTCCTGCCTTGTTTCCTTAAATTTGCGATTTAGGGACTGAAAATTCACCTTTGAAATTTTCAGTGACCTCCTTTTTCAAGTTATCCTGCAGATTACCTTGTACAGTTTCAAGTTGCTCCGTTAGAGTAGACTGCATATTCTCCTGCAAATTACCCTGGACAATTTAAAGTTGCTCCGTCAGATTCTCACTCATACTAGGTTGCAAGTTATCCTGCAAATTACCTTGGACAACTTGAAATTTTCACTCATACTCTTTTGCAAGCTCTGCTGCATCTCATTCAGCATCTGCTGCACTTCTTCCTTACCCATCATTGCCATTGCAAAGATTACAATAATAGATCGCTACTGGGATACATCAAAACAAAGCGCGACAACAGCATTTGGAACAACAATTTCTACCATGTAATTGGGTGTTCTTAATCTCTATACAAAGTCTTAAAATTAACTAATTAAATACCCTCTTATATTAACAAACTTATCGTTTCGTTCCGCTTGATCGTGTCCTAAATGATCTATACGACAATACTAATATTTAAATTAACCAACGTTAAGAAGTTAACTTTACACTGAACATGGCTATCAAAGTCCATGAGCTGTTCTAAAATGAAATTTGCCACATAATAAGGCCGTCAATTCTTGCCTAAGAAAAGTTCATCGAATGCTCTTCCACAACCATTTCGACGCCTAGACGTTGGGCTGCCAATTTACTGTACCCGTAAAAATCAAGGAGGTGTTCGCTGAGCATCCGAAGCGTAGCTGGATTTTTGAAAAGTGAACATCCCGGCTAAAGATCAAATCATATTCCCGCCAGCGAGTTCTCAAAGATTATACACAGTAATTCTATGACATGTTATGGATAAAACAAATTAGCTTTTATGCGCAAGTGTACAAACTTACCTGCTTCTCGGGGCTTTGTTTGGATAAAAGACATCCTATCTATTTTAAGGCTGGTCCATAACATATCTCCGCATATAGATTAAATAAAGGAACGCCGAACAAAACGTTGGAAAAATATAAATGTATTAATATAATTAGTTAACAACACAAATCTACATAACACCCTAAAACTAATATTCATTTACGCCACCGTCACACAAATAAACTCCCTACATTTATACATGCGTAAATTGTCGAAATTTAAAGACGCTTCTGCCGTCTACAAGTGTTAACATAAATATCAAACATTTTAAACTGCTGCTCCCTGCAGCGAACATTCCAATTAAATTGCTGGCATATTTTAGACGCGTGTCTCAGAGCAACTGGACTCGTTATGTCATAGCCTTCTATGTATTCTCCACACAGCTGTAAGAATATCATTCATCGAACACGCGTGGCCTTGGCAGAAACGGGAATCTGGCTTCTCCAGCTGCTAAGCCTGTCACTGGCCACACAATGCTAGTTGAGAACACGCTAAAATGCTGCACTCATATTTTAAACAAAACTCATTTACAAAAACATCTGTATCTTAACCAAATCTGCTCTAATCTCATTCATACTTGAAACACACATTCTTTCATTCCGCGACCGCTGTTCTAGACCAGCGTCACTAACATACACGCCTTACTTACAATATAAATCAAAAATTCGATCCAAAAACATTCGTTTGCTTTAACAATAGCCTAAGCTAAAAACATTTAAAAATTATTATTATTATTAAAAATGCAATACTCTCAATATTAATAAACGAAAACATTTACACACTATATACAAGTGTCTTATCGCTCCTAAAACAAATTCTTGAGCGATACGACCGCGTTAGTTAAAGAAACAACGCTCCTCGCTCGTAGTATCATTCACTATGGTTCTTACTTACACAATGCTAAATCCATCTTTGTCAACTCCAGTAAATAGACATTATCGGTTTACCAATGACCGATCATTCAAGATGAGTTCATGGCGGTTACAACTTCGGTTAAATATGGTTAATAATTATTCAGACAATAGTGACAATATATCCTTTCCTAATGACTTTCCGCCAATAAACGACATTCATGCCGAAGATCTAAATACATGGGAAGAATTCACTGACTCTCCTCAAAATACAACAATGTAACTATAAGGTGCGTTCAAAAACTAACGAGCCGGATGCTGTAATGCGCAAACCGGTGACGACATCGGATAATCGTGGCGTGGGTAACGAGGTGTGGTTCTGACCAGAGCGTGGAAGGTCACATCCCGTCACTAGAGGGCACGCGTGCACGTCACGTGACGATATAAAGTTAGCAGCAGCATTCATCAATCGTCCAACCAAGACCAAGACAGTAGGCCATTCAACATGCTTCCTGGTGTGGTTGAAGACTGTGGGGCACCCATTGGGCACACACTTTCCGCAAGTGCAGTCGTTCCTTCATGATGGTGTGCACACTTCCGACGCTCAATCCGACCACGGCGGCTATGGCGTTCACTGTCACTTGGCGGTCCTGGGTAGTGAGTGCATCAACCTGCTGGACGTAGTCATCGGTAATGCAGGGGCGGAGGTGCTCCAGACTGGGCATCATCGGCTAACGCCACCCGTCCATCCCTGAAGCGCTTGTGCAACGCCTTGACCCTTGCAAGGGACATGCAGTGTTCGCCGTACACTTGTGACATTCGGCGATGAATGTCCGTTCCACCTACTCCTTTCGCTGTCAGAAACCGAACAACACCTCTTTGCTCTTCGTTTGACGCCTCCATGTCACTGTTTGCAATGCGACTGACAGCGTTGGACGATTGATGAATGCTGCTGCTCGCTTTGTATCGTCACGTGACGTGCACGCGTGCACTCTACCAACGGGCTGTGACCTTCCACGCTCTGGTAGGAACCACACCTCGTTACACAGGCCACGATTAACTGATGTCGTCACCGGTATGCGCATTACAGCCTCCAGCTCGTTTCATTTTGAACGCACCTTATAGTTTTATACATTTCCTCAGTACTGTACCCGATACCTAGTTGAGGCTATCGGCTACGCCAGTTGACATCGAGCCGTAGTTGAGATTTATGGGAAAAGAAGAAAAGATAGCGCTCAGATCGAGTCGAGAAGAATGGTAGGAAATGACGTAAGAGGCCAAGGACGAAGGTGGCACTACCAGTCAAGCAGATGGAATTATGGGAGGAATATTGAAGTATTATCAAGATCTATATGGAATATAATATTATATCATCTCAGAAGAGAAGAAATATCAAGAAATCTTTATGGTGATAACTTGAAGAAAGGCAGATAACTCCTTAAGTTATGGTATAACTTAATTGCCGATATGATTGTGGTCGAGATTATACTTGTGACGTATGACCGCAGAAGGTAGGGGAACGTCACGTGACAGCGCAGAGCGGAGCACATCACACAGTCTGAGGACAGCAGTAGTATTCCGGCAAGCAGAGCTGAGTACAGCACATGGTGCGCGGAGAAAACAGCAGTATTAGTCCAGCCAGTCGAGCTGAGTAGAGCACATAGTATGCTAGGAAAACGACAGTATTAGTTCAGCAAGCGGAGCTGATAGCAGCATACGCTAGGAGAACGAAAGTAGGTCAGTCAGTCACGACGAGAGAAGCACGGTATGCAGTGCGAGAAGCGGTTAGCAAGGCAAGCTATACAGGCCGTGAAAGTGAAAGGAGATCCGGTGTTCGGACAGATGTATTTTCAACATCGTGGTTACAGTTATGCGAAACTTCAATGCTTTTCCAATGTTACAGTTCGTTAAAGTAATACGCAGCATTGTGATAGAATTGAGAACATTATTTCGAGCCGCATTCTTAATACAGGACAGCACAGCGAAGCGATATAATGAGGCCAGTTTTCAGCGTCGCATTATTCGAGAACAGTGAGGCAGAACAGGGCGTGCTGGGTCCGACATTTTATAAGCAGGCGACATGCAAGCAGCTGAACATTATTTCGACATTTTGTTAAAACTTTATAAGTTTGGACTTGTGTTCGACAGTCTAATTGTGCAGGCAGATAGCAATTATATACTGCTATTGTGAACTTTCAAATGGACTTAGATATATTCCAATGGTATTACGGCTTATTAAATAATGCATTTCAGACCGGAATATTTAAGGCGACCATGGGGTCAGGCCAACATTAATGCTTTTAGGCAAATGAACAGTTACGAGAATATGCACTTTATGAACAGTGGCCCGTTGTTTTTCATGAACAATTATGAAATATCAGTTACGAACACAGATACAGGGTGTTTAAGAAATGTATACACTTTTCTAATTAATTTATTTTCTACTAGTGAAATTCAGCCGCTGTGGAGATTAACTTTTGCCATATGCAAACCGAACATTGTATGGAACAGTGGCGTGACATAGTCGAAGAGTATGGGGTACTCTACATTTATGAACTTTTATGCAAGAATTTGGACAGTATCCGTGATGGAAAATATGCAGTTCTTCATGTCAGGCTAGGCGAATACGGAGACGTGATGGCACCACAGAGCGATGGATTCGGTTCCTGAAGAAGAGGATATCCAACATCAGATTCACTTGGAATATGAAGTCAATCGTTAGTTCAGTGGGTGATACGATGTTTTCGTCGATCTTTCGAGAAATTTGTGGCACACACGAGGATAATCGGCGATCTTTGAATTATATTAAAAGCTGATATAAGAAGGTATTGTAAGAGTTATGACTTTCCTGATATGATTTTTCATGAACACTGGGCATACTTGTATATATTTCTGGTAGGAGTTCTACGATTATTTTGACATGGCTTCGATATTTTTTGCTCCATTTTGCTAGAATATGGCGTTACCATATGATATGGCAGGCACCATTATACGACGTTCTCACCATTGGTTGGCTTTATTAAGCAGATGTTTGGTCTTTTTGACATTTTTCATTAAGGATAGTTTTTCTTGGATAGTTATTTTTTTGTGGCGAGTGTTTCGAACTCGTGATCTGCAATTGGATTATTTAAATTACTTCGTCAGTTCATTGCATACTAGCGAGTATGTATTATTCATCAGTAGGGATTTTTCTATTGGATTGCTTGGAGATATTAAGATTTTATTCACTCAAGTGAATGAATATCGCTTTTATGTGACAACTAGAGTCTTGTTGATTCCAATCTGGTACATTCACTCATCAGTCTACGAGATGGGGCCTTTCGTTTTATACGATTGCGTGGTGTGGCACACCTGACCCATCGTCTAGGGCATTATCATGATAGTCTACGGGGCGGGGCCTTTCGCTTTAGGCGATTGCGTGGTGGTACTCACCTAACCTGCCAGTTGAGGGCCTCATTTTTATCATCCGAGTGTACTTGAGATAGTAAGAGGATTAAACAAGAAACTACTAGTCACACATTAGTCGAATTTTGTTAAATAAATTAAAAATAAATGTCAGCAGGGTTACATTTTGTAATTCTTGTTAGCCAATCCAATATTTTGTTGCTATACTCTTTTGAGAGTACATTCATTTAACAGCTGATACTTTTGATACTTGTGATACTCTTTTGTGAGTGAGTTTGATACCTTTGAGAAGGATTTCAAGTAATTGAATCTTGTAAGATGAATCATTAATGGTCAGATTTATTTTGAGGCAGATCAGTATTACATATTTTTGATGTGAGAGATTATAACACATTGGTGTTTTTCTTTGAAGTGAATTTCGAGAATTTTAAGAGAATTTATGCTCTATTTGAAAACAGATCTTGAATTGGATTTCGATTACTAAGGTAATTTTTTCCTTATTGTTTAAGAAGTTGTCTAGATGTGATCAGATTAATTACAGTTCTTGGAGATTGTGTGCGTTAATAATTTGAAGCCAGTTATATATTTTTGTAGATCATGCAACGTGATTAAGTGAAGTTTGTGATAGGCATTTTATGGAAGTTGCCAAGTGGAAGTTGCAATATTGCTAATGTATTTTGAGGCAGACATGAGGTTGTCGAACCCAGTCTAGCATAATTTTTGAGATTCATGCTGTGCGCTGAATAGTTATGGTGTTATGGGGAATAGTTATGGTGTTACGTGGAATAATTATGGTATTCAAATATGGTATTTGATAAAGTGAGAGTATATGATGAAGTTTTGGATAGTGAGATCCAACGTGATTTTGTGAAGGCAATAATATGTTTTGGCATGATAATTAAATACGAGATATAACTTGGAAGTGATAAAACTGTAAGACAACGTTCTATAACCTATATTAAACAATTTGTTAGGAAATTAATCAAATAAATAATGTTGATAATACAAGATTTTCTGATAATAATAATTAATAAAATAATAATCTGAAGTTTAAGCATATTAATGATCTGACCTAATGAAATAAAAATCTAAACGACTAGATTAAATAAAAATCTAAATAACCAGATGAAATAAAATTTAAAAATATTGATAAATTAAAATTTGGAATAAATCAATGAATTAAATAAGTGGATGAATTAAAGATTGAATAAATAAGCTGATTTAAATAAATTAATAGATGATCAAATAGCTGATGAATAACTGAATTAAAAGGTGATAATTAATTAAAGAAGCTGATGATTAATAAATTTAAATGGATTTAAATAAATTTAAATGAGAGATATGATTTAAATAATTTGAAGAATTGCAACTTGAGTTAATGAATTAAACAATTTAGATGGATGATTTGAGATGATTTAATTTGAATGAGATGATGAAATGAGAGTGTGTGGATAATTAGAGAATATAATGAATTGATGATTATAATATTCATTTAAATGATTTGATGGTAATAAGTTAATTATTCTGACTTGAATATAATGAATTTTGAGATGATAACTAATGTGAGAGATATTTAATTTGGATATGACGATGATGATAACCAATGAGTAGTGGAGTTTCTTTGATTCACAAACAAGCAACCAGTAATGACAGTGTAAATATAGTGTAAATTAATTGTTCGATTTATAGGAGCATTTACTGAGATTTTCAGCATTTGAATAATGCCATTCAAGCCATAAAATTAGTTGATATTTAAATATGTGATTAGAATATGTGTTTAGACAGATTCATTATTTTTTTTGACATCCACATTCATGATGTTAACTTAAAGAGAAGTTAGGTCTCAGGTATCACGAATGTCAGTGACGCATAGACATAGTGCTACGGTGAACCTGGGAACCCAAGCGAACTTTAGAAAATTTTCATATTTTATGTGGATGAAGTACACTTTGAATAGCATAGAGATGGTTCGATTTTCAGGACAATGACAATTTAACGTTGGCATTCGACCATACTCTCAGGTAGGATGTGTGTTTAATATTTCTGTCTGACTATCAAAGTTTGAATAAATTTGTTTTTATCTTAGTTATGATCTGATGATGATGTGATTTTCCTAATTCTTTCCTTGTCTTAATTAAGGCTTAACCAGGAAGGATGTGGTTTGCTAGGAATTCAGTTGGTGGCGCCCATTTCTATTTGTATTTTTTATTAAATTTAAACCCGTAACGACCCTGGAGATACTTTATCTCGTGTTACCCTCTGCTTTTGTGATATTTCAACTGAATTTCCGACACATTCCTTATTTGACTTCATGTTCATTTAACTCCACTCTGACCTGGAAATCCAGGAATGCGATGTAATAGCAGATGAGGCATCGAATCCCTCGGACGAACGGGTACCGAGAGAGAGGGAGAATAGGCTTTACCCATCCGTGGGGCTTCGATTTTTTTAATTCTATGGAAACACATCAGATTTAGATTACGAAGAGATTGATCTCAATTTCATTTAATGGTGTTATAAAATTTATTAAACTTGGTCAGACAATATACTTGTATGCCCATTCCAGTGATCATGTTAATCATATTAGTGTTATATCATGTTTAGTTTTATGTCATTTTTTCTTATACCCAAGTGAAATCAGGAATTGATACATTGTGATGTGTTGCTATCTAACGTCTCTGAATAAAACGTGTATTGAAAGGTATAATTATGTCAGCAGAAGATTTAGCTAAGGTGTTAGGAGAGTTACGGAATGACATGTCTAGTATTGCAGTAACTATTGCTAGAATGGAATCAGAAAGCAAAGAACAGATAAATGATTCGGAAACTAGATGTAGAGAGAATGTGAAAGCTTTACAGACTAGTAATGAGGAAAATTTGAGATCATTGCAGGTTAGCAATGAAAATAATTTAAAGTCATTAGAGACTAGATTACAGACCGGTAATGAAGGCAATCTGAAAGATAGTTTTAAGTCATTAGAGACTAGATTGCAGTCAAATAGTGAAGATGAATTGAAATCATTGGAAGAAAGATTACAGAACAGTAGTGAAGCTAATTTAAAGGATAGTTTTAAATTGTTAGAAACTAGATTACAAGCTCGTAGTGAAGAAAATAACACAGAGTTGAAAAATAATTTAACGAGTTTGGAGAATAGATTAACGTTAAAGAATGATGAAATATTCAAGGCTTTACAATCAGATATAAAGGCAGTAGAAATGAAAGGAGAGAAATATTTGCACATGTTAAAAAAAATATTATTGAGTTAGAAAATAGAGAAGAAGAAATTATTCTTAATTTGAGAACAGATGTTATGTCTATACAGAAAGATATTAAATCAGATGTATCGAAATTACGATTCGACATTGATGGTTTAGTGGCAGATGTAGGCAAAATACAAGAGTGGTCTACCGAAGTATCCTTCGAATCCAAGATCAAAGGTTTAGAAATGAATCTAGGTAATGAAATCAAAAGTTTAAAGTCAGTAATTGGGACAGTTAAAGAGGAAGTCTTAGGAGAGGTTAATTCTAATTTGAAATCCTTAGAAAACCAATTGCAGGCAGACATTAGGAAAATTGATGATGATATAGATCAAAAGGTTAATGAAAACTTAGCATTGTTCAATAATAGAGTCGGTGCAATAGTGGAAGAACAGTATAGTGAGGTCGATGCCGAAGCAAAAGAAAAACGTGCATGGCTGGATGAGAAATTAATCGCAGGTATGGCGAATTTGGAAGCGAGATTTACTGAGAATAAGGAAGCGATGAAGATAGATTCAGCACAGTTTAGGACAGATGTTGATCAATTAAAAGAACAAGTCGCGTCAGTCAAGACAACATGTGAAGATAAGATAGACAAATTGAAGAACGATTTGGAAGAGAGTAACAGAACGCAGACTGTTATGACGTTAGATAATTTGGAGACTAAGGTCAAGACAGTGGAAAAGCGAACAGAAGATAGGATGACTAAACTAGAGTCTATAATAAATAGTTTTACGGATCAAGGTGTTACAACGGGGGAAGTATCGATAAATCAGACACCGATAGATCACAGTATGAACAGTCAAGAGGTTAGCGTGGGAGAAGATAGTCAAACGCAACAGAATGTTACTTTCGAAAGGACTAATTCAACCCCTCAAGATAATTCGAATCAGAATAGGAGCACGTATAGTATGAGTGAACGATACTCAGGTCCGGTGACCATAATCAGAAATCTGGATGATAAACCAAGGAAGTTTTCGGGGAACACAGGAGTCACACCAGTCGAATTTCTGAGAGATGTTCGCGATTACATGGCGGAACATAGAGTAACCAAGGAGAGAGAACTAAGGGTAGTCGAACGCGCCTTAGACGGGCCAGCGTTAACTTGGTTTCGCGCATTTAGGAGTAACTTTGCGAACATGGAACAATTTACCATAGCATTTTTGCGAAGATTTTGGAGTGCAGAGGATCAGCTGAACGTAAGAGCAGAAATGTACTCGAAACGTTACTCTACGTCGCATCCGACGCATTATGCAAATTACTTTACCTCGAAATTGGCTAAATTACAATTTTTGATTCCTCCATTGCCAGAAGAAGAACTTTTGCAAGCTATAGCAAGACATTTGCCAATTGAGGAACAACGATCTCTCATAGCATCGGGAGCGAACACACTTGAGCACTATGATGATATCCTACGCCGATTGGATTATACGAGCGCTCAGATGACACCCAGAACTTCAAGGAATGATAATCGAAAACACGCAAGAAGTGAATTCGGTAGTTGTCGATAACGCAGCACAGACAGATAGAAGAGATTCCTGGGGAAACAGAAGAAACGAAGGGAATAGAGGAAATATTCACAACGTTCGAGGGAATGATAGATATCAAGGACCGTATGAGAGGCCATATGATCAAGATACAAGAAACAGTAGATACAGGAACTACGATCAGAATTCCAGATACCAAAACAGGAACAGATATAATAATCGATATCGAGGTAGATACAACTGAAACCAAAATCAGCAGTCCAATCAAAACAATAGGCAAGATAATAGGAGGAATGATCACAACGAAAGACAGGATAATCAAGAGTATGGGAGATCAAGGCAAGAGAATAGACAGCCTAGTGCACCATACGAAGAGGTAATTAGAGATGTCAATAGAGCAAGCACGAGTGGTGCAGAAAAAAAACGACAAATTAACGCCAAATCAGGATACTAATCATTGGGAATCCATCATCATTGTTCAGACAAATCAGATCAAAGACGAGGATTTAATTTAAGAACATATAGTACACCGAGGGAATGGATACTAATGAAGTTGTGGGGACTTTTAACACAGCCAGCATTAGAAAGTATCATTATGCTGAGTAAGAGGATGATTGCAGAGCTATCGTGTACATATGTTGTGTATAGAATGCCTGAGAGTAATTTTTTTTCTCAAGCCTGATAAAAAAGGAGATGTACGGGAGAGATGTACCCGATACCTAGTTGAGGCTATCGGCTACGCCAGTTGACATCGAGCCGTAGTTGAGATTTATGGGAAAAGAAGAAAAGATAGCGCTCAGATCGAGTCGAGAAGAATGGTAGGAAATGACGTAGGAGGCCAAGGATGAAGGTGGCACTACCAGTCAAGCAGATGGAATTATGGGAGGAATATTGAAGTATTATCAAGATCTATATGGAATATAATATTATATCATCTCAGAAGAGAAGAAATATCAAGAAATCTTTATGGTGATAACTTGAAGAAAGGCAGATAACTCCTTAAGTTATGGTATAACTTAATTGCCGATATGATTGTGGTCGAGATTATACTTGTGACGTATGACCGCAGAAGGTAGGGGAACGTCACGTGACAGCGCAGAGCGGAGCAATCACACAGTCTGAGGACAGCAGTAGTATTCCGGCAAGCAGAGCTGAGTACAGCACATGGTGCGCGGAGAAAACAGCAGTATTAGTCCAGCCAGTCGAGCTGAGTAGAGCACATAGTATGCTAGGAAAACGACAGTATTAGTTCAGCAAGCGGAGCTGATAGCAGCATACGCTAGGAGAACGAAAGTAGGTCAGTCAGTCACGACGAGAGAAGCACGGTGTGCAGTGCGAGAAGCGGTTAGCAAGGCAAGCTATACAGGCCGTGAAAGTGAAAGGAGATCCGGTGTTCGGACAGATGTATTTTCAACATCGTGGTTACAGTTATGCGAAACAGCTATGCTTTTCCAATGTTACAGTTCGTTAAAGTAATACGCAGCATTCTGATAGAATTGAGAACATTACTTCGAGCCGCATTCTTAATACAGGACAGCACAGCGAAGCGATATAATGAGGCCAGTTTTCAGCGTCGCATTATTCGAGAACAGTGAGGTAGAACAGGGCGTGCTGGGTCCGACATTTTATAAGCAGGTGACATGCAAGCAGCTGAACATTATTTCGACATTTTGTTAAAACTTTATAAGTTTGGACTTGTGTTCGACAGTCTAATTGTGCAGGCAGATAGCAATTATATACTGCTATTGTGAACTTTCAAATGGACTTAGATATATTCCAATGGTATTACGGCTTATTAAATAATGCATTTCAGACCGGAATATTTAAGGCGACCATGGGGTCAGGCCAACATTAATGCTTTTAGGCAAATGAACAGTTACGAGAATATGCACTTTATGAACAGTGGCACGTTGTTTTTCATGAACAATTATGAAATATCAGTTACGAACACAGATACAGGGTGTTTAAGAAATGTATACACTTTTCTAATTAATTTATTTTCTACTAGTGAAATTCAGCCGCTGTGGAGATTAACTTTTGCCATATGCAAACCGAACATTGTATGGAACAGTGGCGTGTCATAGTCGAAGAGTATGGGGTACTCTACATTTATGATTTTTTATGGAAGAATTTGGACAGTATCCGTGATGGATAATATGCAGTTCATCATGTCAGGCTAGGCGAATACGGAGACGTGATGGCACCACAGAGCGATGGATTCGGTTCCTGAAGAAGAGGATATCCAACATCAGATTCACTTGGAATATGAAGTCAATCGTTAGTTCAGTGGGTGATAGGATGTTTTCGTCGATCTTTCGAGAAATTTGTGGCACACACGAGGATAATCGGCGATCTTTGAATTATATTAACAGCTGATATAAGAAGGTATTGTAAGAGTTATGACTTTCCTGATATGATTTTTCATGAACACTGGGCATACTTGTATATATTTCTAGTAGGAGTTCAACGATTATTTTGACATGGCTTCGCTATTTTTTGCTCAATTTTGCTAGAATATGGCGTTACCATATGATATGGCAGGCACCATTATACGACGTTCTCACCATTGGTTGGCTTTATTAAGCAGATGTTTGGTGTTTTTGACATTTTTCAGTAAGGATAGTTTTTCTTGGATAGTTATTTTTTGTGGCGAGTGTTTCGAACTCGTGATCTGCAATTGGATTATTTAAATTACTTCGTCAGTTCATTGCATACTATCGAGTATGTATTATTCATCAGTAGGGATTTTTCTATTGGATTGTTTGGAGATATTAATATTTTATTCACTCAAGTGAATGAATATCGCTTTTATGTGACAACTAGAGTCTTGTTGATTCCAATCTGGTACATTCACTCATCAGTCTACGAGATGGGGCCTTTCGTTTTATACGATTGCGTGGTGGTGCACACCTGACCCATCGTCTAGGGCATTATCATGATAGTCTACGGGGCGGGGCCTTTCGCTTTAGGCGATTGCGTGGTGGTACTCACCTAACCTGCCAGTTGAGGGCCACATTTTTATCATCCGAGTGTACTTGAGATAGTAAGAGGATTAAACAAGAAACTACTAGTCACACATTAGTCGAATTTTGTTAAATAAATTAAAAATAAATGTCAGCAGGGTTACATTTTGTAATTCTTGTTTGCCAATCCAATATTTTGTTGCTATACTCTTTTGAGAGTACATTCATTTAACAGCTGATACTTTTGATTCTTGTGATACTCTTTTGTGAGTGAGTTTGATACCTTTGAGAAGGATTTCAAGTAATTGAATCTTGTAAGATGAATCATTAATGGTCAGATTTATTTTGAGGCAGATCAGTATTACATATTTTTGATGTGAGAGATTATAACACATTGGTGTTTTTCTTTGAAGTGAATTTTGAGAATTTTAAGAGAATTTATGCTCTATTTGAAAGCAGATCTTGAATTGGATTTCGATTACTAAGGTAATTTTTTCCTTATTGTTTAAGAAGTTGTCTAGATGTGATCAGATTAATTACAGTTCTTGGAGATTGTGTGCGTTAATAATTTGAAGCCAGTTATATATTTTTGTAGATCATGCAACGTGATTAAGTGAAGTTTGTGATAGGCATTTTATGGAAGTTGCCAAGTGGAAGTTGCAATATTGCTAATGTATTTTGAGGCAGACATGAGGTTGTCGAACCCAGTCTAGCATAATTTTTGAGATTCATGCTGTGCGCTGAATAGTTATGGTGTTATGGGGAATAGTTATGGTGTTACGTGGAATAATTATGGTATTCAAATATGGTATTTGATAAAGTGAGAGTATATGATGAAGTTTTGGATAGTGAGATCCAACGTGATTTTGTGAAGGCAATAATATGTTTTGGCATGATAATTAAATACGAGATATAACTTGGAAGTGATAAAACTGTAAGACAACGTTCTATAACCTATATTAAACAATTTGTTAGGAAATTAATCAAATAAATAATGTTGATAATACAAGATTTTCTGATAATAATAATTAATAAAATAATAATCTGAAGTTTAAGCATATTAATGATCTGACCTAATGAAATAAAAATCTAAATGACGAGATGAAATAAAAATCTAAATAACCAGATGAAATAAAATTTAAATATATTGATAAATTAAAATTTGGAATAAATCAATGAATTAAATAAGTGGATGAATTAAAGATTGAATAAATAAGCTGATTTAAATAAATTAATAGATGATCAAATAGCTGATGAATAACTGAATTAAAAGGTGATAATTAATTAAAGAAGCTGATGATTAATAAATTTAAATGGATTTAAATAAATTTAAATGAGAGATATGATTTAAATAATTTGAAGAATTGCAACTTGAGTTAATGAATTAAACAATTTAGATGGATGATTTGAGATGATTTAATTTGAATGAGATGATGAAATGAGAGTGTGTGGATAATTAGAGAATATAATGAATTGATGATTATAATATTCATTTAAATGATTTGATGGTAATAAGTTAATTATTCTGACTTGAATATAATGAATTTTGAGATGATAACTAATGTGAGAGATATTTAATTTTGATATGACGATGATGATAACCAATGAGTAGTGGAGTTTCTTTGATTCACAAACAAGCAATCAGTAATGACAGTGTAAATATAGTGTAAATTAATTGTTCGATTTATAGGAGCATTTACTGAGATTTTCAGCATTTGAATAATGCCATTCAAGCCATAAAATTAGTTGATATTTAAATATGTGATTGGAATATGTGTTTAGACAGATTCATTATTTTTTTTGACATCCACATTCATGATGTTAACTTAAAGAGAAGTTAGGTCTCAGGTATCACGAATGTCAGTGACGCATAGACATAGTGCTACGGTGAACCTGGGAACCCAAGCGAACTTTAGAAAATTTTCATATTTTATGTGGATGAAGTACACTGAATAGCATAGAGATGGTTCGATTTTCAGGACAATGACAATTTAACGTTGGCATTCGACCATATTCTCAGGTAAGATGTGTGTTTAACATTTCTGTCTGACTATCAAAGTTTGAATAAATTTGTTTTTATCTTAGTTATGATCTGATGATGATGTGATTTTCCTAATTCTTTCCTTGTCTTAATTAAGGCTTAACCAGGAAGGATGTGGTTTGCTAGGAATTCAGTTGGTGGCGCCCATTTCTATTTGTATTTTTTTAATTAAATTTAAACCCGTAACGACCCTGGAGATACTTTATCTCGTGTTACCCTCTGCTTTTGTGATATTTCAACTGAATTTCCGACACATTCCTTATTTGACTTCATGTTCATTTAACTGCACTCTGTCTTGGAAATCCAGGAATGCGATGTAATAGCAGATGGGTCATCGTATCCCTCGGACGAACGGGTACAGTACTCCCTGACAATAATACGGTAAACTCCTTCGTATTACAACAATTAATTTATGGCAAAAACCTCCATATAACTCTACTATAAAAATGTCATTAACACTCTTGTTCTCAACATTGGTTCTACTGTACCGGTATAGCTTTCTTCTAGCTTAGATCTTAATATTGTTTCAACTCCACAACACATCAATGAACAGCGATGCCTGTTCTACACTTACATTGAACGTTCTTAAACGATGTTATTAATAGATCTTTTCTGGTTTACTAATCAAGATTACGTAGACATACAACACCATGTCACCAAATATTTAATAGAAATATACATGTTTCTTCCTACTGGTCATTACTAAAAGTGCACGGTTGCAAAACTAAGTTAACACACAACGTAGTGTTACAGTTTGTGCTTTGATAACACTTCATGTTATATTATCGCTCAATAAGGATCAATCAAAACCGGAAAAGGTTTTAACTAAATTTCCTATGGTTGGATGAATTATCTTTCAATAGATATGTCTCAAACAAGTTATATTTAATGAAGATCAAAGTCTTCCTTCAATGCAATAATAGTTAGTCATTCGCTGAATGTATCTGCATTCTACACAAAGAATGTTCAAAACTATTCACTTTCACGTTGTAATCGTAACGAATTTAACTTCTTAGATCGTCGAAATGTTTATTATATTTAGTGATATTACACATATATCACTCGTAGTTTTCTTCTCATAATGCTAAATTCTTCTTACAAAAAGAACATCCAAGTTCATTCTAAATGAAATGAATTTAATGGATGACTTAGACTAAAAGTCTGAAGTCTCGAATAAAAATCGAAATCGTAGAATAATGACTTCCCTAAACATTTTCACAATGGAAAATAAATATTTCAAGCAGATGACTTCAGTTCAGAAACTGAATCAAAAATATTTTACATAAGTATAGATGATAAACTGACTTTCATCTCATACAGTCTTGAAGAATAAAATATAGTAAACATCGAAGTGAAACTACATCAAACAAATATGGAGAATTGTTGGTTCCAAATGCCGTCAAACACACTCAAACAAGAATAATAATAGAAAACATCTGCCTGTATCTCGTAGAAAATTGAAGTTCATCATCGGGTATCAGAAAACACCCGGTTGGATATTCATGCAGGTATGATTTAACTGAAATCAAACCCGGTCCCCTCCATCGGATATGAACTGCTTCCTCGAGAATGGAAAGGATTCCTTCTCGGCATATTCATATCCTCCTGGTATCGAGCATCTTTCTTCGGACTCGAATTCCATCTCAAGCCATCTTCTGTCTTCCATCAATGCTTCTTCCATCGCCGACATCTCTAGAAGTTCTTCCATCATCATTGAGCAATATATTCTGGATAGCATCGTCTTTACAAAATGAATTCGTAAGTCGAATGTCGATTCACTATCGTAGATGTTAAAGTTCATTTGGTTGGTCAATGATAGATTATACTGTATTTGCTCATAGTCGAGAATGAATGTACATGACAATGCATTAAATGTACTGGATGGAAGTGTACTTAATGCGCCACGTTGTCTTGGCATTCTATCTATCTAGATATCATAGATATTCTCATTGCTTCTAACGTTGTTCCATCGATGCTATCACAGCTCTGCTTTGATATATCCCATACGCGTAGTAGTTTAATACGACATCTCACACATATTTATAAAGTCATAAACTAATTCCCCTTCATAATTGTCTGTAGCCATCATAATGTTCATACACAATAAAGTTACAATGTTTATAGAAGATCACTGTACTTACTTCGTGCTGGGGCGTAGATTTGCCTGTGTTAAAATCTCGCTGCACAAAAATGAGAATCTCCCTTCGGAGTTGAGTAACTTTGCTCGAACACACAAAGTGTCTATTATCTCGTAATATATTCAACGGATTTTACTAAATTCTATTGTGGTTAAGCCTTATCACTGGATAAGTATAACTATTGTTTTATATCTCCGACAAAGTAAAACACTTGTCTGCTATTCACTTAAATGTCCACCGCTCAACTTCGCCTAGATTTGAAACGGGGCTCTCGAAAATCTTGGCCGGTAACACTGCCGTCTATAGAGACTTGTAGGACCTCGCACTGTATCACGTCTACGGGAATGAACAACCTCCGGACGATACGTCTTGTCGCTATGAAGTCAGTCGAGATAAGAACCCTCTTGGCTGTCGTCTCTACTTTAACTTGTCTGAATTGCGCGCCATTGTTAGTGCCGCGCAGATACTGGCGCGCACTTGTAATAATTCTTATTAGCGTGAAAATCTTCCGTTTCACGTCATTCAAAGTAGTAGTAATATTTTATTTTAATTATCTTAATGTTTTCAATGGAATAAAATTGTTACATAGGGCTTAAATGGCATAGTTAATCACATTAACTAGGTAAAAAATCCATGTCTGCTCCATAAACCCTTCTCTCATTGGCTGTAAGCATATATCCAATGACATATTTTATAACAATTAACTGGTAATATTTTGCGCAATTTCCTTGTTGCTATGCACTTTCCAATGATCGAGAATATTCTGGGCGACTCTGATCACGTGATGGGCTTCTCCCATTGCTTGCGTTCGCTAACAAAACTCGCCTTGAGCCAACTTCCAAGATTTATATTCTAATGTCAAATTTTATCATGGGCTCAGATATTAACATCATTTTCATCATAAATCATCCAAATTTTGGGCGCAGTACCATCCCGACATTTGCCCGAAGACGAAGTGGGAAACCACGGAAAACCACTTTGAGGATGGCTGAAGTGGGATTCGAACCCCCTCTACTCATTTGGGCCACCCGAGGCTGAGTAGACCCCGTTCCAGTCCTCTTACCACTTTTCAAATTTCGTGGCAGAGCCGGGAATCGAACCCAGGACCTCGGGGCGGCAGCTAATCATGCTGACCATTACGCTACGGAGGCGACATTGTCAAAGCATGTGATCATCTATTATTTAATACATTAAGATGTACATTTCACTTAAAGATCTGGCGGTGCTTGCCCTTGTATACATTTTATGCAGTATGCCTCGTGACGCAGTGGCTAGTATTCTTATCTGTCTCCCCTGAGGTCCGCATTCAACTCTCTGTTCTGCCAAGAAATGCAATTCTGGTCTGAGGGGTGGAATGGGGTACACTCAGCTTCATGACCCAAAAACTGAAAAGGGTTGGGCTCAATTCCCACCTCAGCCATCCTGGAAGTGGTTTTCAGTGGCTTTCAACTCCTACTCCAGACAAATATCCAGACCTTAAGACCATGGCCACTTCCTTCCTAATCATCACCTGAATTATAAATAAGCTATCACAATAACATAGGTTATCAGACAAATTCCACACACACTCAAGTGCACGGGGTTACATGACCACGATGTCGCAAAGCCCCTTAAATGAGCAAGCATTCTTTTTAAATTACTGAAGCACATTTCTGAGACAAGTTGCCCTACAGTGTTTGTAATTATCAATGTAAAAACGTCACTGCTCTACCGAGAGTGTCAAAAATGAAATTTTGGGTTTAAATTAAAATTGAAAACTGGAAACCTTCATTTGGTAGCTTGTCCCGTATTTGTGCTCAGATACGATGGCCAGCTCAAGTTTAATGGGAGCCAGAGAAGGATTGGGTATGGTCGTAGAAAGCACATCGCCCAGTTGAAGGCCGTTGGCAGTCGTCACGTTATGACTTGTCTAGAGGGTTCTATTAATGATTCGTGCTATCGTAAACGCATTGATAAGACTAGTAATGTCTACTTCTTACTCTCTCAAAACATGTCTGTGTTGATTTCTCCGTTATCTGTGTAATTAATATTCAATGTTCGATACATGCAATTGAATTGCATTGACATACTGTAGCCTATGTAGAGTCAAAAGGCGAGGTAATGGCCATTTTTTACTCAAGGTGGATCCGTCAACAGTTACAAGCACACACGTTGAAAATACGTTGAAAATGGTGTAGTGGCTAACATACATGGCTGTCACGCCGGAGGTTCGGGTTCGATTCCCTACTCCGCCAAATTCAACTCTAGGGTATACTCACCCTCGGAGGCAAAACTGAGAACAGGTGGCTTTGATTCCAACCTCAGCTATCTTAGAAGTGGTTTTCCGTGGTTTTCTCTTACAGACAAATGCCTAACTTAAGACCACGGCCTCCTCCTTCCCAATCCTAACCTGAATTATAAATTCATTCATTTATTTGCAATTGTGAGTGTAACCCACGGTGGCAAATTGGGTATCTGTATGCATAAGAAATAAACAATTATACATAACAATTCAGTAACAATAAAACTGGAGTATTTACACAAATCGTCAGTGTTTTCTTAAACACACCTATATGCTTGGGGACAGGCTAAAAGACTGCGGCAGGTGGAGATTTCCAGTTGTCAATGGCACGGTTTACGAAAGGTTATTTACTATAATTTATACGCTGTGGTCGGCCCTTAACTTTGAAAGAATGACCACTCCTACTCATGTAACTGGGCTTTCCCATATGTTTCCTAAGCTCACACCATGCCAGTTGATTAGTATAGCCAACGTATTGTACATAGCGCACAGTCTAGATTTCATAAAGACTGAGATATAACAGTTAACGATTGAAGGATAATATTGGTTTCAGTCGTAAATCATAACTAATGATATACGGTAATTAGGCTATTAGTTTTTGCAAGAGTCATGCAATCATGAATTTCTCTTAAGATTGTTCTCAAATTGAAGAAAAGTTAATCATCATTACGCCTTCAATTATGTTTCTTCATAAAGCCACGATCTGTTCTTCCCTAAATTCAATGCGAAATAACTGTAGCATATGTGTAAGATAAATTAAATTATAGAAAACATAACCATTTGTTGTGAACTGATTTGATTTTCTCATCTAAGAGTTGGTATACTTCACAACCTAAAATATATATTAAAGCGTTGGGTTAATACTGTATACAAATTCACAAAACAAATAAAATAATTACAAGCAGTTCCTATTTGATACATTAATGATATATTCTATCCTGCTGTACCATAATTTACACGTTCAACTTACAGTATGCTATCCATGGTTTTTTCAGTTAAATTGAAAATCAGACTGTAATACGATTAGATTGGCTGCGTGGCTCAGCGGTAACGTTCTCGCCCACTGTGGCTTAAGTTGCAGGATCGAATCCTGTCCCAGTCAGTTGACATTTGAGGGTGTGCAAATGTGAGGGAGCCGTGTCAGTGGATTTACTGCCACGTTAACAATCCGGCAAAATTTCGGCACCCCGTCTCTAAAAGCCAAACTAGTTAAAAGGGAGTAAAACAAATAACATTATAATTATGCAATATGGTTGGAAACATTTCAATTCCTGAGCCAAATTTCTTGGTTATTTGTTACTGTTGATTCTTTTAGAGGCTTTGCGACATCGTGGTCATGTAGCTCGAGGTACTTGGGTTTGTGTAGAATTTATCTGACAACATGTCTCACTGTGATGTCTATTGTCTACACTAGTTTGTGTATTTGTAACTGAGGTAGAATTTGGGTAGGAAGCGGCCGTGGCCTTAAATTAGGTACCATCCAGGCCATTCGCCTGGATTAAAAGTGGTAAACCGCGGAAAACCACTTCCAGGATGGCTGAGGTAGGAATTGAACCCGCCTCTAGTCAATTTTGCCGCATACTGTTGAGTGTACCCCATTCCAGCCCTCAAACCAGAATTAAATTTCTTGGCAGAGCCGGGAACCGAACCCGGGCCTCCACGGTGTCAGCCAAGATTGATGGCCACTGCGCAACGAGGCAGACCAACTTGGTATTTTCAAATGGGGAGTGAGAAACGGGATATACAGCAGGGCACACAATATACTACGTATTACTTTTACCGTGTATTTTACAAGTAGGCTATACAGTATATCTATTCCACGAAAATGTACCGCCTACTGGTAAGTTACAAACGGCATTGTTCCTCGCATAACACGAGATGACTCAGTCAGTGTATTTCTGCCCCTTATTATTCCCGTTTTCAACGGGGTCAGTGAAAAGTTGTGATGAAGTCTATGTGGCGGGTGTTTTTCATTCAGCCGGATGCCCTTCCAGACGCAAACCTTATGAGAGGAGTTAATGGGCGATGAAATGAATGAAGATGAATGGAACTGGGCTAGGAGATGGAAGAAAGCGTGGCCCATTAGAAGGTACCATCCAGGCCTGGATTTGAAAATGGGAAACCACGGTAAACCATTTCAAAGATGGCCGACGGTGGGGTTCGAACTAGAGCTGGTAAAAAGCGATGTTCGGTTAATCGATTAACCGAATAAATTGAAATTAATCGAAAACGTTTAATCGACTTACCACTCAATCGATTAATCCATAACCATATAATAGATTAATCGGCTATCCGAAGAATCCATTAATCGACTAACCGAAGAATCGATTAATTGATTAGTAGACATGAGATAAGAAAATAAGTTTAAATGTGAGGTCATCGCTTAAATTGAGTTACGCTTATTTTCGGAATGATGTTTAGAAATCTATAACAGTTACTTTTTGCCTGAATATACAAAATACCCTTCCTGGTTTATGCTAACAATAACCAAATAAGAGTTAGTGACAGTAGAAGGACAAACATCAATCAATTACAAACGGTTTTGAAAAATAAAACGAAGAGTTTTCAGCAAAGATTTTGAACTCTTGTTCAATATTTACAATTTAGGACAGGAACATTTTTGTTTGATTTTATCTTAGCCTAGTTTTTACTACAAAGAAGGTACATTATGCACAAATATATGATACAATATATTTTAATTAAATAAATGTTTGTTTTTCTTCTGTGAGAACGTAGTGAAAAGAGCGAAGTAGATCGATTAATCGACAAAACAATATAATCAATTATTCGAAGGAAGGAAGCTTGTAGTTTAACGTGACCGTTAATCTGTACATTATGAGCCACGGGACCTCCTTTTTACGTGGAATCCGAACCACAGGGCATGGCATTTCACTTCGAAAATCTCACATGCATTGACCGGGAATCGAACCCGGACCGCCTTGGTGAGAGGCATACAGCTAGACCGCTGAGCCACCACGCCCCCCCCCCAATCAATTATTCGAACAACCAATTGATCGATTAAACGCCCAATCGATTAATCGCTATTGTAGCAATTAATCCATATTTCTAATTCGACTAAACAAATATTCGATAACTAAAGTTAATCAAATAAAAGTACCAGCTCTACAGTAGTTCAAGAGGCAGACTACCTCGTAGTTCCTCCCCTTAAACTAACAATAACTAACTAACAGTAGTTCAAACCCATGTCTACCGAGTCTGCAGATGCTCGACTCCATGGCTTGACTCAGCGAGCGTAGCCACTGCAGTCGGTAGATGTTTGTTGATTGATGTTGAGACATTTAGGGTCTTTGCGACATCGTGATCATGTAGACCCGTGTATTTTGGGTGTGTGCGGAATTTGACTGATAACCTGTGTTATTGTGATGGCTGTATTAGTGTGTGTATTTGTAATTCAGATGAGGATGGGGAAGGAGGCGGTCGTGGCCATAAGTTAGGAACCATCCCGGCATTCGCCTGCAGTAGAAGTGGGAATCCATGGAAAACTACTTCCAGGATGGCTGAGGTGGGAATCAAACCCGCCTCTTCTCAATTTCGCCTCACGGGGCTGAGTGCACCCCGTTCCAGTCTTCGGACCAGAATTAAATTTCTTGGCAGAGCCGGGAATCAAACCCAGGATTCTGCAGTGACAGCCAAGAATGCTAGCCATTAGGCCTACGCAACGTGGCGGACTGTCAGTAGATGGCTGAATCAGTGACGGGAAGTAATTGAGTAAAAATAATTGGATTACAGTAACGATTAATTTGTAACGTATTTACTTATAATCACCGGCCACGGTGGCCGAGACCGCTAACGCGCTAGCTCAGCCACGCTGGCATTGGGAGAGAGTGGGTGCGAATCCCACCTCAGCCGTCCTGAAAATGGTTTTCGTGGTTTCCCATTTTCACCACCAGGCAAAGGCCGGGACGGTTCCTTACAACAGGTTCACGGCCAATTTCCTTCCAAAATCCCATCCCTGACCCTTCCTTAATTAGACCCAAGTTAGCGGTCACCTGGGCGATCAGCCTGTCACCATCCCCAGTTGTATTTGATTTTTTAAAAGTACCAGACAACGTCCTTGCGACGCGACGGTACAGCAACGATACCTCGCAGATTCCGTGGGTGAAGCCGAGCTGGGAGGATATACTGATTTCTTTTTGAAAAAGCAATTTGTAATTATAATTAGGGAAAATGTTCCACAGATAATTGCAATTCACCCCAATTAGCCTACTTTCCTTCGGTAAATTTTTCCATCACTGGAGCCAATACTGCTCATCACAATTTCAATATTAAAAGCCTTTACTCTTGATGAATACAGTACATTTGCATTTGTCAGTTGGCACAGGCTAGAGTAAAAGGTGGCTTTTCACCGATGTCTCAGTCTCACTCATGGCTGTGATTATATGGAAGCTACTGAGGTATGGGTGGTGCTTAGTAATGACATTCAGGGCACAGTCAGTGCCTGTGGATGTTATGAAAGGTTCTACTCATAGGGTTAGGACTACTGTTCTGACTCAGTGAGGAAAGCAATGGCAAACTACCTCACTCCTCTTCTTGCCTAGAACGCCTCAATATAGCACTGCCTTGGGTTTTTGTGGGTATCTACTCACATAACGTAACGTCGGTGCTTTTTGAGGATCCAACCAGCCTTCGGGCTGACTACCTAACAGACAGACAGACAGACAGACACCTGGAGAACAATGAAACAATTTGACTCTCGTGCATAACTAACGTTTTCAGAACATGCCGTACATTCTTAATGAGGACGTTGTTTTTATTTGTGTCCATCTCTGAAGTCTCAGCCACAAGAGCGGTGTAGCCGTGCTAGTTAAATCATGAACCAATGCCGCGAGGGCAACTGCAGCAAGTAGGGACATCGCAAGTCCGAATCCCGGCTTTGACTGCGGCTATCCTCAGTGTATTTTTCCCCAGGATTCAGCACACTCCCTCTAGGCAAATGCCGGGATAGTACATTTCTTCAAATCCCGGGTCATACACCCCAATCATCACCCTCATACAGTTACACACACTACTACAGTCATCACTGCAATGCAGATTAACAGGCAAATGCAACGTACATCCAACTACACCGGGCTGATGACCAAGATGTCCTGATCCCCTAAAATGAATTAACAACAGCAAAACAATCTCACATCGTAGACATGGCCAGTGCAGGAATAAACATCTGCTTCGCCCCAAACAAAATACTGGCCACTGACTCTCCCATCAGGGCCACAACATAAACAGGGAGACTCGGCTTGAACGGGTCCGTCCCCAAACGTAGCTACATCATAACGACAACATACTGTATACCATATGCGATCTGGTCACAAGGCAAGTCACCAATAATTCTCGAACATCTGGTACCCCAGGAAACACCAGGGTACTACAGCAACATAAAATGCGATGGCCCCACTGGAGGCAACAGCATCGGTACCTGCAAACCATAAATACCCGGATCGCATGAGTAGAATAAATAACCCGGTTCTGGCGCAGGGGCAAATGGGCAAGATGGCCGCCGCGCGCAACCTCTCTATGTTATTCATATGGGGAGGACGGTCATAGCTGGCGCAAGGGCTAATGGGCAAAATGGCCGCCACGCCCTGACACTGTGTATGACGTCACAGGCCGTGTAGTTGCTAAATGGAATATTTATTATTATTATTAATATTATTATTATTATTATTATTATTATTATTATTAGGTATTTATTGATTGATCATGTACAATCAAGACCAGCCTTATATTGTTCACCTCTTGCTGCAGTGGCTAGCATTCTTGGATGTTACTGCGAGGGCCCGGGTTCGATTCCTGGTTCTGCCAAGAAATTTAATTTCTGGTTTCGGGAATGGAACGGGGTACACTCAGCCTTGTGAGGCAAAACTGACAGGAGCTGGGTTTTGATTCATACCTCAGCCATTCTGCCTAACCCAACTTCACCTAACCTAACCTAACCTAACCTAACATAACCTAACCTAACTTCAAAGTCAGAGCAAATATGAGAGAAAATGTCAGAGCACAAATAATAAACTTATTTATAACCTAACCACACCTAACCTAACCTAACTTAACCTAACCTAACTTAAAACTGCGCGCAAAAAAAAAAGTGAGAGCAAAAAATGAGAGCAAAAAAGTGAGAGCAAATGTGAGAGCACAAATAATAAACTTAGTTATAACCTAACCACACCTAACCTAACCTAACCTAACTTCAGCTAACCTAACCTAACCTAATCTAACATAACCGAACTTCAAAGTGTGAGCAAATATGACAGCAAAAAGTAAGAGCAAAAGGTGTGAGCAAAAAGTGAGAGCAAAAAGTGGGAGCAAAAAGTCGGAGCAAAAATGTGGGACCAAAAAGTGGGAGCAAAAAAATGGGAGCAAAAAGTGGGAGCAAAAAGGTGGGAGAAAAAAAGTGAGAGCAAAAAGTGGGAGCAAAAAGGTGGGCAGCAAAATGTGGGAGCAAAAAAGTAAGAGCAAATGGGAGAGCACAAATCATAAACTTAGTTATAACCTAACCTAACCCCACAGAAACCTCATTTAAAGATTTTACATTTTACATTTTAACATTTTACATTTTAACATTTTAGATTTTTGATTTTTTCATTTTACATTTTTTAGATTTTACACTTGAGATTTTTTTGTATTTTAGATTTTAGTTTTTTTTAGATTTTACATTTTAAATTTAAGAATTTTTTTATTTTAGATTTTACATTTTACATTTTCCGAAAAGAGTAAACTACAAGGTCACATACCTAACCTCACTAAACCTAACTTTACCAAACCTAACTTAGCTAATCCAAAGGCTAATACACATACACAAAGTATATAAGGGCACATGCAACTATCCTTATGCTGGTCTTATAGGCTACCGTACAACATGATCGCTACCCCAGCCGGGTATTTTTTTCATTTTGTTGTTTACACATTTGTCAATTTTCCATTTTCCCATTTTCAGTTTTTTGATGTCAGTTTTAAGTTTTTCAATTTCATAATATGGAAACATGGATTTTGCATTTTGTTGTTTACACATTTGTCAATTTTCCAATTTCCCATTTTCAGTTTTTTTAATGTCAGTTTTAAGTTTTTCAATTTCATAATATGGAAACATGGATTTTGCATTTTGATGTTTACACATTTATCAAGTTCACAATTTCCCATTTACAGTTTTTAAAATGTCAGTTTAAAGTTTTTCAATTTCATGATATAGAAACATGGATTTTCCAATTTGTTGTTTACACATTTGTCAATTTACCAAATTCACATTTACAGTTTTTAAAATTTCAGTTTAATGTCTTTTTTTTCTTTTTTTTTTTTTCAATATGAAAACATGGATTTTCCAATTTGTGTTTTACATGTTCAATTTGCATTAGGAGTGGAGAGAGGTGGGTAGTAATTAAAAATGTACAAGCAGTGTCCATACAATATTTTTTATTTTAATTACATGTATACTATTTACACATAATACATTTTATATATATTCTTCTTTGTTATAAATTATACAGTTGTTTTATTTTGTTTTCTATTTTATTTATTTTTGTTTATGAATACCATTTTTTTATTTTTGTTTTTTATTTTTGTAGTGCTATTGTTTTATTTCCTAAATTGTTTTGTTTTATTTATTTGCTAGTTGCAGGCGGAAGATTTTGATATTCATAACTTAACTCTTTAAGCATGGTTAATGATTGACTAATGACCATAGGCATGTGTACCTGTACCATCAGCATCAATCACTCTTTTATCATCACCAGGACACAAAGCAATTTTGTTTAGTCTTACAGATAATATGTCATGTTGTTTAGAAGCGATAATGTTCATGGGTATTCTTTTTACATTGTTTTTCATGACACAATCCTTATAATCTTGAAAGCCTATGCAATTTTTGACAACACCTCTGTTAATACCTTTAATCTTTTTGATTTCTTTACCATTTATGTCTAAAGCGTACATTTTAGCTCTAAGTCCAACAAATGCTTTTATAATTTTTCCACAAGACTCGTCTTTAAATTTCCCCAACGTTTTCTTGTTTGATGTAGAGTAACATATGAGATTAGTACGATAATCTGATGTGTCCAGGTGTTCTAGGAAATCCAACTTGTCTTGATATATATCAGGGGTGTTAACAAAATAAATGAACGAGTCGGTATCCATATACATGAGTTTAAGATTGTTCATTCCATAATAGGGTAGCACGCAGGGCCGGTCTTAGGGGTTTCAGTGCCCTGTGCGAAATTCGATTTTTCGCCCCTCTGTGTGAGGCGCGTTGCCTAACTCTAGCAAAAATTATGAGGTATCATAAAGAATCATGAAAATATAAAGGCGAAAATGCATGCACAGAATTATCGGATGAAATTAAATAAAATGAACCTAAAGTACATTTACACATTTACTATATTACTTGAACATGCTTTACTTGCGTTGTAGTAAGGGGATAGTCAAAGTAACACGCAAAATATCGGCTGTACGCTCGCATGATGCAAAAATACTTGACTTTATTACTTAATAGGTGATGCGTAACATATTACAATAACTATTTTTCAGTTGTGATGCAAAGTGTCAACATAACAAAATCACTGGAAAAATACACTTACAGGAATCAAGCTTTACTAATTCAAACGACTTCGACACACAGGAAGAAAAACACACTAAAACCCAAACCCTTATGAGAAGGGAGCTTTCCGTACTTCGACTGAAGCAAACTGTTTTACTAACTGGGCTAAATCGAGTGAACGCGCAACATCGTTCTCTATTGAAATTAAAGCAAGTTTTGACAGTCTCTCTTGGCCAATTGTAGCACGAGGGTAGGTTTTAATCAACTTAAATTTTGAAAAGCTACTACGTTCACGCGAAGCGACAGTTACCGGCAAGGTTAAGAGAATTCGCAAAGCTACATCGACGTTTGGAAAAACGTCAATCATATTCGTGCTGTAAATAAACTGCAACGCAGCGCGAGGTTTATTTGCGTTTGGTGGTAGGCATGGGCTCAAATGTTGCAGCTCAGAACATAGATCCATCCCACTTATGTCAGACTCATTATTTCCACTGGAAAGCTGCTTTTGCATGTTCAAGCAACGATCCATGAGTGGACTACTATCTTTAATAGACCCAGGCAGTACCTTTAGATCGTACAAAAATCCCCATGTATCGGAATGCTGAATATCTATAACTTCAGTCATAATTCTAAATTTTCCCGTATTGATTATGATATATTATAAAAAGAATAAAAAATGTATTGTAAAGTGGATATTTGTATAATATATCGGAATGTTCTTTAAGGGAAAATAACCTGTTCCTTACAGACATAAAAGCTACTGTTAGGAGATTGTCATAGAAACTTTTTTGGAAGAGTCGTTGTGGCTTCACTTGTTTGCACTTAACCTTAGCCTGAGCTTCAGCCTCCGTCAGCTCCGACTCCAACTCTGACTCAGAACTGTCACTCTCAGTGCCTGACTCGATGACTTGGTCTGAGTCCGAGTCATAACCCTCAATCAACTGTTTAGGGCGTCTAGTCTTCCTTTTCCGTCTACCTTCTTCGACCTCAAGAGATACAGACGCAATGATTCCTTTAGCCGATATTATAGCGCTTTCATAGCCTTCTTGGGAATATTTTTCAAGGTATGCGATAAAACCTTCCGCGAAAGAAGACGTCTTTTGTAGGCCTATATCAATTGCTTCTGCTTGCATGGCTTTGCTAACTATGTTTACTTGAAACAAAATGTCGTGCCATACTACAACAGCAACGACAAATTCGAATGTCACATTTTTTTTCGCCAAGTATTCAGCTTCATGGCGTTGCCCCGAATCAAAAGCAGGATTCTCCTTAATGGCCTTTAAGGCCGCCACTACCCCATTCGTATAGTATCAAAAAGGTCTCACTGCATCTATGCGACACTCCCAGCGAGTGTCGCTCAAATCTTTCAGAGTCAAATTACAAATGTGAGCCAACAAAATAGACCACCGGCCAGGAGACGACGAAAATAAAACATATATGCGTTGAATAATGCCAAATAGAATAACGCAGTAAGGACAGCATTCGGCTGAGTCAGATAAAACTAGGTTTAAGGAATGGCTACCATATGGAACATAATTTGCGCGCGGGAACTGTTTTACAACGCGAGCTTGAACTCCTTTAAGTTTACCTTTCATATTAGCGCCGTTGTCAAAGCCTTGACCTCTAAGGTCTTCTAGCTTTAGCCCCATTTCTGTCAAAGTATTTATGATCAGATCGGCACATTATTGGACTGATCAGTATCTCCCGTCTATGATGTTGAAGGTCGGACGAATTTTTAAAAGCTTCTGCTGCCTTCTTGTCTTCTTCTGCATGCTGCAACCTTCGTTCTTTGTTTGCAGCTCCACTAGCTTTACCGGAGAAGGCCATTGTTGTAGGGTTTCTCGTTCCTCGACCCGACTTTACACCATCCGCACCACGCACTCGAATGAACGACAATTAGCAAGGGACATAATACTCCCGTGTATTGTGCTAATACGTCCTGCCATCTACGAGCGGGTCGACGCCGACCTCGCCCAGCCACACGTGCCGTTTGTTATGATTTCTTTCTCTTTGACTCTGTCTCAAGCTCGTGTCACACCCGCACCCCTTTCTCCAAACTCACTCCCCTCTCTCCCTGCATCCTCGCTTCCTATCTCTCTCCTTCGCCTTTCTACAGCTCTGCTACAACAGCGAACCGAACCGAAATATCACGGAAATGCCCGAGCGCTGCCGAAGGGCGATTTGGTTCGTCCCAGGCCCGGGTGTCGGGCCGGGTTGCGTTTCCACGATAGTGGGAGAGAAAGATATAGTGTTTGCTAATCACTATTTCACTGAGTTTAACTTCAGTCCGCCACGGTCTAAGGTCCGCGTAGGGTTTTCAGTCGTGAGAGATAACACCGGTTGAACTTTAAAAAAAAATTGATTCCCATATCTGTTTGAAGAACTCGCATTTACCTATCTTGCCTTTGTGCAATAGGAAATAAATCGAAATTTTCCTATCTTTGGGGGACGCCTTGGGCGCCCCCCAAGTCGTTGGCGCCCTGTGCGACCGCACATGTCGCACACCCCTAGGACCGGCCCTGGGTAGCAGGACATCATAGTGATGGGAATACATTAGAGTTTTTGAAATATCCAGTATACACATTCCAATATATATATAGGCTTATTGAATACAATGTTACGTTTAGCCATGTGGAAAGCAGCTAGGTTAGGACCATAAATTGTTCTGTCAATAAATGTCGGCTTTGCTATTAGCTTTTCTGCCTTTTTGCTGTCAGTCACAAGACGTATGTCTATTCTTCTACGGATATTTTCCATTGTTTTTCCAAAAATGGCATTGTTGAATAATTTGTACAGATTTTTCTCAAAATCATTTTTGGCTTGCTTTCGAAGGTTGTTATTAAAATCAACGTATGCCTTTAACCAAGGTCTTTGCTTAAACTTTAACACACGATGAATTTTTATCAATTTTATTCCATGATCTAAAGCCTGTTTTAATGCCATGTAGTGAACAACATATCGCCTTCGATTTCCAAGATGAGGAATTAGTTTTTTCAGAGACGAATCCTTAGGTTGTGTACACTCTGGTAGGAAAGGTAAATCGTTGTGTAGATCATGAAGGTCAGATGGGTAATCAACATCAACGTCTAGAATGTATCCCACTGGATCGTCTTCCTTTAGTTTTTCTAGATCAACAGTATCTGGAGAAACCCACTGAAATCCACCATAAGGAAGGGAGTGGCACACAGCCCACCCGTATTGGTTGTTGGCATCATCATAGGTAATAAACTGCGATGGTTTCTCAGAATCATAGGTTTCCATGTATTTATTGTTAGCTTCAGCAAACCGATGAGACACCTGGCATATGCTCCACATATTCCAGACTCGATTAGAAGAATCTGATCGTAATCCTGTAGCAATTCCAGTTCAATTCCTGTGTAAAGGAGCATTGCCTCGATACTTAAACCAGGCGAAGTAAAAAAGTGTGCAGCATCCACTCGGTGTGTTTCTTGTGTTTTGTTTCTAAACGTTTCAAAGCTGTCTGCAAGAAGGAGTACATCTGAAGTTAGGTAGAGGTCACTATATTCCCCTAGAGTTTTAATGTTGAACTGTTTCCAGACGTTTTTGGCATGTTCATAGTCTTCTTGACTAACATTTTCTTGACTTAATTTGTTAAAGAATGCCTCTTTTGGAGGTAAACACGTTTCACTTAACTTTTCCCATGAGTCAATGTAGTCATAACAAAATACCCCTTTACGAGTAATGAGCATTGCATTTTCATTACCAAAGTACTTGTCTGTTTCAGGGTATGATGTTAAGTTGGAAACTAAGTTTTCCAAACTACTCGGCATTAACCGAAACGTGTCCACAAATCTAAGCTTAACATTTCCTACATATTTGGTAAAGGAAATGTACTTTTCTTTGGAGTTAGCGATAACATCCACTCTGTCAGTAGTACATCCCAATTGCTTTACAATGAAATTTGCGTCGTAGCCACTCATATTATGTAGAAACACAGGAACGGGGTTACGTGTTTTACACCTCAAATTACAGTTATTGTGAGCACTTCCACGGTATTCCCCTGTAATATGGCAGTGGTCTCGAACTTTCCAGTCCTCTTCGGTAAGTGGTTTTTGACACATATAACAGGTTTCAGAACATCGAATTTCTGCTTCTTGATCCTGAGTTAAGGCCTTTGGAACATTTAAGCTGTAAAGGCGATCGATTTCATTAGCTATTGAGATCAAAGAGTCCATAAACTTTTCTGCAGCGTCAGGACCACGATAAATAACAGGTTGGTTTGGAAGGTTTGTCATTATGTGTTCCACAGCTGGTGAGGGTTTAACATATATACCAAAGCTCATAGGAACATGACTCTAGTATGGGACTGTATAACTTGCTTCAGGGTTGGGTAGACATGTTTGATATGGTAACAGTACCGTATACTTTCAAAATCAGCATAGATAACGTAAGGTATTCTCAGCAATTTTTCCACATTTAAGAATTTGACAATGGGGTTTTTAATAGGCATTTCAACACTAGCAATGTCATGCTGGACACACAAAGCTCTATGTTCTTTTAATTTTTCCATTCCTCGTTGACCGTATTGATTATCGAAGTGAGTAAAACACCGTTTACACGTATATATCCTATGTTCATGGCGGGTAATCTGATGTCCTACTAGTTTATCAAAATCTTTGATAAAGACGTAGTGGTTCTGTCTGGATGATGAACTTAGCAGAAGGAGGTCGCGATGATCTTGCAGCTCTTGATCCACAACCTTTAGAGGGAACAATTTGTTGTCTTGTTCCAATCCAAATACATAAATGGATATGTCGTTGGCTTTTTCAAATTTGGGAATGTCAGCTAGAGATGTAGGAAACGATATTACAGAAAAATCATACTTCTTGTCCAGGTCCTTGTATTTACTAATGCGTTGAGCATCCTTTTTAACCAGTTTTGCTAAAATGGCATACATAAAACACTTTTCATCTTGCAAATTTTCAGGATTAATGCAGGCTTTTCTTGCTTTTATAGCTTCCGGTAATGGAATATATGTGCTTCCACGCAAGGGATTGTACTTATTTATTTTCAATCGTACTCCTTCCACTGCTAACAAAGCCCAATTACTGCCTTTTAGCTCAGAGTCTTCCATTTCAGTAGTTAACTTTGTAAATTGTGTTTCCAAGAAACCACTTAAGTCTGTTTCCAAAAATAGGGCCTGATTTCGTGTATTAAAAGCACGATCTGTGATTTCATTGGTAGAGGTATGAATGAATCTGCATTCAGCCACAAGATTAACTTTTATCGACTTGTGCATTGCTAGTTCTTTCTGCATAGCTTGTATTATTTGCTGTTTGGACTCTTTAAGGTATGAATTTAAATCCTTACATGAATCGCAACGTATGAAATAGGAATTAAGTCGACCTTCAAAAGATGTCTCATATTCAATAAGTCCATTTTTTTCAGGGACCAATGTCAGTAGGTAATGTTTTGTAGGCTCAGATTTTTGTCTTTTAGCTGCCGACACGACATTACAACATTCTTCATGACGACGTCCATTGTAGACATTGTTGAATTTGCTGCCACACGTTTTACACTCATGAAATTCCCCACACGAAACTTCATGACGCTTCCTATGATAGTCCCGAAGAAAAGTTTTTCCACACTCTTTGCACATATAGCTTCCATTACGAATGTTGATTTCTGCAAACAGCAGCTTACTGCGTATCACAGGGCTAGAGGTTGGTCGGTGAGACGGTCTTTCACGATATGAACACCGTAAGAGGTAGTAGTCAACTAGTGATATTCTTATTAAGGGTCCTCTAATATATCCAGGTCTTGACCAATAGTTCTCTACAGCGTATGACAAGGCTGTAGACTGGACAGGGAGACGGTCTTACACGATGTGAACACTGTAACAAGTAGTAGTCAACTGATTGTATTCTTGCTAAGGGTTCTCTAAGATATCATAGTCAAGACCAACAGCTACTTACTGTGTAGTACAAGGCTGTACAATGGTTGTTTCGACGGTCTTTCACCATGTGAACACCGTGAGATTTAATAGTCAACTGGTGATATTCTTGCTAAGGGTCCTCTAATATACCCCTAGTTAAGGGTAACAGCTGCTCAATGCTTATGACAAGGCTAAAGACTGGTTGTTTCAACGGTCTTTCACAATGTAAACACTGTGACAGGTAGTAGTCAACTGAAAATATTCTTACACCATACTCAAGGTTATCAGATACTTACTGCATATCAAAAGGCTGTACACTCATGTGTGTTAGGCACTCTTTCTTGCTAAGGACCCCAATATTCCCTACACAAGGCTATACATGTTAGTTCTGAACACTTAGTAGTTAATTGTATATTCAATTGTTATACAAAGCTTATACAAGCACGTTTTTCATTAGGTAAAACTTTGTTAAATAGCTGCATGCGACACGCAAAGTATGTTTCCGCTATCTAGCGGTGACTATGAGAACTACTTGAACGACCAGCAAGCTACCTAGCGCTCCATTTTCAACACTCACTCACTGAACGACCAGCATGCTATCTAGCGGTCGATTTCAATACTCACTCAACTACCAGCCGGCTACCTATCGGTCAATATGACAACTCACTCATTACCAACATGCTACATGGCTTTTTTTGTAAGATTTTTGACGGATTTTGTTGGCTTTTTTTGGCTTGTGTTGGCTTTTTTGTTGGCTTTTGTTGGCTTTTGTATTAGCTCTCTCATATTTGCTCTTGCTTGTTGGGGCTTATTTGGTCTTGGAAAGTATGTCAGCCCTTTTTATGGCAGCATAATGCTCACAGCTATGTTTGTAAGCAACAACAACAACTCACAAACTTTCAGAAAACAATCAAAGTACTCTCAGGTTTATCAATGACTCTCAACTCTTACACTTACCTCTATCCCATGCCTAGTCAAAAGAATAGTGTATTTTTCAAATTTTTCAAAAAATATTTGAAAAGTAGGCTATATCATTAAACTAAAAATCCTAAAAAGACATATGTTAACTCCAACACCTACCTCTATACCACTCTCAGTCCAAAAATAGTGTATTTTTCAAATTTTCCAAAACGTATTTCAAAAATGGGTTATATTTCCAAAATTAAAAAGTTTACAAAAATGTTTGTTTGACATAAATGAATGGCCTATGCCCCCTCTACCGCCGTACCTAGTCCCAGGTCTCTAGGACCAAAAATAAAATTTTGAAAATTGGTTATATTTCCAAAATTAGGAATTTTACAAAAATGTTTGTCTGACGTAAATCAATGGTCTTTACCCCCTCTATCCCCCCACACTAAGTCTCAGGTCTCTAGGACAAAAAATACAATTTTGAAAATGGGCTATATTTCAAAAACTAATTTTACAAAAAAGTTTGTCTGACGTAAATCAATGGTCTTTACCCCGTCTACCCCCACACTAAGTTTCAGGTCTCTAGGACAAAAAAATAATTTTGAAAATAGGCTATACTGTATTTCCAAAATTAGGAATTCTACAGAAAGGTTTGTTTGACATAAATCATTGGACATTACCCCCCTCTACCTGTAAACCAAGTCTCAGGTCTCTAGAACAACAAAAATAAAATTTTGAAAATGGGCAATATTTTCAAAATTAGGAATTCTACTAAAACGTTTGTCTGACATAAATGATTGGCCTTGACCCCCTCTATTCCCAGAGCAAAATTCAAGCCTCTAGGACAAAACAAAATTAATTTGGAAAATAGGCTATATTTCCAAAATTAGGAATGTTACAAAAACGTCTGTTTGACATAAATCAATTTTCTTTACCTCCTCTAGCACCATACCAAATTTCAAGTTTGTAGGACAAAACCCGTGGCTCATAATCACAAGATTCACGGTCACGTAAAACTACAATCTACCTACATCTTTGTAGGACAAAAGAAAAGGAATTTTGAATAATTGTCACTATTTTGGAAACTAGCAATTATACAAAAAAGTTTGTTTAACATAAATGAAAGGTCTCTATACCCTCTACCTTTGAACCAAGTCCCAGATCTGTAGGACTAAAATGAAAAAATTTCAATTGGGAAAGTAGGCGATTTTTCATAAAACCAAACATTCTAAAAAGTGTTGTATGGGCTTAAAAGAATGATCTCTATGTCCTTTTTTTTTATAAAAAAACGTTTTTATTTTTTACATTTTTTTGAAAAAAAGTTCAATTTTGAATTTTTTATATTTTGGAAACTAAGAGCCCCGCCCCGAAATGTGACGTCAGAGGTGAGGTGGTGGGAGGAGGCAGAACCCCCCTTGCTCCCCTTCTGTTATTTTTTGTCCTAGCGAATTGAAATTTATTTTGGTGGTAGATGGGGTCAGGGCCATTCATTTATGTCAAAAAAAATTGTAAACTCTTTAGTTTCCAAAATATAAAAATTTCAAAAATTGAACTTTTTTCAAAAAAAAGTTAAAAATTAAGAAGTTTTTTACAAAAAATAAAGGACATAGAGACCATTCTTTTAAGCCCTTACAACACTTTTTAGAATTTGGTTTTATGAAAAATCGCTTACTTTCCCAATTGAACTTTTTCATTTTAGACCTACAGACCTGGGACTTGGTTTAAAGGTAGAGGGGATAGAGACCTTTCATTTATGCTAAACAAACTTTTTTGTATAATTGCTAGTTTCCAAAATAGTGACCATCTTTCAAAATTCCTTTTCTTTTGTCCTCGAAAATTGAAATTTGGTACGGTGCTAGAGGAGGTAAAGACAATTGATTTATGTCAAACAAACGTTTTTTTAATCCTAATTTTGGAAATATAGCCTATTTTCCAAATTAATTTTGTTTTGTCCTAGAGGCTTGAAATTTGGTCTGGGAATAGAGGGTGTCAAGGCCATTCATTTATGTCAGACAAACTTTTTAGTAGAATTCCTAATTTTGAAAATATTGCCCATTTTCAAAATTTTATTTTTGTTGTTCTAGAGACCTGAGACTTGGTTTACAGGTAGAGGGGGTAATGTCCAATGATTTATGTCAAACAAACTTTTTTGTAGAATTCCTAATTTTGGAAATATTGCCTATTTTCAACATTAATTTTGTTTTGTCCTAGAGATCTAAACATAATGTGGGTGTAGACGGGGTAGAGACCATTGATTTACGTCAGACAAACTTTTTTATAAAATTCCTAGTTTTGGAATTATAGCCCATTTTCAAAATTGTATTTTTGTTGTCCTAGAGACCTGAGACTTAGTGGGGGAGTAGAGGGGGGTAAAGACCATTGATTTACGTCAGACCAACGTTTTTGTAAAATTCCTAATTTTGGAAATATAACCCATTTTCAAAATTTTATTTTTTGTCCTAGACACCTGGGACTCGGTACGGCGGTAGAGGGGGCAAAGGCCATTCATTTATGTCAAACAAACATTTTTGTAAACTTTTAATTTTGGAAATATAACCCATTTTGGAAATATGTTTTGGAAAATTTGAAAAATACACTATTTTTGGACTGAGAGTGGTATAGAGGTAGGTGTTGGAGTTAACATATGTCTTTTTAGGATTTTTAGTTTAATGATATAGCCTACTTTTCAAATATTTTTTGAAAAATTTGAAAAATACACTATTCTTTTGTCTAGGAATGGGATAGAGGTAAGTGTAAGAGTTGAGAGTCATTGATAAACCTGAGAGTACTTTGATTGTTTTCTGAAAATTTGTGTGTTGTTGTTGTTGCTTACAAACATAGCTGTGAGCATTATGCTGCCATAAAAAGGGCTGACATACTTTCCAAGACCAAATAAGCCCCAACAAGCAAGAGCAAATATGAGAGAGCTAATACAAAAGCCAACAAAAGCCAACAAAAAAAGCCAACACAAGCCAACAAAAGCCAACAAAATCCGTCAAAAATCTTACAAAAAAAAGCAATGTAGCATGCTGGTAATGAGTGAGTTGTCATATTGACCGATAGGTAGCCGGCTAGTAGTTGAGTGAGTATTGAAATCGACCGCTAGATAGCATGCTGGTCGTTCAGTGAGTGAGTGTTGAAAATGGAGCGCTAGGTAGCTTGCTGGTCGTTCAAGTAGTTCTCATAGTCACCGCTAGATAGCGGAAACATACTTTGCGTGTCGCATGCAGCTATTTAACAAAGTTTTACCTAATGAAAAACGTGCTTGTATAAGCTTTGTATAAAAATTGAATATACAATTAACTACTAAGTGTTCAGAACTAACATGTATAGCCTTGTGTAGGGAATATTGGGGTCCTTAGCAAGAAAGAGTGCCTAACACACATGAGTGTACAGCCTTTTGATATGCAGTAAGTACCTGATAACCTTGAGTATGGTGTAAGAATATTTTCAGTTGACTACTACCTGTCACAGTGTTTACATTGTGAAAGACCGTTGAAACAACCAGTCTTTAGCCATGTCATAAGCATTGAGCAGGTGTTACCCTTAACTAGGGGTATATTAGAGGACCCTTAGCAAGAATATCACCAGTTGACTATTAAATCTCATGGTGATCACATGGTGAAAGACCGTCGAAACAACCATTGTACAGCCTTGTACTACACAGTAAGTAGCTATTGGTCTTGACTATGATATCTTAGAGAACCCTTAGCAAGAATACAATCGGTTGACTACTACTTGTTACAGTGTTCACATCGTGAAAGACCGTCTCACTGTCCGGTCTACAGCCTTGTCATACGCTATAAAGAACTATTGGTCTAGACTAGGCTACATTAGAAGACCCTTAATAAGAATATCACTAGTTGACTACTACCTCTCACGGTGTTCACATCGTGAAAGACCGTCTCACCGACCAACCTCTAGCCCTGTGATACGCAGTAAGCAGCTGTTTGCAGAAATCAACATTCGAAATGGAAGCTATATGTGCAAAGAGTGTGGAAAAACTTTTCTTCGGGACTATCATAGGAAGCGTCATGAAGTTTCGCGTAGGGAATTTCATGAGTGTGAAACGTGTGGCAGCAAATTCAACAATGTCTACAATGGACGTCGTCATGAAGAATGTTGTAATGTTGTGTCGGCAGATAAAAGACAAAAATCTGAGCCTACAAAACATTACCTACTGTCATTGGTCCCTGAAAAAAAATGGACTTATTGAATATGAGAAATCTATTGAAGGTCGACTTAAATCCTATTTCATACGGTGCTATTCGTGTAAGGATTTAAATTCATACCTTAAAGAGTCCAAACAGCAAATACTACAAGCTATGCAGAAAGAACTAGCACTGCACAAGTCGATAAAAGCTAATCTTGTGGCTGAATGTAGATTCATTCATACATCTACCAAAGAAATCACAGATCGTGCTTTTAAAACACGAAATCGGGCCCTATTTTTGGAACAGACTTAAGTGGTTTCTTGGAAACACAATTTACAAAGTAAACTACTGAAATGGAAGAATCTGAGCTAAAAGGCAGTAATTGGGCTTTGTTAGCAGTGGAAGGAGTACGATTGAAAATAAATAAGTACAATCCCTTGCGTGGAAGCACATATATTCCATTACCGGCAGCTATAAAAGCAAGAAAAGCCTGCATTAATCCTGAAAATTTGCAAGATGAAAAGTGTTTTATGTATGCCATTTTAGCAAAACTGGTTAAAAAGGATGCTCAACGCTTTAGTAAATACAAGGACCTGGACAATAAGTATGATTTTTCTGTAATATCTTTTCCTACATCGCTAGCTGACATTCCCAAATTTGAAAAAGCCAACGACATATCCATTTATGTATTTGGATTGGAACAAGACAACAAATTGTTCCCTCTAAAGGTTGTGGATCAAGAGCTACAAGACCATCTTGACCTCCTTCTGCTAAGTTCATCATCCGGACAGAACCACTACGTCTTTATCAAAGATTTTGATAAACTAGTAGGACATCAGATTACCCACGATGAACATAAGATATATACGTGTAAACGGTGTTTTACTCACTTCGATAATCAATACGGTCAACGAGGAATGGAAAAATTAAAAGAACATAGAGCTTTGTGTGTCCAGCATGACATTGCTGGGGTTGAAATGCCTATTAAAAACCCCATTGTCAAATTCTTAAATGTGGAAAAAATGCTGAGAATACCTTACGTTATCTATGCTGATTTTGAAAGTATACGGTACTGTTACCCTATCAAACATGTCTACCCAATCCTGAAGCAAGTTATACAGTCCCATACTAGAGTCATGTTCCTATGAGCTTTGGTATATATGTTAAACCCTCACCAGCTGTGGAACACATAAAGACAAACCTTCCAAGCCAACCTGTTATTTATCGCGGTCCAGACGCTGCAGAAAAGTTTAAGGACTCTTTGATCTCAATAGCTAATGAAATCGATCGCCTTTACAGCTTAAATGTTCCATAGGCCTTAACTCAGGATCAAGAAGCAGAGTTTCGATGTTCTGAAACCTGTTATATATGTCAAAATCCACTTACCAAAGAGGACTGGAAGGTTCGAGACCACTGCCATATTACAGGGGAATACCGTGGAAGTGCTCACAATAACTGTAATTTGAGGTGTAAAACACGTAACCACGTTCCTGTGTTTCTACATAATATGAGTGGCTACGACGCAAATTTCATTGTAAAGCAATTGGGATGTACTACAGACAGAGTGGATGTTATCGCTAACTCCAAAGAAAAGTACATTTCCTTTACCAAATATGTAGGAAATGTTAAGCTTAGATTTGTGGACACGTTTCGGTTAATGCCGAGTAGTTTGGAAAACTTAGTTTCCAACTTAACATCATACCCTGAAACAGACAAGTACTTTGGAAATGAAAATGCAATGCTCATGACTCGTAAAGGGGTATTTTGTCATGACTACATTGACTCATGGGAGAAGTTAAGTGAAACGTGTTTACCTCCAAAAGTGGCATTCTTTAACAAATTAAGTCAAGAAAATGTTAGTCAAGAAGACTATGAACATGCCAAAAATGTCTGGAAACAGTTCAACGTTAAAACTCTAAGGGAATATAGTGACCTCTACCTAACTTCAGATGTACTCCTTCTTGCAGACAGCTTTGAAACGTTTAGAAACAAAACACAAGAAACACACCGAGTGGATGCTGCACACTTTTTTACTTCGCCTGGTTTAAGTTTCGAGGCAATGCTCCTTTACACAGGAATTGAACTGGAATTGCTACAGGATTACGATCAGATTCTTCTAATCGAGTCTGGAATATGTGGAGCATATGCCAGGTGTCTCATCGGTATGCTGAAGCTAACAATAAATACATGGAAACCTATGATTCTGAGAAACCATCGCAGTTTATTACCTATGATGATGCTAACAACCAATACGGGTGGGCTATGTGCCACTCCCTTCCTTATGGTGGATTTCAGTGGGTTTCTCCAGATACTGTTGATCTAGAAAAACTAAAGGAAGACGATCCTGTGGGATACATTCTAAACGTTGATGTTGATTACCCATCTGACCTTCATGATCTACACAACGATTTACCTTTCCTACCAGAGTGTACACAACCTAAGGATTCGTCTCTGAAAAAACTAATTCCTCATCTTGGAAATCGAAGGCGATATGTTGTTCACTACATGGCATTAAAACAGGCTTTAGATCATGGAATAAAATTGATAAAAATTCATCGTGTGTTAAAGTTTAAGCAAAGACCTTGGTTAAAGGCATACGCTGATTTTAATAACAACCTTCGAAAGCAAGCCAAAAATGATTTTGAGAAAAATCTGTACAAATTATTCAACAATGCCATTTTTGGAAAAACAATGGAAAATATCCGTAAAAGAATAGACATACGTCTTGTGACTGACAGCAAAAAGGCAGAAAAGCTAATAGCATAGCCGACATTTATTGACAGAATAATTTATGGTCCTAACCTAGCTGCTTTCCACATGGCTAAACGTAACATTGTATTCAATAAGCCTATATATATTGGAATGAGTATACTGGATATTTCAAAAACTCTAATGTATTCCCACCACTATGATGTCCTGCTACCCTATTATGGAATGAACAATCTTAAACTCATATATATGGATACCGACTCGTTCATTTATTTGGTTAACACCCCAGATGTATATCAAGACAAGTTGGATTTCCTAGAACACCTGGACACATCAGATTATCGTACTAATCTCATATGTTACTCTACATCAAACAAGAAAACGTTGGGGAAATTTAAAGACGAGGCTTGTGGACAAATTATAAAAGCATTTGTTGGACTTAGAGCTAAAATGTACGCTTTAGACATAAATGGTAAAGAAATCAAAAAGATTAAAGGTATTAACGGAGGTGTTGTCAAAAATTGCATAAGCTTTCAAGATTATAAGGATTGAGTCATAAAAACAATGTAAAAAGAATACCCATGAACATTATCGCTTCCAAACAACATGGCATATCCTCTATAAGACTAAACAAAATTGCTTTGTGTCCTGGTGATGATAAAAGAGTGATTGATGCTGATGGTATAGGTACACATGCCTATGGTCATTACTCAATCATTAACCATGCTTAAAGAGTTAAGTTATGAATATCAAAATCTTCCGCCTGCAACTAGCAAATACATAAAACAAAACAATTTAGGAAATAAAACAATAGCACTACAAAAATAAAAAACAAAAATAAAAAAATTGTATTCATAAACAAAAATAAATAAAATAGAAAACAAAATAAAAACAATCGAAAATTTATAACAAAGAAGAATATATATAAAATGTATTATGTGTAAATAGTGTACATGTATTTAAAATAAAAATATTGTATGAACACTGCTTGTACATTTTTAATTACTACCCACCTCTCTCCACTCCTAATGCAAAATGAGCATGTAAAACACAAATTGGAAAATCCATGTTTCCATATTGAAAAAATAGAAAAAGACATTAAACTGAAATTTTAAAAACGGTAAATGGGAATTTGGTAATTTGCAAATGTGTAAACAACAAATTGGGAAATCCATGTTTCTGTATCATGAAGTTGAAAAACTTTAAACTGACATTTTAAAAACTGGAAATGGGAAATTGTGAACTTGATAAATGTGTAAACAACAAAATGCAAAATCCATGTTTTAATATTATAAAATTGAAGAACTTAAAACTGACATTTAAAAAAACTGAAAATGGGAAATTGGAAAATTTACAAATGTGTTAACAACAAAATGAAAAAAAAACCGGCTGGGGTAGCGATCATGTTGTACAGTAGCCTATAAGACTAGCATAAGGATAGTTGCATGTGCCCTTATATACTTTGTGTATGTGTATTAGCCTTTGGATTAGCTTAAGTTAGGTTTGGTAAAGTTAGGTTTAGTGAGATTAGGTATGTGACCTTGTAGTTTACTCTTTTCGGAAAATGTAAAATGTAAAATCTAAAATCAAAAAAATCTTAAATTTAAAATGTAAAATCTAAAAAATACTAAAATCTAAAATACAAAAATCAAAACTGTAAAAATGTTAAATCTAAAAAATGTAAAATGAAAAAATCAAAAATCTAAAATGTTAAAATGTAAAAGGTTAAAATGTAAAATGTAAAATCTTTAAATGAGGTTTCTGTGGGGTTAGGTTAGGTTAGGTTAGGTTAGGTTATAACTAAGTTTATGATTTGTGCTCTCCCATTTGCTCTTACTTTTTTGCTCCCGCTTTTTGCTCCCCACCTTTTTGCTCTCACTTTTTGCTCTCACTTTTTGCTCTCACTTTTTGCTCCCACCTTTTTTGCTCCCACTTTCTGCTCCCTTTTTTTGCTCCCACTTTTTGCTCCCTCATTTTTGCTCCCACTTTTTGCTCCCACTTTTTGCTCTCGCCTTTTGCTCACACTTTTTGCTCTTACTTTTTGCTCTCATATTTGCTCACACTATGAAGTTAGGTTATGTTAGGTTAGGTTAGGTTAGATTAGGTGAAGTTAGGTTAGGTTAGGTGTGGTTAGGTTATAACTAAGTTTATTATTTGTGCTCTCACATTTGCTCTCACTTTTTGCTCTCACTTTTTTTTTTTGATCGCACTTTTAAGTTAGGATATGTTAGGTTAGGTTAAGTTAGGTTAGGTTAGGTTAGGTTAGGTTGGGTTAGGTGTGGTAAGGTTATAACTAAGTTTATTATTAGTGGTCTGACATTTGCTCTCATATTTGCTCTGACTTTGAAGTTAGGTTAGGTTAGGTTAGGTTAGGTTAGGTGAAGTTGGGTTAGGCAGAATGGCTGTGGTATGAATCAAAACCCAGCCCCTGTCAGTTTTGCCTCATAAGGCTGAGTGTACCCCGTTCCACTCCCGAGACCAGAAATTAAATTTCTTGGCAGAACCAGGAATCGAACCCGGGCCTTTGCAGTAACATCTAAAAATGCTAGCCACTGCAGCAAGAGGTGAACAATATAAGGCTGGTTTTGATTGTACATGATCAATCAATAAATACCTAATAATAATAATAATAATAATAATAATAATAAATATTCCATTTAGCTACTACACGGCCAGTGACGTCATACACAGTGTCAGGGCGTGGCGGCCATTTTGCCCATTAGCCCTTGCGCCAGCTATGACCGTCCTCCCCATATGAATAACATAGAGGGGTTGCGCGTGGCGGCCATCTTGCCCATTAGCCCCTGCGCCAGAACCGGTTTATTTATCCTACTCGCATGTAATGCCAATCAAATTGCACGCTTGTTCTAATTTAAAATATTACTATAAGAAGTTGTTCCGTGAAGAACTAAAAAGGCTACTTTCATATATCCTACTTATGTTAATTGCCTCTACCAACATTCAAAATTTCACTTTCATTGCTATCATAGATTAGTAGACATTGATAACCATCTGAATACTTTGGACCGTCGCCATGTTGGATTTCGATAGAGTCTACGTAGGCCATAACGTTATGCAGACTACTATTAGATGACGTTTATTGCGTAAGTTCATTATTCAAGCGTTGACTTCGGTAACGCACGATTATAACACAAGAATTAAAAACATAACTTTAAAATTTCGCACAGCCGCCATCTTGATGTTATGTAGACAATTGAACTGAATTAGATGTCAGTGCATAACAATGTGTATAATCATTTACGGCACCATGTCTCACTGCGCTCGGACGGTTAAATCGCGAGAAAAGTCTATTTAAATAATTCAACTTCGCTTGACCGCCATGTTCGTTTTGTACTTAACAGGTTTTTGAAAATTACATAGATGAACTTCTAGTAGTGCCCTTTATCACCATACAAAATTTTATGGTGACATCAGTAATGGTTTTGGAGATATAGAACGTCGGTGAAATAATTCGTACAGCCGCCATGTTGGATTAGTGAGACGTAATAAAATTTGAAGGGCATTGTCGTGGTCGGACAAAATAGTACTATGATCTTACCGAGACTCATTGAAATCGCTCCAGCCGTTTAGATCTTATTAGGGGGTGGGGGACACACACATGCACCCACACATGGATAATAGGTGATCTCATAAGCCTATTTTTAGCCTACTTTCGATATTTGCAAAAAATGAATGTAGACTGATGAGATCTACACAGGGCCAAAAAATTGTGTGTCTGTGTGTGTGGGGGGGGGGGGGGGGGATTTGGTATTTCTGTCACCTTCTATCAATTCAAATACGGTGAAACAAAATTGAACAAAGTTTGGTACAGAGGTAGCACTAGCAAAGGGCACCTCAGTGTCATGTTTTTATATCGCCACCATCATAACAAAAAGAAATGGCGCCCACCCAAATGATCTGAGCTTAATCAAATTACGACTAACCTAATCATCCGATCTGTACCAAATCTTTCAACAACATACCTTCATGTAGGAAGCGTCATTTGACCAAACTACAAGGTTATCAGACCAATAGTTTGAAGATAGTGGCCGTGTATGTGTGCAAATTGAACCCCCTATCAATTCAACCACAACGAAACCAAATTGAGCCACCTTTGGTACAGAGGTAGTACTAGCAAGAGACAACTCAGTGTCATGTTGTATATCGCCACCATCATAACAAAAAGAAATGGCGCCCACTCAAACGTTCTGAGCTTAAATCAAATTACGATCGACCTAATCACTCGATCTCTACCAAATTTTGCAACAATATACCTAAATGTCGGAAGCGTCTTTTACCCAAACTACAAGGTCATCAGCCAAATAGTTTCAAGATAGCGGATGTATGAATCATGCAAGTATTATAGCCAAACCGTAACTTACGCTCATCATTCATAGGGAAGTTTAAACTGACCTCAAAGAGGTGACCGGTAGGATATTAGCATTTTAAAATAGAATATTATTCCGCAGTAGTGACTAATAATTCAGGCTGATCGTGCCGTATCGTGCTTGTCCGTGCCGTCCCGTTGTCAAAATGGCGACTATGTTTTGCTCGTAAATCCATATACTCGTCTCGTATTTCCGCAACTTTTTAAGTTTATATCCTACTAGCAGTAGTACCCGGCTTCGCCCGGTGGAATGATGATAATGTCTCAAAGTATCCTTAGAAATATAATGGATTTAAAATCTAGGTCATTTGCCCCCAAAGACAATGAGGGCGTAATATCTAGGTCATTTGCCCTTTTGATCAGGATGATAATGAAAACTACTGTTGAATTGAAACGTCAAACTTACAAACTACCGTAATGGAAATACATATTTCAAAATTCTCAGGCGAGGAAGACTTATTGTGTGTGGTGATCAATGGTGTAATGGGCGTAACATCTAGGTCATTTGCCCTTATGATGAGGATGATGGGAAACTACTACCTATATTGAATTTACACTTCAACTAATAATGTACACAATGTACTGTAATAAAAATAAATATTTTAAAAATCACAGTCGAGAAAGACTTTATGCGGCGGTGATTAGTGGTATGATGCGCGTAACATCTAGGTCATTTGCACTTATGATGATAATAATAAGGAAATGAAAAAATTACTACTAAACGAACATGGTGTAATTTTAAAACTGATATAGGTAATTCAGATGTCTAGCTTCGATGTCTTCCAAAGTCTCAACCTTATTTTCTGGCTTAGGCCTGTACTCGAAGCGTCTAGTGAAAGAGCTTATGGTGTTCTGCTCGGCAAAGAATATGGGTCCAAGGTGCACGAACCTGAGATGATCGCAGATGATGACGAAATATGATGACACATATTCGGGGTTCCCCGCCGTATTTAGATTGGCCGGGGAATCACTCACTCTTTCGCAACACCACAGTGTCTTGAGCAACGGCCCTGTGCTGGCATCAGCATAGACAGCAGATAACATGGTGGGCTCTGGAAAGTCCTCTCATGTCACCTCGCGATGAATCAGTAAGCTATTCTCACAACTGCCCCCCCGGGTCTCACGACTTGTGGGACGTGGGTTGGCGACCACGGGATCCCAGCTGAGTCTGGCATCGCTTCTACTTCCTGTTGCTGGGCTCCTTTCACTTCTCTTTCCTGTCGGCCTTCCTTCGTCAACTCTTGTTCTCTTCCGACTACGACTGTATTAGGGTATCCGAGGGCTAGGGAGTCTTTCAATTTCCCGTCTTAATTGGCCGTTGTCTCATCTTTCCTTATGCCCTCATTCTTCGAGGGGTCTGCCTTCTTTTCCTTTTCATAATATCTCCTTTCTTCTGCTCAAGGCCCTCAAAGAGGCAGGGTGTGTGTAGCCCCACCACTTCTGGTACACCCTCAAGGGCTCATGGCTGGTGAGTTAGGAAGCTGGCAACCCCGAGGGATTCCTGAGCTAAATGCAGGGAAATGGAGTGGTATGTCAGAAATTTCAAGTGGACAGTGTTACTCATCGGGTTCCAAATTTGGTTCAGATCGGTGTAACCGTGTAGATTTGTGCCAAAGGGCCTAAATGCAGGGAATAGATTGGTCTGTCCGAAATTTCATGTTGACAGTGCTACTCGTCGGGTTCCAAAGGGTAATTATAAACAATTTGGTTCAGATCAGTGAAACGGTGTAGATTTGTCCCAAAGAGCCTAAATGCAGGGAAATGGGTGGTCTGTCCGAAATTTAAAGTGGACAGTGATACTCGTTGGGTTCCCAAGAGTCAGTATACAAATTTTGGTCCAGATTGGTGAAGCGATGTAGATTTGTGGCAAAGGGTCTAAATACAGGGAATGGAGTGCTCTGTCCGAAAGTTCAAGCAGACAGTGTTACTCGTCGGGTTGCAAAGGGTAAGTAACTTACATAAAGATTGGTTTAGATAGGTGAATGTATGTTGATTTTTGCCAAAGAACCTAAATGCAGTAAATGGAGTGGTCTATCCGAAATTTCATTTAGATAGTGTTACACGTCGGGTTCCAAAGGGTAAGTAGGTAAAATTTGGTTCAGATCGGTGAAACAGGATAGATTTTTGCCAAAGGGCCTAAATGCAGGGAATGGAGTGGTCTGTCCGAAATTTCAAGTGGACAGTGTTACTCATCGGGTTCCAAAGGGTAAGTATACACGTTTTGTTTTCGATCGGTGAACGATGTAGATTTGTGCCAAAGGGCCTAAATGCGGGGAATGGAGTGGTCTGTCCGAAATTTCGAGTGGACAGTGTTACTCGTCGAGTTCCAAAGGGTAATTATTTGAGATCGGTGAAACGGTGTAGTTTTGTGCCAAAGGGCCAAAAAGCAGGAAATAGTGTGGTCTGTCCGAAATTTAAAGTGAACAGTGTTACTTGTCGGGTTCCAAAGGGTACGTTTATAAAATTTGAGTCAGATCGGCGAAACGGTGCAGATTTGTGCCAAACGGCCTAAATGCAGGGGTTGGAGTGGCTCTCCGCAATTTCAAGCAAACAGTGTTAGTCGCAGTGTTCCAAAGGGTAACTTAAATATACAAATTTTGGTTGAGATCAGTGAAACGTTGTAGATTTGGGCCAAAGGGCCTAAATGCAGGGAATGGAGTGGTCTGTCGGCAATTTCAAGCAGACAGTATTTCTCGTAGGGTACCAAAGGGTAAGTATCCGAATGTTAGTTCTAATCGTTGAAACGGTGTATATTTGTGCCAAAGGACCTATATGCAGGGAATGGGGTGGTCTGTCCGAAATTGTATGTGGACAGTGTTACTCGCAGGGTTCCAAAGGGTAAGTATACACATTTTGGTTCAAATCGGTGAAACGGTGTGGATTTGGAACAAAGGGCCTAAATGCAGGGAATGGGGTGGTCTGTCCGAAATTTTAAGTGGACAGTGTTACTCGCAGGGTTCCAAAGGGTAAGTATACAAATTTTGGTTGAGATCGGTGAAACGGTGTAGATTTGGGCCAAAGGGCCTAAATGCGGCGAATGGAGTGATCGGTCCACAATTTCAAGTGGACAGTGTTACTCGCAGGGTACCAAAGGGTAAGAATACGAATTTTGATTCTGATCGGTGAAACGGTGTAGATTTGGACCAAAGGGCCAAAATGCAGGGAATGGGGTGGTCTGTCCGAAATTGTAAGTGGACAGTGTTACTCGCAGGGTTCCAAAGGGTAAGTGTACAAAATTTGGTTCAGATCGGTGAAACGGTGTAGATTTGTGAAAAAGGGCCTAAATGCAGGGCATAGGGTGGTCTGTCCAAAATTTCAAGTGGACAGGGTTACCCACTGGGTTCCAAAGGGTAAGTATACAAATTTTGGTTCAGATCGGTGAAACGGTGTAGATTTGTGCAAAAGGGCCTAAATGCAGGGAGTGAGGTGGTCTGTCCGAAATTTTAAATGGACAGTGTTACTCGCAGGGTTCCAAAGGGTAGGCCTAAGTATACAAATTTTGGTTCACATCGGTGAAACGGTGTAGATTTGTGCCAAAGGGCATAAATCCAGGGGATGGAGTAGCCTCTCCGCAATTTCAAGCAGACAGTGTTAGTCGCAGTGTTCCAAAGGGTAAATATGCAAATTTTGGTTGAGATCGGTGAAGCGGTGTAGATTTGGGCAAAAGGGCCTAAATGCAGGGAATGGAGTGGTCTGTCCGCAATTTCAAGAAGACAGTGTTATTCACAGTGTTCCAAAGGGCAGGTATACAAATTTTGGTTCAGATCGGTGAAACGGTGTAGATTTGTGCCAAAGGGCCTAAATGCAGGGATTGGAGTGGTCTCTTCACAATTTCAAGCAGATAGTGTTACTCACAGGGTACCAAAGGGTAAGAATACGAATTTTGGTTCTGATCGGTGAAACAGTGTAGATTTGGACCAAAGGGCCTAAATGCAGGGATTGGGGTGGTCTGTCCAAAATGTTAAGTGGACAGTGTTACCCGCAGGGTTCCAAAGGGTAAGTATACAAATTTTGGTTCAGATCGATGAAACGGTGTAGATTTGTATACATAACAGACAGACAGACAGACAAACTTTGTGCTTTATATATATAGATAGATAGATTAGGAATGTACTGAACAAAATAATACATTAGTATCAAATGGTTAATAAAAACGGCAGAAAACGCTAATGAAATCGTTGATTGCAAGACAAAATATTCTAGGCAGTTATACTGAAGCTGTTATTAACGCAATATTAGCATTCAGCGTGTTTAGCGTAATGGTAGCGTCTCTGACTCGTAGCTTGGAGGTTCCTAGTTCAAATACCAACAGGTTCAATTTCTTTTACTTCGTTTCTCTTTGTATTTATTGTTATAATTTTAAGCATGTTAAGTGTGTATTTGCAATCGAAAATATTATATATATAAACCTATATCACCACATATTTCAACACTCGACTACATCGATTAAAATTCGTTGTCCTTGATTCGCGGTAGAGTCTATTGTTGTTGCTGTATTAGTTGTTGATTATTTAGGGGTTTTGCGGCATCATGGTCTTGTGACCCTGTGTACTTGGGTGTGTGTAGAAATTGTCTGATAACTTGTGTCACTGTGATGTCTGACGGCTTACTAGTGTGTGTACTTTTATACGAGGAAGGATTTGGGTAGGAAGCTGGTTTTCTTTCATTTGAGATGCATGGATATCATGGTAAGTTAGCCCCGTGAACATGGGTGAGTGTTACATTTTGTCTGATAACCTGTGTCATTGTGATGGCTGTATCAGTGTTTTTATATATAATTCAGGTGAGGATTCAATCAATCAACGTATAATATCCGTATAGCATGTTGTATTTCAACAAGCTACTACAACCAACATTCAATTATACTCCCTGAAAAGGACAAAGAGTTATAACTATACCCATGCATTTAGGAGAAAGAAGGCTATATGTTCATTACTAAACATCTTGTTTCATAAATGAAAATAGGCTAACAATTACCTACTCCTGACGCGATCCCTTGCAAACAAAATTCATTAAATAAAATGACGATATGACATAGAAAAATGTAACGTACTGTTACGTGCCACCCCGGAGTGACACTTTTGTTAACTGGATTACGGTGGGTTGAAGCACAACACAGATTGTTCCTTTAAAGAAAAGTTAGCTTTATTGCTTGCCAGAAAGATACACTACTCATCAGCAAATACAAGCAATTAGGACCTTACTCCAGTTTCCTCAAGTCTCTTCCTTATGGAGCGCTCTTGCCTCCTTTCACTTGTCAACAGACCACAGTTAATCCTCTCGCTAATGAGTCCGGTCCCGTACGCTGGCTGGAAATAGCTGCACTAGGTCTGTCACTCACTGTTTTGCAACTCACCACAATGTCCTCTGCCGCACTAGGTAAGCACACTCGCTCAAAACACAGGCAGTCCCCTGTATGCTTCTCACTCCCTCGCTGTCAAGAGAATCGGCTTCACTAGGGGTTTCGCAAGTCACCACACTTCTGTCGCTCAGGATAAACGCTCGCAATAACTCGTAAAGCACACAACGACCACTGCTTGACAGGTCGCTCTTATATAGCAGGCCGGTGACTCAATAAATGCTTCTAGACCCATCCAGGGTTCACGGCTTCTCGAGTCTTCCTCCACTGGCTGAGTCACGAATATTCTGGACCATCCCTTTGTCCTAGTAGTCCTGTTGCATAAGGCGCACGCAATGCACTGAGGCAGGGCACAGCCCAGCCCTGGGGCAGTTGTGACTCATGCGGCGAGCGATGACAGACTCACAGACGTAACACCACCCCTTTCCTAAAAGGCTGATCGTCCCGATCAATCATTGGTCCGTCTGTGTCCCTCCGTAGGCTGCCAGGCGATCTCGATGCACGATCTTCATTTTCGCCATCGGGCTCCGCTGGATCCTGTAGACGACATCGTTGATTTCACGACTCGGTACGGGCCCTCCCAGGACTTCTGCAGTTTGGGTGACAGACCTTTCTTCCGTAATGGGTTGAAGAGCCAGACAAGGTCGTCCTCGTGGAATCCGCCGGCATCCGTCTGCTGGTCGTATCGGGTCTTCATTCGGTCGGTCTCGATCCGCAGTTTCCTCATCGCGAACGCGTGCACGTCCTCCAGTTGGTCAACCAGTTCTTGACAATACTGGCTTACCGGGACCGGACCATTCCCAGGTCGGCCGAAGGCAAGATCGACTGGTAGACGAAGTTCCCTCCCAAACATGGCCCGGGCTGGTGTGCACCCGGTGGCTTTATGCAAGGCGGCGCGGAAGGCCAGGAGAAATAGAGGAAGATGTCTGTCCCAATCCCTCTGGTGCTCGCTGACGACTATTCGGAGATGGTTCTCGATGGTGCGATTGAATCGCTCTACCATCCCGTCGGACTGAGGGTGTAGCGGCGTCGTCCTTGTCTTCCGGATTCCCAGCAGCTGGCATAGGTTCTGGAACACCTGCGACTTGAAGTTCTTCCCTTGGTCGGAGTGCAGCTCCAGGGGTACTCCGTACCGGCTGACGAATTCCTTCACCAGGGTCTCTGCGATCGTCGCGGCTTCTTGGTTAGGGAGCGCATACGCCTCCGGCCATTTGGTGAAGTAGTCGCTGACGACCAATATGTAGCGGTTCCCTGCCTCGCTTAGCGCGAATGGCCCAGCAACATCGATGGCCACTCTCTCCATGGGGCCGCCCACGTTGTAGGTCTTCAGTGGACCCCGTCGCCTTCGTCCTGGGCCCTTGCTGGCTGCGCAATCGTGGCACCTCGCGCAGTGGTTATCCACGTCAGTTCGGCATCCGATCCAGTAGAACCGCTCTCTCAGCTTCTCCAGGGTCTTCTTTATCCCTAGGTGTCCACCAGATGTTCCTCCATGGACTTCCTTCAGTACTTCCTCCGTCATAGCCTTTGAAACGCCGACTTGTACCCGAGATGTCTTCCCGTCGGTGCTCTACCAGGTACGGCATATGAGGCCATCCCTCACAACCAGCGAGTCCCACTGCGCCCAGTAGGACTTAAACTTTGGGCTGCAGTCACTCACAATGTTCCACCCGGGTCTGGGGACACAGGCCTTCTTCCATTCGGCTATCAGTCCCAGGTCATCATCTTCTGCTTGTGCCAGCGTGAAAGATTCGCGGCTCCAGCTCCCTTGAAGTTCCACGGTAGTCCTTCGGCACTGTATCCCGGTGTTCTCCTCCCTCCTAGTACAGAAGGTGCAGTCTTCGGGGCACGGTCTTCGTGACAGGGCGTCGGCGTTAGAATGCAGTTGGCCTTTCCTGTGCTGAATCTCAAAGTTGTACTGTTGAAGCCTCTCTAACCACCGCGCGAGTTGACCCTCGGGCTGCTTGAAGTTCAGGAGCCACCGCAGGGATGCATGGTCGGTCCTGAAGAGAAATTCTTGCCCGTACAGGTTCTTGTGGAAGTGTTCAATGGTCTTCACGATGGCGAGCAGCTCCTTCCTGGTGACGCAGTAGTTCCTTTCTGGCTTTGACAAGGCCTTGCTGAAGTTGGCCACTACTCTCTCCTCGCCGTCCACTACTTGCGACAGGATCCCCCTATGCCAAAGTCGCTGGCATCGGTATCGACGATGAACCTTGTTTCAGGTCTGGGGTAGGCCAGAATAGGCGCGGTACACAGAGCCTGCTTGAGTTGTTCGAAGGCACTGTGGCATTCTGCTGTCCACGTGAAGAGTTGGTCCTTCTCAGTCAGTCGATGTAAAGGTTTGGCGATGTCGGCGAATCCTCTCTCGAAGCGACGGTAATAAGTGCAGAGTCCCAGGAAACTTCGTAGTTGGGACTTGTCCTTCGGAACTGGCCACTCCCTCACAGCTGCGGTCTTTTCTGGGTCGGTGCGCACCCCTTCCTCGGACACATTATGCCCAAGGTACTGGACCTGCTTCTGGAAGAGCTGACACTTCTTGGGGTCAACTTCAGCTGGGCAGCCCGTAGCTTCATCAAGATCTCCTTCAGGTTGCTGTAGTGCTCCTCGAAGCTTTTTCCCAGAACGATGACGTCGTCTAGGTAGACCAGGCAGGTCTTCCCGTGTAGTCCCCTCAGAATGGACTCCATTAGCATTTCGAAGGTCGCAGGGGCGTTGAACAGACCGAATGGCATGACGGTGAACTGCCAGAGCCCGCTGCCCACAGAAAACGCCGTTTTCTCGCGGTCCTTAGAGTGGACCTCCACCTGCCAGTAGCCACTCTTCAAATGCAAGGTGGAGAACCATCTTGATCCTGATATGGTGTCCAGCGTGTCGTCGATCCGCGGTAGGGGGTAGCTGTCCTTCTTCGTGACGTCGTTCACCTGCCTGTAGTCCACGCAGAACCTGGTGGAACCGTCCTTCTTCTTCACGAGCACGACCGGAGAACTCCAAGGACTATGTGATGGCTCGATCACTCCTTGCTCCTTCATCTCTTCTACCATCCGGTCGACTTCGGCTTGTTTGGCGAGTGGGACACGTCAAAATGGGGCCCTAATAGGTGCGCTGTCCCCAACGTCGATTCTGTGCTGGACCAAGCTTGTCCTGCCGAAGTCTTTGCTCCCCACGGAGAAGACATCCTGGAATTCGTGTAGCAGGTCCCGAAGTTGGCGTGATTTTTCCTCATCTAAATGGTCCTAGGATCCTTGGTACAGCTTCTGTAGTTCTTCTGGCAGGTGCCCTGCTTCTTCGGCTATCCGTCTGCAGGTATCCGTCCGTCGTGTCTGTGATGCGGGCAATCCAGGTAACGGGCTCGCAGACTCCTAGGTTGGTGTCCCGGTGAACCGTAATGTGTAGTCGTTCAGGTTGGACAGGCGGACGTACGGCCGAGGCGTCGTGTTGATGAGGGTCTTGGCAATTAGTAATCCTTTTGTCTGGATGTCCTCATATATTGAATCGAGGACCGCCGCCACTCCCTCAGCAGTTCCGTCGACAATTACGGCAGCGCTGACCTCCGTCCTGGCGGGAACGATGACGACCTCTCTCAGCCTCAGTCGTTCGGTGATGGCCTCGAGTGCTGGTTAAAAAGGAAGTTCTTCACCTCCGGAGTGCAGAGTGTTGGTACTCAGGTCCAAGATGATTAATTTCTGGTCCAGGAAGTCCAGTCCGATGATCACTTCGTTTGATACATCAGCCACGAGCACTGGTTGCTTCACCGCCCGTCGACCAAATACGAACTCCAGTGATGCTTCGCCATGTAACGGTGCGGTCTCTCCAGTCGCGGTTATTAGCTGGAGGTTTCTTTGTGTGGGTTGCAGTCTCCACTTCCGGATAACGGTGGGATCGACGATCGTGCTCGATGCTCCCGTGTCGATCAGCATGGGCCAGCTCACTCCGTTGACGACTCCGTCGACCATCAGGCTGCTATTGTCCCTCCGTAACTTCGTCAAACGCACTTGGACTGCCGAGGCTTGACGACTGTCACAAGCCAACCTTTGCCCCCCAAGGCTGGCTAATACTCGTTTCCCTAGGCCGCGCGGTTTTCAGACAACTGATTTCCCGTCGGATACCCTCGGCGGCGGCGATCACCGCAGTCCTTGCTCAGGTGGCCTTTCTTACCGCAGGCCCAGCAGGTCAGTAGTCCTCTTCCGGGCCGCCTCTCCGGTTGTCTTCCGGCTGTGTCGTTGCTGGTAGTGCCGCGACTATCGAAGAAACGGCTTAGCGCCCCCATCAATTCGTCGGCCAGGGGCTTGGTCTCGTTGGCTTTTAGTGGTTCGTCGACGTCCACTTGACGAACCCGCGTGTGCATTCTAGGTGCCTGTTTTGCCGTCTCGAACTCAAGTGCGTGGCTCAGCGCATCTGCCAGGGTCATATTGCGCGCGAGTCGCAGCGCCTGTTGAGTGTCCGAGTCCCGTAGCCCGTCGGTGAAGGTCTGCGTCGCAATCTGTTCCAGAAAGTCGGCCGGCGCTGTTGGATATGCGAGCCTTACGAGGCGTGCGATGTCCATCTCGAACTCCTGCAGGGTTTCCGCGTTCTTCTGTACCCGGGTCCGGAGCTGCATCTGGTAGGCCTGCTGAAGATAGCTATCTCCATATCGGGACTCCATGTGGGCGATCAGTGAAGCGTAGTCCTGGGATCCAGTCGGGATGGCCTGAAGGACGTTAAGGGCGTCACCTTTCAGCGCTACAATGAGAGCTGTAGCCTTTTCTGTGTTGTTCCAGTTATTTATGGAACAGGCCGCCTCGAACTGACGTAAGTAGGTTCTCCACGGGACCTTTCCGTCGAAGGTTGGGGGCGTCACTCTGCTATGTCCCGTTCCTGATATTCCCGGTGTAACGGTGGGCGGGCGTTGGCGCAGCTCGGCTACTTCCTCTCGTAGAGCGTTGAATTTCTCTTCCACCCCCGTCAGTGGGCGTTGGCGCAGCTCGGCAACTTCCTTTTGTAAGGCGTTGAATTTCTCCTCCACTCCCATCAGCGGGCGTTGGCAAAGCTCGACAACTTCCACTTGTAAGGCGTTGAATTTCTCCTCCACCCCCATCAGCGGGCGTTGGCGCAGCTCGGCAACTTCCACTTGTAAGGCATCGATCTTCTTTTCCACTGCTGCGACTTCCTCACGTAGGCCCTGTTCTAATTTCCTTTGGCTCTCCTCTAATTTCGTCAGCAGACAATCTTCCAGATTTTTCTGGCCATCCAGAAATTTGGCGGTTAGGTCCTCTGCTAACTTATTCTGGCCGTCCTTCAGGTCGTCTGCTAACTTATTCTGGCCATCCTCCATCTTCTTCTGGCCATCCTCCATCTTCTTCTGGCCGTCTTCCATCTTCGTTTCCATGCCATTTAACTTTTCTAGCAATGCTGCCAATTACGCCTCCATTTTAGTTGTTTGTCTTGTAAAGGGCATGCACTCACAGGAAAATTAGAGAAAATGACCTGCTCGGGTTTTGAAACCAGGACCGCCAGGTGTTGTGCTTGTGCTTGAGTTCGTAATCCGGCTTCTGACACCAGTTGTTACGTGCCACCCCCCTAGTGACACTTTTGTTAACTGGATTTCGGTGGGTTGAAGCACAACACAGATTGTTCCTTTAAAGAAAAGTTAGCTTTATTGCTTGCCAGAAAGATACACTACTCATCAGCAAATACAAGCAATTAGGACCTTACTCCAGTTTCCTCAAGTCTCTTCCTTATGGAGAAAAGTTAAGTGGCATGGAAACGAAGATGGAAGACGGCCAGAAGAAGATGGAGGACGGCCAGAAGAAGATGGAGGATGGCCAGAAGAAGTTAGCAGAGGACCTGAAGGACGGCCAGAATAAGTTAGCAGAGGACCTTGCCTCCTTTCACTTGTCAACAGACCACAGTTAATCCTCTCGCTAATGAGTCCGGTCCCGTACGCTGGCTGGAAATAGCTGCACTAGGTCTGTCACTCACTGTTTTGCAACTCACCACAATGACCTCTGCCGCACTAGGTAAGCACACTCGCTCAAAACACAGGCAGTCCCCTGTATGCTTCTCACTCCCTCGCTGTCAAGAGAATCGGCTTCACTAGGGGTTTCGCAAGTCACCACACTTCTGTCGCTCAGGATAAACGCTCGCACTAACTCGTAAAGTACACAACCAACCACTGCTTGACAGGTCGCTCTTATATAGCAGGCCGGTGACTCAATAAATGCTTCTAGACCCATCCAGGGTTCACGGCTTCTCGAGGCTTCCTCCACTGGCTGAGTCACGAATATTCTGGACCATCCCTTTGTCCTAGTAGTCCTGTTGCATAAGGCGCACGCAACACACTGAGGCAGGGCACAGCCCAGCCCTGGGGCAGTTGTGACTCATGCGGCGAGCGATGACACAAACTCACAGCCGTATCAGTACTATAAGACATGGAAATTCACCTTTGAAAGATATTTACAAAATAAGGTCGGGGAATTGCGGGTTTGATTGCACTTGTGACTTGGTACAGTCAGAGTATGAGGCAATTATCACAATATTCATTGAATGCACGAGCTGACATATGTGACAATAAGCTCGAACACACATGCTTCAAAGATCCTTACTCGAGTTATATACAAGAGGAAGGAAATACATAAATAGAGTTGGGAGAAGTTCAATTTGGTTTCAGGAGAAACGTAGTAACAAGGGAAGCTGTACTAAGTCTTAGGCTGATCTTGCATGGTAGAATAAGGAAAGATAAGAGAACGTTCATGGCATTTAGACTTAGAAAAGCCTCTTGATAACGCTGATTGGAATAAGTTGTTTGACATTTTGAAAAGGATTGGAATAGAGTACAGGGATAGCAGGGTGATCTACAATCTATGCAGAAAACAGACGGCAGTTATTCGAGCTGAAAGGCATGAGAGAGAAGCTGGTATTCAGAAAGGTGTAAGGCAAGGCTGCAACTTACCACCCATTCTTCTCAATCTGTACATTGAACAAGCAATAAAGGAAATTAGAGAAAAGTGTAAAGAATTTTTGTAGTTATCCCTGAATCTGGGTGTTACATATTATACTGTAATGTATTTTAAAGCTTCGTGGTTCATTCCTTTCAAGGAGAAATCATTTCAACACTGAGATTTGCTGATGATATGGTCATAGCCGATTCACCATAGGATTTGAATGAGTTTAAATGGTATAGACTGTCTTCAGGTAGAAATTCATGATGAAAATCAATAAATTTAAAACAATAGTAATGGAATGCAGTCAAAATAAAGCACGACCCCTTATTGATGAATGAGTTGTCAGGTAAAATACTATAGGAAGTAGGAGACCTCTGCTACTTAGGAAGCAAAATAGCCAGTGATGGACAAAGTAGAGTGGATACAAAAAGTAGGGATGCTCATGCAAGAAGAGCATTTCTACAGATGAGAAATCTGTTGACCTCAAATGAAGACTTAGGTATTAGAAAGTCATTTTTGAAAGTCTTTGTCTGATGCGTGGAAGTTATAAACTTGGACTGTTGGTGGAGCAGAAAAAAGGAGAATAGAAGCGTTTGAAATGTGGTGTTACAGAAAAAAGTTAAGATCAGATGGGTATTGAACCCTTTATCCTCTGTTGGATAAATGATTCTATGTTTTATTTCTTCAATTAATAAATATTTCAACCAGCATCATGAAAGTAGCCAGACGGAGATGAGGAAATTTCAAGCATTGGTTGGAAACAGCGGGGACATACCTGAAGCAGATTGACAAAAGGCTAAATACTTTAGCTGTGAAAGGAAATAGCCTAGCGATGTGTCAGAAGGACAGGTGTTGGCCGCCTCAAAAATAGAAGCGACGCGCAGTGAGACATGCTGCTGGTATGTTCATTGTGATATTCGCGCCTAGAAGTAAGATGATGCAGTAACGTGAATGGCTGATGAAGAAAATAGACACTCCTACAACGCCAAGATATGCTAAAAACCGCCAAATTACAGAAAATGTGGGAACCAATGAGAGAAGAATGCCTATTTAGCGCGGCAGGTCTAGCGTGGGCACGCTCGGCTAGCATTCACGCGGGAGATCGCCTAGACAAAATCTCTACGATCGATTCTAGGATTAATGGGCATATTCTTGACCTGCGCTATTTTTCGAGTTAAGTGATATTTATTTCATTCCTGTACCACCATTATTTCGAGAAATTTTTGTATAAATTCCCCCCCATCTAGACCTAGGGCCAGTTCATTTATAAGTGGTGTGAAGAGCCAAGACATTGCTTATTATTATGCTGTGCGTCTACGGACGTAAGCTTATTATACTTTGGTGTGTCGAGGACACGCTTATTACTTTGGTTCGTCTGAGGACGGAGGCAGTTATTTTTGTGTGTCAGTGGACACAGGCTTTATACTTTGCGCGTCTTAGGACGTTGACAGTTATACTTTGCGTGTCATGAAGGACACAGAAATTATTATTGAAAGTGTTAAATTCAGTGTTAGATAGTCACAGTACTATATTTGTAGGGGCAGTATCTTCGATAATTCGCCAATAAACTGTTTTGGGGAAAGAAGTACCCGAACGGCGAATTTAGTAGTCAGACATCAAGTGTATAATAATTTAATTTTTGAATCAGCACGAGAGATGACATCATTGACCATGGAGGAAGCCTGGAAATATCAAGACTCCGTCAAGATGGTTGAGATGAGATAAGAAGAATCCAGTTGGGAAATGGCTGCAGATGTTCTTTGACGGATGACTGGCTGAGGATGAGTACCGAATAATATTTATTATTATCTGATAAATTAACTTATGGTGTATGGGACATATTTTGTTTTGTAAATAATTTGCTTGTGTGATTAACGTAGTCTATTTAGTTTTGGTCTGACACACCTTTTGCATGGAAACAGCTCGCATGTATTATTAGTAGAAGGTTCTTTTCTTTTTTGTTGTTTTAACTAACGTAGCTATGTGAACGGCCGTGTTTGCATATGTTACGCAATGCGGTTAAAAACGTCTCTCGGAGATATGTTGTGTTTCAGAAGTAGGACTGAAGTAAAATAATTATACAGTAGATTGGAGGGTAATTAATTTCTTTTGTTTTATTATTGATCAGATTCAATGAGATTATTGCCTTTGGAGCAATGTGATTTGTGACGAAGAGCAGTCAGCTCTATCGTAGGTTTTAATTTTTTTAAATTGTCGGCGAGCATCCATTCAGCCGATCTGTGTAAAAACGTATTGTCATTCCCAAATGTGTGTGTGTGAGTGTGTGTTTTTGTGTCATTACAAGCGGGAATTTCAGCGTAGACTGATTTCTGGCAGCTTGATGACAAATCTAGATTGTGACCTCGCGAGGGCAATTCTTGATATTTTGATTAATGTCTGACCATATTTTGAAGTGGTTGAGTTTGTTGCTGTTGATTCCTTGAGATAACGGCACAGCTGGTCAGGTATTTATACACACTGGAGTGGGACAATGGCAGGTGATTGAGGAAGAGGGGAGATGTTGCACAAGACGAACTGAAGGGTGCCAGCCTGGTCATTAGTGGAGAGTGCCTGTGTGGCTCATTAATAACTTGAAATACAGAATAAGAACTGATCAATGATAAAAATTTGTTTAAATAAATGGGAGTTGCCTACGAATCACGATAATCTCCGAAGCGTTAGCTTAACATGCAGTTTTGTTCATATAAAGTAATGTCAGCCAGTCAGGCTTTTGTTGTTGTTGGTTTATTCCATGTTTATATTTCATTCAGTGACCCGTGAGTCACATGCTTGCTGTATTTCCTTGTTTGTGTTGAGCAATTTGGCCCGTGTTGGCAGCTCAAAGTCAAGTGCGTCTTCGCGCTAATGAGGGACCCGAGAGAGATTCCTGTAAATAGTAGATTTTTAGTGCGTGTGTCAGCATTACTTTTTAAGGGTTTTTATTAATGTCATGTTCCATATCCATAAACGTTGATTTACGAGATGATTATTCGTAAGCATCGTGGCTGTTAACCCGTTGTAAACGAACAGTCATCCAAAGTACTCATTCCTCGTAGTTAGTCATTACGCGCACATAAAACCCAAATTGCAAGGTAGTGGAACCAGGATCCACATTTTAAATAAAAGGGGAGGTCCGTCTGACTCCTCAAATTTATAGATATTCTTGTCATGGAAAATTCAGGGAGGAGTGTTTTATATTTTATTGTTGTTTATTTCTTTTTATGCACTATTAGTCATTAAATCATGTTATTATTTTACATCTTGTCACCTTTCTTTCTCGATTTATAGTTTATATCCTATGACCCTTACCTCAGTAGAGCATGTTGTTTGGCGAACGTAAACATCACATAGGAACTGAGCGCGACCCCTTGATTAAAATTTCTTACATTAAACACTGCTTTTCTGAAGGGTTCATAGGAGTAAATTGGCGGCCAAGCGTGGGGCGGTTCACTGTGGTGTAACGGCAAAGATTTTGCACATGTCAGTGTAAGCGTAGTTGGGTTTTCAAACTGACGCAACAATGAAGGTGTAATTTTATTTCTGGTTCGCTGCTGGAACACATTTAAGTGGCGTATTCGAGTAAAACTGACATGCCGCAAGTGCAGGCAGATATGGCAGTATTTTAATCACCGGGAAGTGATATTTTATTAAAAGTAAGTGAGGCGAAGAGGATACCGCCAAATGTGTGAAATATAAAGTAAAATCAGGAGTTTGCAATGTAAAATACGGTTCACGTTTTTGTCTATTGTATTAAAGTAAAAGGTAATATGTGATACCGGGCGCCCAATGATTAAAGTTAAAATTAGATTTGTTTAGAAAGTCAAACTCGTGAAAATGTTAGGAGGCTGTAGCCTTATATGACAATTAATACTTTGTTAATTAGTCCGTGTTAATATAAGATCAGGATAACAATTTAATGACTGAATATATGTTTGGGTTTAAATTAAATTGAGTAAAATTAGAACTACTCAGAGATGCAATCGACTAGTGGGATTAAATGTAAAAATAAATGAACTGAGTAGGATAAAGAAATTAAATGTGCATTGGATTTTATGTGTGTGTCAAAGGGCATTGCTTTATGCCATTTCCCTAATGTCTCATATAAAGTGTGTAATATGGCAACGGTTGAACAGATTCAAGAAAGCATTGAGAGTGCAGCTAGGAGAACACAGGCATTGTTGGACACTAAATTGGCGGAACAGAGTCAATCATTAAACAATAGTATGTTAGAACAAAGTGAAGCATTAAACGTGAAATTGTCTGAGCAAATAAATACTAGTATGTTAGAACAAAGTGAAGCATTAAAAGCAAAGTTATCTGAACAAATAAACGATAGACTATCAGAACAAAGTGAAGCAATAAACAATACTATGTTAGAACAAAGTGAGTCGATAAACAAATTATCAGAACAAAGTGAATCATTGCGGACACAATTAAATAACAGTAGAATTGAACAGAATGAATATCAGGCGGAACAAGCTAGATTATTAAAAAGTGAAATTAATGACACTATCAATTCACAGTTAGAGACGCTAACCGCGGAGATGAAAGATCACACTAACCAACAGATGGTATTACTGGCCCTAGATGTGAGTAAAAATAATGAAAAGCAATTAGACCAGATTAAGAAAATGGAAAATATTTTTGATCAAAAACTTAGCATTCTGGATGAAACGGTGTTAGCTAAATTAGAGCAAATTGAAATAGCGTGCACTATGAATACAAGCGAGGTCAAGATAGCTCAGGAGAAGTTAGAAGGACGATTTATGGACATGGAAAAGAGCGGCAAAGTCATTCAACAACAATTATCAGCAGTAGATGAGAACATATCCGGCATAATTAAAGATATGGATCGTCTCGAAATAAAATCAGCGGAACAATGGAAAAGCCTAGAAGCGGATCAGAGTCAATTAAGGAGTACCATCGAAGATAGGCTGAGCCAGATAGAAAGCAATCAGGATGACACTAAAAGCCAGATTGAAGAAAAAGTAAGCACGATTAAGGAGCAGAAAAGGAAAGATTGGCGAAAAATGAATGTCGATTCTAAAGAGGAAAGATCAACCATCTTAAAAACAGTAGGCGAAAATCACACTCGTATTCAAGCATTAGAACAAGAAATGAAGAGCAAGCTTAAAGAGCAGACGGACAGGATCATTAAAGCCGAACTCAGGTCATTAGAGCAATCGTCGATATTTAGAACAGGAACATTGAAAGACAAGCAGGATGACTCAAATAGCCCGGAGGCGAGCACAGCAGGAAGTCAGACTCAGGCGGAGAGCCCATTAACAACAAACACGGAAGGGTTTCGAAAGAATATCGATAGGAGCTCAACACCACAAGACGGTCATCAGCCTACACAACTTATCCAAGTAATTCGCTCAAGTGATTATAAACCACAGAAATACACGGAGAATTCAGGGGTAACACCTAAAGCTTTTATCAAAGAGATTGAAGACCATTTCAATGACACTGGGGTACCTGAAGCACGTAGATTGAGGATGATGGAGAGATTTTTATCAGGAAATGTCCTTACATGGTTTTTGAGCTTCAAATATACATTTGGAACCATGTCAGATTTTAAATTGGCGTTTCTGCGCAAATATTGGTCGCCCGCAACACAACAGAGTCTAAGGATGGAGCTTTACTCTAGAAAGTACCAAACCACCCAGCAAACAAAATACTCAGATTTCTTTAACATGCAAATGTTAAAATTTCGCGACCTGGATTACCCTTTAAATGAAGCGGATCTGGTGATGACAATAGCGAGGCAATTGCCAGTCAACGTACAACAAGTACTAGTCGCAGCGAACGTTAGTACGGCCATACATGCAGAGCAGATATTACGCCAGATAGATGAGACTACGTCTCATAATCATTATAGAGGAGGAAGACAGCTGGAGTTAGTCAATGCGACAGAGGTCATAAAACCTAAGCAGGCAAACACTAAAACGCAGGGCACTAATACAAGCACTTCCACACCTAGACGAAACCAGGAAGAAGGAGAAAACAGACCATACCAGCGCAACGAAAATAACTACAATAATAGATCATATCAAGGCAACAATAGGTATCAACAGAGAGGATATCAACATTGGCGTGAAAATCGAAGAAATGACAGGCCTTATGGAAGATACGGTGATTACAATGCTAATCAAAGATGGAAAGGAAGAAGAGACCAAAATCAAGGAGAGCCACGAAATTATCGAAATGACTGGGATGATAGGCACGCTCAATCACAAAATTACCTAGAGGAATTACACGCTAGTCAAGGTGGAGAGCTAGGAAGATGGGAAAAAGCCATTGGGAACATGAAGAATCCTGATACACATACTGAGGAAGCTCTAAGTCTTCTGAGACAAGAGGAATATCAAGGACATCGGCGACAAACGGATGATGGGAGTCGCACTGGAGCTAAAAAAAAATGTTAAATTTGGATAAAGAAGACAGCCTACAAACGCAACAGTCGGAAGTTGAAGAGGGATGGATAGTAGCGAACATACAAGAATGGATTGCTTTGCCAGAAGACTGCCTGGAGGAGACGGTGAAACCACGGAACGATGAAATTAGGCAATTACCCATTATTTACGCAAGGATTGGTGGAATTAATATAAGATGTTTATTGGATACGGGGTCACAGATCAGTCTGGTATCGGAGGCCTTGGTTCGAGAGTTGGGACGGAGTCAAAATATTCCTGTAATTCCCGTACCACAGCTCAAAGTGAGGGGTGTTATTCCTGAACGCACCGTCACTTGTAAACGTCAGGCATACTTAGAGCTGAACATATTGGAACACACTTTTGGGCAAACATTCATTATCATGGCAAAGATGAATTTCAATATAATTCTTGGTGCAAATTTTATTTGTGACTATCAAGCAGTGATAGATTTGCACAAGAATACTGTCAGTTTTAGAGAGTATGATCAGCTGAAGAACGTGGGATTGCATATGGATGAAATCACCACCGGAAGAGATGTAAATTCGTGGGCATTGGAAGCAATATCGGAAGAGACGGAAGAGGAGGTACGAAAGGCAGAAGATAACATCATAGAAGGGGCTGTTGTGGAACTAGATGAGGAGAGTGCATCCCAGGAGATATGGTCTTTATTAACGGAAGGAGATAACAGTGAGGCACAATTTTAAGAGTTACTACAGGAGCGGCTCAATGACATTCAACTTGGGGGTGAACACAGAAAGCAATTGGAAGAGATTTTATGGAAGCACAAAACAGTATTTGATACAGTACCTGGGAAAATATTAAATTTCAAATATTCTATGAAAGTCGAGGACTGGTCACCTTTCAAAAGTAGGTTGTACCCAATTCCTGAAAAATATCGTTGTCAAGTCAAGGTCATTATAGATGAGATGTTACAAGCTGGAGTGATAAGGAAGACACCGACACCTTATCTAAATGCGATTTTGGCAGTCACAAAACCAAATGAATCTATTAGACTTTGTTTAGATGCCAGAAATCTAAACACGAGACTCATTTTCCTGAGTATGACAGAGCGCCAATCATCAGAGACGTATTAAAAGGCTTTAAAAACAAAAGCATTTATTCATCAGTTGACCTGACGAGCTCGTTCCACCATATTGAATTGGATGAGAAGTCACAGCTTCTAACTGGCTTCTTATTCGATAACCAAACGTTTTGCTTCGTTCGAATGCCCTTTGGAGTCAAAACAGCGGGCTGTGCTTTAATCCGAGCCCTGGACCGGAATCTAACCGAGGAAGTTAAGGAGATGACGGTACGCTACATTGATGACATTTTGCTGGCATCCGACAACATTGAAACTCACATGGAGAATTTAGATAAAGTATTAGGCAACCTGAATGCATCGAATTTCAAAGTAAATCTGAAGAAATCGCATTTCTTCAAGAGCGAGATCTTATATTTGGGTCACATCATTGACAAGGAGGGAGTGAAGCCGAATCCCGCTAAGATCGAAGCGATAAAGAATTTCCCTACACCAACGAGAGTCAAGCACATTCGGGCTTTCTTAGGCGTAACGGGATTCTTTAAGGAAAACTGTCCAGGTTACACGGAGACTGTCGCTCCTATGCAGGAAATGCTAAAGAAAAATAATAAATGGTTATGGAATGCGGAGTGTGAGAAGGCATTCCAAGCAACAAAACAGCTATTGGAAAACTGCATTAAATTAGGATATCCAGATTTCAAGCACAAATTTATAATCCAAGCGGATGCTTCACTGGTGGGTATAGGTGCTATGCTCTACCAAGAGGATCCAGCTAACCTGCAGCATAAAACATATTTGGCATTTGTCAGCCGTAAATTGCGTAAGCACGAGCGCAATTATACTGTAACGGAACTAGAGCTGTTGGCCATACTTCATGCGCTACAACAATGGAAACGAATAATCTATGGTTACCCTATTGTTGTCAGGACTGATCATAAAGCACTAGCATTCTTGTTTAAGACGTCGATGGCAAGCGAACGTGTGACACGTTGGTCTATATATATTCAGCAGTTTAGCATTGAGATTGAACATTGCCCAGGGAAGATGAACGTGATTCCGGATGCACTCAGCAGGAACCCAGAGCCTGATAATGAAGAAACAGCGATGGTACAACACTTGGAGTTAACACCGAAGGACCGGGAATTCTTGGAGGAGTTACGTGAGATACAGCGAGAACAAGAAGCGGAACCATGGATGATGCTTTTAATTCAATACTTCAGAAAGCAACTACCTACAGGAACACCTGCATTTCGAGAAGCGAAAGCCAAAGAAGGAAGATATGTTTATGTCAACAATTTGCTGCACAAATGGGTAGATAATGACCACACCAAGTTACGCATATTAGTACCTGCTTCTTTACAACGAGGATTGACATGGCATACTCACGAAAGTTACGGTCATGTGGGCGTAGATAAGTGCGAAGCAACTATAGGAGAGATATTTACATGGCCACGTATGAGAACAACTATATGTGACGTCATTACGACTTGTGATCCTTGTCAGAGGACAAAGCCCAATAATTATTTAATGAGGCAGTATCCTAGACCATTGCTACCTCAGAAACCATGCGAGCTACTGGCACTCGACTGTTTCGGTCCAATCCCGAAGGGAAGGCGAGGTTGCCGACACTTACTAGTGTGCATTGATGTGTTTTCTAAGTTTGTCGTATTATGCCCCATTCAGAAAACTACTTCAAAACAGGTACTCAGTCGTATTCGGAATAGAGTTATTCCAATCCTTGGAAAACCAGAATTTATATTATCAGATCATGGCAGTTATTTCACAAGCGCCGAATTCAAGAAAGGTATGGAGGACATGGGTATAAAACACATTTTAAGCAGTATCCGACATGCTCAAGCAAATCCAAGTGAGAGAGCAATTAAGTGTGTAACTTCATATTTGAGAATCTTCATTCCAAATGAACATCACAGATGGGTGGATAAAATCAAGGATGTAGAGACATGCATGAATTCTACCAGGCACGAGTCAACAGGACAAATCCCTATGGTCCTACACAAAAACGAGTATCCAGCGAGATCCTGGAAAAGCATCATTAACTGCCCACAAGATCCAATGATAGCACCTGACTTGCGAATTGAGAGGACGAGAGCCTACATGAGGAAACAAGCAGACCGCAGGTTACGGCGAGTAAGAAATAAGAGGTTTCACAGTGATCTTGAAATCAACCAGCTTGTTTTGGTGAAACGACCTGCTACATCGGACCCAGAGAAGAAGATCTTCAGTAAATTCTGCGAAAAGTTCATAGGACCCTATTCTATCGTAAGAAACCTTGGAAATAATGCTTACAGAGTGAAAGAATTGAGTACAGGAACAATGTCAGTTTACAACGCTGCCAATCTAAAAAAGTATCGTAGAAGTGAACCGTGGGAGCGCCGAAATAACGATGCAGTTTGAATATATGGACGTCCTACTATCAACAAAGTGAACGGGGAGCAGTTGAGTACGGCACGTGAAGGAGGAAGTAGAGTTGGTGTTGACAAACATTAACGAGGCGAGCAGAGTGTTGCCCCAGGCATCAGCGTCACGCAAGCAGTTGAGAGAGTCATTATGAGCAGGATGTGAAACGAGTAAATGCCATTCAAGACAGGAGCGACTAGACCAAGTAATAGAAAAGGGGTGATTCCGGAATAAAACAATTGGCCTACGGAAGTCTTTTAAAATTATCGACTTTCTCCGAAGTTCGAAATTGTGTGAGTGGGAGAGTTGTGAACCCTTTATCCTCTGTTGGATAAATGATTCTATGTTTTATTTCTTCAATTAATAAATATTTCAACCAGCATCATGAAAGTAGCCAGACGGAGATGAGGAAATTTCAAGCATTGGTTGGAGACAGCGGGGACATACCTGAAGCAGATTGACAAAAGGCTAAATACTTTAGCTGTGAAAGGAAATAGCCTAGCGATGTGTCAGAAGGACAGGTGTTGGCCGCCTCAAAAATAGAAGCGACGCGCAGTGAGACATGCTGCTGGTATGTTCATTGTGATATTCGCGCCTAGAAGTAAGATGATGCAGTAACGTGAATGGCTGATGAAGAAAATAGACACTCCTACAACGCCAAGATATGCTAAAAACCGCCAAATTACAGAAAATGTGGGAACCAATGAGAGAAGAATGCCTATTTAGCGCGGCAGGTCTAGCGTGGGCACGCTCGGCTAGCATTCACGCGGGAGATCGCCTAGACAAAATCTCTACGATCGATTCTAGGATTAATGGGCATATTCTTGACCTGCGCAATTTTTCGAGTTAAGTGATATTTATTTCATTCCTGTACCACCATTATTTCGAGAAATTTTTGTATAAATTCCCCCCCATCTAGACCTAGGGCCAGTTCATTTATAAGTGGTGTGAAGAGCCAAGACATTGCTTATTATTATTCTGTGCGTCTACGGACGTAAGCTTATTATACTTTGGTGTGTCGAGGACACGCTTATTACTTTGGTTCGTCTGAGGACGGAGGCAGTAATTTTTGTGTGTCAGTGGACACAGGCTTTATACTTTGCGCGTCTTAGGACGTTGACAGTTATACTTTGCGTGTCATGAAGGACACAGAAATTATTATTGAAAGTGTTAAATTCAGTGTTAGATAGTCACAGTACTATATTTGTAGGGGCAGTATCTTCGATAATTCGCCAATAAACTGTTTTGGGGAAAGAAGTACCCGAACGGCGAATTTAGTAGTCAGACATCAAGTGTATAATAATTTAATTTTTGAATCAGCACGAGAGATGACATCATTGACCATGGAGGAAGCCTGGAAATATCAAGACTCCGTCAAGATGGTTGAGATGAGATAAGAAGAATCCAGTTGGGAAATGGCTGCAGATGTTCTTTGACGGATGACTGGCTGAGGATGAGTACCGAATAATATTTATTATTATCTGATAAATTAACTTATGGTGTATGGGACATATTTTGTTTTGTAAATAATTTGCTTGTGTGATTAACGTAGTCTATTTAGTTTTGGTCTGACACACCTTTTGCATGGAAACAGCTCGCATGTATTATTAGTAGAAGGTTCTTTTCTTTTTTGTTGTTTTAACTAACGTAGCTATGTGAACGGCCGTGTTTGCATATGTTACGCAATGCGGTTAAAAACGTCTCTCGGAGATATGTTGTGTTTCAGAAGTAGGACTGAAGTAAAATAATTATACAGTAGATTGGAGGGTAATTAATTTCTTTTGTTTTATTATTGATCAGATTCAATGAGATTATTGCCTTTGGAGCAATGTGATTTGTGACGAAGAGCAGTCAGCTCTATCGTAGGTTTTTTTTTTTTTTAATTGTCGGCGAGCATCCATTCAGCCGACCTGTGTAAAAACGTATTGTCATTCCCAAATGTGTGTGTGTGAGTGTGTGTTTTTGTGTCATTACAAGCGGGAATTTCAGCGTAGACTGATTTCTGGCAGCTTGATGACAAATCTAGATTGTGACCTCGCGAGGGCAATTCTTGATATTTTGATTAATGTCTGACCATATTTTGAAGTGGTTGAGTTTGTTGCTGTTGATTCCTTGAGATAACGGCACAGCTGGTCAGGTATTTATACACACTGGAGTGGGACAATGGCAGGTGATTGAGGAAGAGGGGAGATGTTGCACAAGACGAACTGAAGGGTGCCAGCCAGATCATTAGTGGAGAGTGCCTGTGTGGCTCATTAATAACTTGAAATACAGAATAAGAACTGATCAATGATAAAAATTTGTTTAAATAAATGGGAGTTGCCTACGAATCACGATAATCTCCGAAGCGTTAGCTTAACATGCAGTTTTGTTCATATAAAGTAATGTCAGCCAGTCAGGCTTTTGTTGTTGTTGGTTTATTCCATGTTTATATTTCATTCAGTGACCCGTGAGTCACATGCTTGCTGTATTTCCTTGTTTGTGTTGAGCAATTTGGCCCGTGTTGGCAGCTCAAAGTCAAGTGCGTCTTCGCGCTAATGAGGGACCCGAGAGAGATTCCTGTAAATAGTAGATTTTTAGTGCGTGTGTCAGCATTACTTTTTAAGGGTTTTTATTAATGTCATGTTCCATATCCATAAACGTTGATTTACGAGATGATTATTCGTAAGCATCGTGGCTGTTAACCCGTTGTAAACGAACAGTCATCCAAAGTACTCATTCCTCGTAGTTAGTCATTACGCGCACATAAAACCCAAATTGCAAGGTAGTGGAACCAGGATCCACATTTTAAATAAAAGGGGAGGTCCGTCTGACTCCTCAAATTTATAGATATTCTTGTCATGGAAAATTCAGGGAGGAGTGTTTTATATTTTATTGTTGTTTATTTCTTTTTATGCACTATTAGTCATTAAATCATGTTATTAGTTTACATCTTGTCACCTTTCTTTCTCGATTTATAGTTTATATCCTATGACCCTTACCTCAGTAGAGCATGTTGTTTGGCGAACGTAAACATCACATAGGAACTGAGCGCGACCCCTTGATTAAGATTTCTTACATTAAACACTGCTTTTCTGAAGGGTTCAGTATATAGAGTAATAAATGAAGAGGTATTAAGACAAGTGGGAAAGGAGAGATGTTTCTGGCGACTGCTAATGCAGAGAGAGAGAGAGGGGTTGGTAAGACACATAGCCTACTAAGACACACAGGAACATCAAACATAGTTATTGAAGGAAGGGTCGAGGACAAGAACTGCAGGCGTAGACCAAGATGAGAATATGTTAATTAGATTGCTTCGGATGTAAAGTGTGGTAGCTATGTAGAGATGAAACGATTAGCTCAGGACAAGGAGACATGGAAGGGTGCATCAAACCAGTGAAAAGACTGAAGATTCAAACAACATCTGATATCAAATTGCTATGAAATTTATGAAACTCAGCGTCCATTGTTGTTGAAAATTCCGTGAGTTCATTAGAGGAATACAAAATATTTCCCCTTGAAATAAACTGGAGCCAATCTGGATCTATATTACTGGGTTCAAGTTCTTGAAACACCTCGTGGTGTAGCGGCTAGCGTTCTTGGCTGTCGGGTTCGATTCCCGGATCTGCCAAAAAGAATTAATTCTGGTATGAGGGCTGAAACGGGGTACACTGATAGGTAAATGTTCAGCCTCGTGAGGCAAAACTGAAAAGAGGAGGATTCGATTCCTGACTCAGTTATCCTGAAAGCGGTTTTCTGTAGTTTCCTCACTTTGTCCGGGCAAATGTCGGGATGGTTCCTAACTTAAGGCCACGGCCGCCTCTGTCCCAATCCTATCCCCAGTTTACAAATACACAAACTAGTACAGCCATCGCATTAACAGAGGTTATCACAAAAATTTCACACATACACACACCCAAATACACGGGCTGTATGACCATGGTATAGCAAACTCTAAAATGAGCAACAGCAAGTTCTTGAGGTACAGTCCCTAACAAAAGTTTAAGACCATTAACTTATTTCGCATAAAAATTCCTGGTCATACACTTTTATCACAAATGTTTCCTGTTATTAGCTATCGGAACCAAACATGCTGTAATCGCTAGTATAGGTTTCACTCAACAGGCGGAACCTCCGACCCATTTTTGGCTAGTTTGATCGGTAAAACAGATAGTCTTGCGTAAACAACAGTCGGTATTTGGGCTATTTTTTTAATTTTCCAGTACGAAAAAAATAAAAATAATAGACATTTTTGGGATTGTTATTTTTATGCCAAATCGTTCATCGACATTATATAGTTCTGCTAAAAAATGAACACCATTATAAACAAATTAGTTCAGTGTCTACAAATTAATCCGTCGGAAGAAAAGCTTGATTTTTGAAAAATCAAATTTTCAATAAAAAAAAATCGAAATTCATGAAGTAAATGTATTAGCACAATTGCTTTTACATGAAAAGATGCAAATGATGCCAATTTATATTCCAAATAATAACATGAAACATTTATAATCAGAGTGTATGGCCAGGAATGTTCATGTGAAATGAGTTAATGGTCTTAAACTTTTGTTAGGGACTGTAATGTTCCCAATTTTTTGTAGTTATTCCTGAATCTGTGTGTTACATATTATACTGTAATGTATTTTAAAGCTTCGTGGTTCATTCCTTTCAAATCTGTAAATTCAAATTCATTTGACAATCATTCAGTTGATCGGTCATTTCAAAACAACTCATGCCCATTTCCGTAGTTTCGTAACTTGATTCAACAAATAAACTAGAATCTAGTTTTTCATGTCAGGAGCATCCACGATATCAGAAATATGTTTGGCAACATTCACTAACGCAATCTGCGAGAAACAGGTGTCGGTTTCTGTTTGCATTGGTTTCATCAACATTATCCTCCTCTGCATTTCTATTTACAGCAAAAACTGAAGTAGAGTGCTTTCCCAAAATTTACCATCTCGATCAACTCCAATGTTTCATCTTTCATGTGATATAATTCCAAGAATGATTTACTGCTCTGCAGCTTAATTGTCATGTCACAAAAATCAGTCTAGTTTTTGACATTATTACTTATTACCGTGTTTTAAATTAATCTCATCCTCCCTTCTACACGATCTGGCCGATGAACTCACTACATCTTGGACTTGAGTAAATACAGAGTACTTTATAATCGACCTGTTTGTTTTCTTGGTTTGGTTGTTGCAACCATACATAGCAAAACCCGGCATTGCATCACATATTCCGTTGACAGAAAATAAGAAATACTTTCATTAGCAACGCACACACCCGTGAACATAAACATGTGCCGCGGCGTAACCGTCCTCGATAAATCGTGAGGGCATCTGCAAGCAGTCCGCAGATCGCAGGTTCGAATCCCGGCGCTGACAGTGGCTATCCTGTCCTAAGTGAGGTTGTCCCCGTTTCTTTCAACGTCCCTCCAGGCAAATGCCGGGATAGTACCTTACTTCAAATCCCTGGGCACATACCTCATCCCTCTCCCTAATATAGTTACACACTAATTACAGTCAACACATAAATAAAGCGGGCTGCGTGGCGCAGTCGGTAGAGGCGCTGAGCTTCTAGCTGAAAGGGAGTGGGTTCGATCCCCACCCAGGTAGTGGATATTAGAAACAAAACTTCCACTTTCGGAAACGCAAATAGCCCTGGGTTTCATTCAGCCTACACCAGATATGAGTACCAGGGTAATTCCTGGGAGCAAAGACTGTCGGGCGTGGAGCTGACAACTCCATCCCATCTAGTGCCGATGTCACAGAAAGTGGAAGCCTCTATCTTCCACTATTCCCAGGGCCTCCACGGCCTGTAAGGAGTTGGCTTTGCTACATAAATAAAGGTTATCAGGCTAGTTACACCCACGCCCAACTACACGGGGCTGATGACCAAGATGTCCCAAGCCCCTAATATGAATTATTAACAACATAGACATACAGTATTTCAATTGACTGCGGATTACTCGTCCTTTAAATTGCGGATTACTCGTCCTTTACATCCGCCTCGACACAATTCCCGGTTCCCCTAGTGTGACGTCATGCGCATGACAAAAAGCATTTGAAACAAAGACCGCCTCACCATTATACTGTACAGTACCCCAGGGGTAGGCACCCCTTGGAGACCATCCCCCCAGCATCTATCTAAATATCCTAACGGACAACCCTCGTAAAGCCAGGCCAACATACATCAACGCCGCAAGGACAGCTTGCCATTCTAGAAAGCAGCTCAATCCTTGCACAATTATTACACACAGCGACATATTATTAACTGGGGCAGCTATGCCATCACATTGCTGACAGCATAGCGCCCAAGAATATAAAAGGAGGCCTAAGGAGGTCACGAGGGTCTCTCCATTATCAGTCTTTCAGTGGTACAGCCGGAGGCTACGTTGGTGTCATCAGAGGTGAGTCAGTCGTGTTCAGAGTTCCTACTTTTGTAACCTTAATCCACAGCTTGTACTTGAACATTGTTACATTGTTACATTCCCTACAAGGGACTCATACTATAACATCACAGACCAATAAACACTTGGTCAACACTCTACACTCGTCTTACTGTTTATACGCCTCTTTACATCCCAACGCCCTTCCTTATTCCCGTCACGGTTAGACGTGACATACGGTAGTCTGATAGTGCTAGCTCAGATATCATTGTGTTCCTCGCGGCGGCCCGGCTGCTAGAGAGCAGCGCGTGCCACTTAGCTGATACAAGCACGTTCAGTTATATAATAAGCCAGTCAGCTGAGCGACCAGCACAGTGACCCTTGTATTGGGTACCATCCCCTAAAACACTACTACATTATTTATAGGAGCGCCCCCTAGCTCCTAGCACACAACAACACTCTACACTGGTCAGCTTACCCTGCCAAGGGAAGCTACCCCTTTTTAGGCACGGCTCTATAAATTAACACAATAACTCTGTCTTTTAGATCCAACCACCCCCAAATAAGGGATCTAAAACACTGGTGGAGGCGGGGTACTACGCATAGAGAACAGGACTCAACCAACGAGCCCTCGTAGGTAAAACGACCCCTTCCGTACCGCAAAAAGCCAAGCAGATAGTGAAAAATTTTTTTAACATCATATTGCGTCACACATTTTTTTTTAAATTAAATGTCCACATTTAGAACTACATTAGGAGACTTTGCACACCATTTGTCGGCTAGTACGACTCCACTCCTGCCGAAGCTAAAAATTAGGAACGGTGACTTAATAACTGACCAGACTGCAGTACAACTTCTCAGGGACCTTGAATTCAAAACAGCACAGATCCGTGCTCAACACCCTGCCGCCGCAGCACAAGTTATACATTTTACACGGTCCCAGGCCAGTGAACACACACAAGAGTCACCAGTATCCAGCGCTAGTGAAGTAGATTGCCTGCCAACACTCCATCCCCTATTGTTGCAGCAACTGCAGATCACAGAGCAGAAAGCCAGTAACCTGCTCGAGCGCATTACAGAGCTATTAGAGACAGACACTATCAAAGCCAATAATCACACGACAGAAGCGGTTCTTGACATCCACACTATTTTGGAAACAGTAAAACAGGATTTAGACAGAACCGTACACATAGTCGAATCCACACAGTACGACAATACACCATCCATCAGCACAGACATATCAGGTGACGAGCCACCTGGTAACGTAACACAGGTGTCGTACACGGGAAGCGAGGCTAATTCCCCTCTAAACAGCCCAAACACCTCGGCACACGACAGCGGGGTGAACGGCACAAACAGACCAGAAGCACTACACAACCAACGAGACACAGCTGAAAACGAGATGAATAGACACACTGAGTACCCCATGATCCACCCCACAAAGTTCACGGGGGAAGGCCAGGATCCCGAGGAATACCTCAAGGCCTTCAATAGAACGGCCCGGATCAACGGTTGGAGCGAGGAAGTTAGGAAACGACTCCTTCCTGCCTATCTCACAAAGGCGGCCATGACGTGGTATGAGCTCCATGAGGACACGCTAGAAGCTGCCACATGGGAGGAAACCGCTTTACTCTTGAAGGATGAGTTCCAGCTTATACCAGACGATGACGATCTCTATGACCAGATTAGACAGAGGTCACAGGGACCCAAAGAGAGCGCCCAGGCATACATCAATGTTAAATTGATAATGTGCGAAAAGTACAATGCAGCCATGACAAATAAACAGAAAGTCAAGCTGTTAATGCAGGGCCTCAGACCAGCCATAGTGGAAAAGCTATGCATCATGAACAACCCCACGGTCCAACATATGTTAAATAACATAAAGACCATAGAGGAGGGGAGAAAGATCACGGAAAAGGCTACGGAAAAAGCCGTGGATCTGCACTTCCAAACTCAGAAAGACGACACTAACGACAAAATGGACGAATTAGTGGACAGGATGGAGAAACTTACCATAGCTGCCATCCAAGCGGGCGGGAGACCGCTAAGGGATGAGCACGCAGACAAACGAGAACACTATCATACTGAGAGGGACAGGGGTACACAGAGAGGAGACGCTACGGGAGGGAGGAAAATCACTACCCTCCACAGCGGCCAACAACACCTCCCCCACAGGATAGGCCACACTACCCTCCTCGATACTCACCGATGTCATACACGGACACAGAGCCGACATACCCCTCACGGCGGTCACCATCCCCGTACACACGGGAGTACTACCCTGAGGAGTACGACCACGACATCCCCCGACGAAACAGCCCGCCACCAAATAGACAGTCCTACGCTGCCCCACAATACAGGGCAGACAGGGAGTACCGGGAAAACCCGCCCCCACGTAGGCAGGGCTATGCAGCCCCGCAGTACAGGGGAAATGGGGAATATCGGGAGAACCACGCAGGCAAAGCTATACACCCCCACAATACAGGGGAAATAGGGACAGGCGAGAAAACCCACCCCCGACCAGACAGGAGTATGCAGCTACCCAATATAGGTAAAAGGGGAACCGACGGGAAAACCCGCTCCCCCAGCATCAGACATACACCCCACCCTGGAGGAAACAGGAAAACAGACCCCCGGGCAATAATAGACAGGGAAGAACACACACGAAGGGCCCGGAACACTACCCCCTCCCCGACGAATACCCGAGGGAGTTCAGGGATGAGACACCCCACAGGACAGACAGGGGGGCAATACTCCCTACGCCTAGACACACACCGCAGGCGGGGAGCTGGCGCAGCCACCCCGAGGGGGGGCGCACATACATTACAGGCAGGCGTACACCCACATTTTCAAAAAACGCCTAGACGGGGAGGTTCGGCCAGCTAATGAAGCGGCTGAGGTTCCTCCCCCAACACAACACAAGAAAGGCCCTTCCCCCAAGCAAACTCGCAAGAGTAAGGGGAAGAAGCAGCCAGCTAAAGCTAAGGCTGACGATCCGCCCCCGGACCGTTTCCAAACACACCCCGTGCAAGGAGACGGCAACTGTCTGTTTAGGGCCATGAGCTTCCTAATCCGGAATACCGAGGACTATCATGGGGACTACAGACAGAAAACGGTCAAACATATCCTGGCCAACTGGAAAGAGTACCGGGACTTTGTGTGGGACGAGAGGGAAAACCCATTCCAGACCGGGGCGGATTACAGTAAATACATGGGTAAGGACGGCACCTATGGCAGTGCCGTAGAGGTGACCGCTCTCGGCAAGGTGCTGAAAGCCAACATCCATGTATACACTGATGTGCACTCGCCTCCGCTATTCTCAACTGCGTGATTCGATAGGGACCTACATGTACTTTTTACAGGAAACCCTAAGGCGGGACATTACACACCCCTCACAATCATAAGCAAACAGCCTGAGAGCACGCCCACACCCTCCAAACAGAAAACCCTACCCCCTTCACCACAACACAGGGGGGGAATTGACCACACACAGGCGCATGACGCGAGCTCGCTCGGCATGGGGAAGCCAGCAACAGGAGTCGAACTCGCGACCGCCTGGAACAAAAGGCAGGGTAACAAGGGCAAGCTCAGGGTCACGTTCGCAGACACACCTTCCCGAAAGGTAGAAACCAACAACAACATAACTACGATAAAATGGCTGAGTGGAACATGGCCAGGAAAGAATCAGCGAATGGTATACAAAGGTCAGGTAAAGAGCTCTACGAAATGAAAGGTACCAGGCTCATGATCAAACCGGTTTAACAATAAGATTCTTATTTATATATATATACACATTATATCATGCTTGTAAATTAAAGGTTTATATATACATTATATCATGCTTGTAAATTAAAGGTTTATATATATATAATATCATGCTTGTAAATTAAATGTAACAATATGTCACGCCACTCAACACTGCCATAATGGCAACACTGAATATACGGTTTTGTTTTTTCCTTTCTACTCTACTAACGCCCAAATTTGTCAGGGTGTTCCGTTTTTTCCCAAACAAATAAATACTTTGAATATTTCCCTTAAATTATACCCTGGAACACCCATTTTTTCTATTCTCTTCTATCTTTCTCTTCGCAGGGAGCACTTTTTCCCCAAAATAAAGCCAGACGGCACAATTCCTCGTCTAGCTGGGTTTTTCCTCCCTGCACAAATATGTAACTATCAAAACCATGTTTTTTTTCTTTTTTGAAACTAGCAACATGCCAACAATGGCAACGTCAATTTTTTTTTAATGTCAAATTTTTCTCATTGTCAATTTTTTTTCAATGTCAAATTTTTCTCAATGTCAATTTTTTTTTCAATGTCAAATTTTTCTCAATGTCAATTTTTTTCAATGTCAATTTTTTCTCGACGTCAAATTTTTCGCAATGTCAATTTTTTCTTGTCAAATTCTATTTGCACAATGCCAATGTCAGTGTTATACATATATCTGTACATCCCATAACCCTCCCCTCTGAACACGGGCTGATCTCACACCTACACTTCACGACATCACCCATTCTACACGACAACGCTGACGACAACGAGGAAGACACCGCCAGACGATACGAGGGGGCCTCACGAACGACTTCATCAGCATCCCAACCTCCAGTTCCGTTCCCGTTCGCGGGGACGCGAACTAAATCGGGAAGGAGGCTTGTACAGTACCCCAGGGGTAGGCACCCCTTGGAGACCATCCCCCCAGCATCTATCTAAATATCCTAACGGACAACCCTCGTAAAGCCAGGCCAACATACATCAACGCCGCAAGGACAGCTTGCCATTCTAGAAAGCAGCTCAATCCTTGCACAATTATTACACACAGCGACATATTATTAACTGGGGCAGCTATGCCATCACATTGCTGACAGCATAGCGCCCAAGAATATAAAAGGAGGCCTAAGGAGGTCACGAGGGTCTCTCCATTATCAGTCTTTCAGTGGTACAGCCGGAGGCTACGTTGGTGTCATCAGAGGTGAGTCAGTCGTGTTCAGAGTTCCTACTTTTGTAACCTTAATCCACAGCTTGTACTTGAACATTGTTACATTGTTACATTCCCTACAAGGGACTCATACTATAACATCACAGACCAATAAACACTTGGTCAACACTCTACACTCGTCTTACTGTTTATACGCCTCTTTACATCCCAACGCCCTTCCTTATTCCCGTCACGGTTAGACGTGACATACGGTAGTCTGATAGTGCTAGCTCAGATATCATTGTGTTCCTCGCGGCGGCCCGGCTGCTAGAGAGCAGCGCGTGCCACTTAGCTGATACAAGCACGTTCAGTTATATAATAAGCCAGTCAGCTGAGCGACCAGCACAGTGACCCTTGTATTGGGTCCCATCCCCTAAAACACTACTACATTATTTATAGGAGCGCCCCCTAGCTCCTAGCACACAACAACACTCTACACTGGTCAGCTTACCCTGCCAAGGGAAGCTACCCCTTTTTAGGCACGGCTCTATAAATTAACACAATAACTCTGTCTTTTAGATCCAACCACCCCCAAATAAGGGATCTAAAACAATATTTCCTCGTAATCGTACAATACAGGAGACTGAAGGAATGCGGAACAGCCGATAACAGTCATCCAAGCGTATCCCTGCGGCCGAATGGCTAGGAAGAGTGCACCATACAGCCGTTGATTCGGATTATGAAATAGACAAGGATGGCTCGGATGAAGAGGCATCTGTCGTATATTCTCAGCATAGGTCAGCAGTACTTGTTGGCGCCTCGTGTGTAAAGACCACCAGTTAAGGCTGTGCTACCGAAAAATAGAATATCGATTTTATTTTATATTTTCTTCTTAATCTGTTATATAGGTCTTTGGGAATTGTTATATGTCACTTTTGTAAAATATGGACTGTTCGTTTGTTCAGGGCATGGCTTCAAAGTGTCTACTTTGAGTGTTAAAGGTACATACGTCACGACAAAACTAATAACCGGAGAATTTCAAAATTTCTGTGCAATAACCCTTGTAATAGTAGCTTCATTGTAAACTATTTGTATTTCGAAATTCAACATTTTTTATAAAATGATCATCTTTCAATAACATTTTTTATTTTAAAAAAATCTATATTAACTTCAAACTTATTCAAATTTTAGAGGCTCTAATTCTGAGCAGTTCGAATGTTTGATGAAAGAAACGGTTTATTGATATACCCGTGACGTATGTACTTTTCAAATCGACAAAACGGTAGCTACGCAGGCTACACGATAGGCTACCCGCACTAACGGTTGCACGTACAAGCACCGAGCCTCATTCTCCCTCCTTAATACCTAGCACCGCACCTCCCATTCAGAGTTCGCCTTCCCTTACGCAGCATTCCATTCTACTTATCGTGCAGCGCAAAGGAAAATCTCTCATGCGCGCCGAGTCGATGACTCTTCCAGTCAGACTGCAGTAGACTAGTCTTGAGAAAGTACTAGAAGAATATAACTTGCCCCCTTGCCCGTTTCCTAATTCTGTGTTTGTGTTTTGTGATTTAGAGAGCAGCAGTTTATTCCGACAAAAGATATCCTGTATCATTTTTTAATATTCACACATTATTCAACAATGCCACGAAAACATCATCCTTCTAAATTTACAGTAAATTAACATACTGTATATAGGGAGCTTCAAAACGGTGTAGCCAAACTTAGGGAAATTATTCTCTGTCAAAATAAAGAAATAAGATCCCTTAAAGATGGGTTTTAAGCACTTTATTTGCTGTCTATATGTTAAGTTATTCTGAATAAAATCTTAGTAAAATAACTGTTACATAGTACTTATTTTTCCCCGTTAAATTTAGATAAATACCTACAATCTTTTAATGTATGATTCGATTTTACAAAATAGGGCTTCAATCGATTGGGCATAAAATGTTTCATATTTTGTTGTTCTTTTATATGGTTTATGGTGTAGTCACGCCCTAGTTCGTGAACAATGGGCAATGGCTGAGTGGTCTGGTAAGTGGTTCTGACAGTCAGGATACCAGTTACTATAGAAAAGGACTGGGTATCTTGGGCATGTTTTGAGTAGTGGCCCTCCTTGTGATCAACAACTTACTTGTTTGTTTCCTGGGGTGAAACTCAGGGGCTCTGTGTAAGTAAGGCTAGCAACTTGCTTCAATTGTAATCTCTAAACGTGCCAAAAAGTCTTGATTAAGCCTCGAGCCTATGGGGGAGATGGAGTCCAACTCTCATCTGACAGATTAGGGACCCCTTGGAAACGAACAGACAATCGAACCGGTATTCGATAGGGTGCTGTTAATATCGAAGGTGGTTATGGAAGGAGGAAAGCAGAGCTAACTGTGTCAGCAAGTAGGATGGGATTGAATATTCTAGGAATTAGTGAAGTTCAGATAAAGGGAGATAGAGAGGAGATCCAAGGTATAGCCTACCTGTCAGGTGTAAAACGATGCAGGACAAAATGGGGAGTAAGGCTGTATGTCCAGAAAACCTTGGAGCTTCGCATAATTTATGTGAGGTACCGGTACCTTACGTAAATGAACGATTAATGTGGATAGATTTGGAAATGTCAGGAAATCGGTCAGGATTGTTTCAGTGTAAACTCCATGTGAAGGGGCGGATCAGGATGAAATAGACTTTATAAGGCACTGAGTGATGTAGTAGGGAGAGTTAACAGTAAGGATAGCGAAGTACAGATGGGGGATTTCAATGCTAGCATAGGAAATGGAATTGAGGGGTATGAGAAGGTTATGGGTAAGTGGAGTGGGGATAGGGAAGCAAACACCAATGGGAAACGTTTATTGGACTGCTGTGCTAGCATGAGGTTATCTATGGCGAACTCAGTCTCGAAACATAAGGAGGGTAGAGGAACCAGGTCAATAATAGGCTATATCATTACTGACTTTGAATTTGGTAAATTGATAAATAATTGAGGGGTATTCCGGTTTTTTTTTTTTTTTTTTTTTTTTTTTTTTTTTTTCAATGAAACAGACCACAAACTTTTCTACTGTGAACTGAGCATAGTTAGACCTAAAGTGCAGAAAGTGAGGGCTGTTTGCAGATGGATTAGGGTTTAAAATATCCAGGATAAGGAACTTAGGCAGAAATATATGGATTAATTCCAAAGAGTAGATGGTAAAGAATTGCAGGACGTTAGACAGACTGGTCAGGATACAGGGATGCAGAACTATAAGTAGCAAAGGTAGTCCTATGTGTTGGGAGAACAGTGTGTAAAGACAGGAACAAGCGAAAATACTGATGAATGACATAGTGAAGTCCTGGAGACAGAGAGCTACTTATGTAGTCGAAAGGAACAGGACCAAAGAAATAATAGAGTAAAAATATCACGGTAGGAATTTGGAGATACATTAGAATAGTTAGGTCAAGTGGCAGTAAAGCCTTTATGGAGTGTTAGAAAGAATCATAGAAATTGAGGAACAATAGAGTGAATCGCTTGACAGCTTCCAGATTTGGTCCAGTCGTTAAACGTTTACCTCATACCCCTTGCCACATTCTTGTCAAACCAATTTCGTATCCTAACAAGAAGTTCCGAGTCGAAATAAAGAGCCTACTTTTCTTAAAATTTAAGATTCATGCCCATGATTAACCTATATGAATCTATCTTGAACAATGACGAAATTATGTTGGTAATATCAAAATTTCTAATTAGTTCGAAATATACCTGGTATAGTGTAGCCTAATAGAGCACTACAGTTGGCAGCCCTGGTGACTGAATATATTCTTAGTTCCATCACTTAAGGTACAGAATACACAATTTGGTTGAAGTCCAATGGACAGCAAGGACGTTACATGCAGTTGGACATTGGATCTATCAGCGCGCGTACAATTCATATTGGCAACAATGTCAAGCATGTGTTGGTCAGAAATACTCTGAAATTTTATGATCACTAGTTGTGCCAATTTTGGATGAAATCCATTTGTTAGTATGGAAGTTACATTTGTTTTAAGATTGAACCTATCAGCAGACTTATAATCATGTTGGCAGCACTGACGTATATTAGTTACTCCAAATTAATCTAGAATGTCAGATACTATACGTGTGCAAAGTTTAGAGCTGTTGGCTTGCATACTTTCTGATACATTGATATTAGGGTAAAAAAATAGAGACAGCATTTATTAGCAGTTGGTAGCCCTGGTTGCTCTTGAGCATACGCATAGTCATATCTGTTATAGTAGCCTACACATAGCACATATGAAATTTGGTTGAAATCAAATTGATAGTATAGAAGTTACATGTAATTAAACGTTGGTCCTATCAGCAGGCTTAGAATCATGTTGGTAGAACTGACGTATATTAGTTACACCAAATTATTCTAGAATGCCAGATACTATACGTGTGCATAGTTTAAGGCTGTCGGCTTGCATACTTTCTGATATTGGTATTTGGATAAAATAAATACCGAGAGAATTTATTAACAGTTGTCAGCCCTGGTGGCTCTTAAGAATACGCTCAGTTATATCCGCTTACGTACACATAGTACATACGAAATTTGGTTGAAATCCAATTGATAGTGTAGGAAGTTACATGCATTAAAAATGGGCCTATCAGTAGGCTTAGAATCATTTTGGCAACACTGGCATACATGGCCTCCTGGAAATTAAACTGAAATATTATTATCTACACGTGTTCCAATTTTGAAATAGCTTCCAAGACATCCAGCATGGAGCTCAAATTTCAATAGCGATTTTTCAGCCGTTGGTAGCACTGACATCATTTTCAACTACGGCATTGAGATATTCAGCTATAGGTATTTACTCCTACCAAATTTTGTTTCGATTGCTGCAGCCGTTTAGGAGTTGATAGGGACGCACACACACACAGCCAGACAGACACACATTTGCCCGGATCGATCTCATAAGTCTACTTTTTCCTCATTTTTGCAAAATGTGAAATGTAGGCTAAAAATCTCACCACAGTTGCCGTCACATTTCGAGGAGAAATATGGTCGCTCTTGTGAAAATGTATTAACACAGAACTGGCAATATTGTCACCAAGAGTGGATTCTTCTTGTATCAATAACATTCATTCTTATGAGCCAGTCCTGATGGTTTGGTTGCTTGTGATGGCGTTGTAGAAATCAAATACCTTGCCTCCGTCACTGAATCATATTTCAGAGAAGAGGTGACTAAAAACAATGTCAGGAGTAAAATTGCAATTGAAGCGAAGCCACAACTACTTCCTCCAGGTCCAAAGTCGATTGAATATCCACAGGAGAAAAAGGTGCAGTTTTGTAGTATATACTAAGAATGGAGAAATCTTCGTAGAAAGGATAGAAAAGGATGGGTTGTTATGGCAAACAAAAATACTTCGAAAACTGGTACGATTTTATAAGGAGTGCATTTTGTCTAATCTTTTAGTCAGTTGAGTTGTTCGAGGCACGAGGCATGAAAATCCGAGGTCCCTCCTTTGCGCTAGAGGTTCAACGACTAAATAAGGCCGCAGATACCAACAAACGAAAGAAGAGGAAGCCATCGGACACCTTCACACAGAACATGAAGTTTAAATTTATAGCAATAAATGTTATTTTTGCTCATAATGTGGTTTTGGTTTATAGAATGTTAAACATTCATTTTACTTATAAAATTTTGCGTGCGTAAACTTTGAATTTCATTACTGAACGAACAACCATTTTGTTTATATAAATCACCTTCTGTTGAGTCGGTACATTATTGTAGTTGTTTTTTTTGTTTTTGTTTTTGTTTTGTTTTTTTTTTGTTTTTTTATGTTTTACATTTCATAGAGACAGTTTTGAAGTTTTGTCAGCGGACAATAAAATTGTTTATGATCCATAGAAACACTTATTTTGAGTTGTAATTCTTATAAGCATACAGTAACACGCCGGCCTCTTTTATTCGGCTGGACGAAGGCAAGGCACAAGGCTGAATATAAGCGTACGACTCGGAAAGCAGATCTGTGAGACTCGGAACCGAGGTATACAACGGAGGAGGGGAGGGTGGTTGTGCAATGTGTGCGAATGAGGCGCAGTGGAAGGGAGTAGGGGAAGTGTAGTGCACTGGCTGTAGCAGGCGAGAGGCAGCAGTGCTGCTCTCTCTCTTGACCAGCAATTGGCAGCAGACCTAGTAGCACAGCCTTAAGTTACTCGAATCCCTAGAGAGGATTCCAGCAGTGTATAGCTTAACAATTGTTCGTGGCTAGTATGCTAAGCTAGGTCCTCACAGGTTCTCCACGAGTCTGAGTGATATCTATTTCAAATGAAGCGAAGAGTTCAACATTGTTATTTATTGTTTCGACTAGTCACTAATACATTTGAAGTTATTTACAAGTGCCGAGGCATGAAGCCCGTTATACCTGATACCTGATACCTGTTATTAATATCACAAGAATGACATTGGTAGATACGAATACTGGTTTTAAGTCCAGTTTCAATTTCTTTACATTTAAATGGAAAATATGAAACTTAATTTAATTCCTTATTGCAAGTTCATTCTGAATATTTAGGGATGGGAAAGTATGAATGTAATTGGTAGGTTTTTGTTGTAAAGTTATTCCCATACAGGAAATAGGACAAGATTCATTAGAATAAATAACCTGTGGTCCTGAAATCTGGATGGATTTCTGGGATTCTGGACACGTTTGTAGAATTACCTCTGGATCTTTAGTAAGGAACAGAATGTGTTCCTTGTTTGGGGTCTAAATATTTTTACATTATTCTTTACAGAAGCAAATTCATTTCCTGCAGTGTTTGTTAAATTACACACATAAGATTGAGTGTTCTTAATACATGGTACAGTGGACCATTTCAAAATTGGACCTTGTAGGTAATATTTTTCAGATGGGACAAGTATAATATTATTAATGGTGGGTATAGGAGTTACATCATATAATTTATATTGGTTTCCATCCGTGATTGGCATGGAGAGAATTATAATTATTTCTTCGTCCATTATAAGGACTTGAGTCTTTGACAATTTCAGGTTTTCATACTGATGATATTGATCAGTATGGATCATACTCAGTGCAGGGGCGGCTCTAGGCGTAGTGCCACCGTGCCATGGCACTGCCCTCAACGAGAAAACGAATTATTCATAGTCCTGAAAGAATAATTTCAAACGTCTACAGTTTAATACTGGTATTTAATTAGTTTCAAATTACTTAGTAGTTTAAATATTCCGTCGGTAGAGTATGATCATTGATTCCATCTTCCCGCCTGTGATATGTTGTGGTACGGTCTAAGCGGCATGGTTGACGCATGCGCAGTTCAATTTACGATCCTTTTCATAACCTCTCCCGTCACTGGCTATGGGGAAATAAACTGGACTTCGTGCCGAATGCAGCCTGGCTCGTGGCAGCACAGAAAGTAAAGTGCAATGCCATCTACTGGGCATTAAGAGGTACTGCACCTTTGCTAAACCTGTCTGTCACGAGGGGAGGAGCTGAAGAGGGTGTCGACCAATGGCCTGGAAGTAATTTAACACTCATTGGTTATTGGCGTGTGGGGTGGGTTCGTTGACACTAACTGACAACTAATCGCTCTCACACAAAGAATATTAATTATAGGTTTCTCTAAAAGAGGGCTCAGCATACAACATTCGAAATCTATACTTGACCTAATAAATAGTGAATATAATATGTATTTAATAATTCCTTCTCTGGTAAAGTGAATAACTAAGGGAATAAAAGAGAAAATGTACGATCATGATTACATGTACAGGCTTCACGGATTAATCTCGGTAGCTAAAAATGAATGGTTGATAAACCACCTGCACCTGTCATGTCTGGAAGATTTCGCGCGAAATTCAGTATGTTGGCTGTCTTCAGTTCTTGACGGTTAGTGGTTATTTTTAGTGAGTTATTACAAGGTGTTAGAGAGTTTGTGTTGTAGACTATTGCGCGCTATTCGTGAAATCTTGAGTGAATGGTTCATGGTTGAGAGGTGGAAATGTTTCTTTTTATTTTCTTATTGTATATATTACCGGTAAGTCCCGATGTGAAGTGTTGACTATCAAGATTAGTGTATGTATGTGTTAATAGTCAAACATGAATAAGATTAGTGCTTTGTTGAATAGACCATTTTCTTCATTGCCGTATGATGACAAAATTCAAGTTAAACAATTAGGTAGACCAACCCCAGACTTGACTATCAATTACGTACAAAAAAGTGCCAAAGTTCATAGGTCCAGGAAGTTCAACAAAGATTTATATAACAAAAATAAATGGCTGTGTGGCTGCGAAGAAAAGGGTGCGCTATTCTGCTTCCCATGCGTGCTTTTCGAAGGCGATTTCAACTGGTCAAAGGGTGGGGTTACAGATATAGTTCACATATGGGAAAAGATGAAAGCTCACGAGAAATCGAAAGATCACATGAACAATGTAATGAGTTTGTCCATGCTAGGCAAGGTAAACATTCAAACCCAATTGAGTTCGCAGTATAGGGAAGCCATTGCAAAACACAATGAGCAGGTTGATAAGAACCGCTATGTTTTAAATCTTATAATTAATTGTATACGATTTTGCGGCGCCTTGGAATTGGCCTTAAGGGGGCATAATGAAAGCGATGAGTCTGAAAACAAAGGTATTTTTAAGGAGTTAATTCAGTTCAGTGCCGAACTAGATCAGGGGTCTCCAAACTTTCCAGCCTTAGGGCCATACTGATTACTCCAGTAAGTTCCGAGGGCCAAAACCATATTATCATTGTTGCCGGTGGTAAAAAGTGAAATAGTCCACTGATGAAAAAAAGTCCGAAAAAGTACGCAACGTTGAAAAAAGGCTGCAAATCGGACTAAAGTCCACAAAACGGCAACAATGCATATTATTAATTTTCCTGTCATTATCTGTAATTTCTAGATTAGTCGTAGAGTACGAGCCATGAGGAGTAACGTGACACGACATCTGGTGGACACAAGCGGAAATAGGTAGTACCTTCTATCGCTAACAGATGGCGCTAATAGCACGTACAGAGTAATCTCGTTGGTTCGAGAGAGTTCTGGTGTCTTCCACTCACTTCTAGATGGCAGTAATTGGAATATATAAGAAGGCTAGTTGCGCAACCACAAGTCAGTTCCTATGACACTGTTGTGAAATAAAATAGTGCGTACCTCCTTAAAACGTGTTTGTGCGTGTTTAAGTTTAAGACATCTTTGTAACAGTACTTGGATTTGAATTGTTGCTTTTGTGTGTGATATAGTAGCATGGAAAACAAGCGAAAAATTGATAGTGAATGCAGAAAATTCAAAGATGAGTGGAACATTCAGTATTTCGTAATTGAGTCCAGAAACAAGGCGCTATGTTTGATTTGCAAAGAAAGCATAGCCGTTCTCAAGGAATATAACATTAAACGTCATTATGAAACAAAACATTTTCAAAATTACTCAAAATATACAGGAAGTTTGCGGACAGAAAAATTCGAAGCTATGAAGCGCGGATTGAAATCGCAGCAATCTTCATTTACAAAACTCAAAACCGAACAAGAGGCTGCAACTCGTGCCAGCTTTCGTGTGGCTCTTGAAATTGCAAAACGTGGAAAACCAATCACCGATGGAGAAATGATCAAAGAATGCATAATTGCAGCAGCCGAAGAAATGTGCCCTGAAAAGGTAAATTTATTAAAAACTGTCAGTATGTCAGCAAACACTGTGGCTCGAAGGGTAGAAAACATCGCTGAAAATATATCCTCTCAACTGTTCGACAAAAATGGAGATGTTGAGTGGTTTTCTTTGGCCTTGTATGAGTCAACGGATGTGTCAGATACTGCTCAGGTGTTGATTTATATTCGAGGAGTAGATAAAAGCTATGAAGTGCATGAAGAACTTCTTGATATGTATAGTATTCATGGCACAACTACTGGTACAGATATTTTTAAAGGAGTTGAAATGGCCATTAATCAAAAGAACCTTCGATGGAAAAACTTGAAATGTATTACAACTGATGGAGGCAAAAACATGAGTGGGAAAGATAAAGGAGTGGTGGCTCTTGTGTCAAAGGCTGTAAAAAATGACGGTGGTTCAAAACCATTAGTCTTACATTGTATCATTCATCAACACTCTTTGTGCGGAAAATGTTTGGATATGTCTGAAGTTCTGAAACCAGTCATATCAACTGTTAATTTTATGAGATCTTTTGGGCTGAATCACCGACAATTCCGACAATTTATTGAAGAGATTGGAGAAAGTGACTTACCTTATCATACTGCCGTACGTTGGCTTAGTTGTGGGAAAGTCCTTCAGCGCTTTTTTGAACTTCGAGCAGTGATCGAATTTTTTTTGAATGAAAAGCATCGCCCTCTTACTGAATTACAAAACAACGCATGGCTGTGGAAGTTAGCATTCTATGTTGATTTGACAAAACATGTGAACGAACTGAATTTGAGATTGCAAGGAGAAAACCAGCATCTTCCTGATTTATACACTAATATCAAATCATTCCGAAAGAAATTGATACTGTTTCAATCACAACTACGAAGTAAATGTTTTTCACATTTTAAAACATGTGAAATATTCAGCCACACCACTGAGACTGAGTTTCCTATCGATTTTGCAATCGAAACTTTGAGTGCTTTGAAAATAAATTTTGATACTCGTTTCTCGGACTCCGATGCCTTTGCGAATCAAATTAAGATTTTTCAGGATCCTTTTGATACTGACATTGAGACCCTAGCCCCGGAACTTCAAATGGAAATGATTGAACTACAGTGCAGTGATATAATTAAGAACAAATATCAAAACTCATCTTTGTTGGAATTTTATAAGAGTCTTCCACTGACACAATTTGATAATTTGCATACATTTGCTCGTGGGCTGTTTTCTGTTTTTGGTACTACTTATTTGTGTGAGAAGACCTTCTCCAAAATGAAGTACACAAAAAATGTTTACAGATCTAAATTAACTGATGAGCATCTTAAATCTCTTTTAATAATTGGTACAAGTAAAATTAGTCCACAACTACAAACTATTGTCAGTGGAAAATCTCAATTACATAAATCTCATTAGTATTTCATATGTCTGCATGTTATACATGTCTTTACTCATTACAATTCTGTGTTTCTTTATCCAACTTATCACAAAAACAATAACAATAAGCCTACAACAATGTTATGAGTAGTTAGCCCATGACCATATCAATGTAGATGTCATATTAATAATTATTCAACATAAAATTAGAGTACTTCAGTAAACTAAATTGAATTTGCTATAAAAAAATATGTTCTCTAAAAGGAGTTTTCAAGTATGCTAGCTCTCCGCGGGCCGGACAAAATTTGTCCGCGGGCCGGATGTGGCCCTCGGGCCGTAGTTTGGAGACCCCTGAACTAGATCATGACCTCAAGGAACACCTCGGTCGTTCTCAATATACCTCATCTGCTACGAAATACACATCAAAAACAATACAGAACGAGTTACTTGGATGCATGTTAGAAGTATATCACGAAGAAGTTCTTAAAGAAATCAAAACTGTTGAATACATAGCGGTCATTGCGGATGAAACTACTGACGTGTCCAATCAGTTTCAATTAGTAATCGTGCTACGATACATAGTTAAGGGAAAGCCAGTTGAGAGATTCTGGAAATTTATTAGCCCCGATGGACATGACTCAAATGCAATCTCAAACTGCATACTACACGAACTACAATTAATTATTGGAAATGACTATAATAAGCTAATTGCTCAAAGCTTTGATGGCGCGTCCGTTATGAGTGGTGGTTTAAATGCCGTGCAGAAGCAAGTAAAAGACAAGTACCCATACGCTAATTATATTCATTGTTACGCCCATCAAATGAATTTAATTATGTCTAAGGCAGCGTCAATCAATCGTCAAGTACGCATTTTTTTTGCAAATCTATCAGGTATATGCTAATTTTTTTCAAACTCTTCGCAACGCACACAAATTTTAGATGAAATTGTCCAGAGAAGGTTACCTCGAGCTTCTCAAACGCGATGGAACTTTCATTCTCGTGGAGTGAGAACGGTGTTTGAACACAGGAAAGATCTCATTGATGTTATGCAGTCGATAGGAAACGGTGATGACATAAGAATGCAATCTACCCTCGCTCAAGCCAGTGCTTACGAACTACTGCTGAATGAAGTAAATTTTGTATTTTGGCTAACGTTTTTTCATAAGGTAATGCCACACGTTGAGATACTTTTCAACCAGCTACAAAAGAAGAAGATTGACCCAGTGAAAGTGCGTCAAAGTCTACAACACTTTGAAGCCTGTATGCAATCAATACGCCAACAAATTGACACACTAATCGAAGAAGTCGAGATTGAAATTCGAAATGATAGCGAAACCGTTCCACTAAAGAGAAGACGTACCGACACTGTGCTTTCTGACAGCAAAAATAGGAAAGCTGTAGAAGTATGCGATACAATTTTATTGGAAATACGATCTCGATTTCAGTTTACGGGACATCTGGTTGCAACGAACTTGTTTGATGTTGCCGAATTTGATTCATTTGAACTAAGTTTTCCTGACCTACACCTCTCTGAAATGGTCAAAGCATAGCCTACCCGTTTCTAGAAGAGAAAAACTTAAAAGTGAGCTACAGGTCTGCTTCTCCAGGCCCGAACTGAGATCTGTTTCTGGTGCTGTTCCATTTCTCATGTTAATTCTGGACGACGAGTTAAGTGACACGTTTCAAAAAACTATTAAACTGTTGAAACTGTTAATTACCATGCCGATGACAACTGCAGAAGCTGAACGCTGTTTTTCGCTGATGAAAAGAGTCAAGACGTTCCTGAGGAACACCATGAAAGAAGAAAGACTGACAGCATTAGGCATGCTGTCCTGTGAGAAGCGTTTTGTCAATAACATTGACAATTTTAACAAGAAAGTCCTGGAACGATTTTCAAGTAAAATGGATCGCAGAATGGACCTGGTTTGCCGCTCATTTTAAGTGGACAGTGACGACGTCTTAAGATCATTCATTGCAGCAATGGGTGAGTAAGATTTTATCCAACTGTTATTTTATTTTGTTTTAAATACTGAAGTGTGATTAAGACTTTCACTGCGAGAGGCATCGTTCTACCATTATTGTGAGAGTTTTCGTACGCCGATCGCGATACAGAGCTAGTTCATTTTCATATCTATACCAGTCAACAGCACAGGGTTTACCACACCAAATACTGCCCATTCCCAATGTTGAATGGATTTATAAGTTTTACCTAAGCAATTGTATACATCTGAAATCGAACCCTTGGTGAGAAATGAGCAAGTGGACAGCTCTGCTATCATGTTATGTAAATACCAATATTTTCGTATTTTTTTACTTGGCACTACCCCTTGTGTTGGCCTGAAGCCGCCCCTGACTCAGTGGAGGGTAGATTGATAACAAATTTTTGACTATGTTAGTTAATTCTTTTCTAGAGAACAATTTTACATTTGTCATTTCGTGAAATGAGAGACTAATGGTCTCTTGAAACACTCGCATGATTTCTTGGAATTTGTTGATGCACAGTAACACGTATTGGATGTTTTCTAGTAGATTTATTTTGAAGTCTTCTGTTCGAAGTATACCTTGGATTACCTTCATATTGTCATTAACATGGTTCATTTCATCATAAAATTTTTGAGCAATTGAATTTGTGAATGATATTAGTTTATTTATATGTTTAATTTCATTAGTGCGACTTTGTTTTAGAGTGTCTAATTGACTTTGTAAAATATTTAAATCATCCTGGTCTAACTTGCCAGAGATGAACTTACTTGCTTGTCCTAATCCATTTATTAGACCTCGTTTAGTTCTATTAGAAGTATTAGGTATTAGTTTATTTAATTCCTTTTTTGTATTATTAGTTATCTCAGTTCGTCCATATATTAAGTGAGGAAAAGTATTATTACTTTTTAATAAAAGGCTAGAGACAGTATCATCAATATATTTGTACGAATCTTTTAAAGTAGTAAGATTGAAATGAAACATGAATTTATGGTAATTATCGATTACCAATACAGATTCCATGGGGTCGGCATAAAATCCTGACGTTGTTATGTGTTCGGTGTATATGATGGCCTATCCTGGTAGGAACCTGGAATGGGAAGACATTTCCTTTTAGGTTTAATGTCACGGAAATTTCTGACATGGGTCTTGCCATTTTTCATTTTGCAGTATACTCGGTTTACATCAAGTTTGGTTATTGTGCCTTCATTATAGAGGTTTCTGGATTTCCTATTTCTGGATAGAGGGTTTAGGGCATATACAGTTTAACCTATTTCATAGGAGTGCTCGAAAAGAGAATCTTTTGGGTCAGGTTTATTCTCATTTAAGATTTTTAACTGGTTTCCTTGTCTCTCGATATATTCATTTATTTTTGGAGACGGGGAGAAGATATGGTCTAGCGCCTTATAATATGGACCATATAGAGCATTGAATGGTGGCTGTTTGGTTGTGGAGTGTATTGAAGAATTATAGTTCGTGATTGCGGTAATTATGAATTGGGAGAGTGGAGTGAATTTATCATGATCTCTCGAGATTCTTAGTTTTTCGAGGAGAGTTGAATTCAGTCTCTCTACTGGAGAGTAAGACGAGGAATTCAGTGGTGTGGTAGCATGATATTCAATATTGGTTGCTTTACAGTATTCTGTAATTAGACTGTTCTCAAATTCTCCTCCCTGGTCATGGGTAATCCTTTTTGGAAAACCATGGTATGAGAACTACGCTTGCAGTTGATTCAGAACGACCATGGCTGTGCCATTAGGTAGTATATAGGGTTGCCCATATTTTGAAAATACATCTAGTATGGTTAAAATTCGGTCTGAGCAAGTGGGTGGTCGGCTGTTATAGAACCTTGGTTTGATACCTCGTTAGGATGTCTTTCATATGTATTCCTCTGGCATAAGTTACACTGATTTATTACATTTGTAATTTGTTCTTTTAGGTGTGGCCAATAGTACTTGGTTCGAAGGTGTTCAAACGTTTCTATAATACAATTGTGATTTATTGAATGATATTGTAGAATTAACTGTTTCTGTGTTTCTGGGCATTCAATGTCCTCTAAAAATTTAGTTGTTCTGATAATTACTAGCTCTGACGTGAATAACTTCTGGCATATTCTAATGAATGGAATTTCAAGAGTTAGATCATTAAAGTAAATGGCGTACTTGTTTGAGGTGTTGATTATTTTAAGTAAGTGTTTGTTCAAATCTTGTTGAAGGTTTTTCTGCGTTACTGTCATAACGTGCCGTGTGTATTTCTTGAACAGTTTCTGTTCAAGAACCTTAGGGACATTACCATTTTTAAGATAATTTGATTTCGGTTTTGGTTCAAATTACGCTCTGATGTTTTCTGTGTGAAGATAGTATCTTTCTGGTTCGAGTGTATGGTTTCATTATCAATTTCGTCGTGATATGTGGCATCTCCGGGGATGGCTACATTCCAGACTGTTTCGTCGTTTATATTTACTTGTATTCTAGAAAGTGCGTCTGCAACATAGTTGGTCTTTCCTTTGACATATTTGATGTCAAAATCAAATTCCCCTAGTTTTATTTTCCAGCGGTAGAGTCTTGAACTGGGATCCTTTAGGGTAAAAAGTCATTGTAGTGGACGATGGTCACATTCAACTTGGAAGTGTCGTCCCCATAAATAAGGTTTAAAGTGTTCACTACTTTCTACTATGGCAAGCAGCTCTCTTTCTATTGTGGAGTAGTTTCATTCAGCGGGAATTAAAGTTTTGGAGTGAGAACACTTCCTAAGGCAAAATCTGAGCTGTCTGTGGTTAACACAAAAGGTTCGTCAAAATCTGGGTAAGCTAAACCTGGGGCATTTCTTATATTATTTAAGTCTTCGCTTGAGATGACTGAGTCATGTGAAAATCCTGACTTTGTTCGAGATCTTCATTAAATGAGTATGAGAAAGGGTGGACTGTGTCGTATTCGAACTCGTGTTCGTGCGGTTGTGTTTCTTCAAAATATTCTGACGATTGTGCCCCCTGAAAGTATTCTGGTGGTACGTAGTCACAATCGTTGGTTTCTTCTGCGTGCGCATTTACGTTCCCTCGGATGGTGGATACACCAGACGTAGGTTTTGGATAACTTTGGTTATTAGGTGTGAGACGTCGGCCTATGATATTTGGCGCAGGATAAGGACGATTCATTGGTTTAAAGGGTTGTTGGTTCTGTGGTTTGAAAGTCGGTGGGTTCGGACCTTGAAAGGGTCTGAAGTTTGGTGATTGGTTAGGGATTCTGAATTGTTGGTTAGGTTGGTTGGAAAAAGGTCGTGGTTGGGGAAAGTAGTGGCTTTGTGGCCTTGGATATGCAAACAGATTGTGAGCAGTATGGTTTAGTGCTTGTGTCGCTTGATTGAATCTGTTAGGTGGTGACTGTGTGAATGGTCTGTGACTGGCATGTTTATTTGGAGGAAGTTTCGGTGTCCCTCTCAATTGATCCATGTGATTCTCGTGTGCTCGGTCATTATCGTAAGTCCTGCAATGTCTCAGTGCGTGACTTTATTCTGTGACTTGTGCATAGCGCAGATATGCTCGGTACGGCTCTAAGATTCCGACTTTGAAAGTGTTTAAACTCAGATCGTCTAGCTCTCTTAGTTTGAGCTCTAAGATCTGATCGCTGTAGTTTAATTTGCATAAATTTTACATTGAAGGACTAGAGCGTCTAGTCTGTCGTGATAATCTGTGTACGCTTCACTTCTCTTTTGGAAGCAGTTAGAAATTTCTTGAACTAACAGTCTTTCATCTTTTACGTCACCAAATTTCCTGATTAATTTTTCTTAAAATTTCTCATAACTAGAGTTTGCATCCAGATCTAAAATAGTACTAGCTTCTCATATTAGTTTCGATTTGACAACATTAAATAAGAAATCATTAATGATGTTAGCGATGGGAACTGCATTGGCTCTCCTGTGAGTATTTAAGAAACTATCACATCTCGCAAGGAAGTAGTCTAGACTGCAAGACGTACTTCCATTAAATTCGGGTAGCAATTGAATTTGAGCGTACTTGAATTTTGATAGCAATTCTGTCTCAGGCATTGTGATTTATTATAATTAATTGACTAGGTAATTGAATAATTGAAAATTATTGATTTATTTATTATTATTATTATTTATTTAATTCAAAAGAACAATGACGTATGAAAATCCCGTTTAGATTTTCACGAATTCACTCTCTTTTGAAAAGAAAACAGTATTAATTATTAATTTATTATTATTATTATTATTTGAATTTTATTTATTTATTATTTCAAGTGAAATGAGAATTACTCTTTCACTTGAACGGTAAATTATTATTATTGCTCTTGTATAAATTAAGAATGAACCATGCTGTTGGTAGCAATGTTCAGACAGTACAATAAGGTATTTCAAATGTAACTTACAGGCAGGAAATGATGATCAGCTTGGACTACATATCCCTTGGGCTGTTGTAGTCGGTTGGTTCTCTTCGGCGACGACGAGCGATTGAAAGTGCCCCAGGGGAGTTGTTGTCGGTATACTCGTACGGCGATGGCGGTTGGTTGCTCTCAAAAGGCGCTTCTGGAGCGTTATCGGCGAGCTTCCTTCCTTCAAGCTAGCGAAGTCGGTTATGGTCGAAAGGCCTCCAGTGAGGTTGTCAGTTCCACTCCTAACTTGCTGGCTGGTTCAAATGAAATAGATTACTTCAGTAGTTTGCGGGAAGATAACTGGCTTTACTAGACGAGTGACGAAAGGCGATTCTAGATCGTTGTCTGAACACTTCATCCAACTAGCACGTAGATCTAGTGGCGATCATTTATCTATCTCGGACGGCCAGGCCCCCAGTTAAGTTAGTCGCTTCAATTGTTCGTGGCTAGCATGCTAAGCTAGGTCCTCACAGGTTCTCCACGAGTCTGAGTGATACCTATTTCAAATGAAGCGAAGAGTTCAACTTTCTTATTTATTGTTTCGACTAGTCACTAGTACTTTTGAAGTTATTTACAAGTGCCGAGGCATGAAGCCCGACTGCCAAGGCATGAAGCCCGACTGCCTACCAGTTCAGTTGGTTAGTCTTAAGATTACTGAGTTACAAGAAACAGGAGTTCTCTGAGTCCAGGGTTTTATTAGAATTAAAGAAGTCACATGTCAATCCCTCTGGGAGGGATACAGTACAATCTTACTGGCTAGTTACCAGGGTAGAGGGGGACACATTGTAGAAGGGACTGCTGGTGGTCGGGAGTAATGAACATACGTCACGGAAATATCTGGCTGGACCCTGCCAGGCACGAGGCTGTGCCTCATCTGAACCCTGAGTTGTTATTGGAATTACTCTGAGAAAGTATTCATAGCTTGCCAGGCACGAGGTTATGTGTCATTTGTACTTCGAGTTATTATTGAATTATACACAGCTCGACTCATTAGTATTGAGAAATTAACATGCTTACTGTCTGTTGAAACTTGGCTGACACTCATGCAGTAATGATGATAATAATAATGTAGTTTTTAGAAGGCGAATCCATTAATATTGGTAGTCGAGGGTTCTATTCCCGACGAAGAATATAACTCACCAGCCTCAGCCAGCAAGCTGAAGATTAGGCTTGTCCGAAAAGCTCCAGACGTCAGCCTAACACCGCCGTGGTGGACGCTATCAAGTTTAACAAGTACTGACTTGCGTGTCGAACCATGTGCTACACCGCCATAATCTAGCCGAGAAAAAGTCAGTGCCCAATAAAGACGTACGAGCACCGTGCGGTCTGCTCCCCAAGATATGGCGCCCAAACGAAAATGCCCCAGATTTCACAAAATTCTCCCAAGAATTCCCCAAACTACACAAGATTTACCCCAAAATTCCCCAGATTTCCTCCAAATCCCCCTTTTTTCCCCAAAATCCCCCAAAATACCTTAAGAATTCCAAAAATTCACCCCCTAAACTATCCCAGATTTCCCGCCACATCCCCCATATCTACCCAAATTCTCTAAAATTCCCCACATTTAACCCCAATGACCCAAAATGCCCCAAGATTTCCTAAAATTCCTCCCAAAGTCCCCTAAATGTTCCCAAATTTTCAGAAATTCCCCAGAATTCCCCTGATTGTTCCGAAATCCTCCATATTTCCCCCAAATTCCACCAGATTTTTACAGGATTTACCCAGATTTTTCCTAAATTCCCCAGATTCACCCCAAATTCCATAAAATTCACCAGATTTTTCCAAATTTCCCTAAAATTACCGTTCCACGTCTGTTATCTAAGAAGTCGTTTTCCGTGGTTTCCCAGGGTTTTCAGTTCTAGGTAAATACCGGGTTGAGGCCACGGGTACTTCCTGCAATTTCCTTTCCCAATTCCATTTGCCACCATTCATTTCTCACAAGCTAGGCATCGGGAAGGGTGCCCGGACGTATAAACCAGCCGTCACATATAATTTCATCGCATCTCATCCTTGACCCTGTTGAAAACGGGAAGAGATCGGAAAGCGAGATAGTTATGAAGGAGAGGAGGGTTGGCGGAAAATATGATAGGGACATGATCCTTGCTCAGACCATGTGAACTGTGTAGACAAGCTTAAGCCTGTGACGAGAGAGCGTATGACGTCACAGGATGAGGGAGAGTGGTGATTATGTTACATTCAAGTGGTTGACCATGTTGGGATACTTGTTTATATGCAGCGTATGACGTAAACGTCTCAAAGCTATATCTATCCCTCTCTCACACCTATCGGATTGCCCGACGAACCCTTGGTATATTATTGTTGCGTGCCACCCCCTAGTGGCATTTCCGTTAACTGGATTACGGTGGGTGAAAGCACAAACACAATTGTTCCATTAAAGAAATATAATTAGCTTTATTGCGGGCCTGAAAAATACACCATACAAATAGCAAATACAAGCAATTAGTACCTCACTCCAGTTTCCTCTCGTAGGGGACACTTGCCTTTAACTTGTCAATAAGCCACAGAAGTTAATCCCTCCTAATGAGTCCTGTGTCCTCGACAGAACTACCTGCAACACTACAGTTATTTACGATAGCCGGTCACTCACCACTACACTCTGCTTCGCTGCCCGCTGGCTAGGGAAACAGCCCCTGGTGCTTTCGCAATTCACCACACTAACCTCTGCTGCACTGGAAAACACACTCGTTCAAGACACAGTTCCTCTGTAGGCTTCACACTCCCTCGCTGCCAAGAGAATCAGCTTCACTAGGGTTTCGCAAGTCACGTCGCCAACAACTGTCGCTCAAGGTAAACGCTCGCACTAGCTCGAAAACACTGTCTACCCCGCTTGCCAGGTCGCTCTTATATAGCGGGCCGGTGACTCAATAAATGCTTCTAGACCAATCCTGGATTCACGGCTTCTCGAGGTTTCCATCACTGGCTGGGTCACGAATATTCTGGGCCATCCCTTTGTCCTAGTAGCCCTGTTGCGTAAGGCGCGCGAAATACTCTGAGGCAGAGCCCAGCGCGGGGCAGCTGTGACTCAACCGGCGAGGCGACGAAACAACTCACAGCCGTAACACCATCCCCTTCCTAAAAGGCTGATCGTCCCGATCAATCATTGGTCCGTCTGTGTCCCTCCGTAGGCTGCCAGGCGATCTCAATGCACGATCTTCATCTTCGCCCTCGGGCTCCGCTGGATTCTGTAGACGACATCGTTGATCCGTTTCACGACTCGGTACGGGCCCTCCCAGGACTTCTGCAGTTTGGGTGACAGGCCTTTCTTCCGTAATGGGTTGAAGAGACAGACCAGGTCGTCATCGTGGAATCCGCCGGCATCCGTCTGTAGGTCGTATCGTGTCTTCATTCGGTCGGTCTCGATCCGCAGTTTCCTCCTCGCGAACGCGTGCACGTCCTCCAGTTGGTCGACCAGTTCTTGACAATACTGGCTTACCGGGACCGGATCATTCCCAGATCGGCCGAAGGCAAGATCGACAGGTAGACGGAGTTCCCTCCCAAACATGGCCCGGGCTGGTGTGCACCCGGTGGCTTCATGCACGGCGGCGCAGTAGGCCAGGAGAAATAGTGGAAGATGTTTGTCCCAATCCCTCTGGTGCTCGCTGACGACTATTCGGAGATGGTTCTCGATGGTGCGATTGAATCGCTCTACCATCCCGTCGGACTGAGGGTGTAGCGGCGTCGTCCTTGTCTTCCGGATTCCCAGCAGCTGGCATAGGTTCTGGAACACCTGCGACTCGAAGTTCCTCCCTTGGTCGGAGTGCAGCTCCAGGGGTACTCTGTACCGGCTGACGAATTCCATCACCAGGGTCTCTGCAATCGTCGCAGCTTCCTGGTTAGGGAGCGCATACGCCTCTGGCCATTTGGTGAAGTAGTCGCTGACGACCAATATGTAGCGGTTCCCTGCCGCGCTCAACGGGAATGGCCCAGCAACATCGATGGCCACTCTCTCCATGGGGTCGCCCACGTTGTAGGTCTTCAGTGGACCTCGTCGTCTTCGTCCTGGGCGAATCGTGGCACCTCGCGCAGTTGTTCTCCACGTATGTTCGGCATTCGATCCAGTAGAAACGCTCTCTCAGCTTCTCCAGAGTCTTCTTTCTCCCTGGGTGTCCACCAGATGATCCTCCATGGACTTCCTTCAGTACTTCCTCCGTCATAGCCTTTGGAAAGACGACTTGTTCTCGAGATGTCTTCCCGTCGGTGCTCTCCCTGGTACGGCTGATGAGGCCATCCCTTACAACCAGCGAGTCCCACTGCGCCCAGTAGGACTTAAAACTTGGACTCACAATGTTCCACCCGGGTCTGGGGACACAGGCCTTCTTTCATTCTGCTATCAGTCCCAGGTCATCATCTTCCGCTTGCGCCCGCGTGAAAGATTCGCGGCTCCAGCTCCCTTGAATTTCCACGGTAGTCTTCCGGCACTGTATCCCGGTGTTCTCCTCCCTTCGGGCACAGAAGGTACAGTCCTCGGGGCACGGTCTTCGTGACAGGGCGTCGGCGTTAGAATGCAGTTGGCCTTTACTGTGCTGGATCTCAAAGTTGTACTGTTGAAGCCTCTCTAACCACCGCGCGAGTTGACCCTCGGGCTGCTTGAAGTTCAGGAGCCACCGCAGGGATGCATGGTCGGTCGTGATGAGAAATTCTTGCTCGTACAGGTACTTGTGGAAGTGTTCAATGGTCTTCAAGATGGCGAGCAGCTCCTTCCTGGTGACGCGGTAGTTCCTTTATGGCTTTGACAAGGCTTTGCTGAAGTAGGCCACCACTCTCTCCTCGCCGTCCACTACTTGCGACAGGATTCCCCTATACCAAAGTCACTGGCATCGGTATCGACGAAGAACCTTGTTCCATGTCTGGGGTAGGCCAGAATAGATGCGGTGCACAGAGCCTGCTTGAGTTGTTCGAAGGCACTGTGGCATTCTGCTGTCCACGTGAAGAGTTGGTCCTTCTCAGTCAGTCGATACAATGATTAGGCGATGTCGGCGAATCCTCTCACGAAGCGACGGTATTAAGTGCAGAGTCCCAGGAAACTTCGTAGTTGGGACTTGTCCTTCGGAACTGGCCACTCTCTCACAGCTGGGGGCTTTTCTGGGTCGGTGAGCACCCCTTCCTCGGAGACGATATGCCCAAGGTATTGGACCTGCTTCTGGAAGAGCTGACACTTCATGGGGCTCAACTTCAGCTGGGCAGCCCGTAGCTTCATCAAGATCTCCTTCAGGTTGCTGTAGTGTTCCTCGAAGCTTCTCCCCAGAACGATGAAGTCGTCAAGGTAGACCAGGCAGGTCTTCCAGTGTAGTCCCCTCAGAATGGACTCCATCAGCCTTTCGAAGGTCGCAGGGGCGTTGCACAGACCGAATGGCATGACGGTGAACTGCCAGAGCCCGCTGCCCACAGAGAACGCAGTTTTCTCGCGGTCCTTAGGGTGGACCTCCACCTGCCAGTAGCCACTCTTCAAATCCAAGGTGGAGAACCATCTTGACCCTGATATGGTGTCCAGGGTGTCGTCGATCCGGGGTAGAGGGTAGCTGTCCTTCGTGACGTCATTCACCCGCCTGTAATCCACGCAGAACCTGGTGGAACCGTCCTTCTTCTTCACTAGCACGACCGAAGAACTCCAGGGACTATGTGATGGCTCGATCACTCCTTGCTCCTTCATCTCTTCTACCATCCGGTCGACTTCGGCTTGCTTGGCGAGCGGGACACGTCGGAGTGGGGCCCTAATCGGTGCGCTGTCCCCACCGTCGATTCTGTGCTGGACCAAGCTTATCCTGCCGAAGTCTTTGCTCCCCACGGAGAAGATATCCTGGAATTCATCTAGCAGGTTCCAAAGTTGGCGTGATTGTTCCTCGTCTAAATGGTCCTGGGATCCTTGGTACAGCTTCTGTAGTTCTTCTGGCAGGGCGCGTCTTCTTCGGTTGTCCGTCTGCAGGTGTCCGTCCGTCGTGTCTGTGATGCGGGCAATCCAGGTAACGGGCTCGCAGACTCCCAGGTTGGTGTCCCGGTGAACCGTAATGTCGTTGTCGTTCAGGTTAGACACTCGGACGTACGGCCGAGACGTCGTGTTGATGAGAGTCTTGGCAATTAGCAACCCTTTTGTCTGGATGTCCTCATATTTTGGCTCGATGATAGCCGCCACTCCCTCAGCAGTTCCCTCAACAATTACGGCAGCGCTGACTTCCGTCCTGGCGGGAACGATGACGTCCTCTCTCAGCCTTACTCGTCGAGCGGTGACGGCTTCGTGTGCTGGTTGCAAGGCAAGTTCCTCACCTCCGAAGTGCAGAGTGTTGGTACTCAGGTCCAAGATGATGTTGTTCTGGTCCAGGAAGTCCAGTCCGATGATCACTTCGTTTGATACATCAGCCACGAGCACTGGAAGCTTCACCGCCCTTCGACCAATAACGAACTCCAGAGATGCTTCGCCATGTACCGGTGCGGTCTCTCCAGTCGCGGTTATTAGCTGGAGGTTCCTTTGCGTGGGTTGCACTCTCCACTTTGGGATCACGGTGGGATTGACGATGGTCCTCGACGCTCCCGTGTCGAACAGCATGGGCCAGCTCACTCCGTTGACGACTCCGTCGACCATCAGGCTGCCATTATCCCTCTGTAACTGCGTCACACGAACTTGGACTGCCGGGGCTTGACGCCTGTCACAAGCCCACCTTTGCCCCCCAAGGCTGGCTGATACTTGCTTCCCTGGGCCGCGCGGTTTCCCTACGACTGACTGTCCCGACGGAAACCCTCGGCGGCGGCGATCACCGCAGTCCTTGCTCAGGTGGCCTCTCTTACGGCAGGTCCAGCAGGTCGGTAGTCCTCTTCCGGGCCGCCTCTCCGGATGTCCTTCGGCTACGTTTTTGTTGCTTGTGGTGCCGCGACTATCGAAGAAACGGCTTAGCGCCTCCATCAATTCGTCGGCCAGGGGCTTGGTCTCGTTGGTTTTTGCTGGTTTGTCGACGTCCAGTTGACGCACCCGCGCGTGCATTCTAGATGCCTGTTTTGCCGTCTCGAACTCAAGTGCGTGGCTCAGCACATCTGCCAGGGTCTTATTCCGCGCGAGTCGCAGCGCCTGTTGAGTGTCCGAGTCCCGTAGCCCGTCGATGAAGGTCTGCGTCGCAATCTGTTCCAGAATGTCGGCCGGCGCTGTTGGATAGGCGAGCCTTGCGAGGCGTGCGATTTTTTTTCTTTTAGCGTATGGCTTTTAGTGCCGGGAGTGTCCGAGGACATGTTCGGCTCGCCAGTTTTGTAGCTGCTTCGAGACGGACACTCAATGGGTGAGCTACAAGTACCGTTGGGAAGGAAAGTTGGAAGGTAAGGACGAGGAGTTGGAAGGTAGCGGCTGTGGCCTATAGTTAGGGACCAACCCCGGAATTTGCCTGGAAGGAGGATGGGAAACCACAAAAGACCATCTTCAAGGTTGCCGGCGGGGGGTTCGAACCTCCTCGCCTCCCGGATGTGAGCGACTGCCATCAGTCATGCCGTAACGACCACGGCTAACTCACCCGGTGAGGTGTGCGATGTCCATCTCGAACTCCTGCAGGGTTTCCGCGTTCTTTTGTACCCGGGTCCGGAGCTGCATCTGGTAGGCCTGCTGAAGATGGCTATCTCCATATCGGGACTCCATATGGGCGATTAGTGAAGCGTAGTCTTGGGATCCAGTCCGGATGGCCTGAAGGACGTTAAGGGCGTCCCCTCTCAGCGCTACAATGAGAGCTGTAGCCTTTTCCGTGCAGTTCCAGTTGTCTATGGAACAGGCTGCCTCGAACTTACGTAAATAGGTGCTCCACGGGACCTTTCCGCCGAAGGTTGGTGGCGTCACTCTGCTCTGTCCCGTTCCTGGTATTCCCGGTGTACCTGTGGGCGGGCGTCGGCGCAGCTTGGCAACTTCCTCTTGAAGAGCGTTGAATCTCGCTTCCATCCCCGTCGGCGGGCGTTGGTTCAGCTCAGAAATTTCCTTTTGTAAGGCGTTGAATTTCTCCTCCACCCCCATCAGCGGGCGTCGGCGCAGCTCGGCAACTTCCACTTGTAAGGCGTCGAACTTCTTTTCCACTGTCGTGACTTCCTCACGCAGACCCTGTTCTAATTTCCTTTGGCTTTCCTCTAATTTCGTCAGCAGACACACTTGCAGATTTTTCTGGACATCCAGAAATTTGGCGGTTAGGTCCTCTGCTAACTTATTCTGGCTGTGCTCCATTTTCCTCTGGCTGTCCTCTAATTTCGCAGTTAGGTCCTCGGTTAGCTTATTCTGACCGTCTTCTAATTTAGAAGTTAGGTCCATGGCTAAATTCTTCTGGCCGTCTTCTAATTTGGAAGTTATGTCCTCGGCAAAATTCTTCTGGCCGTCTTCCATCTTCTTCTGGCCGGCCTCCATCTTGGTTTCCATGCCACTTAACTTTTCTAGCAATGCTGCCAATTGCGCTTCCATTTTAGATGTTTGTCTTGTAAAGGGCATGCACTCACAGGAAAATTAGAGAACTGTGGTAAAATGACCTTCTCGGGTTTTGAGACCAGGACCTTCAGGTGTTGTGCTTGTGCTTGAGTTCGTAATCCCGCTTCTGACACCAGTTGTTGCGTGCCACCCCCTAGTGGCACCTCCGTTAACTGGATTACGGTGGGTGAAAGCACAAACACAATTGTTCCTTTAAAGAAATATAATTAGCTTTATTGCGGGCTTGAAAGATACACCATACAAATAGCAAATACAAGCAATTAGTACCTCACTCCAGTTTCCTCTCGTAGGGGACCCTTGCCTTTCACTTGTCAATACGCCACAGAAGTTAATCCCTCCTAATGAGTCCGGTGTCCTCGACAGAACTACCTGCAACACTACAGTTATTTACGATAGCCGGTCACTCACCACTACACTCTGCTTCGCTGCCCGCTGGCTAGGGAAACAGCCCCTGGTGCTTTCGCAATTCACCACACTAACCTCTGCTGCACTGGAAAACACACTCGTTCAAGACACAGTTCCTCTGTAGGCTTCACACTCCCTCGCTGTCAAGAGAATCAGCTTCACTAGGGTTTCGCAAGTCACGTCGCCAACAACTGTCGCACGCACTAGCTCGAAAACACTGTCTACCCCGCTTGCCAGGTCGCTCTTATATAGCGGGCCGGTGACTCAATAAATACTTCTAGACCCATCCAGGATTCACGGCTTCTCGAGGTTTCCATCACTGGCTGGGTCACGAATATTCTGGACCATCCCTTTGTCCTAGTAGCCCTGTTGCGTAAGGCGCACGTAATACACTGAGGCAGAGCCCAGCCCGGGGCAGCTGTGACTCAACCGGCGAGGCGACGAAACAACTCACAGCCGTAACATTATTAAAAATCTTCGTGACTACGCAAAATTATGTCACTACCGTAAAAAGTGTCTATCATTATCGGAAACGTGAACAGTTCAAGGAAGATTATTATAAACATTTCTTCGAAATTGTTGCCAACTGAAATTGTGAGGGACATTTTAGGATATTATTATGGAAGTCGTTGTGATGAATTACTAAATATACAGAAGGAAACACAGCCTACGAGGATGATGAGGATATCAGGAGAGACATAGAATATCAGGAACGAGAAGAAGATCATACTCCATCATATTATCAAGATTATAAATTAAATTAATACTACGGAGATGAAGACTATAACAGAATTCTACGCAGAGGACGTGAAGAACAGAAGAGAAGAATAAAAGGTCGGAACGAGAAGAAGAACAAGACTGGATTACCAGAGTCCGTAGTCAAACCAGGAGGATGACGGCGACCGAGGGGATGCAGAGCCACCATGGAGATTCATCACGCAGATGCTAGGTGCAACATCTTGAACGAGAGGCGGAAGCTGATCTTGGACCATCACCCAGGAAAGTACGAGACAGACGAGCAGGGTTACGGAATCCAGTTCTAGGACCTCAACGAGACAACTTTACGTGACATAATGTAAGGAAAGAATTCTCTTCAGTAGCCCATTTTGGTAGATAAATATCTGTGATAGTATCTGATTGACCATTTTCAACGATTTTTCACTTGCATTTTTGCTAGGTAATTTTAGATGAAAATTCCACAGCCTGCTTCCAGTCGACCGACCGGGTCAGGGAATGGAACGAATGAAGCCCCCATCTAGCGGTGAGGATAGGAACTGTGCCGGCTGCCGAATCCTGTCGCACTCCCCTGAGGCAATGATTAAATGAATGACAGATGAAATGTGGAGAGTGTTTCTGGAATGAAATTGTGACAGGGAAAGCCGGAGTACCAGGAGAAAAACCTGTCTGCCTCCGCTTTGTCCAGCACAAATCGCACATGGAGTGACCGGGATTTGAACCACGGGCCCAGCGGTGAGAGGCCGGCGTGCTGCCACCTACTGTAAGCCACGGAGGCCAGGTAATTTTAGATGATTTTGGTAATTGTTACATTTTTCATTTTGGATTTAGTATGTTGGGTCATGTTAGGATTTTAGGATTTTTCGATGTTGAGATATGAGCATTTAGGATTTGATGTATCAGACCGTATTTTTGTCTTTTTCGATATTTTAGGATTTTAATTAAGTTCTGGAGATTATTATTCGTATTTTTATTCGTAATTTTATTCGTATCTTTATTCGTATTTCTATTCGTATTTGGATTTAATAGGAAGTTAGGATGACGATCGTTATTTTGATCGATGATATATCTATAGTTAACAGAATGGCAAGTCAGACGTAGAACATTTCTCGTGGAAATGATGATGATGATGATGATGATGATGATGATGATGATGATGATGATGATGATGATGATGATGATGATAATTGTTGTTTTAAGGGACTTAACATCTAGGTTATCGGCCCATCGTGGAAATGTTACATGTATGAAAATATGATGGTAATAAAGAATGTTGGTAAATGTTAACAAGTTGTGGAAAATATTTTGACAGTTTAGAAAGGTTTCCACAAGCATTTAAAAATGTATAAGACAATGTATTGATATATATTGAACGAACTTATGCTATGTGGACGTATTATGTTGTTGATGGACAACAATGACGAACAAAGGTAATGAGAAAGAGGAGCTATTGATATTATAAAACAGTATTGCATTACCACATATTTTTTTAAGATTAATTATGAACCAGCAACTAGAGAAAGTATTGTTGTTATGATATTTGCAAGCATTTTTAACTGCAACCTTGCAATAACTTGTGTTTGATATTCTCCATGAAGTCAAGAAGGAAACTTAGGCAAAGTTGAGGTTCATTGAAGGTTTATTGTTGTTGACATGTGAAAGCTACGATGGGATACTGTATGTTGTATGAACAGTTTAGGAAGTATTCCCAGGTATTGGATGAAAATATGCATAGTTAAGCGATGCAACAATGAGTTATGATAGCATTGTTGTTCTGTGAATGGATGTTTGTTGATATGAGATTATTCTGTGATGATATACAGTTAATATGAATAGAGATCAGTGGCGGCTGATGGTATGTAAAGCTGGGTGTTGCACCAACATTTCTGATGTCGCAATTTTATATGGGAAGTTTACACATGTAACAAAAATCAATTAACGTTAGATAAACTACATTTCTCTAAAAACTGAAATACATGGGTTTTCCAAACTAACTGTACGTTCGACAAATAGACAAATTTTAATGGCTCTTTTGGGCTTCTTCCTATAAGAATTCATAAAAAAATCATATATATGTATTTACGCCCTATGCCTGAGTTAATTGGAAGAATTTAAAACACAGCAGGTTGTCTAAGGTTGGGTCTCTATCTCCAGGATAATAAACATTCTCAACATAAAAACATGGCAACCGAAAAGTTTGTACGTTACGAAAAATGATATTACTAACAAAGACGGGCACATATTCTGCATAAGGATAGGATTTTTTTTTACTATAGCTTGAACCCCATCAGAGGAACCAGCCATGAAGTGCGCTCTGTCATACGTCTGCGCAATTCATTTTTGCGGAGTTTCATTCAATTTCTGCTTCTTTAATTAATCCAGTAAACACGCTGCTAATGTGTGTGCATCATGTTTTGTTTGCCTCTTACTACGTAACTTATCGGTACACAACAGCCATCTGAAATATGTTTGAAATATCACTAGTTTCATCTGCTATAATGGCTAAAATTTCCAATTCCTTTATTTGCTTTGATACTTCTTCTTGGCAAACCACCAACATAATCTGTAAAATTTAATTTTGAATTGTTTTGGACGTTCCTTTGAAAACAGTTGCCCTTACCAAAATGACCTTTAACACAGCATCCAACTCAACGATAAAATTAATTAGTTCTCTCAAAACACCTGGATTTGTTGATGTTACACTTTCATCATGATCACGCAAGGCCAGTTCGAAAGAGCCACAGAAACGAATACAGTTTATTACAATATTTAACACATACCTATTGTGCCTAACTTCTTCGTTATATTCCGCAATTTACCTTCTATAGACACTGTCCAATTGTGCAGCTTCGTTAACAGTTCCAAAAAGTATCAATTTCAAACAGCTGAAGATTGGTTGGTTGGTTCCTCAGTTTAGGAGCTGCGACAACGCGGTCATGTAGCCCCGTGTACTTTGGGTGTGTGGAGAATCTGTCTGATAACCGGTGTTAATTGTGATGGCTGTATTAGTGAGTGTCATCTGTTTTTAATTCAAGTGAGAACTGCAGACATTGAATTTCAAGCAGTTCCTACTTTTGGCGCCAAAGGCCACCGTAAACGACTACTAGTTCAGAACTTGGTTACTACACTCCACCGCAGTCGGCTCCTGGCGACGAACGTTGGAACCTAAGAGCGTTGTTCAAATTTTAACCTATAATTTAGCTTCACACGGGTGTAATTAGTGGAAGATTCTTTAACATGCCATAAATCTATGACATGGGACCGCCGGCTTTACTTCCCCTCCGAAGGAATGCATACTGAGGGATTTTTAACGCTCTTAAAAATCCGACGACTTCGGCCGGGTTTGAACCCGTGATCTTGGACATAGAGGCTCAGCATGCTACCAACTACGGCACCAAAGCCGCTCAGCTGAAGATTCATGTTTCTTTATTTTAGGGATTAATTTCCGTAACTCCTATTTTGGTCCACGCGGATTCTCCACCAACAAACATGGAAAACAGAATAAAGCTGTTTTAATGTCGCATTCACATAACCAATTATTATTGCCTTAAATATATCCTTTAAACGCCCTCGTAGCCTATACTTATATTTTGGACAAAACTTATCTGGTAATGGTCAACCGAGTGTTTTTACTGTGAGTTTATCGTCATCAGGGAGCTGGGAAAGCTGTCTAACTAGTAAATTACTTGCTCTATTAATTTTCACTTACACTCCACAATACAATTAATGTTTCAAACTTAACATTCCGTTTAAATAAAATACTAACTTACAAGATGCACAGATGATACATCTGGGTGCTATATCGGAAAGCGGCGCGAAAGGCAAACTAACAAAACGCTGAATTTTTCTAGCCTGAAATTTCGTAGTGAATGCATAGTATTGAATCAACCAAACAATAATAATAATAATGCACGGTTATGTATCTGCCTGGAACCAAAATACTCAATCAACTAAATACAGAACTAATCGCAACCTAAATCCCGCAAGAACAAGAGTGGTAAAAGCAAACATAAACCGCTACAGTACACCAACAATACGTCGCAAAATAGTTCAGCCACTTATCTACTGTACTTATAGCATGGTGGCGTTCTTAGGCTCGCTTCACAGAACAATTGACAAAAATATTAAATGAAGTTATGATGAGAAAACATCTAAAAATAATTGGGTGTGAAGCAACTAATGTCTCCCTATGAAATTCCGATATTTGTACTGTTGCGGGTGGTGTAGCATTCCCTAGTGGTGTGGGAAAGAAACTACCCTTCAGGTGCGGATGACCTCGTAGTTCCGCCCCTTAAAACAACAGTAACTAACTAACTAAACTACCCTTCGCGGGGTAAGAGAAATCGAGGGTGTTGTAATTTCCAATGAGTGGTGCAGTCTAACGGTGCCATTTGGAACTGAGTGTTGCCAGGGGGCTGGCAGCTCGTCTGCAACTCCCTACAACCCATGCTGGCCAGCAAGCATGTACAAGCTTGGCCTCGTCCCTGCCGGCCGCGCTGTCTACTTGGGAGTCGCAACAAGAGAGCCAACCCCCTGGGGTTTGATTTGAAGGCGGCAGCTTTTATAGGTACAGTGTGAAGCATTACGATAAATAATAACAAAATATCGATGATTTAAACACATTTTTGAGTGCATTAGATCTATAAAACTAAAACATTAAAGGAAAAAAAAACGACGAATTAGTTGTAAAATTATTGGGAGTTGTGCAACGCTGCAACAATATCACCAGCCGCCCTTGATAGAGATGCATATTAGGATGGAATACAAGGTGTTGTGAAGAAGTTTTCGTCTTTGTGAAGTTAGTTTGACGGTAATAAGCGATGTTTTATGGCAGATATTTGGAACACGATGCAGCGTGAGTGAAAGTCACAGTCAGATCATATGGTTCAATGTAAACAGATAGGTAACTAATAATGGTATTTATTTGAAGTTCGTGTAAGAATATTGTTATTTATATTTTTATTATGAAGGAGACACATGAGAGGTGTTATTCTCAATATAATCTAGACTTAAATGAACGGATTATAGATCCCTATGTTGACGTTTATCGCTGGACTTAACTCAAGTTAGTGGAAATGCTGTATATATTTGAAGGAAGTAAGACGTGAAGGGAACGTGTAAGATATGTAAATATTAGTGATAGATCGATAATATAGATAGATTAATATACAGTAGATAATATTATTTTGATGAGGATTAGTATAGGATCGAAGAGTTTAATATATAGTGTAATGAATAGTGATTGTACTAGCGAAAGGCCATCGCTAATAATATTTTCTTGCTTATTATTATTATTGATTTAAGCCCACTACGGAGCGCTTATGACTAGTTCTTCGATGCTCTTTTCCGCTCCCAATATCTCTTGAGCCCTGCTGATAATTTCTCCTTTCTCTCCTGCGAAAGGGGCTTCCGACATTTAGAGACTCTAGGTGGTGGGGTCCAAGATTCTACCATAGCACAAAATTTAGAACGATCTTCTACATCAAGGTCAGCAATTCCAGCCGAATCCAAGTCCTTTAGTACTTCATTAAGCCACAGGCTTCCAGTCTTGTAGTTTTTAACCAAGGAGAATATCTTCTTGGTAAGCCTGTTCCTGTTCATTCGTTGTAGGTGCCCATAGAACTTTAGCCTCCTACGTCGCATACTGGTATTGGCTGATTCTAACTGTCGATACAGGTCAGAATTAGATTTCAAACGGTAGGTTCCATCTGGGAGCAATCTCGGGCCATGGATTTTCCTGAGGATACGTCTTTCGGCTTTCTCCAGGTCATCCATGGTGCCTTTTCTGTTCATCAAGAGGGTCTCTGCGGCATACAGAAACTGTGGTCTGACAGCAGTTCTGTAGTGACAGATCTTAGCATTCCTCGAAATGCATTTCTTGTTGTACAAATTGTGGGATAGTTGGTATGCTCCGTTGAGTTTGGTACGCCTTGCTGAGATGGAGGTGCCATCTCTACCATTGGGGTGGACCCATTCACCAAGATAACGAAAGCGATTGACTCTTCCAATCGTTCCATGTATGGTCGTTTCCGGAGTGCCGATTCTCAAAGTACTTGGTCTTATCGTAAGATATCTGTAATCCAGATTTCACCGCTATCTCGTGCAGGGCTTAGACAGCTATGCCAGCATCCTTAGAGTTGTTGGCCAAGATTGCAATGTCATCTGCGAAGGCAAGGCACCTGATCTCGATTCTTCGGGTTCCAGCTCCTATGGCAACTGGTTTGATTCCTAGATTCCTCAATGTGCATTCCCAGGTCTTGATGACTTTATCAAGCACCAGATTAAACAGAATGAGCGAGAGACCATCACCCTGTCGTACTCCGGTTTTGAACTTGAAACTCCGAGATAGTTCTCCTCTGATCTTCACCTTAGAGGTTGTATCCGTGAGAGTCTGTTTGATGAGGGTGCGTGTGTTATAATCCACACCTCGTTCGTGGAATATTGAGAACAGTGTCTGGCGGTCGATGGAATCATAAGCTTTGGCGAAGTCGACGAAAACCACAGTAATGTTCGTACTCCTTACTTGTTTTAGTTGGAGAATGGTTTTCAGATTGAAGATCTGCTCGGCACAGGACCTTCCACGCCGAAATCCTCCTTGATATTCACCAATTGTTTGGTCACATTGACTTTCTACATTGTCCAGTAAAATCCTGGAGAGCACTTTGTATGCTTTTGACAGCAGAGATATCCCCCGGTAGTTGTTTACATTACCGTGATCGCCTTTCTTATGTAAAGGGTGTATGACAGCTGATTTCCAGTCATCAGGGATCCTGCCAGTCTCCCAACATTCGATTAAGATCTGGTGTAGGGCCTCTGCGATCGTATTTCCACCTGCTTTCAGGGCTTCTGCAATGATTCCATCTTCCCCGGGTGCCTTGTAGTTCTTAAGATGGTTGATGGCATTAGCAACTTGCTGCAAAGTTGGTGGGTTAGATGCCAGGTGTATCTCTGGAGGATCTTCAACAGGCAATTTGTCCGTGGGCTCTTCGCAATTAAGCAATTATTGTTCAAAGTAGTTTGCCAAAAGTTCCACGTTCTCGCGGTTGCTGGTGACCAGCTCCCCGGCTGTATCCTTGAACTGAAGGCATTGTGGTCTATACCCAGAGAGTTCCTCTTTGAAGACTTGATAAAAGTTTCTGGTGTTATAGATTTTAAATTCTTCATCCAACTTTTCCAGTCTTGACCTATCGTAAGATCTCTTCACACGCCTTATGGAAAAACTAGGAAAAACTAGGAAAAACTGTGGACATGATCTTTAATTGGTACAACCTACACAGTTCAATTAAGCGTTTGCCGTTGGTATTGGTTCGTCTATGTGCTGTATATGGCCCCAGTATGTCTTGTCTTGGACAGTTTCCGCACCACTGTGAAATTCTCCCAATCTTCTTGTCGTTTTGTCGAGTTCCACTTCATCCAAGCAGCAGCACGCTCATCAACTGCAAGGTCACATTCAGAATTCCACCATCTATGGCGTCGCTTCCTTCGAGGTTGTCCGAGGATATTGGTCGCTTCGCATATAGTGGACCTCAGGTGGTTCCAGTCTTTCATTTCATTTTGCATGATGTCAGATTTAAAGCACTCTCTATTCTCCATAAGGAATAGAGGATCAATCCGTGGTGGAATTATGGTAGGAGGTATCTTTCGTTTAGGTAATAATCTGGTCTTAATTTGTGTGAAGAAATGGTCAGAGTCAACATTCCAACCTTTTCGAACTCTGACATTCATGATCTCTTTCCTACTCTTTACACTGATTGCAACGTGATCGATTTGAAATGATCCCATAGCAGTGTTCGGTGACTGCCAGGTGGTCTGGTATCTTGCCTTTCTAGGAAAAACTGTGGACATGATCTTTAATTGGTACAACCTACACAGTTCAATTAAGAGTTTGCCGTTGGTATTGGTTCGTCTATGTGCTGTATATGGCTCCAGTATGTCTTGGTACTGTCGTTCTTTCCCCAGTTGAGCATTGAAGTCACCTACCAAGAACTTGACGTGGTGATCGGGGATCTTACTGATCTCGTTTTCTAGCAACTGCCAGAAACTTTGGACCTTTTCAGGGTTCTTCTTGTTGCCATCATTAACTGGAGCGTGTGCATTTACAATAGAGCATCCCTTGTTGCCGCATCTGGGAGATAATACGGAGATACGTTCGCTAGCTGATGTGAATCCAATGACAGAATCCATCACATCACGTCTTATTAAAAAGGCTGTTCCAAAAACGCTAGAGCCTTGTTTATTCTTAGGCGCCGGCTTCCCCTTAATTACTCTATAACCTTCTGACTCAAAAGCCACATCATCAGTAAATCTGGTTTCTTGGACTGCTGTTATTGAAATTTTGCGTTTATTCAGGATATCGGTCAATTGCTTGAGTTTTCCGGTCTTACAATGAGTTTGAATATTGATAGTTCCAATGTGTGTGATAGTTTTGGGTCTCAATCGGTTGACAGTATTGGGGAACTCAGACTTTCCCCGCACGATGAGGTCAGGCTCCCCAGAGTCCGAAGGCCTGAATGTGCCACCATTGGTGACGGGAGATTGGATACTCCCTGGGGTAGTGACATCTGCGTCGTTGTTTATCATCGTATGTGAACTAGTAAAGAGATTTACTAGGGGTGAAGACTGAACGCCTTCAAGGTTGGCCACTCCGAATCTTATTCAGGAGCGTTAATTACAATGGGGTCGCCACTCCCAAAGGCATTTTAGAGCTACTGCCAGCAAGTATTCAGGCCGCCCCTTACATGGAGAACAGACGCCCTTGCAGCCACCCCTAACATGGGAAACAGACGCTGCTGATGCTTAGTGCACTCACATTATTCCCTGAGTACTGGGCTGCCTCGTCCGCAATCTCCACCGTTCCGAAGTCCATCTTCTCCGCTGTAGATTCCGTTGAGGTCTTCACTCGTAACCCTGAGCTGGGACCCTTACCAGATGGTACACACCGGGCCAGTATGCTCTGGGACTCACATAGGCAGGGGCGCCAATCCCTGGGCAGGGCTACCTCCGAAGAGGGTCCCTACCTGCTACATTTTTTCTTGCTATTTTATGTAATTAAAACATTTTTTCTACTCCTAAAACCTAGGGCACAGCAGTATGTTGCCAGAATCGAGTTTTTATTTGCGAATTTTAGTTGATTACACTAGCAGTTATTAGGAGGTTTAATTCTTATGGTTATTGCGTTTAATTTAGATTTTCTTAATTGTTACATGTTTACGTTTTGAATAAATAAATAAATAAATAAATAAATAAATAAATAGACAGGCACGTTCTTACGAATGCTTGCAATATTTATATAGGATACATGCATTATCCTTTGCCGTATATTTGTTAAGTTCACAGTGCTATAGTGGTAGAGTAGATGTCACTACCCAATACCCCCATCCCGGTACGCCCGAGAATCGAAAGTTTCTCACTTTCCAAAGTATTTAGTTACCCAGGACCTAGTAAAGTAGAACTTTAGCGCTACTGTAGATAGCTGATCCTTCTCGAGTGTGTATTTGCCAGTAGCTCGCAGTGGTTTTACTAGCCGGGGACTACAAGTTGGTGCAATCCATCACCATCTCCAGATAACGGCTGATATTACGCATGGAAAAAAGGGTACAATACGTATTTATAATACCAGCTCTCACAGACATTTAGTGGTGGATACGTATTTATAATACCAGCTCTCACTGACATTTAGTAGTGGATACGTATTTATAATACCAGCTCTCACAGACGTTCAGTGGTGGATTAGTACATTATGCAACGAGCCTATAATGGCTATAATTAAGACATGAGTATGTTTATAAAACGAGCGTAAGCGAGTTTTAAAATTTCCATACGAGTGTCTTAATTACCATTATAGGCGAGTTGCATACGACTGTTTATGTTCGACGATAATTATAACTTTATTTTACGTTTTAACATAAATATTCATAAATATCTGTTCAGTCACTAGAATTTTTTGACCGGATGCTACGCTGGGTAGGATATCTCTGTTCTCCAAGCTCTCAGGCCGACCGACGCATGCGCTCTGTGTGCTTCAATGCCATATGTGCAGATTATGCAACAGTATTCAGTAAAACTGTCACCGAAGACCGAACTCGTTTGAAACCAACGCGCTGTGTAGAAATCGGATTTGGGGATACTTCTTGTCTCATATTCACCAGTTTATTTACGCGAACATATGGACGGTGCACTTTCGGTAATTTATATAGACATGTTGGATTTAGAGCGTATGTGCGAAGGTATCCTTATCTAATTGGCCTTGAGCTGTGATTGGTGGGAGAAACTGTTTCATAATGAAAAATAGTGTAATAATGACCATCATTATGATACAGTTTTCAGACGTATAATAGTCAGGGTCGAACATCAACGTATTTATAATACCAGCTCTCACTGACATTTAGTGGTGGATACGTATGTATAATACCAACTCTCACTGACATTTAGTGGTGGTTACGTATTTATAATACCAGCTCTCACTGACATTTATTGGTGGATACGTATGTATAATACCAACTCTCACTGACATTTAGTGGTGGATACGTATTTGTAATACCAGATCTCACTGACATTTAGTGGTGGATACGTATTTATAATACCAGCTCTCACTGACGTTTAGTGGTGGATACGTATTTATTATACCAGCTCTCACTGACATTTAGTGGTGGATACGTATTTATAATACCAGCTCCAGCTCTCACTGACATTTAGTGGTGGATACGTATTTATCATACCAGCTCTCACTGACATTTAGTGGTGGATACGTATTTATCATACCAGCTCTCACTGACATTTAGTAGTGGTTACGTATTTATAATACCAGCTCTCACAGACGTTTAGTGGTGGATACGTATTTATAATACCAGCTGTCACTGACATTTAGTAGTGGATACGTATTTATAATACCAGCTCTCACAGACGTTTAGTGGTGGAAACGTATTTATAATACCAGCTCTCACTGACATTTAGTGGTGGATACGCATTTATAATACCATCTCTCACTGACATTAAGCAGTGGATACGTATTTATAATACCAGGTCTCACTGACGTTCAGTAGTGGTTACGTGTTTATAATACCAGCTCTCACTGACATTTAGTGGGGGATACGTACTTATAATACCAGCTCTCACAGACGTTTAGTGGTGGATACGTATTTTTAATTCCAGCTCTCGCAGACATTTAGTGGTGGATATGTATTTATAATACCAGCTCTCACTGACATTTAGTGGTGGATACGTATTTATAATACCAGCTCTCACTGACATTTAGTGGTGGATACGTATCTATAATACCAAATCTCACAGACATTTATTAGTGGATACGTATTTATAATACCAGCTCACACTGACGTCAAGTGGTGGATACGTATTTTTAATACCAGCTCTCACTGACATTTAGTGGTGGATACGTATTTATAATAAAAGCTCTCACTGACATTTAGTTGTGGATACGTATTTATAATACCAGCTCTCGGTGACATTTAGTGGTGGATACGTATTTATAATACCAGCTCTCACTGACGTTTAGTAGTGGATACGTATTTATAATACCATCTCTCACTGACGTTTAGTAGTGGATACGTATTTATAATACCAGCTCTCACTGACATTTAGTGGTGGATACGTATTTATAATACCAGCTCTCACTGACGTTTAGTAGTGGATACGTATTTATAATACCAGCTCTCACTGACGTTTAGTGGTGGATACGTATTTATAATACCAGCTCTCACTGACATTTAGTGGTGGATACGTATTTATAATACCAGCCCTCACTGACATTTAGTGGTGGATACGAATTTATAATACCAGCTCTCACTGACATTTAGTGGTGGATACGTATTTATAATACCAGCCCTCACTGACATTTAGTGGTGGATACGTATTTATAATACCAGCTCTCACTGACATTTAGTAGTGGATACGTATTTATAATACCAGCTCTCACTGACGTTTAGTGGTGGATACGTATTTGTAATACCAGCTCTCACAGACATTTAGTGGTGTATACGTATTTATAATACCGGCTATCACTGACATTTAGTGGTGGATACGTATGTATAATACCAACTCTCACTGACATTTAGTGGTGGATAGGTATTTGTAATACCAGATCTCACTGACATTTAGTGGTGGATACGTATTTATAATACCAGCTCTCACTGACATTTAGTGGTGGATACGTATTTATAATACCAGCTCTCACTGACATTTAGTGTTGGATACGTATTTATAATAACAGCTCCCACTGACGTTTAGTAGTGGATACGTATTTATAATACCAGCTCTCACTGACGTTATTTGTGGATACGTATTTATAATACCAGCTCTCACTGACATTTAGTAGTGGATACGTATTTATAATACCAGCTCTCACTGACATTTAGTAGTGGATACGTATTTATAGCACCAGCTCTCACTGACGTTTAGTGGTGGATACGTATTTATAATACCAGCTCTCACTGACATTCAGTGGTGGATACGTAATTATAATACCAACTCTCACTGACATTTAGTAGTGGATACGTATTTATAATACCAGCTCTCACTGACGTTTAGTGGTGGATACGTATTTATAATACCAGCTCTCACAGACATTTAGTGGTGGATACGTATTTATAATACCAGCCCTCACTGACATTTAGTGGTGGATACGTATTTATAATACCAGCTCTCACTGACATTTAGTAGTGGATACGTATTTATAATACCAGCTCTCACTGACGTTTAGTGGTGGATACGTATTTGTAATACCAGCTCTCACAGACATTTAGTTGTGGATACGTATTTATAATACCAGCTCTCGGTGACATTTAGTGGTGGATACGTATTTATAATACCAGCTCTCACTGACATTTAGTGGTGAATACGCATTTATAATACCAGCATTCACTGACATTTAGTGGTGGATACGTATTTATAATAGCAGCTCTCACTGACATTTAGTGGTGGATACGTATTTATAATACCAGCTCTCACTGACGTTTAGTAGTGGATACGTATTTATAATACCAGCTCTCACTGACATTTAGTGGTGGATACGTATTTATAATAAAAGCTCTCACTGACATTTAGTTGTGGATACGTATTTATAATACCAGCTCTCGGTGACATTTAGTGGTGGATACGTATTTATAATACCAGCTCTCACTGACATTTAGTGGTGAATACGCATTTATAATACCAGCATTCACTGACATTTAGTGGTGGATACGTATTTATAATAGCAGCTCTCACTGACATTTAGTGGTGGATACGTATTTATAATACCAGCTCTCACTGACGTCAAGTGGTGGATACGTATTTTTAATACCAGCTCTCACTGACATTTAGTGGTGGATACGTATTTATAATAAAAGCTCTCACTGACATTTAGTTGTGGATACGTATTTATAATACCAGCTCTCGGTGACATTTAGTGGTGGATACGTATTTATAATACCAGCTCTCACTGACATTTAGTGGTGAATACGCATTTATAATACCAGCATTCACTGACATTTAGTGGTGGATACGTATTTATAATAGCAGCTCTCACTGACATTTAGTGGTGGATACGTATTTATAATACCAGCTCTCACTGACGTTTAGTAGTGGATACGTATTTATAATACCAGCTCTCACTGACATTTAGTGGTGGATACGTATTTATAATACCAGCTCTCACTGACGTTTAGTAGTGGATACGTATTTATAATACCATCTCTCACTGACGTTTAGTAGTGGATACGTATTTATAATACCAGCTCTCACTGACATTTAGTGGTGGATACGTATTTATAATACCAGCTCTCACTGACGTTTAGTAGTGGATACGTATTTATAATACCAGCTCTCACTGACGTTTAGTGGTGGATACGTATTTATAATACCAGCTCTCACTGACATTTAGTGGTGGATACGTATTTATAATACCAGCCCTCACTGACATTTAGTGGTGGATACGAATTTATAATACCAGCTCTCACTGACATTTAGTGGTGGATACGTATTTATAATACCAGCCCTCACTGACATTTAGTGGTGGATACGTATTTATAATACCAGCTCTCACTGACATTTAGTAGTGGATACGTATTTATAATACCAGCTCTCACTGACGTTTAGTGGTGGATACGTATTTGTAATACCAGCTCTCACAGACATTTAGTGGTGTATACGTATTTATAATACCGGCTATCACTGACATTTAGTGGTGGATACGTATGTATAATACCAACTCTCACTGACATTTAGTGGTGGATAGGTATTTGTAATACCAGATCTCACTGACATTTAGTGGTGGATACGTATTTATAATACCAGCTCTCACTGACATTTAGTGGTGGATACGTATTTATAATACCAGCTCTCACTGACATTTAGTGTTGGATACGTATTTATAATAACAGCTCCCACTGACGTTTAGTAGTGGATACGTATTTATAATACCAGCTCTCACTGACGTTATTTGTGGATACGTATTTATAATACCAGCTCTCACTGACATTTAGTAGTGGATACGTATTTATAATACCAGCTCTCACTGACATTTAGTAGTGGATACGTATTTATAGCACCAGCTCTCACTGACGTTTAGTGGTGGATACGTATTTATAATACCAGCTCTCACTGACATTCAGTGGTGGATACGTAATTATAATACCAACTCTCACTGACATTTAGCAGTGGATACGTATTTATAATACCAGCTCTCACTGACGTTTAGTGGTGGATACGTATTTATAATACCAGCTCTCACAGACATTTAGTGGTGGATACGTATTTATAATACCAGCTCTCACTGACATTTAGTGGTGAATACGCATTTATAATACCAGCATTCACTGACATTTAGTAGTGGATACGAATTTATAATACCAACTCTCACTGACGTTTAGTAGTGGATATTTATTTATAATACCAGCTCTCACTGACATTTAGTAGTGGATACGTATTTATAATACCATCTCTCACTGACGTTCTGTGGTGGATACGTATTTATAATACCAGCTCTCAAGGATATTAAGTGGTGGATACGTATTTATAATACCATCTCTCACTGACGTTTAGTAGTGGATACGTATTTATAATACCAGCTCTCACTGACATTTAGTGGTGGATACGTGTTTATAATACCAGCTCTCAATGACATTTAGTGGTGGATACGTATTTATAATACCAGCTCTCACTGACATTTAGTAGTGGATACGTATTTATAATACCAGCTCTCACTGATGTTTAGTGGTGGATACGTATTTATAATACCAGTTCTCACTGACATTTGGTAGTGGATACGTATTTATAATACGAGCTCACATTGGCGTTTAGTGGTGGATACCTATTTATAATACCAGCTCTCACTGACATTTAGTGGTGGATACGTATTTATAATACCATCTCTCACTGACATTTAGTAGTGGATAGGTATTTATAACACCAGCTCTCACTAACGTTTAGTGGTGGATACGTATTTATAATACCAGCTCTCACTGACATTTAGTAGTGGATACGTATTTATAATACCAGCTCTCACTGACATTTAGGGGTGGATACGTATTTGTAATACCAGCTCTCATTGACATTTAGTGGTGGATACGTATGTTTAATACCAACTCTCACTGACATTTAGTGGTGGTTACGTATTTGTAATACCAGATATCACTGATATTTAGCAGTGGATACGTATTTATAATACCAGCTCTCACTGACATTTAGTGGTGGATGCGTATTTATAATTCCAGCTCTCACTGACATTTAGTTGTGGATACGTATTTATAATACCAGCTCTCACTGACATTTAATGGTGGATACGTATTTATGATACCAGCTCTCACTGACATTTTGTGTTGGATACGTATTTATAATAACAGCTCTCACTGACGTTTAGTAGTGGACACGTATTTATAATACCAACTCTCACTGACGTTCAGTGGTGGTTACGTATTTGTAATACCAGATCTCACTGATATTTAGCAGTGGATACGTATTTATAATACCAGCTCTCACTGACGTTTAGTGGTGGATACGTATTTATAATACCAGCTCTCACTGACATTTAGTAGTGGATACGTATTTATAATACCAGCTCTCACTGACATTTAGGGGTGGATACGTATTTGTAATACCAGCTCTCACTGACATTTAGTAGTGGATACGTATTTATAAAACCATCTCTCACTGACGTTCAGTGGTGGATACGTATTTATAATACCAGCTGTCACGGATATTTAGTGGTGGATACGTATTTATAATACCATCTCTCACTGACGTTTAGTAGTGGATACGTATTTATAATACCAGCTCTCACTGACATTTAGTGGTGGATACGTGTTTATAATACCAGCTCTCACTGACATACAGTGGTGGATACGTATTTATAATACCAGCTCTCACTGACATTTAGTAGTGGATACGTATTTATAATACCAGCTCTCACTGACGTTTAGTGGTGGATACGTATTTATAATACCAGCTCTCACTGGCGTTTAGTGGTGGATACGTATTTATAATACCAGCTCTCACTGACATTTAGTGGTGGATACGTATTTATAATACCATCTCTCACTGACATTTAGTAGTGGATACGTATTTATAACACCAGCTCTCATTGACGTTTAGTAGTAGTTACATGTTTATAATACCAGCACTCACTGACATTAAGTGAGGGATACGTATTTATAATACCAGCTCTCACAGACATTTAGAAGTGGATACGTATTTATAATACAAGCTCTCACTGACGTTTAGTGGTGGATACGTATTTATAATACCAGCTCTCACTGACATTTAGTGGTGTATACGTATTTATAATACCAGCTCTCACTGACAATTAGTGGTGGAAACGTATTTATAATACCTGCTCTCACTGACATTTAGTAGTGGATACGTATTTATAATACCAGCTCTCAATGACGTTTAGTGGTGGATACGTATTTATAATACCAGCTCTCACTGACATATAGTGGTGGATACGTATTTATAATACCAGCTTTCACTGACATTTAGTGGTGGATACGTATTTACAATACCAGCTCTCACAGACATTTAGTAGTGGATACGTATTTATAATACCAGCTCTCACTGACATTTAGTGGTTGATACGTATTTATAATACTAGCTCTCACTGACATTTAGTGGTGGATACGTATTTATAATACCAGCTCTCACTGACATTTAGTGGTGGATACGTATTTATAATAGCAGCTCTCACTGACATTTAGTGGTGGATACGTATTTATAATACCAGCTCTCACTGACATTTAGTGGTGGATACGTATTTATAATACCAGCTCTCACTGACGTTTAGTAGTGGATACGTATTTCTAATACCAGCTCTCACTGACATTTAGTGGTGGATACGTATTTATAATACCAACTCTCACAGACATTTATTAGTGGATACGTATTTATAATACCAGCTCACACTGACGTCAAGTGGTGGATACGTATTTTTAATACCAGCTCTCACTGACATTTAGTGGTGGATACGTATTTATAATAAAAGCTCTCACTGACATTTAGTTGTGGATACGTATTTATAATACCAGCTCTCGGTGACATTTAGTGGTGGATACGTATTTATAATACCAGCTCCCACTGACATTTAGTGGTGAATACGCATTTATAATACCAGCATTCACTGACATTTAGTGGTGGATACGTATTTATAATAGCAGCTCTCACTGACATTAAGTGGTGGATACGTATTTATAATACCAGCTCTCACTGACGTTTAGTAGTGGATACGTATTTATAATACCAGCTCTCACTGACGTTTAGTGGTGGATACGTATTTATAATACCAGCTCTCACTGACATTTATTGGTGGATACGTATTTATAATACCAGCCCTCACTGACATTTAGTGGTGGATACGAATTTATAATACCAGCTCTCACTGACATTTAGTGGTGGATACGTATTTATAATACCAGCTCTCACTGACATTTAGTGGTGGATACGTATTTATAATACCAACTCTCACTAACATTTAGTAGTGGATAAGTATTTATAATACCAGCTCTCACTGACGTTTAGTGGTGGATACGTATTTGTAATACCAGCTCTCACAGACATTTAGTGGTGTATACGTATTTATAATACCAGCTATCACTGACATTTAGTGGTGGATACGTATTTGTAACACCAGCTCTCACTGACATTTAGTGGTGGATACGTATGTATAATACCAACTCTCACTGACATTTAGTGGTGGATAAGTATTTTTAATACCAGATCTCACTGACATTTAGTGGTGGATACGTATTTATAATACCAGCTCTCACTGACATTTAGTGGTGGATACGTATTTATAATACCAGCTCTCACTGACATTTAGGGGTGGATACGTATTTGTAATACCAGCTCTCACTGACATTTAGTAGTGGATACGTATTTATAATACTAGCTCTCACTGACATTTAGTGGTGGATACGTATTTATAATACCAGCTCTCACTGACATTTAGTGGTGGATACGTATTTATAATAGCAGCTCTCACTGACATTTAGTGGTGGATACGTATTTATAATACCAGCTCTCACTGACGTTTAGTAGTGGATACGTATTTATAATACCATCTCTCACTGACGTTTAGTAGTGGATACGTATTTATAATACCAGCTCTCACTGACATTTAGTGGTGGATACGTATTTATAATACCAGCTCTCACTGACGTTTAGTAGTGGATACGTATTTATAATACCAGCTCTCACTGACGTTTAGTGGTGGATACGTATTTATAATACCAGCTCTCACTGACATTTAGTGGTGGATACGTATTTATAATACCAGCCCTCACTGACATTTAGTGGTGGATACGAATTTATAATACCAGCTCTCACTGACATTTAGTGGTGGATACGTATTTATAATACCAGCCCTCACTGACATTTAGTGGTGGATACGTATTTATAATACCAGCTCTCACTGACATTTAGTAGTGGATACGTATTTATAATACCAGCTCTCACTGACGTTTAGTGGTGGATACGTATTTGTAATACCAGCTCTCACAGACATTTAGTGGTGTATACGTATTTATAATACCGGCTATCACTGACATTTAGTGGTGGATACGTATGTATAATACCAACTCTCACTGACATTTAGTGGTGGATAGGTATTTGTAATACCAGATCTCACTGACATTTAGTGGTGGATACGTATTTATAATACCAGCTCTCACTGACATTTAGTGGTGGATACGTATTTATAATACCAGCTCTCACTGACATTTAGTGTTGGATACGTATTTATAATAACAGCTCCCACTGACGTTTAGTAGTGGATACGTATTTATAATACCAGCTCTCACTGACGTTATTTGTGGATACGTATTTATAATACCAGCTCTCACTGACATTTAGTAGTGGATACGTATTTATAATACCAGCTCTCACTGACATTTAGTAGTGGATACGTATTTATAGCACCAGCTCTCACTGACGTTTAGTGGTGGATACGTATTTATAATACCAGCTCTCACTGACATTCAGTGGTGGATACGTAATTATAATACCAACTCTCACTGACATTTAGTAGTGGATACGTATTTATAATACCAGCTCTCACTGACGTTTAGTGGTGGATACGTATTTATAATACCAGCTCTCACAGACATTTAGTGGTGGATACGTATTTATAATACCAGCCCTCACTGACATTTAGTGGTGGATACGTATTTATAATACCAGCTCTCACTGACATTTAGTAGTGGATACGTATTTATAATACCAGCTCTCACTGACGTTTAGTGGTGGATACGTATTTGTAATACCAGCTCTCACAGACATTTAGTTGTGGATACGTATTTATAATACCAGCTCTCGGTGACATTTAGTGGTGGATACGTATTTATAATACCAGCTCTCACTGACATTTAGTGGTGAATACGCATTTATAATACCAGCATTCACTGACATTTAGTGGTGGATACGTATTTATAATAGCAGCTCTCACTGACATTTAGTGGTGGATACGTATTTATAATACCAGCTCTCACTGACGTTTAGTAGTGGATACGTATTTATAATACCAGCTCTCACTGACATTTAGTGGTGGATACGTATTTATAATAAAAGCTCTCACTGACATTTAGTTGTGGATACGTATTTATAATACCAGCTCTCGGTGACATTTAGTGGTGGATACGTATTTATAATACCAGCTCTCACTGACATTTAGTGGTGAATACGCATTTATAATACCAGCATTCACTGACATTTAGTGGTGGATACGTATTTATAATAGCAGCTCTCACTGACATTTAGTGGTGGATACGTATTTATAATACCAGCTCTCACTGACGTCAAGTGGTGGATACGTATTTTTAATACCAGCTCTCACTGACATTTAGTGGTGGATACGTATTTATAATAAAAGCTCTCACTGACATTTAGTTGTGGATACGTATTTATAATACCAGCTCTCGGTGACATTTAGTGGTGGATACGTATTTATAATACCAGCTCTCACTGACATTTAGTGGTGAATACGCATTTATAATACCAGCATTCACTGACATTTAGTGGTGGATACGTATTTATAATAGCAGCTCTCACTGACATTTAGTGGTGGATACGTATTTATAATACCAGCTCTCACTGACGTTTAGTAGTGGATACGTATTTATAATACCAGCTCTCACTGACATTTAGTGGTGGATACGTATTTATAATACCAGCTCTCACTGACGTTTAGTAGTGGATACGTATTTATAATACCAGCTCTCACTGACATTTAGTGGTGGATACGTATTTATAATACCAGCTCTCACTGACGTTTAGTAGTGGATACGTATTTATAATACCAGCTCTCACTGACGTTTAGTGGTGGATACGTATTTATAATACCAGCTCTCACTGACATTTAGTGGTGGATACGTATTTATAATACCAGCCCTCACTGACATTTAGTGGTGGATACGAATTTATAATACCAGCTCTCACTGACATTTAGTGGTGGATACGTATTTATAATACCAGCCCTCACTGACATTTAGTGGTGGATACGTATTTATAATACCAGCTCTCACTGACATTTAGTAGTGGATACGTATTTATAATACCAGCTCTCACTGACGTTTAGTGGTGGATACGTATTTGTAATACCAGCTCTCACAGACATTTAGTGGTGTATACGTATTTATAATACCGGCTATCACTGACATTTAGTGGTGGATACGTATGTATAATACCAACTCTCACTGACATTTAGTGGTGGATAGGTATTTGTAATACCAGATCTCACTGACATTTAGTGGTGGATACGTATTTATAATACCAGCTCTCACTGACATTTAGTGGTGGATACGTATTTATAATACCAGCTCTCACTGACATTTAGTGTTGGATACGTATTTATAATAACAGCTCCCACTGACGTTTAGTAGTGGATACGTATTTATAATACCAGCTCTCACTGACGTTATTTGTGGATACGTATTTATAATACCAGCTCTCACTGACATTTAGTAGTGGATACGTATTTATAATACCAGCTCTCACTGACATTTAGTAGTGGATACGTATTTATAGCACCAGCTCTCACTGACGTTTAGTGGTGGATACGTATTTATAATACCAGCTCTCACTGACATTCAGTGGTGGATACGTAATTATAATACCAACTCTCACTGACATTTAGTAGTGGATACGTATTTATAATACCAGCTCTCACTGACGTTTAGTGGTGGATACGTATTTATAATACCAGCTCTCACAGACATTTAGTGGTGGATACGTATTTATAATACCAGCTCTCACTGACATTTAGTGGTGAATACGCATTTATAATACCAGCATTCACTGACATTTAGTAGTGGATACGAATTTATAATACCAACTCTCACTGACGTTTAGTAGTGGATATTTATTTATAATACCAGCTCTCACTGACATTTAGTAGTGGATACGTATTTATAATACCATCTCTCACTGACGTTCTGTGGTGGATACGTATTTATAATACCAGCTCTCAAGGATATTAAGTGGTGGATACGTATTTATAATACCATCTCTCACTGACGTTTAGTAGTGGATACGTATTTATAATACCAGCTCTCACTGACATTTAGTGGTGGATACGTGTTTATAATACCAGCTCTCAATGACATTTAGTGGTGGATACGTATTTATAATACCAGCTCTCACTGACATTTAGTAGTGGATACGTATTTATAATACCAGCTCTCACTGATGTTTAGTGGTGGATACGTATTTATAATACCAGTTCTCACTGACATTTGGTAGTGGATACGTATTTATAATACGAGCTCACATTGGCGTTTAGTGGTGGATACCTATTTATAATACCAGCTCTCACTGACATTTAGTGGTGGATACGTATTTATAATACCATCTCTCACTGACATTTAGTAGTGGATAGGTATTTATAACACCAGCTCTCACTAACGTTTAGTGGTGGATACGTATTTATAATACCAGCTCTCACTGACATTTAGTAGTGGATACGTATTTATAATACCAGCTCTCACTGACATTTAGGGGTGGATACGTATTTGTAATACCAGCTCTCATTGACATTTAGTGGTGGATACGTATGTTTAATACCAACTCTCACTGACATTTAGTGGTGGTTACGTATTTGTAATACCAGATATCACTGATATTTAGCAGTGGATACGTATTTATAATACCAGCTCTCACTGACATTTAGTGGTGGATGCGTATTTATAATTCCAGCTCTCACTGACATTTAGTTGTGGATACGTATTTATAATACCAGCTCTCACTGACATTTAATGGTGGATACGTATTTATGATACCAGCTCTCACTGACATTTTGTGTTGGATACGTATTTATAATAACAGCTCTCACTGACGTTTAGTAGTGGACACGTATTTATAATACCAACTCTCACTGACGTTCAGTGGTGGTTACGTATTTGTAATACCAGATCTCACTGATATTTAGCAGTGGATACGTATTTATAATACCAGCTCTCACTGACGTTTAGTGGTGGATACGTATTTATAATACCAGCTCTCACTGACATTTAGTAGTGGATACGTATTTATAATACCAGCTCTCACTGACATTTAGGGGTGGATACGTATTTGTAATACCAGCTCTCACTGACATTTAGTAGTGGATACGTATTTATAAAACCATCTCTCACTGACGTTCAGTGGTGGATACGTATTTATAATACCAGCTGTCACGGATATTTAGTGGTGGATACGTATTTATAATACCATCTCTCACTGACGTTTAGTAGTGGATACGTATTTATAATACCAGCTCTCACTGACATTTAGTGGTGGATACGTGTTTATAATACCAGCTCTCACTGACATACAGTGGTGGATACGTATTTATAATACCAGCTCTCACTGACATTTAGTAGTGGATACGTATTTATAATACCAGCTCTCACTGACGTTTAGTGGTGGATACGTATTTATAATACCAGCTCTCACTGGCGTTTAGTGGTGGATACGTATTTATAATACCAGCTCTCACTGACATTTAGTGGTGGATACGTATTTATAATACCATCTCTCACTGACATTTAGTAGTGGATACGTATTTATAACACCAGCTCTCATTGACGTTTAGTAGTAGTTACATGTTTATAATACCAGCACTCACTGACATTAAGTGAGGGATACGTATTTATAATACCAGCTCTCACAGACATTTAGAAGTGGATACGTATTTATAATACAAGCTCTCACTGACGTTTAGTGGTGGATACGTATTTATAATACCAGCTCTCACTGACATTTAGTGGTGTATACGTATTTATAATACCAGCTCTCACTGACATTTAGTGGTGGAAACGTATTTATAATACCTGCTCTCACTGACATTTAGTAGTGGATACGTATTTATAATACCAGCTCTCAATGACGTTTAGTGGTGGATACGTATTTATAATACCAGCTCTCACTGACATATAGTGGTGGATACGTATTTATAATACCAGCTTTCACTGACATTTAGTGGTGGATACGTATTTACAATACCAGCTCTCACAGACATTTAGTAGTGGATACGTATTTATAATACCAGCTCTCACTGACATTTAGTGGTTGATACGTATTTATAATACTAGCTCTCACTGACATTTAGTGGTGGATACGTATTTATAATACCAGCTCTCACTGACATTTAGTGGTGGATACGTATTTATAATAGCAGCTCTCACTGACATTTAGTGGTGGATACGTATTTATAATACCAGCTCTCACTGACATTTACTGGTGGATACGTATTTATAATACCAGCTCTCACTGACGTTTAGTAGTGGATACGTATTTCTAATACCAGCTCTCACTGACATTTAGTGGTGGATACGTATTTATAATACCAACTCTCACAGACATTTATTAGTGGATACGTATTTATAATACCAGCTCACACTGACGTCAAGTGGTGGATACGTATTTTTAATACCAGCTCTCACTGACATTTAGTGGTGGATACGTATTTATAATAAAAGCTCTCACTGACATTTAGTTGTGGATACGTATTTATAATACCAGCTCTCGGTGACATTTAGTGGTGGATACGTATTTATAATACCAGCTCCCACTGACATTTAGTGGTGAATACGCATTTATAATACCAGCATTCACTGACATTTAGTGGTGGATACGTATTTATAATAGCAGCTCTCACTGACATTAAGTGGTGGATACGTATTTATAATACCAGCTCTCACTGACGTTTAGTAGTGGATACGTATTTATAATACCAGCTCTCACTGACGTTTAGTGGTGGATACGTATTTATAATAACAGCTCTCACTGACATTTAGTGGTGGATACGTATTTATAATACCAGCCCTCACTGACATTTTGTGGTGGATACGAATTTATAATACCAGCTCTCACTGACATTTAGTGGTGGATACGTATTTATAATACCAGCTCTCACTGACATTTAGTGGTGGATACGTATTTATAATACCAACTCTCACTAACATTTAGTAGTGGATAAGTATTTATAATACCAGCTCTAACTGACGTTTAGTGGTGGATACGTATTTGTAATACCAGCTCTCACAGACATTTAGTGGTGTATACGTATTTATAATACCAGCTATCACTGACATTTAGTGGTGGATACGTATTTGTAACACCAGCTCTCACTGACATTTAGTGGTGGATACGTATGTATAATACCAACTCTCACTGACATTTAGTGGTGGATAAGTATTTTTAATACCAGATCTCACTGACATTTAGTGGTGGATACGTATTTATAATACCAGCTCTCACTGACATTTAGTGGTGGATACGTATTTATAATACCAGCTCTCACTGACATTTAGGGGTGGATACGTATTTGTAATACCAGCTCTCACTGACATTTAGTAGTGGATACGTATTTATAATACTAGCTCTCACTGACATTTAGTGGTGGATACGTATTTATAATACCAGCTCTCACTGACATTTAGTGGTGGATACGTATTTATAATAGCAGCTCTCACTGACATTTAGTGGTGGATACGTATTTATAATACCAGCTCTCACTGACATTTAGTGGTGGATACGAATTTATAATACCAGCTCTCACTGACGTTTAGTAGTGAATACGTATTTCTAATACCAGCTCTCACTGACATTTAGTGGTGGATACGTATTTATAATACCAACTCTCACAGACATTTATTAGTGGATACGTATTTATAATACCAGCTCACACTGACGTCAAGTGGTGGATACGTATTTTTAATACCAGCTCTCACTGACATTTAGTGGTGGATACGTATTTATAATAAAAGCTCTCACTGACATTTAGTTGTGGATACGTATTTATAATACCAGCTCTCGGTGACATTTAGTGGTGGATACGTATTTATAATACCAGCTCCCACTGACATATAGTGGTGAATACGCATTTATAATACCAGCATTCACTGACATTTAGTGGTGGATACGTATTTATAATAGCAGCTCTCACTGACATTTAGTGGTGGATACGTATTTATAATACCAGCTCTCACTGACGTTTAGTAGTGGATACGTATTTATAATACCAGCTCTCACTGACGTTTAGTGGTGGATACGTATTTATAATACCAGCTCTCACTGACATTTAGTGGTGGATACGTATTTATAATACCAGCCCTCACTGACATTTAGTGGTGGATACGTATTTATAATACCAGCTCTCACTGACATTTAGTGGTGGATACGTATTTATAATACCAACTCTCACTAACATTTAGTAGTGGATAAGTATTTATAATACCAGCTCTCACTGACGTTTAGTGGTGGATACGTATTTGTAATACCAGCTCTCACAGACATTTAGTGGTGTATACGTATTTATAATACCAGCTCTCACTGACGTTCTGTGGTGGATACGTATTTATAATACCAGCTCTCAAGGATATTAAGTGGTGGATACGTATTTATAATACCATCTCTCACTGACGTTTAGTAGTGGATACGTATTTATAATACCAGCTCTCACTGACATTTAGTGGTGGATACGTGTTTATAATACCAGCTCTCAATGACATTTAGTGGTGGATACGTATTTATAATACCAGCTCTCACTGACATTTAGTAGTGGATACGTATTTATAATACCAGCTCTCACTGATGTTTAGTGGTGGATACGTATTTATAATACCAGTTCTCACTGACATTTGGTAGTGGATACGTATTTATAATACGAGCTCACATTGGCGTTTAGTGGTGGATACCTATTTATAATACCAGCTCTCACTGACATTTAGTGGTGGATACGTATTTATAATACCATCTCTCACTGACATTTAGTAGTGGATAGGTATTTATAACACCAGCTCTCACTAACGTTTAGTGGTGGATACGTATTTATAATACCAGCTCTCACTGACATTTAGTAGTGGATACGTATTTATAATACCAGCTCTCACTGACATTTAGGGGTGGATACGTATTTGTAATACCAGCTCTCATTGACATTTAGTGGTGGATACGTATGTTTAATACCAACTCTCACTGACATTTAGTGGTGGTTACGTATTTGTAATACCAGATATCACTGATATTTAGCAGTGGATACGTATTTATAATACCAGCTCTCACTGACATTTAGTGGTGGATGCGTATTTATAATTCCAGCTCTCACTGACATTTAGTTGTGGATACGTATTTATAATACCAGCTCTCACTGACATTTAATGGTGGATACGTATTTATGATACCAGCTCTCACTGACATTTTGTGTTGGATACGTATTTATAATAACAGCTCTCACTGACGTTTAGTAGTGGACACGTATTTATAATACCAACTCTCACTGACGTTTAGTGGTGGTTACGTATTTGTAATACCAGATCTCACTGATATTTAGCAGTGGATACGTATTTATAATACCAGCTCTCACTGACGTTTAGTGGTGGATACGTATTTAAAATACCAGCTCTCACTGACATTTAGTAGTGGATACGTATTTATAATACCAGCTCTCACTGACATTTAGTGGTGGATACGTATTTGTAATACCAGCTCTCACTGACATTTAGTAGTGGATACGTATTTATAATACCATCTCTCACTGACGTTCAGTGGTGGATACGTATTTATAATACCAGCTGTCACGGATATTTAGTGATGGATACGTATTTATAATACCATCTCTCACTGACGTTTAGTAGTGGATACGTATTTATAATACCAGCTCTCACTGACATTTAGTGGTGGATACGTGTTTATAATACCAGCTCTCACTGACATACAGTGGTGGATACGTATTTATAATACCAGCTCTCACTGACATTTAGTAGTGGATACGTATTTATAATACCAGCTCTCACTGACGTTTAGTGGTGGATACGTATTTATAATACCAGCTCTCACTGGCGTTTAGTGGTGGATACGTATTTATAATACCAGCTCTCACTGACATTTAGTGGTGGATACGTATTTATAATACCATCTCTCACTGACATTTAGTAGTGGATACGTATTTATAACACCAGCTCTCATTGACGTTTAGTAGTAGTTACATGTTTATAATACCAGCACTCACTGACATTAACTGAGGGATACGTATTTATAATACCAGCTCTCACAGACATTTAGAAGTGGATACGTATTTATAATACAAGCTCTCACTGACGTTTAGTGGTGGATACGTATTTATAATACCAGCTCTCACTGACATTTAGTGGTGTATACGTATTTATAATACCAGCTCTCACTGACAATTAGTGGTGGAAACGTATTTATAATACCTGCTCTCACTGACATTTAGTAGTGGATACGTATTTATAATACCAGCTCTCAATGACGTTTAGTGGTGGATACGTATTTATAATACCAGCTCTCACTGACATATAGTGGTGGATACGTATTTATAATACCAGCTTTCACTGACATTTAGTGGTGGATACGTATTTACAATACCAGCTCTCACAGACATTTAGTAGTGGATACGTATTTATAATACCAGCTCTCACTGACATTTAGTGGTTGATACGTATTTATAATACTAGCTCTCACTGACATTTAGTGGTGGATACGTATTTATAATACCAGCTCTCACTGACATTTAGTGGTGGATACGTATTTATAATAGCAGCTCTCACTGACATTTAGTGGTGGATACGTATTTATAATACCAGCTCTCACTGACATTTAGTGGTCGATACGTATTTATAATACCAGCTCTCACTGACGTTTAGTAGTGGATACGTATTTCTAATACCAGCTCTCACTGACATTTAGTGGTGGATACGTATTTATAATACCAACTCTCACAGACATTTATTAGTGGATACGTATTTATAATACCAGCTCACACTGACGTCAAGTGGTGGATACGTATTTTTAATACCAGCTCTCACTGACATTTAGTGGTGGATACGTATTTATAATAAAAGCTCTCACTGACATTTAGTTGTGGATACGTGTTTATAATACCAGCTCTCGGTGACATTTAGTGGTGGATACGTATTTATAATACCAGCTCCCACTGACATTTAGTGGTGAATACGCATTTATAATACCAGCATTCACTGACATTTAGTGGTGGATACGTATTTATAATAGCAGCTCTCACTGACATTTAGTGGTGGATACGTATTTATAATACCAGCTCTCACTGACATTTAGTAGTGGATACGTATTTATAATACCAGCTCTCACTGACGTTTAGTGGTGGATACGTATTTATAATACCAGCTCTCACTGACATTTAGTGGTGGATACGTATTTATAATACCAGCCCTCACTGACATTTAGTGGTGGATACGAATTTATAATACCAGCTCTCACTGACATTTAGTGGTGGATACGTATTTATAATACCAGCTCTCACTGACATTTAGTGGTGGATACGTATTTATAATACCAACTCTCACTAACATTTAGTAGTGGATAAGTATTTATAATACCAGCTCTCACTGACGTTTAGTGGTGGATACGTATTTGTAATACTAGCTCTCACAGACATTTAGTGGTGTATACGTATTTATAATACCAGCTATCACTGACATTTAGTGGTGGATACGTATCTGTAACACCAGCTCTCACTGACATTTAGTGGTGGATACGTATGTATAATACCAACTCTCACTGACATTTAGTGGTGGATAAGTATTTTTAATACCAGATCTCACTGACATTTAGTGGTGGATACGTATTTATAATACCAGCTCTCACTGACATTTAGTGGTGGATACGTATTTATAATACCAGCTCTCCCTGACATTTAGGGGTGGATACGTATTTGTAATACCAGCTCTCACTGACATTTAGTAGTGGATACGTATTTATAATACTAGCTCTCACTGACATTTAGTGGTGGATACGTATTTATAATACCAGCTCTCACTGACATTTAGTGGTGGATACGTATTTATAATAGCAGCTCTCACTGACATTTAGTGGTGGATACGTATTTATAATACCAGCTCTCACTGACATTTAGTGGTGGATACGTATTTATAATACCAGCTCTCACTGACGTTTAGTAGTGAATACGTATTTCTAATACCAGCTCTCACTGACATTTAGTGGTGGATACGTATTTATAATACCAACTCTCACAGACATTTATTAGTGGATACGTATTTATAATACCAGCTCACACTGACGTCAAGTGGTGGATACGTATTTTTAATACCAGCTCTCACTGACATTTAGTGGTGGATACGTATTTATAATAAAAGCACTCACTGACATTTAGTTGTGGATACGTATTTATAATACCAGCTCTCGGTGACATTTAGTGGTGGATACGTATTTATAATACCAGCTCCCACTGACATTTAGTGGTGAATACGCATTTATAATACCAGCATTCACTGACATTTAGTGGTGGATACGTATTTATAATAGCAGCTCTCACTGACATTTAGTGGTGGATACGTATTTATAATACCAGCTCTCACTGACGTTTAGTAGTGGATACGTATTTATAATACCAGCTCTCACTGACGTTTAGTGGTGGATACGTATTTATAATACCAGCTCTCACTGACATTTAGTGGTGGATACGTATTTATAATACCAGCCCTCACTGACATTTAGTGGTGGATACGAATTTATAATACCAGCTCTCACTGACATTTAGTGGTGGATACGTATTTATAATACCAGCTCTCACTGACATTTAGTGGTGGATACGTATTTATAATACCAACTCTCACTAACATTTAGTAGTGGATAAGTATTTATAATACCAGCTCTCACTGACGTTTAGTGGTGGATACGTATTTGTAATACCAGGTCTCACAGACATTTAGTGGTGTATACGTATTTATAATACCAGCTATCACTGACATTTAGTGGTGGATACGTATTTGTAACACCAGCTCTCACTGACATTTAGTGGTGGATACGTATGTATAATACCAACTCTCACTGACATTTAGTGGTGGATAAGTATTTGTAATACCAGATCTCACTGACATTTAGTGGTGGATACGTATTTATAATACCAGCTCTCACTGACATTTAGTGGTGGATACGTATTTATAATACCAGCTCTCACTGACATTTAGTGTTGGATACGTATTTATAATAACAGCTCCCACTGACGTTTAGTAGTGGATACGTATTTATAATACCAGCTCTCACTGACGTTATTTGTGGATACGTATTTTTAATACCAGCTCTCACTGACATTTAGTAGTGGATACGTATTTATAATACAATCTCTCACTGACGTTTAGTAGTGGATACGTATTTATAATACCATCTCTCACTGACGTTTAGTAGTGTATACGTATTTATAATACCAGCTCTCACGGACATTTAGTAGTGGATACGTATTTATAATACCATCTCTCACTGACGTTTAGTAGTGGATACGTATTTATAATACCAGCTCTCGTGACATTTAGTGGTGGATACGTATTTATAATACCAGCTCTCACTGACATTTAGTAGTGGATACGTATTTATAGCACCAGCTCTCACTGACGTTTAGTGGTGGATACGTATTTATAATACCAGCTCTCACTGACATTCAGTGGGGGATACGTAATTATAATACCAACTCTCACTGACATTTAGTAGTGGATACGTATTTATAATACCAGCTCTCACTGATGTTTAGTGGTGGATACGTATTTATAATACCAGCTCTCACAGACATTTAGTGGTGGGTACGTATTTATAATACCAGCTCTCACTGACATTTAGTGTTGGATACGTATTTATAATAACAGCTCCCACTGACGTTTAGTAGTGGATACGTATTTATAATACCAACTCTCACTGACGTTTAGTAGTGGATACTTATTTATAATACCAGCTCTCACTGACATTTAGTAGTGGATACGTATTTATAATACCATCTCTCACTGACGTTCTGTGGTGGATACGTATTTATAATACCAGCTCTCAAGGATATTAAGTGGTGGATACGTATTTATAATACCAGCTCTCACTGACATTTAGTGGTGGATACGTGTTTATAATACCAGCTCTCAATGACATTTAGTGGTGGATACGTATTTATAATACCAGTTCTCACTGACATTTAGTAGTGGATACGTATTTATAATACCAGCTCTCTCTGACGTTTAGTGGTGGATAGGTATTTATAATACCAGCTCTCACTGACATTTGGTAGTGGATACGTATTTATAATACGAGCTCACATTGGCGTTTAGTGGTGGATACCTATTTATAATACCAGCTCTCACTGACATTTAGTGGTGGATACGTATTTATAATACCATCTCTCACTGACATTTAGTAGTGGATACGCATTTATAACACCAGCTCTCACTGACGTTTATTGGTGGATACGTATTTATAATACCAGCTCTCACTGACATTTAGTAGTGGATACGTATTTACAATACCAGCTCTCACTGACATTTAGGGGTGGATACGTATTTGTAATACCAGCTCTCATTGACATTTAGTGGTGGATACGTATGTTTAATACCAACTCTCACTGACATTTAGTGGTGGTTACGTATTTGTAATACCAGATCTCACTGATATTAACAGTGGATACGTATTTATAATTCCAGCTCTCACTGACATTTAGTGGTGGATGCGTATTTATAATTCCAGCTCTCACTTGCATTTAGTTGTGGATACGTATTTATAATACCAGCTCTCACTGACATTTAATGGTGGATACGTATTTATGATACCAGCTCTCACTGACATTTTGTTTTGGATACGTATTTATAATAACAGCTCTCACTGACATTTAGTAGTGGATACGTATTTATAATACCAGCTCTCACTGACATTTAGGGGTGGATACGTATTTGTAATACCAGCTCTCACTGACATTTAGTAGTGGATACGTATTTATAATACCATCTCTCACTGACGTTCAGTGGTGGATACGTATTTATAATACCAGCTCTCACGGATATTTAGTGGTGGATACGTATTTATAATACCATCTCTCACTGACGTTTAGTAGTGGATACGTAATTATAATACCATCTCTCACTGACATTTAGTGGTGGATACGTGTTTATAATACCAGCTCTCACTGACATATAGTGGTGGATACGTATTTATAATACCAGCTCTCACTGACATTTAGTAGTGGATACGTATTTATAATACCAGCTCTCACTGACGTTTAGTGGTGGATACGTATTTATAACACCAGCTCTCACTGGCGTTTAGTGGTGGATACGTATTTAAAATACCAGCTCTCACTGACATTTAGTGGTGGATACGTGTTTATAATACCATCTCTCACTGACATTTAGTAGTGGATACGTATTTATAACACCAGCTCTCATTGACGTTTAGTAGTGGTTACATGTTTATAATACCAGCACTCACTGACATTAAGTGAGGGATACGTATTTATAATACCAGCTCTCACAGACATTTAGTAGTGGATACGTATTTATAATACCAGCTCTCACTGACGTTTAGTGGTGGATACGTATTTATAATACCAGCTCTCACTGACATTTAGTGGTGTATACGTATTTATAATACCAACTCTCACTGACAATTAGTGGTTGATACGTATTTATAATACTAGCTCTCACTGACATTTAGTGGCGGATACGTATTTATAATACCAGCTCTCACTGACATTTAGTGGTGGATACGTATTTATAATAGCAGCTCTCACTGACATTTAGTGGTGGATACGTATTTATAATATCAGCTCTCACTGATATTTAGTGGTGGATACGTATTTATAATACCAGCTCTCACTGACGTTTAGTAGTGGATACGTATTTCTAATACAAGCTCTCACTGACATTTAGTGGTGGATACGTAATTATAATACCAGCTCTCACTGACAATTAGTGGTGGATACGTATTTATAATACCAGCTCTCACTGACATTTAGTGGTGGATACGTATTTATAATACCAGCTCTCACTTACATTTAGTGGTGGATACGTATTTATAATACCAGCTCTCACTGACATTTAATAGTGGATACGTATTTACAGTACCAGCTCTCACTGACGTTTAGTGGTGGATACGTATTTATAATACCAGCTCTCACTGACATTTAGTGGTGGATACGTAATTATAATATCAGCTCTCACTGACATTTAGTAGTGGATACGTATTTATAATACCAGCTCTCACTGATGTTTAGTGGTGGATACGTATGTTTAATACCAACTCTCACTGACATTTAGTGGTGGTTACGTATTTGTAATATCAGATCTCACTGATATTTAGTAGTGGATATGTATTTATAATACCAGCTCTCACTGACATTTAGTGGTGGATACGTACTTATAATTCCACCTCTCACTGACATTTTGTATTCGATACGTATTTATAATAACAGCTCTCACTGACGTTTAGTAGTGGATACGTATTTAAAATACCAACTCTCACTGACGTTTAGTAGTGGATACGTATTTATAATACCAGCTCTCACTGACATTTAGTGTTGGATACGTATTTATATTAACAGCTCTCACTGACGTTTAGTAGTGGATACGTATTTATAATACCAGCTCTCACTGAAGTTTAGTAGTGGATACATATTTATAATACCAGCTCTCACTGACATTTAGTAGTGGATACGTATTTACACACATCAAAAAAAGTTTTGCATCACCTCGGTTCCCAGATCTCCGGCATATAGACGTTGACTGTGTATATTGTATCCAAGATACAGTCCCTTTGACTGTTCATAGATGTCACTAAAACTGCTCAAAGATGTAAACAACCATGCATGAGCAGGGCCTATTAGACGGAGGGGGTACGACAGCCGATCAGTTCCAGTCATTCCACCAGGACGAAGGTACGCTGCTCATGTTGTCTGTAGTTCTACCATGCCTAGAAGGTCAATACCGCAGTTCGATCGCGTCCGCATTGTTACTTTGTGTCAAGAAGGGCTCTCAACAAGGGAAGTTTCCAGGCGTCTCAGAGTGAACCAAAGCGATGTTGTTCGGACATGGAGGAGGTACAGAGATACAGGAACTGTCGATGACAGGCCTCGCTCAGGCCGCCCAAGGGCTACTACTGTAGTGGATGACCGCTACTTACGGATTGCCGCTCGGAGGAACCCTGACAGCAATGCCACCATGTTGAATAATGCGTTTCGTTCAGCCACAGGACGTCGTGTTTCAACTCAAACTGTGCGCAATAGGCTGCATGATGTGCAACTTCACTCCCGACGTCCATGGCGAGGTCCAGCTTTGCAACCCCGACACCATGCAGCGCGGTACAGATGGGCCCAACAACATGCTGAATGGACCCCACGGAATTGGCATCACGTTCTCTTCACCGATGAGTGTCGCATATGCCTTCAACCAGACAATCGTCGGAGACGTGTTTGGAGGCACCCTGGTCAGGCTGAACGTCTTAGACACACTGTCCAGCGAGTGCAGCAAGGTGGTGGTTCCCTGATGTTTTGGGGTGGCATTATGTGGGGCCGACGTACGCCACTGGTGGTCATGGAAGGCTCCGAAACGGCTTTACGATACCTGAATGACATCCTCCGACCCATAGTGCAACCATATCGGCAGAATATTGGAGAGGCATTTGTCTTCATGGACGACAATTCTCGACCTCATCGTGCACATCTTGTGAATGCGTTCCTTCAAGATAACGACATCGCTCGACTACAGTGGCCAGCATGTTCGCCAGACATGAACCCTATCGAACATGCCTGGGATATGTTGAAAAGGGCTGTTTATGGACGTCTTGACCCACCAACCACTCTGAGAGATTTACGCCGAATTGTCGTTGAGGAGTGGGACAATTTGGACCAACAGTGTCTTGATGAACTTGTGGATAGTATGCCACGGCGAATACAGGCATGCATCAATGCAAGAGGACGTGCTACTGGGTATTAGAGGTAGTGGTGTGTACTGCAATCTGGACCACAAATGCTGAAAGTCTAGCTGTATGATGGTACAACATGCAATGTGTGGGTCTCATGAGCAATAAAACGAGCTGAAATGTTGTTTGTGTTGATCTCTATTCCCTTTGTATTTAACGGTTCCGGAACTCTTGGAACCGAGGTGATGCAAAACTTTTTTTGATGTGTGTATAATACCAGCTCTCACTGAAGTGTAGTAGTGGATACGTATTTATAATACCAGCTCTCACTGACATTTAGTGGTGGATGCGTATTTATAATACCTTCTCTCACTGACATTTAGTAGTGGATAGGTATTTATAACACCAGCTCTCACTGACGTTTAGTGGTGGATACGTATTAATAATACCAGCTCTCACTGACATTTAGTATTGGATACGTATTATAATACCAGCTCTCACTGACATTAAGGGGTGGATACGTATTTGTAATACCAGCTCTCATTGACATTTAGTGGTGGATACGTATGTTTAATACCAACTCTCACAGACATTTAGTGGTGGTTACGTATTTGTAATACCAGATCTCACTGATATTTAGCAGTGGATACGTATTTATAATACCAGCTCTCACTGACATTTAGTGGTGGATGCGTATTTATAATTCCAGCTCTCACTGACATTTCGTTGTGGATACGTATTTATAATATCAGCTCTCACTGACATTTAATGGTGGATACGTATTTATAATACCAGCTCTCACTGACATTTTGTGTTGGATACGTATTTATAATAACAGCTCTCACTGACGTTTAGTAGTGGACACGTATTTATAATACCAACTCTCACTGACGTTTAGTAGTGGATACGTATTTATAATACCAGCTCTCACTGACATTTAGTAGTGGATATGTATTTATAATACCATCTCTCACTGACGTTCAGTGGTGGATACGTATTTATAATACCAGCTCTCACGGATATTTAGTGTTGGATACGTATTTATATTAACAGCTCTCACTGACGTTTAGTAGTGGATACGTATTTATAATACCAGCTCTCACTGAAGTTTAGTAGTGGATACATATTTATAATACCAGCTCTCACTGACATTTAGTAGTGGATACGTATTTATAATACCAGCTCTCACTGAAGTTTATTAGTGGATACGTATTTATAGCAGCAGCTCTCACTGACGTTTAGTGGTGGATACGTATTTATAATACCAGCTCTCACTGACATTCAGTGGTGGATACGTAATTATAATACCAACTCTCACTGACATTTAGTAGTGGATACGTATTTATAATACCAGCTCTCACTGACGTTTAGTGGTGGATACGTATTTATAATACCAGCTCTCACAGACATTTAGTGGTGGATACGTATTTATAATACCAGCTCTCACTGACATTTAGTGGTGAATACGCATTTATAATACCAGCATTCACTGACATTTAGTAGTGGATACGTATTTATAATACCAACTCTCACTGACGTTTAGCAGTGGATACTTATTTATAATACCAGCTCTCACTGACATTTAGTAGTGGATACGTATTTATAATACCATCTCTCACTGACGTTCTGTGGTGGATACGTATTTATAATACCAGCTCTCAAGGATATTAAGTGGTGGATACGTATTTATAATACCATCTCTCACTGACGTTTAGTAGTGGATACGTATTTATAATACCAGCTCTCACTGACATTTAGTGGTGGATACGTGTTTATAATACCAGCTCTCAATGACATTTAGTGGTGGATACGTATTTATAATACCAGCTCTCACTGACATTTAGTAGTTGATACGTATTTATAATACCAGCTCTCACTGATGTTTAGTGGTGGATACGTATTTATAATACCAGTTCTCACTGACATTTGGTAGTGGATACGTATTTATAATACGAGCTCACATTGGCGTTTAGTGGTGGATACCTATTTATAATACCAGCTCTCACTGACATTTAGTGGTGGATGCGTATTTATAATTCCAACTCTCACTGACATTTAGTTGTGGATACGTATTTATAATACCAGCTCTCACTGACATTTAATGGTGGATACGTATTTATGATACCAGCTCTCACTGACATTTTGTGTTGGATACGTATTTATAATAACAGCTCTCACTGACGTTTAGTAGTGGACACGTATTTATAATACCAACTCTCACTGACGTTTAGTGGTGGTTACTTATTTGTAATACCAGATCTCACTGATATTTAGTAGTGGATACGTATTTATAATAGCAGCTCTCACTGACATTTAGTGGTGGATACGTATTTATAATACCAGCTCTCACTGACATTTAGTAGTGGATACGTATTTATAATACCAGCTCTCACTGACATTTAGTAGTGGATACGTATTTATAATACCATCTCTCACTGACGTTTAGTAGTGGATACGTATTTATAATACCAGCTCTCACTGACATTTAGTGGTGGATACGTGTTTGTAATACCAGCTCTCACTGACATTTAGTGGTGGATACGTATTCATAATACCAGCTCTCACTGACATTTAGTAGTGGATACGTATTTATAATAGCAGCTCTCACTGACATTTGGAAGTGGATACGTATTTATAATACCAGCTCTCACTTGCGTTTAGTGGTGGATACGTATTTATAATACCAGCTCTCGCTGACATTTAGTAGTGGATACGTATTATAATACCAGCTCTCACTGACATTTAGGGGTGGATACGTATTTGTAATACCAGCTCTCATTGACATTTAGTGGTGGATACGTATGTTTAATACCAACTCTCACAGACATTTAGTGGTGGTTACGTATTTGTAATACCAGATCTCACTGATATTTAGCAGTGGATACGTATTTATAATACCAGCTCTCACTGACATTTAGTGGTGGATGCGTATTTATAATTCCAGCTCTCACTGACATTTCGTTGTGGATACGTATTTATAATACCAGATCTCACTGACATTTAATGGTGGATACGTATTTATAATACCAGCTCTCACTGACATTTTGTGGTGGATACGTATTCATAATACCAGCTCTCACTGACATTTAGTAGTGGATACGTATTTATAATAGCAGCTCTCACTGACATTTGGAAGTGGATACGTATTTATAATACCAGCTCTCACTTGCGTTTAGTGGTGGATACGTATTTATAATACCAGCTCTCGCTGACATTTAGTAGTGGATACGTACTATAATACCAGCTCTCACTGACATTTAGGGGTGGATACGTATTTGTAATACCAGCTCTCATTGACATTTAGTGGTGGACACGTATGTTTAATACCAACTCTCACAGACATTTAGTGGTGGTTACGTATTTGTAATACCAGATCTCACTGATATTTAGCAGTGGATACGTATTTATAATAACAGCTCACACTGACGTTTAGTAGTGGACACGTATTTATAATACCAACTCTCACTGACGTTTAGTAGTGGATACGAATTTATAATACCAGCTTTTCACTGACATTTAGTAGTGGATACGTATTTATAATACCATCTCTCACTGACGTTCAATGGTGGATACGTATTTATAATACCAGCTCTCACGGATATTTAGTGGTGGATACGTATATATAATACCATCTCTCACTGACGTTTAGTAGTGGATACGTATTTATAATACCAGCTCTCACTGACACTTAGTGGTGGATACGTGTTTATAATACCAGCTCTCACTGACATATAGTGGTGGATACGTATTTATAATACCAGCTCTCACTGACATTTAGTAGTGGATACGTATTTATAATACCAGCTCTCACTGACGTTTAGTGGTGGATACGTATTTATAATACCGGCTCTCACTGACATTTAGTAGTGGATAAGTATTTATAATACCATCTCTCACTGACATTTAGTAGTGGATACGTATTTATAACACCAGCTCTCACTGACGTTTAGTAGTGGTTACATGTTTATAATACCAGCTCTCAATGATATTTAGTGGTGGATACGTGTTTATAATACCAGCTTTCACAGACATTTAGTGGTGGATACGTTTTTATAATACCAGCTCTCACTGACATTTAGTAGTGGATACGTATTTATAATACCAGCTCTCACTGGCGTTTAGTAGTGGATACGTATTTATAACACCAGCTCTCACTGACGTTTAGTTGTGGTTACATGTTTATAATACCAGCACTCACTGACATTAAGTGGGGGATACGTATTTATAATACCAGCTCTCACTGACGTTTAGTGGTGGATACGAATTTATAATACCAGCTCTCAAGGATATTAAGTGGTGGATACGTATTTATAATACCATCTCTCACTGACGTTTAGTAGTGGATACGTATTTATAATACCAGCTCTCACTGACATTTAGTGGTGGATACGTGTTTATAATACCAGCTCTCAATGACATTTAGTGGTGGATACGTATTTATAATACCAGCTCTCACTGACATTTAGTAGTGGATACGTATTTATAATACCAGCTCTCACTGACGTTATTGGTGGATACGTATTTATAATACCAGCTCTCACTGACATTTGGTAGTGGATACGTATTTATAATACGAGCTCACATTGGCGTTTAGTGGTGGATACCTATTTATAATACCAGCTCTCACTGACATTTAGTGGTGGATACGTATTTATAATACCATCTCTCACTGACATTTAGTAGAGGATAGGTATTTATAACACCAACTCTCACTGACGTTTATTGGTGGATACGTATTTATAATACCAGCTCTCACTGACATTTAGTAGTGGATACGTATTTACAATACCAGCTTTCACTGACATTTAGGGGTGGATACGTATTTGTAATACCAGCTCTCATTGACATTTAGTGGTGGATACGTATGTTTAATACCAACTCTCACTGACATTTAGTGGTGGTTACGTATTTGTAATACCAGATCTCACTGATATTTAGCAGTGGATACGTATTTATAATTCCAGCTCTCACTGACATTTAGTGGTGGATGCGTATTTATAAATCCAGCTCTCACTGACATTTAGTTGTGGATACGTATTTATAATACCAGCTCTCACTGACATTTAATGGTGGATACGTATTTATGATACCAGCTCTCACTGACATTTTGTGTTGGATACGTATTTATAATAACAGCTCTCACTGACGTTTAGTAGTGGACACGTATTTATAATACCAACTCTCACTGACGTTTAGTAGTGGATACGTATTTATAATACCAGCTCTCACTGACATTTAGTAGTGGATACGTATTTATAATACCATCTCTCACTGACGTTCAGTGGTGGATACGTATTTATAATACCAGCTCTCACGGATATTTAGTGGTGGATACGTATTTATAATACCATCTCTCACTGACGTTTAGTAGTGGATACGTAATTATATTACCAGCTCTCACTGACATTTAGTGGTGGATACGTGTTTATAATACCAGCTCTCACTGACATATAGTGGTGGATACGTATTTATAATACCATCTCTCACTGACATTTAGTAGTGGATACGCATTTATAACACCAGCTCTCACTGACGTTTATTGGTGGATACGTATTTATAATACCAGCTCTCACTGACATTTAGTAGTGGATACGTATTTACAATACCAGCTCTCACTGACATTTAGGGGTGGATACGTATTTGTAATACCAGCTCTCATTGACATTTAGTGGTGGATACGTATGTTTAATACCAACTCTCACTGACATTTAGTGGTGGTTACGTATTTGTAATACCAGATCTCACTGATATTTAGCAGTGGATACGTATTTATAATTCCAGCTCTCACTGACATTTAGTGGTGGATGCGTATTTATAATTCCAGCTCTCACTTGCATTTAGTTGTGGATACGTATTTATAATACCAGCTCTCACTGACATTTAATGGTGGATACGTATTTATGATACCAGCTCTCACTGACATTTTGTTTTGGATACGTATTTATAATAACAGCTCTCACTGACGTTTAGTAGTGGACACGTATTTATAATACCAACTCTCACTGACGTTTAGTAGTGGATACGTATTTATAATACCAGCTCTCACTGACATTTAGTAGTGGATACGTATTTATAATACCATCTCTCACTGACGTTCAGTGGTGGATACGTATTTATAATACCAGCTCTCACGGATATTTAGTGGTGGATACGTATTTATAATACCATCTCTCACTGACGTTTAGTAGTGGATACGTAATTATAATACCATCTCTCACTGACATTTAGTGGTGGATACGTGTTTATAATACCAGCTCTCACTGACATATAGTGGTGGATACGTATTTATAATACCAGCTCTCACTGACATTTAGTAGTGGATACGTATTTATAATACCAGCTCTCACTGACGTTTAGTGGTGGATACGTATTTATAACACCAGCTCTCACTGGCGTTTAGTGGTGGATACGTATTTAAAATACCAGCTCTCACTGACATTTAGTGGTGGATACGTATTTATAATACCATCTCTCACTGACATTTAGTAGTGGATACGTATTTATAACACCAGCTCTCATTGACGTTTAGTACAGGTTACATGTTTATAATACCAGGACTCACTGACATTAAGTGAGGGATACGTATTTATAATACCAGCTCTCACAGACATTTAGTAGTGGATACGTATTTATAATACCAGCTCTCACTGACGTTTAGTGGTGGATACGTATTTATAATACCAGCTCTCACTGACATTTAGTGGTGTATACGTATTTATAATACCAGCTCTCACTGACAATTAGTGGATGATACGTATTTATAATACTAGCTCTCACTGACATTTAGTGGCGGATACGTATTTATAATACCAGCTCTCACTGACATTTAGTGGTGGATACGTATTTATAATAGCAGCTCTCACTGACATTTAGTGGTGGATTCGTATTTATAATATCAGCTCTCACTGATATTTAGTGGTGGATACGTATTTATAATACCAGCTCTCACTGACGTTTAGTAGTGGATACGTATTTCTAATACCAGCTCTCACTGACATTTAGTGGTGGATACGTATTTATAATACCAGCTCTCACTGACAATTAGTGGTGTATACGTATTTATAATACCAGCTCTCACTGACATTTAGTGGTGGATACGTATTTATAATACCAGCTCTCACTTACATTTAGTGGTGGATACGTATTTATAATACCAGCTCTCACTGACATTTAATAGTGGATACGTATTTACAGTACCAGCTCTCACTGACGTTTAGTGGTGGATACGTATTTATAATACCAGCTCACACTGACATTTAGTGGTGGATACGTAATTATAATATCAGCTCTCACTGACATTTAGTAGTGGATACGTATTTATAATACCAGCTCTCACTGATGTTTAGTGGTGGATACGTATGTTTAATACCAACTCTCACTGACATTTAGTGGTGGTTACGTATTTGTAATATCAGATCTCACTGATATTTAGTAGTGGATATGTATTTATAATACCAGCTCTCACTGACATTTAGTGGTGGATACGTACTTATAATTCCACCTCTCACTGACATTTTGTATTCGATACGTATTTATAATAACAGCTCTCACTGACGTTTAGTAGTGGATACGTATTTAAAATACCAACTCTCACTGACGTTTAGTAGTGGATACGTATTTATAATACCAGCTCTCACTGACATTTAGTGTTGCATACGTATTTATATTAACAGCTCTCACTGACGTTTAGTAGTGGATACGTATTTATAATACCAGCTCTCACTGAAGTTTAGTAGTGGATACATATTTATAATACCAGCTCTCACTGACATTTAGTAGTGGATACGTATTTATAATACCAGCTCTCACTGAAGTTTAGTAGTGGATACGTATTTATAATACCAGCTCTCACTGACATTTAGTAGTGGATACGTATTTATAATACCATCTCTCACTGACGTTTAGTAGTGGATACGTATTTATAATACCAGCTCTCACTGACATTTAGTGGTGGATACGTGTTTGTAATACCAGCTCTCACTGACATTTAGTGGTGGATACGTATTTATAATACCAGCTCTCACTGACATTTAGTAGTGGATACGTATTTATAATAGCAGCTCTCACTGACATTAGGAAGTGGATACGTATTTATAATACCAGCTCTCACTTGCGTTTAGTGGTGGATACGTATTTATAATACCACTCTCGCTGACATTTAGTAGTGGATACGTATTATAATACCAGCTCTCACTGGCATTTAGGGGTGGATACGTATTTGTAATACCAGCTCTCATTGACATTTAGTGGTGGATACGTATGTTTAATACCAACTCTCACAGACATTTAGTGGTGGTTACGTATTTGTAATACCAGATCTCACTGATATTTAGCAGTGGATACGTATTTATAATACCAGCTCTCACTGACATTTAGTGGTGGATGCGTATTTATAATTCCAGCTCTCACTGACATTTCGTTGTGGATACGTATTTATAATACCAGATCTCACTGACATTTAATGGTGGATACGTGTTTATAATACCAGCTCTCACTGACATTTTGTGTTGGATACGTATTTATAATAACAGCTCTCACTGACGTTTAGTAGTGGACACGTATTTATAATACCAACTCTCACTGACGTTTAGTAGTGGATACGAATTTATAATACCAGCTTTTCACTGACATTTAGTAGTGGATACGTATTTATAATACCATCTCTCACTGACGTTCAGTGGTCGATACGTATTTATAATACCAGCTCTCACGGATATTTAGTGGTGGATACGTATTTATAATACCATCTCTCACTGACGTTTAGTAGTGGATACGTATTTATAATACCAGCTCTCACTGACACTTAGTGGTGGATACGTGTTTATAATACCAGCTCTCACTGACATATAGTGGTGGATACGTATTTATAATACCAGCTCTCACTGACATTTAGTAGTGGATACGTATTTATAAAACCAGCTCTCACTGACGTTTAGTGGTGGATCCGTATTTATAATACCGGCTCTCACTGACATTTAGTAGTGGATAAATATTTATAATACCATCTCTCACTGACATTTAGTAGTGGATACGTATTTATAACACCAGCTCTCACTGACGTTTAGTAGTGGTTACATGTTTATAATACCAGCTCTCAATGATATTTAGTGGTGGATACGTGTTTATAATACCAGCTCTCACTGACATTTAGTGGTGGATACGTTTTTATAATACCAGCTCTCACTGACATTTAGTAGTGGATACGTATTTATAATACCAGCTCTCACTGGCGTTTAGTAGTGGATACGTATTTATGACACCAGCTCTCACTGACGTTTAGTTGTGGTTACATGTTTATAATACCAGCACTCACTGACATTAGGTGGGGGATACGTATTTATAATACCAGCTCTCACTGACGTTTAGTGGTGGATACGTATTTATAATACCAGCTCTCAAGGATATTAAGTGGTGGATACGTATTTATAATACCATCTCTCACTGACGTTTAGTAGTGGATACGTATTTATAATACCAGCTCTCACTGACATTTAGTGGTGGATACGTGTTTATAATACCAGCTCTCAATGACATTTAGTGGTGGATACGTATTTATAATACCAGCTCTCAATGACATTTAGTAGTGGATACGTATTTATAATACCAGCTCTCACTGACGTTATTGGTGGATACGTATTTATAATACCAGCTCTCACTGACATTTGGTAGTGGATACGTATTTATAATACGAGCTCACATTGGCGTTTAGTGGTGGATACCTATTTATAATACCAGCTCTCACTGACATTTAGTGGTGGATACGTATTTATAATACCATCTCTCACTGACATTTAGTAGAGGATAGGTATTTATAACACCAGCTCTCACTGACGTTTATTGGTGGATACGTATTTATAATACCAGCTCTCACTGACATTTAGTAGTGGATACGTATTTACAATACCAGCTCTCACTGACATTTAGGGGTGGATACGTATTTGTAATACCAGCTCTCATTGACATTTAGTGGTGGATACGTATGTTTAATACCAACTCTCACTGACATTTAGTGGTGGTTACGTATTTGTAATACCAGATCTCACTGATATTTAGCAGTGGATACGTATTTATAATTCCAGCTCTCACTGACATTTAGTGGTGGATGCGTATTTATAAATCCAGCTCTCACTGACATTTAGTTGTGGATACGTATTTATAATACCAGCTCTCACTGACATTTAATGGTGGATACGTATTTATGATACCAGCTCTGACTGACATTTTGTGTTGGATACGTATTTATAATAACAGCTCTCACTGACGTTTAGTAGTGGACACGTATTTATAATACCAACTCTCACTGACGTTTAGTAGTGGATACGTATTTATAATACCAGCTCTCACTGACATTTAGTAGTGGATACGTATTTATAATACCATCTCTCACTGACGTTCAGTGGTGGATACGTATTTATAATACCAGCTCTCACGGATATTAATGGTGGATACGTATTTATAATACCATCTCTCACTGACGTTTAGTAGCGGATACGTAATTATATTACCAGCTCTCACTGACATTTAGTGGTGGATACGTGTTTATAATACCAGCTCTCACTGACATATAGTGGTGGATACGTATTTATAATACCAGCTCTCACTGACATATAGTAGTGGATACGTATTTATAATACCAGCTCTCACTGACGTTTAGTGGTGGATACGTATTTATAACACCAGCTCTCACTGGCGTTTAGTGGAGGATACGTATTTAAAATAACAGCTCTCACTGACATTTAGTGGTGGATACGTATTTATAATACCATCTCTCACTGACATTTAGTAGTGGATACGTATTTATAACACCAGCTCTCATTGACGTTTAGTAGTGGTTACATGTTTATAATACCAGCACTCACTGACATTAAGTGAGGGATACGTATTTATAATACCAGCTCTCGCAGACATTTAGTAGTGGATACGTATTTATAATACCAGCTCTCACTGACGTTTAGTGGTGGATACGTATTTATAATACCAGCTCTCACTGACAATTAGTGGTGGAAACGTATTTATAATACCTGCTCTCACTGACATTTAGTAGTGGATACGTATTTATAATACCAGCTCTCAATGACATTTAGTGGTGGATACGTATTTATAATACCAGCTCTCACTGACATATAGTGGTGGATACGTATTTATAATACCAGCTCTCACTGACATTTAGTGGTGGATACGTATTTACAATACCAGCTCTCACAGACATTTAGTAGTGGATACGTATTTATAATACCAGCTCTCACTGACGTTTAGTGGTGGATACATATTTATAATACCAGCTCTCACTGACATTTAGTGGTTGATACGTATTTATAATACTAGCTCTCACTGACATTTAGTGGTGGATACGTATTTATAATACCAGCTCTCACTGACATTTAGTGGTGGATACGTATTTATAATAGCAGCTCTCGCTGATATTTAGTGGTGGATACGTATTTATAATATCAGCTCTCACTGACATTTAGTGGTGGATACGTATTTATAATACCAGCTCTCACTGACGTTTAGTAGTGGATACGTATTTCTAATACCAGCTCTCACTGACATTTAGTGGAGGATACGTTTTTATAATACCAGCTCTCACTGACATTTAGTGGTGGATACGTATTTATAATACCAGCTCTCACTGACATTTAGTGGTGGATACGTATTTATAATACCAGCTCTCACTTACATTTAGTGGTGGATACGTATTTATAATACCAGCTCTCACTGACATTTAATAGTGGATACGTATTTACAGTACCAGCTCTCACTGACGTTTAGTGGTGGATACGTATTTATAATACCAGCTCTCACTGACATTTAGTGGTGGATACGTAATTATAATACCAGCTCTCACTGACATTTAGAAGTGGATACGTATTTATAATACCAGCTCTCACTGATGTTTAGTGGTGGATACGTAAGTTAAATACCAACTCTCACTGACATTTAGTGGTGGTTACGTATTTGTAATATCAGATCTCACTGATATTTAGAAGTGGATATGTATTTATAATACCAGCTCTCACTGACATTTAGTGGTGGATACGTACTTATAATTCCACCTCTCACTGACATTTTGTATTGGATACGTATTTATAATAACAGCTCTCACTGACGTTTAGTAGTGGATACGTATTTAAAATACCAACTCTCACTGACGTTTAGTAGTGGATACGTATTTATAATACCAGCTCTCACTGAAGTTTAGTAGTGGATACATATTTATAATACCAGCTCTCACTGAAGTTTAGTAGTGGATACGTATTTATAATACCAGCTCTCACTGACATTTAGTAGTGGATACGTATTTATAATACCATCTCTCACTGACGTTTAGTACTGGATACGTATTTATAATACCAGCTCTCACTGACATTTAGTGGTGGATACGTGTTTGTAATACCAGCTCTCACTGACATTTAGTGGTGGATACGTATTTATAATACCAGCTCTCAGTGACATTTAGTAGTGGATACGTATTTATAATACCAGCTCTCACAGACATTTGGAAGTGGATACGTATTTATAATATCAGCTCTCACTTGCGTTTAGTGGTGGATACGTATTTATAATACCAGCTCTCACTGACATTTAGTGGTGGATACGTATTTATAATACCTTCTCTCACTGACATTTAGTAGTGGATAGGTATTTATAACACCAGCTCTCACTGACGTTTAGTGGTGGATACGTATTTATAATACCAGCTCTCACTGACATTTAGTAGTGGATACGTATTATAATACCAGCTCTCACTGACATTAAGGGGTGGATACGTATTTGTAATACCAGCTCTCATTGACATTTAGTGGTGGATACGTATGTTTAATACCAACTCTCACAGACATTTAGTGGTGGTTACGTATTTGTAATACCAGATCTCACTGATATTTAGCAGTGGATACGTATTTATAATACCAGCTCTCACTGACATTTAGTGGTGGATGCGTATTTATAATTCCAGCTCTCACTGACATTTCGTTTTGGATACATATTTATAATACCAGCTCTCACTGACATTTAATGGTGGATACGTATTTATAATACCAGCTCTCACTGACATTTTGTGTTGGATACGTATTTATAATAACAGCTCTCACTGACGTTTAGTAGTGGACACGTATTTATAATACCAACTCTCACTGACGTTTAGTAGTGGATACGTATTTATAATACCAGCTCTCACTGACATTTAGTAGTGGATACGTATTTATAATACCATCTCTCACTGACGTTCAGTGGTGGATACGTATTTATAAAACCAGCTCTCACGGATATTTAGTGGTGGATACGTATTTATAATACCATCTCTCACTGACGTTTAGTAGTGGATACGTATTTATAATACCAGCTCTCACTGACACTTATTGGTGGATACGTGTTTATAATACCAGCTCTCACTGACATATAGTGGTGGATACGTATTTATAATACCAGCTCTCACTGACATTTAGTAGTGGATACGAATTTATAATACCAGCTCTCACTGACATTTAGTGGTGGATACGTATTTATAATACCAGCTCTCACTGACATTTAGTAGTGGATACGTATTTATAATACCATCTCTCACTGACATTTAGTAGTGGATACGTATTTAGAACACCAGCTCTCACTGACGTTTAGTAGTGGTTACATGTTTATAATACCAGCTCTCAATGATATTTAGTGGTGGATACGTGTTTATAATACCAGCTCTCACTGACATTTAGTGGTGGATACGTATTTATAATACCACCTCTCACTGGCATTTAGTAGTGGATACGTATTTATAATACCAGCTCTCACTGGCGTTTAGTAGTGGATACGTATTTATAACACCAGCTCTCACTGACGTTTAGTTGTGGTTACATGTTTATAATACCAGCTCTCACTGACATTAAGTGGGGGATATGTATTTATAATACCAGCTCTCACTGACGTTTAGTGGTGGATACGTATTTATAACACCAGCTCTCACTGGCGTTTAGTGGTGGATACGTATTTAAAATACCAGCTCTCACTTACATTTAGTGGTGGATACGTATTTATAATACCATCTCTCACTGACATTTAGTAGTGGATACGTATTTATAACACCAGCTCTCATTGACGTTTAGTAGTGGTTACATGTTTATAATACCAGCACTCACTGACATTAAGTGAGGGATACGTATTTATCATACCAGCTCTCACAGACATTTAATAGTGGATACGTATTTACAGTACCAGCTCTCACTGACGTTTAGTGGTGGATACGTATTTATAATACCAGCTCTCACTGACATTTAGTGGTGGATACGTAATTATAATACCAGCTCTCACTGACATTTAGTGGTGGATACGTATTTACAATACCAGTTCTCACAGACATTTAGTAGCGGATACGTATTTATAATACCAGCTCTCACTGACATTTAGTGGTGGATACATATTTATAATACCAGCTCTCACTGACATTTAGTGGTTGATACGTATTTATAATACTAGCTCTCACTGACATTTAGTGGTGGATACGTATTTATAATACCAGCTCTCACTGACATTTAGTGGTGGATACGTATTTATAATAGCAGCTCTCACTGACATTTAGTGGTGGATACGTATTTATAATACCAGCTCTCACTGACATTTAGTGGTGGATACGTATTTATAATACCAGCTCTCACTGACGTTTAGTAGTGGATACGTATTTCTAATACCAGCTCTCACTGACATTTAGTGGTGGATACGTATTTATAATACCAGCTCTCACTGACATTTAGTGGTGGATACGTAATTATAATACCAGCTCTCACTGACATTTAGTAGTGGATACGTATTTATAATACCAGCTCTCACTGATGTTTAGTGGTGGATACGTATGTTTAATACCAACTCTCACTGACATTTAGTGGTGGTTACGTATTTGTAATATCAGGTCTAACTGATATTTAGTAGTGGATATGTATTTATAATACCAGCTCTCACTGACATTTAGTGGTGGATACGTACTTATAATTCCACCTCTCACTGACATTTTTTATTGGATACGTATTTATAATAACAGCTCTCACTGACGTTTAGTAGTGGATACGTATTTAAAATACCAACTCTCACTGACGTTTAGTAGTGGATACGTATTTATAATACCAGCTCTCACTGACATTTAGTGTTGGATACGTATTTATATTAACAGCTCTCACTGACGTTTAGTAGTGGATACGTATTTATAATACCAGCTCTCACTGAAGTTTAGTAGTGGATACATATTTATAATACCAGCTCTCACTGACATTTAGTAGTGGATACGTATTTATAATACCAGCTCTCACTGAAGTGTAGTAGTGGATACGTATTTATAATACCAGCTCTCACTGACATTTAGTGGTGGATACGTATTTATAATACCTTCTCTCACTGACATTAATAGTGGATAGGTATTTATAACACCAGCTCTCACTGACGTTTAGTGGTGGATACGTATTAATAATACCAGCTCTCACTGACATTTAGTATTGGATACGTGTTATAATACCAGCTCTCACTGACATTAAGGGGTGGATACGTATTTGTAATACCAGATCTCACTGATATTTAGCAGTGGATACGTATTTATAATACCAGCTCTCACTGACATTTAGTGGTGGATGCGTATTTATAATTCCAGCTCTCACTGACATTTCGTTGTGGATACGTATTTATAATACCAGCTCTCACTGACATTTAATGGTGGATACGTATTTATAATACCAGCTCTCACTGACATTTTGTGTTGGATACGTATTTATAATAACAGCTCTCACTGACGTTTAGTAGTGGACACGTATTTATAATACCAACTCTCACTGACGTTTAGTAGTGGATACGTATTTATAATACCAGCTCTCACTGACATTTAGTAGTGGATATGTATTTATAATACCATCTCTCACTGACGTTCAGTGGTGGATACGTATTTATAATACCAGCTCTCACGGATATTTAGTGGTGGATACGTATTTATAATACCATCTCTCACTGACGTTTAGTAGTGGATACGTATTTATAATACCAGCTCTCACTGACACTTAGTGGTGGATACGTGTTTATAATACCAGCTCTTACTGACATATAGTGGTGGATACGTATTAATAATACCAGCTCTCACTGACATTTAGTAGTGGATACGTATTTATAATACCAGCTCTCACTGACGTTTAGTGGTGGATACGTATTTATAATACCAGCTCTCACTGACATTTAGTAGTGGATACGTATTTATAATACCATCTCTCACTGACATTTAGTAGTGGATACGTATTTATAACACCAGCTCTCACTGACGTTTAGTAGTGGTTACATGTTTATAATACCAGCTCTCAATGATATTTAGTGGTGGATACGTGTTTATAATACCAGCTCTCACTGACATTTAGTGGTGGATACGTATTTATAATACCAGCTCTCACTGACATTTAGTAGTGGATACGTATTTATAATACCAGCTCTCACTGGCGTTTAGTAGTGGATACGTATTTATAACACCAGCTCTCACTGACGTTTAGTTGTGGTTACATGTTTATAATACCAGCTCTCACTGACATTAAGTGGGGGATACGTATTTATAATACCAGCTCTCACTGACGTTTAGTGGTGGATACGTATTTATAACACCAGCTCTCACTGGCGATTAGTGGTGGATACGTATTTAAAATACCAGCTCTCACTGACATTTAGTGGTGGATACGTATTTATAATACCATCTCTCACTGACATTTAGTAGTTGATACGTATTTATAACACCAGCTCTCATTGACGTTTAGTAGTGGTTACATGTTTATAATACCAGCACTCACTGACATTAAGTGAGGGATACGTATTTATAATACCAGCTCTCACAGACATTTAATAGTGGATACGTATTTACAGTACCAGCTCTCACTGACGTTTAGTGGTGGATACGTATTTATAATACCAGCTCTCACTGACATTTAGTGGTGGATACGTAATTATAATACCAGCTCTCACTGACATTTAGTGGTGGATACATATTTATAATACCAGCTCTCACTGACATTTAGTGGTTGATACGTATTTATAATACTAGCTCTCACTGACATTTAGTGGTGGATACGTATTTATAATACCAGCTCTCACTGACATTTAGTGGTGGATACGGATTTATAATAGCAGCTCTCACTGACATTTAGTGGTGGATACGTATTTATAATACCAACTCTCACTGACATTTAGTGGTGGATACGTATTTATAATACCAGCTCTCACTGACGTTTAGTAGTGGATACGTATTTCTAATACCAGCTCTCACTGATATTTAGTGGTGGATACGTATTTATAATACCAGCTCTCACTGACATTTAGTGGTGGATACGTATTTATAATACCAGCTCTCACTGACATTTAGTGGTGGATACGTATTTATAATACCAGCTCTCACTTACATTTAGTGGTGGATACGTATTTATAATACCAGCTCTCACTGACATTTAATAGTGGATACGTATTTACAGTACCAGCTCTCACTGACGTTTAGTGGTGGATACGTATTTATAATACCATCTCTTACTGACATTTAGTGGTGGATACGTAATTATAATACCAGCTCTCACTGACATTTAGTAGTGGATACGTATTTATAATACCAGCTCTCACTGATGTTTAGTGGTGGATACGTATGTTTAATACCAACTCTCACTGACATTTAGTGGTGGTTACGTATTTGTAATATCAGATCTCACTGATATTTAGTAGTGGATATGTATTTATAATACCAGCTCTCACTGACATTTAGTGGTGGATACGTACTTATAATTCCACCTCTCACTGACATTTTGTATTGGATACGTATTTATAATAACAGCTCTCACTGACGTTTAGTAGTGGATACGTATTTAAAATACCAACTCTCACTGACGTTTAGTAGTGGATACGTATTTATAATACCAGCTCTCACTGACATTTAGTGTTGGATACGTAGTTATATTAACAGCTCTCACTGACGTTTAGTAGTGGATACGTATTTATAATACCAGCTCTCACTGAAGTTTAGTAGTGGATACATATTTATAATACCAGCTCTCACTGACATTTAGTAGTGGATACGTATTTATAATAACAGCTCTCACTGACGTTTAGTAGTGGACACGTATTTATAATACCAACTCTCACTGACGTTTAGTAGTGGATACGTATTTATAATACCAGCTCTCACTGACATTTAGTAGTGGATATGTATTTATAATACCATCTCTCACTGACGTTCAGTGGTGGATACGTATTTATAATACCAGCTCTCACGGATATTTAGTGGTGGATACGTATTTATAATACCATCTCTCACTGACGTTTAGTAGTGGATACGTATTTATAATACCAGCTCTCACTGACACTTAGTGGTGGATACGTGTTTATAATACCAGCTCTTACTGACATATAGTGGTGGATACGTATTAATAATACCAGCTCTCACTGACATTTAGTAGTGGATACGTATTTATAATACCAGCTCTCACTGACGTTTAGTGGTGGATACGTATTTATAATACCAGCTCTCACTGACATTTAGTAGTGGATACGTATTTATAATACCATCTCTCACTGACATTTAGTAGTGGATACGTATTTATAACACCAGCTCTCACTGACGTTTAGTAGTGGTTACATGTTTATAATACCAGCTCTCAATGATATTTAGTGGTGGATACGTGTTTATAATACCAGCTCTCACTGACATTTAGTGGTGGATACGTATTTATAATACCAGCTCTCACTGACATTTAGTAGTGGATACGTATTTATAATACCAGCTCTCACTGGCGTTTAGTAGTGGATACGTATTTATAACACCAGCTCTCACTGACGTTTAGTTGTGGTTACATGTTTATAATACCAGCTCTCACTGACATTAAGTGGGGGATACGTATTTATAATACCAGCTCTCACTGACGTTTAGTGGTGGATACGTATTTATAACACCAGCTCTCACTGGCGATTAGTGGTGGATACGTATTTAAAATACCAGCTCTCACTGACATTTAGTGGTGGATACGTATTTATAATACCATCTCTCACTGACATTTAGTAGTTGATACGTATTTATAACACCAGCTCTCATTGACGTTTAGTAGTGGTTACATGTTTATAATACCAGCACTCACTGACATTAAGTGAGGGATACGTATTTATAATACCAGCTCTCACAGACATTTAATAGTGGATACGTATTTACAGTACCAGCTCTCACTGACGTTTAGTGGTGGATACGTATTTATAATACCAGCTCTCACTGACATTTAGTGGTGGATACGTAATTATAATACCAGCTCTCACTGACATTTAGTGGTGGATACATATTTATAATACCAGCTCTCACTGACATTTAGTGGTTGATACGTATTTATAATACTAGCTCTCACTGACATTTAGTGGTGGATACGTATTTATAATACCAGCTCTCACTGACATTTAGTGGTGGATACGGATTTATAATAGCAGCTCTCACTGACATTTAGTGGTGGATACGTATTTATAATACCAACTCTCACTGACATTTAGTGGTGGATACGTATTTATAATACCAGCTCTCACTGACGTTTAGTAGTGGATACGTATTTCTAATACCAGCTCTCACTGATATTTAGTGGTGGATACGTATTTATAATACCAGCTCTCACTGACATTTAGTGGTGGATACGTATTTATAATACCAGCTCTCACTGACATTTAGTGGTGGATACGTATTTATAATACCAGCTCTCACTTACATTTAGTGGTGGATACGTATTTATAATACCAGCTCTCACTGACATTTAATAGTGGATACGTATTTACAGTACCAGCTCTCACTGACGTTTAGTGGTGGATACGTATTTATAATACCATCTCTTACTGACATTTAGTGGTGGATACGTAATTATAATACCAGCTCTCACTGACATTTAGTAGTGGATACGTATTTATAATACCAGCTCTCACTGATGTTTAGTGGTGGATACGTATGTTTAATACCAACTCTCACTGACATTTAGTGGTGGTTACGTATTTGTAATATCAGATCTCACTGATATTTAGTAGTGGATATGTATTTATAATACCAGCTCTCACTGACATTTAGTGGTGGATACGTACTTATAATTCCACCTCTCACTGACATTTTGTATTGGATACGTATTTATAATAACAGCTCTCACTGACGTTTAGTAGTGGATACGTATTTAAAATACCAACTCTCACTGACGTTTAGTAGTGGATACGTATTTATAATACCAGCTCTCACTGACATTTAGTGTTGGATACGTAGTTATATTAACAGCTCTCACTGACGTTTAGTAGTGGATACGTATTTATAATACCAGCTCTCACTGAAGTTTAGTAGTGGATACATATTTATAATACCAGCTCTCACTGACATTTAGTAGTGGATACGTATTTATAATACCAGCTCTCACTGAAGTTTAGTAGTGGATACGTATTTATAATACCAGCTCTCACTGACATTTAGTAGTGGATACGTATTTATAATACCAGCTCTCACTGACATTTGGAAGTGGATACATATTTATAATACCAGCTCTCACTTGCGTTTAGTGGTGGATACGTATTTATAATACCAGCTCTCACTGACATTTAGTGGTGGATACGTATTTATAATACCTTCTCTCACTGACATTTAGTAGTGGATAGGTATTTATAACACCAGCTCTCACTGACGTTTAGTGGTGGATACGTATTTATAATACCAGCTCTCACTGACATTTAGTAGTCGATACGTATTATAATACCAGCTCTCACTGACATTTAGGGGTGGATACGTATTTGTAATACCAGCTCTCATTGACATTTAGTGGTGGATACGTATGTTTAATACCAACTCTCACTGACATTTAGTGGTGGTTACGTATTTGTAATACCAGATCTCACTGATATTTAGCAGTGGATACGTATTTATAACACCAGCTCTCACTGACATTTAGTGGTGGATGCGTATTTATAATTCCAGCTCTCACTGACATTTCGTTGTGGATACGTATTTATAATACCAGCTCTCACTGACATTTAATGGTGGATACGTATTTATAATACCAGCTCTCACGGATATTTAGTGGTGGATACGTATTTATAATACCATCTCTCACTGACGTTTAGTAGTGGATACGTATTTATAATACCAGCTCTCACTGACATTTAGTAGTGGATACGTATTTATAATACCATCTCTCACTGACATTTAGTAGTGGATACGTATTTATAACACCAGCTCTCACTGACGTTTAGTAGTGGTTACATGTTTATAATACCAGCTCTCAATGACGTTTAGTGGTGGATACGTATTTATAATACCAGCTCTCACTGACATTTAGTAGTGGATACGTATTTATAATACCATCTCTCACTGACATTTAGTAGTGGATACGTATTTATAACACCAGCTCTCACTGACGTTTAGTAGTGGTTACATGTTTATAATACCAGCTCTCAATGATATTTAGTGGTGGATACGTATTTATAATACCAGCTCTCACTGACATTTAGTGGTGGATACGTATTTATAATACCAGCTCTCTCTGACATTTAGTGGTGGATACGTATTTATAATACCAGCTCTCACTGACATTTAGTGGTGGATACGTATTTATAATACCAGCTCTCACTGACATTTAATAGCGGATACGTATTTATAGTATCAGCTCTCACTGACGTTTAGTGGTGGATACGTATTTATAATACCAGCTCTCACTGACATTTAGTGGTGGATACGTAATTATAATACCAGCTCTCGCTGACATTTAGTAGTGGATACGTATTTATAATACCAGCTCTCACTGATGTTTAGTGGTGGATACGTATTTATAATACCAGCTCTCACAGACATTTAGTGGTGGATACGTATTTATAATACCAGCTCTCACTGACATTTAGGGGTGGATACGTATTTGTAATACCAGCTCTGACTGACGTTTAGTAGTGGATACGTATTTCTAATACCAGCTCTCACTGACATTTAGTGGTGGATACGTATGTTTAATACCAACTCTCACTGACATTTAGTGGTGGTTACGTATTTGTAATATGAGATCTCACTGATATTTAGTAGTGGATACGTATTAATAATACCAGCTCTCACTGACATTTTGTGGTGGATACGTATGTTTAATACCAACTCTCACTGACATTTAGTGGTGGTTACGTATTTGTAATATGAGATCTCACTGATATTTAGTAGTGGATACGTATTAATAATACCAGCTCTCACTGACATTTAGTGGTGGATACGTACTTATAATTCCACCTCTCACTGACATTTTGTGTTGGATACGTATTTATAATAACAGCTCTCACTGACGTTTAGTAGTGGATACGTATTTATAATACCAACTCTCACTGACGTTTAGTAGTGGATACGTATTTATAATACCAGCTCTCACTGGCATTTAGTGTTGGATACGTATTTATAATAACAGCTCTCACTGACGTTTAGTAGTGGAGACGTATTTATAATACCAGCTCGCACTGAAGTTTAGAAGTGGATACATATTTATAATACCAGCTCTCACTGACATTTAGTAGTGGATACGTATTTATAATACTAGCTCTCACTGAAGTTTAGTAGTGGATACGTATTTATAATACCATCTCTCACTGACGTTCAGTGGTGGATACGTATTTATAATACCAGCTCTCACTGACATTTAGTGGTGGATACGTATTTTTAATACCAGCTCTGACTGACGTTTAGTAGGGGATACGTATTTCTAATACCAGCTCTCACTGACATTTAGTGGTGGATACGTATTTATAATACCAGCTCTCACTGACATTTAGTGGTGGATACGTATTTATAATACCAGCTCTCACTGACATTTAGTGGTGGATACGTATTTATAATACCATCTCTCACTGACATTTAGTGGTGGATACGTATTTATAATACCAGCTCTCATTGACATTTAATAGTGGATACGTATTTATAGTACCAGCTCTCACTGACGTTTAGTGGTGGATACGTATTTATAATACCAGCTCTCACTGACATTTAGTGGTGAATACGTAATTATAATACCAGCTCTCACTGACATTTAGGGGTGGATACGTATTTGTAATACCAGCTCTCACTGACATTTTGTGGTGGAAACGTATTTATAATACCAGCTCTCACTGACATTTAGTGGTGGATACGTATTTCTAATACCAGCTCTGACTGACGTTTAGTAGTGGATACGTATTTCTAATACCAGCTCTCACTGACATTTAGTGGTGGTTACGTATTTGTAATACCAGCTCTCACTGACATTTAGTGGTGGATCCGTATTTATAATACCAGCTCTGACTGACGTTTAGTAGTGGATACGTATTTCTAATACCAGCTCTCACTGACATTTAGTGGTGGATACGTACTTATAATACCAGCTCTCACTGACATTTAGTGGTGGATACGTATTTATAATACCAGCTCTCACTGACATTTAGTGGTGGATACGTATTTATAATACCATCTCTCACTGACATTTAGTGGTGGATACGTATTTATAATACCAGCTCTCATTGACATTTAATAGTGGATACGTATTTATAATACTATCTCTCACTGACGTTTAGTGGTGGATACGTATTTATAATACCAGCTCTCATTGACATTTAATAGTGGATACGTATTTATAGTACCAGCTCTCACTGACGTTTAGTGGTGGATACGTATTTATAATACCAGCTCTCACTGACATTTAGTGGTGGATACGTAATTATAATACCAGCTCTCACTGACATTTAGGGGTGGATACGTATTTATAATTCCACCTCTCACTGACATTTAGTTGTGGATACGTATTTATAATACCAGCTCTCACTGACATTTAGTGTTGGATACGTATTTATAATAACAGCTCTCACTGACGTTTAGTAGTGGATACGTATTTATAATACCAACTCTCACTGACGTTTAGTAGTGGATACGTATTTATAATACCAGCTCTCACTGACATTTAGTAGTTGATACGTATTTATAATACCAGCTCTCACTGACATTTAATGGTGGATACGTATTTATAATACCAGCTCTCACTGACATTTTGTGTTGGATACGTATTTATAATAACAGCTCTCACTGACGTTTAGTAGTGGATACGTATTTATAATACCAACTCTCACTGACGTTTAGTAGTGGATACGTATTTATAATACCAGCTCTCACTGACATTTAGTGTTGGATACGTATTTATAATAACAGCTCTCACTGACGTTTAGTAGTGGATACGTATTTATAATACCAACTCTCACTGACGTTTAGTAGTGGATACGTATTTATAATACCAGCTCTCACTGACATTTAGTAGTTGATACGTATTTATAATACCAGCTTTCACTGAAGTTTAGTAGTGGATACGTATTTATAATACCAGCTCTCACTGACATTTAGTAATGGATACGTATTTATAATACCATCTCTCACTGACGTTTAGTAGTGGATACGTATTTATAATACCAGCTCTCACGGACATTTAGTGGTGGATACGTATTTATAATACCATCTCTCACTGACATTTAGTGTTGGATACGTATTTATAATAACAGCTCTCACTGACGTTTAGTAGTGGATACGTATTTATAATACCAGCTCTCACTGAAGTTTAGTAGTGGATACCTATTTATAATACCAGCTCTCACTGACATTTAGTAGTGGATACGTATTTATAATACCATCTCTCACTGACGTTAAGTAGTGGATACGTATTTATAATACCAGCTCTCACGGACATTTAGTGGTGGATACGTATTTATAATACCATCTCTCACTGACGTTTAGTAGTGGATATGTATTTATAATACCAGCTCTCACTGACCTTTAATGGTGGATACGTATTAGTATACCAGCTCTCACAGACGTTTAGTGGTGGATACCTATTTATAATACCAGCTCTCACTGATATTTAGTGGTGGATACGTATTTATAATACCAGCTCTCACAGACGTTTAGTGGTGAATAGGTGTTTATAATTTATTTGGCTCCTTGAGTTGAGAGCCTGTCACATACCACCCCACAGTTACAGGTTTATGATGTATTACTACTTATGGTATCTCCCGATATGTCAATTGGTTGTTTTTCGACACTTTTGTTTCCTCTTTTCACTGTTAGAGGACACGCTCCTGTTACTACATTTCCCTTTTCAAGAGCCTTGTCTCTATAAATCCATAAATCTGACTCAAAGGTATATGGCACGTGCCCTCCGCAATTATAGAAGACGAAACAAAGGTTTATAAAGAGAATCGCTCAACACATCGGTAGTTATCGCCAGAAGTAATCCCTCACAAACCTGTCACTGTGGGTGTCCGGTGTCAGGTTTATTGAAATGTCCCTACTCAAAGAATCAAGCATACCAGCATTGACAAACATATTAGAGTGGTGAAATAGAATATTTCATGCCCCAGCTGTGGAAGACACGAAGTGGGAAATAGCATGGGCCTTCTTATAATCCTGTGATTTGCTTCCCAGTTATGGCCCGAATGAATTGCTATTACACACACAATAATAGCACTGACTCTCAATATCACCATGTACTGTAGTGATGCAAAAAACTTGCACAATGCAATCCTATACCGTAACAGCGCAATTAAATGGAAGGAAACATCTGGAGTATCTTTCTGAGAAGGGGTTAGCCTATTGTTTGGTTGGGCAGGTAAGCTCGTTGTTGGAGGGGATACCGGGGGGAGCGAGAGACTGGCAACTGCCAGCTGCATGTCAGCTGACAGAGGGAAGATTTAATGAGGAATGCTTTGGCAAAACATTAAAACTATGTGCTAAAAATGTGAAAAATATGATAATTTCAAAGCAAAAATCTGTAAATGCAGTCAGTTTCAATGATATGGTCCAGATAGTGCCAAGGCTTAAGAGATCTTTAACATTCCAGTCAATCTACTGACACAGGTCTCTCATATTTTGGCATTCTTAAATAACATATAATAAAATAAAATAAATAAATACGAGTATAATAAAATTTAACTGCACCTTGATTCAACCCCCCAACGTTGGACACATCAATCTCTAGAACATTACCGCTGCGCCACGTAACCAATTCATACATTGAAACAGAAAATGAAATACCTAATAGTTTCAAAATTCACTAAGTTAAAAAATTCAGTACGTAAATTGATTTGAATCAAATTGAATAATCGAAACGGAAATACAGTACTATAAATCTTATTTTAGATTAAACAATTAATCCTTGAGAGTTCGCAACTACAGTGAGTTAAGTAATTGTAGATGAAGCCTAGCACAACATAATTAGACTAGTCCTAATTAACCCCGAGAATGTAAACGCCTCGATCTCGATGAAACTTGGTACACATGCATGTCAGAACACTATAAAAGCATCTGTGATGGAATTTCACTTGTGATGGAGTTTAAACACGCGCGCCAGGTTTAAACAGTCACCTTTAAGCCCTTTCACAGCAGACAGGGTGCTCAGGAAACAATGATTGACGGAAAAGCAGCTCAGTGGGTACATCATGTAAGTCACTACAGTAGGCTATGTCTCTCGAGCGTTTTAACACTTTTGCCCTCTCTTGGGTTGGTCCAAGTGATTTTTCTCGTTCTGACCAGGGGCTAGCTGAGGGAGTGGGGAGCAAGTGAACCCCCCCCCCCCCCCCGCGTTTCTAAAAAAATGTACTTAAAATTGTCATTCGTATGCAAGACTATAACAAACTCGAAACGTAAGTTTCTTTCTTTCTTTCTTTCTTTCTTTCTTTCCTTAATGAAATATATCCGCTGTTTTAATTTTTAACCCTTTTCATGTGTGGGCCGTCAAACAGATTGGCAAATATTACTATGAAGGTCTACGAAGATCCTATGATGAAATGAAAATGAAAATCCACAGCCTGCTTCCAGTCTCCGACCGGGTCAGGAATGGAATGAATGAAGCCCCTATCTAGCGGCGAGGATATGAACTGTGCCGGCTGCCGAGGCCTGACGCACTCCTCTGGGGCAATGATTAAATGAATGACGGATGAAATGAAATGATAGTGGAGAGTGTTGCTGGAATGAAATGTTGACAGGGAAAACCGGAGTACCCGGAGAAAAACCTGTCTGCCTCCGTTCTGTCCAGCACAGATCTCACATGGAGTGACCGGGATTTGAACCACGGACTCAGCGGTGAGAGGCCGACGTGCTGCCGCCTGAGCCACGGAGGCTGTGAAGATCCTATGATATCAAATGAATTTAAGACTGCCATCTATTTCAGTTGTTCTTTGTAGTGTATCACGTGAGTCAAGAGAGAAGTTTCCGTTCCTTTCGGCGCCCCAAAACCTACCTACAATCTATTCTGTTTTCACTGACTATTACTCAAAGGAGACGTAGCGTCCATACATACATTTTAACTTGATACAGCGTTAATACATTGTTAGCCTATAAGGAGCAGTATATCTGGTGCTATTTAATTATTACTATTACTATTATTATTTTCATTATTATTATAATTGTTATTGTATGGTATTTTTTTACAATGCTTGTTCTACATTTTCACTAAATCAATTTATTGCTTCCTTGCATACGCATGTTAAGTTCAAGTAAGCCAAAATCCTCCATCGAGAAAACACAGTTAACTTGAAACAGTTACATTCTTCAATTTTCCTTAAAAAGTATACTGTTTTCCTGTATAAGTTAGACTGAGTCCGCCTCGTTGCGTATTGGCTAGCATTCTTGGCTGTCCCCACTGACGCTTGGGTTCGATTCCCGGTTCTGCCAAGAAATGTGATTCTGGTCTAAGGGCTGGAACGGGGTACACTCAGCCTCGTGAGGCAAAACTGAGAAGAGGCGGGTTCTATTCCTACCTCAGCCATCCTGGACGTGGTTTTCCCTGTTTCCCACTTCTTCGTCAGGCAAATATCGGGATGGTTCCTAACTACAGGCCACGGCCGCCTTCTATCCAATCATTACCAAGAGAAGAGTTCTGCGAGAAAGTGCCACTGTCCATCAACAGTCGATTATTCCTATTCAAAAGTGGCGTGTTGCTATGAAAACACGGGCTAGGTTGCCAATACTAGTAATGTCTTTGTGTTCCATTCTTTTGTTTTGTTGTTGAAGTTGTTGATTAATTTTTGGGGATTTGCTACATCATGGTCATGCGAGCCCCTTGTGCGAGTGTGGAATCTGCATGGTAACCTGTGGCGTTGTGATGGCTGTCGCGTGTGTGCATTTGTAATATTGAGGCTAGGATTTGGTAGGAGGTGACCATGGCCCTAAATTAGACACCACCCGGCTATTTGACTGGAATAGAAGTGGGAAACTACGGAAAACCTCTTCTAGGACCGCTGAGATGGGAATCGAACCCATCCTATCTCAGTTGTGTCTCACGAGGCTGAGTGTACCCCATTCCAACCTTCAGAATTGGCAAAACCGGGAATCGAACCGAAAACCTTTGGATCCTGAGCCTCAATAAGTAGGCTACCCCGAGACCACAGTACGTGGCTCCTTTTATTTTGCTTTTGAAAGTGTCGTATAAATATTAGACTATTTTTTTGCGGAAGTGTTAAGGCTAAAATACAATTCAGTCAGCCAACTCAGGTGTGCATGGATTTTTAATTCACTTAAATGCGAAAATGCCTTGATCCAATTTCACCGATGGAAACAAAGTATGCCAATAATATAGTCTCTAATGATACATCATATTGTCAATTTTATTGAGTTTATCAGTATCATATTTCTAACATATAGATCTATATGACGTATCGTATGTCCAATACGATTATACGTCTCGAATAAACTGTTAAAGGGTTAAAGATGGAAAGGACAGTTTAATCGCCTATCATCCGAGCTCGGCTTCGCTCACGGACTCTGCGAGGGATCATTCCTCTACCGTCGTAAGGGCGGTGTCTGGGAGCTGAACACACTTTGTCAGCAGGTAGAACTGGGGATGGTGACAGGCCGATCACCCATGCTACCGCTAACTTGGGTCAACAGTAATTAAGGAAGGGCCAGGAAAGGGATTTTGGAAAGTTGAGAGGAACCGTCCCGGCATTTGCCTGGTGGTGAAATTGGGAAATCACGAAAACCATTTTCAGGATGGCCAAGGTGGAGTTCGCACCCACGCTCTTCGATGCCAGCAAGGCTCGATATAGCGCATTAGCGTTCTCAGCCATCGTGGCCGGTCTGGAGGGACATTCGGGCTTAAATCCTCGGTCAACACTTAAAGAGAGCTTAATTTAATTCAGATAAGTACTGTAGTTATTTAGTCGTATATACGACTGCCGCCGAACTCTGTGTTAGACAGAAGTTATACTGTGAATTGTGAACGGAAACGTTAATGTTAATGGGCGAATTAAGAATAGTGCATTTCTATTTGCTTTGCAGCAGCACAGCTAAGAGTAACCTACTGCTCGAGTCCAAGCTCTGTGACCTTGCAGGGCGAAGTGATGCGGGAGGCCCGCCGTGTTATCTGGAATTCCTGTCTACTCCAATATTGCTAACATAGGGCCGTTGCCTATACCAGTGTGGTGTTTCAAATGAGTGAGTGAGTGACCGATCAAAGTATTTGGTTCTGTTACTACGCACGGACCGGGAACCCCCACATCTCTCCTTATCGTCCACGATCCACATTACTCTCAGGTTCACAGAGCTTGAAACAGAGCACACGTCACCACGGAGAGGAGAACGATGATTGAGACTGCCGGAGCTGAGTCAAATCCTACCCGTGCGAGCCTGGCTGCGTTGCTCAGCGGTAACATTCTCGCTTGCTGTGTCCATGTTTGCAGGATCAAATCCGTGCACAGTCAACTGGCATTTGAGGGTGCGCAAATATGAGGGAGCGGTGTCAGTAGATTTACTGGCAAGTTAAGATCCCCTTCGGGGCAAAAATCCTGCACTCCGGCGTCTGTAAATGCCGCAGTAGTTAGAAGGCACGTAAAACCAAAAACATTATTATTTTACTACCCGTGCAACAGTGCCTGTCAACAAAGCAGGCTGACAGCGTGATATAGTTAAACAAAATTTGAAGTTTTGAAGCCATTTTTTCAGTGTTGCCTGTAAAAACTATCAATATATACTTTTCAGACGGTTAACACGCTTTCGCCCACTTAGATTAGGCAGGGTAACTATAGCCTATGTTCCGCCTGGGCGAGGTGCTGATCACACCTTCTCAGTTGTGTCCACTCCGACCAGATGTTCCCAGCTCTAGGACACTGCCCGACGAGGCGGTAGTGGTGAGTTCCCTCGCTGAGTTCGTGGGTTCCACCAACCTGGAGGGTAAAATTGATTAAATAAAAAATAAAATAAATAAAACTGTAGCCTATTTATATATACTGTATATATATTAGCAGAAGAATACAACTCGGGAGTGCTTTCTACCAACAGGTACGGGGACTAGTATGGAGCAAGGATATACTAATTACGGCTAAAGAAGTTATGTACAAAGCATATTATGTTTCTATAATGACATATGCAGCAGCAACTTGGACAATGACTAAGAGGGATGAAAGCAGAGTACAGGCAGCTGAGATGAGATTCCTGAGAAGTATGGTCCAGAAAACGAGGAGAGACAGAGTGAGAAATGAATATATACGGAAAGAACTGGGAGTACAGAAACTAAATGACAAACTGGAGCAAAACAGATTGAGATGGTATGGACATGTCAAACAGATGAATGAAGTAAGGCTACCAAGACGAGCACTGGAACGACGGATGACAGGGAAGAGAGGACGGGGAAGACCAAGAATGCGTTGGATGGACTCTGTGAAGTATAGCATTAGAAAATGGAACCTGGATTGGAACACCGTGTCAGAAGAGGAATGGTGGAACGACAGAACAAAGTGGAGAGGAACCATATTTGCCCCCACCCAGTGTCATCTGGAAAAGGGGAAATGAAGATGATGATGATGATGATGATGATATATTCAGTAAACAATATGTCCGGCTCCGTGGCTAAATGGTTAGCACGCTAGGCTTAGACCAAAAGTGCCCCGGGTTCGATTCCCGGCCGAGCCATTAGGGATTTTAATCCCCTGGGGTTAATTCCCGTTGTTCGCGGACTGGGTGTATGTGCCGTCTTCATCATCACTTCATCCTCATTACGACGCGCAGGTCACCCACGGGCGTCATCTAGAAAGACCTGCACTCGGCCTCTCCGGAGGCCACACGATCATTATTATTTAGTGAACAATGTACTTTTTTTTTCTTTCAGGAAAGTGAGTTATCGTATATAGGCTATGTAGCCGACCCCGGGATGTTGGAGTAGCGCACATGCTTCTCACTCAGAGGCCCCGGGTTTGATTCCCGAATCGGTCAGGGATCTTAGAAACTGGCGTGAGGGCTATAACGGGGTGCACTCAGCCTCGTGAGGACAACTGAGTAGCTGAATGACAGTGAGGCAGCTCCCCTGTCACGGACACCAAGATTAACGACCTAAGGGCCTCGACGCGCTGACCACACGTCACCCCACAATCTGTAGGCCGAATGGCTGGGCAGCAGTCGCTTGCTAGACCAAGGCCCTTCATGAGCTGTGGAACACGTTTTTTTTTTTGTGATTATGTAGTTACCCCACCTAATCTAACTGCGCAAAAGCGTGTTGGCCGACTGAAAGGTATAAATTCATAGAATTGTTCCCACCTTGGCCGCCGGCACTCGTATAATACTTGTGTTTTGGTTACGGCACTGGAGATGTTGTTGATTCATTTTGGGGGCTTTGCGGCATCGTGGTCTTGTAGCCCCGTGCACTTGGGTGTGTGTGGAAATTGTCTGATAAACCTTGTCACTGTGATGGCTGTATTAATGGGTGTATTTGTCATTCAGATTAGGATTGGAAAGGACGTGGTCGTGGTTTTCGGTTAGAAACCATCCCGGCATTCGCCTGGAGTAGAAGTGGGAAACTACGGAAAACCACCTTCAAGATAGCTGAGGTGGGAATCGAACCCACCTCTTCTCAATTTTGCCTCACGATGCTGAGTAGGCTTATACCCTGTTCCAGCCTTTAGGCCATAATTAAATTTCTTGTCAGAGCCGGGAAATGAACACGGGCCTCCGCGGTGACAGCCTAGAATGCTAGCCGCTACGCAACGCAGCGGACTGTAGATGTTAATTGATTACAGGGGTTTGGGGCATCTTAGTCATCAAACCCGTCTTATAAACAAGTGTTTCTGTGGTGACTGAAACAGTGTGTGTAATTGTAATTATTAGGGTCTGAGCTTGAATTAGGGTTAGTTAGTTATTGTTGTTTTAAGGGGCGGAACTATGAGGTCATTAGGGTGCCCAGGGACTTGAAATAAGGTACCATCCCCGCATTTCATTATTTATGGACGACCTAGCTTCCAAACTCTCTGACACAGCCGATACCCTACCCTTCGAAGATGACTGCAAGATTTTCAAGGAAATTAAGACACCAGCCGACGCCGCACTTCTTCAGTCTTCACTTAACGCTCTATCCGACTGGTGCCGCACGTGGAAGTTGAAACCAAACCCAGATAAATGCAGCCTTTTAACAATTACCCTACGCAATTCGCCAGTACCTACAACATATTCCTTACTTGACAGACCCATTACCGCAGTTGCGCATAAGCGAGATCTCGGAGTCATATTCGACAACCAGCTAAGCTTTAAGGAACACATACAACATTCTTTATCCAAAGCCATGAAATTCCTTGGCATACTCTACCACTTCTCAGAAATATCAAATCCCACAGCCCTTCGCCTCTATTACCTCTCGAAAATCCAGCCCATTGCAAACTACTGCTCTCCCATTTTGACAAATTCTTGCCCGTCAAACATAGCTAAATTAAACAGAATTCAATCCTTCTTTGCTGCCATTGTAAGGAACAGAATGCCAAGGTTTAGCCACTTCACCATTCAGCAGGTACTTTCAGCCATAAACATCCCTGTCATTCCTACATTTTATTGTAAATGGCCATTACCGTTCGCACCACCTGCTGTCACTTTTCAAACTAAGAGCCCCTTCCCGTTCTACCAGGCTCAAAGATATTTTGCACATTCCACACACAAAATATTCCATAATCCAAAGGTCCTTCCAAATCCGCATATCATCCCTGTACAATAGCATTGCAAGGAAACGCGAGTTGGACATATTCACAAACAAGAGGACGTTCCTGAAGCAGGCGAAAGGGAAGTTAAATTGTATCTAGAACTGTCATCTTGGCCACTGACAACACGGCTACGAGCAAGGACATTCTACCGGCTCTTGATCTGTACTTGTTTTGTTTGGTGATATGTTAAATTTTATCTTATATTTTATTTAAACTGTTATTTGGTTGTTATTTGTACAAGCGTGAAGGGCTAGCATAGCTGTAGTTTGTGCTTTGATTAATAAATAAAAATAAATAAAAAAATCCCCTCAAGGGAATGTAGATAAACCACAGAACACACAGTCAGTGCCGGGATTCGAATATTCGATCTCCGGACTGCCAGTTTCCAGTTGCTATCGTGGTTGAGGCGCACGGCTTCACTACGGTGTGAAGGGGAGGTATATAATATTTAGGCAACAAGCGTAAAAACGCTACTGCAAGAGAGATAGATGTCAGCACCCGTGTTGGAATGAATCAAAGTGATGTCTCGCGAGGGTGAGGGAGACACGAACAGCCACTGATCGATAACGGATGGAACGCCCACACATTAGTGTGCAGGAAGTAAGAGAAATAATAATTGTTTTTAGCAGAGCGTCGCATCGTCCCACTGCTAATAGCTCCATCTTGCGCCACCCAGTCAATGTGACCAACTCGTGGTGTGGTGCCAGAGGCGGCCCTAGTGTAACGTAATCTTGATTACGGTACAAATTATTATTATTATTAATATTTTTAATATCATTGTGTAATTATTATTATTATTATTGACATATCAAAGTTATATCGTTTTATTCACCCATTAATATCAAGGGAGGGGCCATACCATATTCACGTCATTACCATAGTCATATATAATATTGTCAAGTGCTTAGATTAAGAAACAGGGCTTTTATAGAGGTCTAGGGCTGTTTTATTAGTTAAATTGTAAAGACAGGACGGGCATGGTTGGAAGAAGTTACGGACGGTGAAGCAACATATTGCAAGAAAATGTATTTCTGGAACGAAGCCACGCTGACTGGAGACAAGGGCTTGGAGAAAGATTTCGGCGGAATATATATATGCGCAACGAGAGGAATAGCGGGTTCTGAGTGGAATATTTGAAGTACGCGGGCCTGTATTCCCGCTCGGAGAAGTTTTAGCGTCGCTTGAGGACTGAGAAATGCTTTGCTATAATTGGTCTGATGGGTCGCGGGCAAATTTATGCCGCGAAACATCGGGACCATTCAGAGTGTATAAAAGCCCAGCGCGACTTCAGCACTGGCTATTCTATAGATTCTATTCTGTCATTCACATATTCGATCACGCACTCACTCACTGACTTTGTGAGTCGTAGACTCTGCCAGTCCCTCAGTAAGATGGGACTTAGTGAATTCAATTAGCCTGGTTTGTTCAAATTTGCTTACCATGGTGATCAAACTCAGAAACAAGCAGCAGCAGCAGCAACAACAACAACAACAACGAGAAGAAGAAAACATATGTTTTCAAAGGTCAATAAACGTGTGTTGGCGTAAGATCTCAAATTAGACTGCAAGCAGACCAACGAGATGGACTTTGAACCACAAGGCACCAGGTATGTGGACCGAGTTATTATCAACACAGAAGATCAGCGCTAGCGAGAAGACAGTCAATATTGCCCCGCAATTAGGGAATATTAATGCACATATTGTACACAGCTCGAAACCTCAGATCAAATGTTAATAATTTTGTTGTAAATAAACCAGTATTAGTTAAAATGTCTTGTTCATTGGGAGTTGAATATATAGGATAGTTGGAATGCAAAGAGTATCTCATAGAGCAAGTTTATTGCCCTACGCTCCGATGATAGATCTTGGCTCAAGGAAGGGAGCGGCCGTGGCTAAATAAAATTTTAATGTGTTATCTTTACGATAACTGGCGCCCAGTAAATCTAAATTAATAAAGTGTATGTCGTCTGTCTAGACAGGCCAATGCTAAATAAGAACGATGAGGTGGTTTTAAGGAGTCTTGAGTGTAATATCTGTAGAAACGTTATAAATGATCGCCCAACTTGTAGAGTGATATCCAACGACAAAGGTAGCCGTTACAAATGGCACAACCAATGTGGGGCTACGAAATATCGTACTGAAGTGAATGGATATTATGTATAAATCCAGTTTATTTCAAGTATGTTAAAGTTTAAAGTTGTTTTCATGTACGATATAAACGAGTACTCTTTGCATTCATTCCGAGTTTTTCAATAAAGAGGCATATATCAAGTTAGGGAACTACGGTTATAAATTAGGAGTGTTCCTTTGATGAGTTGTTTTTTGGGTAATGAGTAACAGGGATAATTTGGGGAACATAAATTTGAGAAACCGTAGTATTATAAGATCAGTTAAAATGTCGAAATTAGATGTGCAGGGTACCAATGATGAGATGTCAAAAGTAAGCGAAAATCAGGAAACTGAGGAAAATAAACAAGACGGGGCTACAAACATCCAGATTAATGAGGGGGAGAATCCTTCCTGGCTTCGAAACCTGACGATGCTGATAACAGAACAGAACAGAAACATAGATATTAAGTTAGGCGAGCAAAGTGCAAAGTTAGCTGAACAGAGTATGAAGTTAGAGGAACAAAGTAAGAAATTTGACGTGCGTAGTGATCAATTAGAGAAATCAATAGATCTTAAGTTCACTGAGCATAGTAAGAAGCTAGATGAACAACGTAAGAAGTTTGATGAAGCTACAGAGAACTTCAATAAACAAATTAATGAAGTAGGCCGAGAATTTCACAATAAGTTAGAAAGCAGGATTAGTGAGGTGGAAGAATCATGGTCACTTAAGGTTGACGCCAGAATGCAACAAGTGTCGGAGCGAGTTGAAAAAAATTGACGAGGAAGTGAAAATTAAATGTAGTAAGGTTAGGGTTGACTTAGAAGGAGAAGTCAACAGTATGAAGGTCAAGTGTGATAATAATATTGCTAAAATAGGTAATTTAGAAAATAAACTAGAGAGCGATAATCAAGAAATTAGGGAAGAGGTTAACAGTAAATTTAACAGTATCAGTGAAGAAGTAGCGAGTAAGACAGATAAAATGGAGGAGAAATTGCAGAGATGTCAGAAGCAAATAGCAACAAATAGCGGTAATGTACAAATAGGAAATTTAAGTAGATTTCTAACTAAAGAGGCAGATTTGCCAGTATTCACAGGCAAGGCATATAACCCAATGGAATTCTTAAAAACAGTAGAAAAGAAGTTCGCTAAAGATTTAGAAGAGGGGATCGTTCAATGGGAACAAGTACTTGAGATGCTAGATAAATCTTTTGTTAGGGATTCAAGGTCATGGTTCAGTGTGTATAAATACCAGATGACTAGTTTTAGAAAATTTAAAGAGAAGTTCATAGCCAAGTACTGGAATGAAAATGTGCAATAAAGAGAAAGATGTAACATTATTTTTGGGAAGTACCAAAGGAGAGATGGTGTTTCGTACACAGAGTATTTCTTAGCGCATGTACTTATATCAAGGGCGGCTGGTGATATTGTTGCAGCGTTGCACAACTCCCAATAATTTTACAACTAATTCGTCGTTTTTTTTTCCTTTAATGTTTTAGTTTTATAGATCTAATGCACTCAAAAATGTGTTTAAATCATCGATATTTTGTTATTATTTATCGTAATGCTTCACACTGTACCTATAAAAGCTGCCGCCTTCAAATCAAACCCCAGGGGGTTGGCTTTCTTGTTGCGACTCCCAAGTAGACAGCGCGGCCGGCAGGGACAAGGCCAAGCTTGTACATGCTTGCTGGCCAGCATGGGTTGTAGGGAGTTGCAGACGAGCTGCCAGCCCCCTGGCAACACTCAGTTCCAAATGGCACCGTTAGACTGCACCACTCATTGGAAATTACAACACCCTCGATTTCTCTTACCCCGCGAAGGGTAGTTTAGTTAGTTAGTTACTGTTGTTTTAAGGGGCGGAACTACGAGGTCATCCGCACCTGAAGGGTAGTTTCTTTCCCACACCACTAGGGAATGCTACACCACCCGCAACAGTACAAATATCGGAATTTCATAGGGAGACATTAGTTGCTTCACACCCAATTATTTTTAGATGTTTTCTCATCATAACTTCATTTAATATTTTTGTCAATTGTTCTGTGAAGCGAGCCTAAGAACGCCACCATGCTATAAGTACAGTAGATAAGTGGCTGAACTATTTTGCGACGTATTGTTGGTGTACTGTAGCGGTTTATGTTTGCTTTTACCACTCTTGTTCTTGCGGGATTTAGGTTGCGATTAGTTCTGTATTTAGTTGATTGAGTATTTTGGTTCCAGGCAGATACATAACCGTGCATTATTATTATTATTGTTTGGTTGATTCAATACTATGCATTCACTACGAAATTTCAGGCTAGAAAAATTCAGCGTTTTGTTAGTTTGCCTTTCGCGCCGCTTTCCGATATAGCACCCAGATGTATCATCTGTGCATCTTGTAAGTTAGTATTTTAATTAAACGGAATGTTAAGTTTGAAACATTAATTGTATTGTGGAGTGTAAGTGAAAATTAATAGAGCAAGTAATTTACTAGTTAGACAGCTTTCCCAGCTCCCTGATGACGATAAACTCACAGTAAAAACACTCGGTTGACCATTACCAGATAAGTTTTGTCCAAAATATAAGTATAGGCTACGAGGGCGTTTAAAGGATATATTTAAGGCAATAATAATTGGTTATGTGAATGCGACATTAAAACAGCTTTATTCTGTTTTCCATGTTTGTTGGTGGAGAATCCGCGTGGACCAAAATAGGAGTTACGGAAATTAATCCCTAAAATAAAGAAACATGAATCTTCAGCTGAGCGGCTTTGGTGCCGTAGTTGGTAGCATGCTGAGCCTCTGTGTCCAAGATCACGGGTTCAAACCCGGCCGAAGTCGTCGGATTTTTAAGAGCGTTAAAAATCCCTCAGTATGCATTCCTTCGGAGGGGAAGTAAAGCCGGCGGTCCCATGTCATAGATTTATGGCATGTTAAAGAATCTTCCACTAATTACACCCGTGTGAAGCTAAATTATAGGTTAAAATTTGAACAACGCTCTTAGGTTCCAACGTTCGTCGCCAGGAGCCGACTGCGGTGGAGTGTAGTAACCAAGTTCTGAACTAGTAGTCGTTTACGGTGGCCTTTGGCGCCAAAAGTAGGAACTGCTTGAAATTCAATGTCTGCAGTTCTCACTTGAATTAAAAACAGATGACACTCACTAATACAGCCATCACAATTAACACCGGTTATCAGACAGATTCTCCACACACCCAAAGTACACGGGGCTACATGACCGCGTTGTCGCAGCTCCTAAACTGAGGAACCAACCAACCAATCTTCAGCTGTTTGAAATTGATACTTTTTGGAACTGTTAACGAAGCTGCACAATTGGACAGTGTCTATAGAAGGTAAATTGCGGAATATAACGAAGAAGTTAGGCACAATAGGTATGTGTTAAATATTGTAATAAACTGTATTCGTTTCTGTGGCTCTTTCGAACTGGCCTTGCGTGATCATGATGAAAGTGTAACATCAACAAATCCAGGTGTTTTGAGAGAACTAATTAATTTTAGCGTTGAGTTGGATGCTGTGTTAAAGGTCATTTTGGTAAGGGCAACTGTTTTCAAAGGAACGTCCAAAACAATTCAAAATTAAATTTTACAGATTATGTTGGTGGTTTGCCAAGAAGAAGTATCAAAGCAAATAAAGGAATTGGAAATTTTAGCCATTATAGCAGATGAAACTAGTGATATTTCAAACATATTTCAGATGGCTGTTGTGTACCGATAAGTTACGTAGTAAGAGGCAAACAAAACATGATGCACACACATTAGCAGCGTGTTTACTGGATTAATTAAAGAAGCAGAAATTGAATGAAACTCCGCAAAAATGAATTGCGCAGACGTATGACAGAGCGCACTTCATGGCTGGTTCCTCTGATGGGGTTCAAGCTATAGTAAAAAAAAAAATCCTATCCTTATGCAGAATATGTGCCCGTCTTTGTTAGTAATATCATTTTTCGTAACGTACAAACTTTTCGGTTGCCATGTTTTTATGTTGAGAATGTTTATTATCCTGGAGATAGAGACCCAACCTTAGACAACCTGCTGTGTTTTAAATTCTTCCAATTAACTCAGGCATAGGGCGTAAATACATATATATGATTTTTTTTATGAATTCTTATAGGAAGAAGCCCAAAAGAGCCATTAAAATTTGTCTATTTGTCGAACGTACAGTTAGTTTGGAAAACCCATGTATTTCAGTTTTTAGAGAAATGTAGTTTATCTAACGTTAATTGATTTTTGTTACATGTGTAAACTTCCCATATAAAATTGCGACATCAGAAATGTTGGTGCAACACCCAGCTTTACATACCACCAACCGCCACTGACTTATATGCCAGAATTTAGAAGGTTTAGAGACTGAATCACAGGTAATTAAAACATTATTAAGGCATTTTCCTGATATAATTAAAGAAGCATTCTTCATGCAGAATATTACTACTATTGACGGGTTCGAGAAGCTATTGGAAAACTTTGACTCTCTTGAAAATAGTAGGACCGAACGCAAGCCAATAAGTAGAGGAGATAATTTCGGGCAGGGTGAGAGAGAGAGTGGAAGAGAACAAGGCAGGAATGCGAATTACGAAAGACGACTTGACAATGGGGGACGCACAGCAAATACGAGGAACGAGAATTTGAACAGAGTAGGGGAAGGTACTAGGCCAGACAGACGTACAGGTCAACAACAACAATCTACATCAGGGGCAGGTAGGCCTAATTTAAACGAATAACAGGTTGCAGTGAGGTCAACAGACAGCCCGAAGTGATTGCAGTTCAATGTCCTAGGAATATTGAGTATTTAGGAGATTTTAATATAGATGTTAGAGAAGAACTGCTTTATGACCTAAATGGTGGAAATTTAGATAATGTTGAGAATGAGATTATGTCACCAGTAATTAAACTTAATGTGTGGGGTAAAGAAGTTGATGTTTTATTGGACAGTGGAAGCGAAAACTCTTGTATAAATTTAAGATTTTTGGAAGATGTAATGAGAGAAGGTATTCATGTTGATATAATTCCAGTTAAGTCCACTTTCATTGTCACAGCTGTAGGTAGTAGGTCTCAGAAAATATCTAAGCAAGTCGCAGTTCCAATTAACATTAGTGAGTTAGTTAAATTTCAGCCCTGTTTGGCAGTTCCAAATTTAGTATATCCGGTGATTCTCGGTGCGGAATGGTTATCATTATATCAAGTTAAATTAGATTTTCATTTTGGCAGGATAAGTTTATTTTGGCAGGATAAAGAAGTTCAGGTTACGTATAAGGTGTCTAAGACTGACAAACAGATGAAAGTGTGTATGTTTGAGGAAGAAAGCAACGTGGTTGTGAGTGATGAGTTTCCTGAAGTAAATGAGGTAGACCGCGGAGATGCTAGTGAGAGCAAAGTTTTCAAGGTGTGTCAGGTTGCAATGGAGTCTGAACTTAAGAGTAAGATCCATGATGCATTGTCACAATGTAAGCTGGATGAGGTGCAAGGTCATCAGTTACATGAGGTATTAATAAAATATAAGGAAATTTTCAGCACAAAACCCGGAGCAACACACTTATATGAGCATAGTTTTGTCGTTCAAGACACAAGTAGTTTCGTAGGGCCTAGGTATCCTGTCGCAACTAAATATATGAAAGCCGTCGAAGAACAGATAGAATTAATGTTGGAAAACGACATAAATGAGCCTTCAGCTAGCCATTGTTTAAATCCATTAGTTGTAGTAGCCAAGAAAGACAATTCAGTGAGACTGTGCATAGACGGCAGAATGTTAAATACTAGAGTCGAACGCGACCAGCTGAGAACTGAAGCAGTGGAGGATTTAGTTCAACGTTTTCAGGAGCGGAAGTGGTTCTCAACAGTAGATTTTAGTAGTAGTTGCTCAACGTTAGTGAGGAAATTAGGTAGGACACTAGGTAGTTATTTCAGGTATGTATTGTTGACTCATGTGATGTTATCGAGACTAGTCAGTGTTTTGTTGAGAGGTAGGAAGTACATGGAAGTTTGTAGCAACGATTGTTACGTAAGCCGTTGCCATCTTGTGCATTGGAAGGGAAAATGTCAAAGCTGTTTTTATTGTTTACTGGACCTTATGTCGTTTCGAAGAGGATAGGAAAGAATGCCTACTTATTGAAAGATCAGGAAAATTGTGTCATTGGTACATATAACATTTTCAATCTGAGGAAATATCATAGAAAAGAGCAAGTGCTGCAAGAAGGGCAGACTGCCGTGTGTTTATAATTAGAGTCGTGTCGTGGCTCTAAGGAATTGGTGGAAGTGAGATAAATCACTTGTGTTGCGTGAAACAAGGCAATATATATTGTGTTCTGTTATTGTAAGGGACTACAAGAACAAATGTAGCATGTAAATCCTGTATGACTGCACAGGACAATCAGAATGTTTATGTAACATTGCAAGAAGAGTGCAGATCAATCAAGGAAAATGAAAAGGGTATAATCATTATGTATGTAATTTGAAGGGTCATATATGTATATTCAGTGTATTTCCTGTTAAGTTTTAAAGGGAAGATTTGTGATTTCACCATTCATTACATTCTTTATGAAACCATGGGGACGTTTTGTAACGTAATCTTGATTACGGTACAAATTATTATTATTATTATTATTTTTAATATCATTGTGTAATTATTATTATTATTATTGAAATATCAAAGTTATATCGTTTTATTCACCCATTAATATCAAGGGAGGGGCCATACCATATTCACGTCATTACCATAGTCATATATAATATTGTCAAGTGCTTAGATTAAGAAACAGGGTTTTTATAGAGGTCTAGGGCTGTTTTATTAGTTAAATTGTAAAGACAGGACGGGCATGGTTGGAAGAAGTTACGGACGGTGAAGCAACATATTGCAAGAAAATGTATTTCTGGAACGAAGCCACGCTGACTGGAGACAAGGGCTTGGAGAAAGATTTCGGCGGAATATATATATGCGCAACGAGAGGAATAGCGGGTTCTGAGTGGAATATTTGAAGTACGCGGGCCTGTATTCCCGCTCGGAGAAGTTTTAGCGTCGCTTGAGGACTGAGAAATGCTTTGCTATAATTGGTCTGATGGGTCGCGGGCAAATTTATGCCGCGAAACATCGGGACCATTCAGAGTGTATAAAAGCCCAGCGCGACTTCAGCACTGGCTATTCTATAGATTCTATTCTGTCATTCACATATTCGATCACGCACTCACTCACTGACTTTGTGAGTCGTAGACTCTGCCAGTCCCTCAGTAAGATGGGACTTAGTGAATTCAATTAGCCTGGTTTGTTCAAATTTGCTTACCATGGTGATCAAACTCAGAAACAAGCAGCAGCAGCAGCAACAACAACAACAACAACGAGAAGAAGAAAACATATGTTTTCAAAGGTCAATAAACGTGTGTTGGCGTAAGATCTCAAATTAGACTGCAAGCAGACCAACGAGATGGACTTTGAACCACAAGGCACCAGGTATGTGGACCGAGTTATTATCAACACAGAAGATCAGCGCTAGCGAGAAGACAGTCAATATTGCCCCGCAATTAGGGAATATTAATGCACATATTGTACACAGCTCGAAACCTCAGATCAAATGTTAATAATTTTGTTGTAAATAAACCAGTATTAGTTAAAATGTCTTGTTCATTGGGAGTTGAATATATAGGATAGTTGGAATGCAAAGAGTATCTCATAGAGCAAGTTTATTGCCCTACGCTCCGATGATAGATCTTGGCTCAAGGAAGGGAGCGGCCGTGGCTAAATAAAATTTTAATGTGTTATCTTTACGATAACTGGCGCCCAGTAAATCTAAATTAATAAAGTGTATGTCGTCTGTCTAGACAGGCCAATGCTAAATAAGAACGATGAGGTGGTTTTAAGGAGTCTTGAGTGTAATATCTGTAGAAACGTTATAAATGATCGCCCAACTTGTAGAGTGATATCCAACGACAAAGGTAGCCGTTACACTAGCAAGAATTTCAGGTGGTGCGAGATCACATAGCGGCTCCCCCTCCCCTGTGGAAACTAAACTGTGCATAGATACTAAAGATCAGGGGCGGACGCAGGATTTGTTTTCGAGGGGGGATGGTGGATGAGGTGCTACAATTAGAAAATCTGGAAATGTCATCGAATGCATAAACATATATCAGATTTACAGAGTTATACAATCTTACATTTAAGGAAGAAGCTAACGAGGCTTTTTACACGTTTTATTCAGTAATTCTTGAGTTTTAATTTCCACATTTTTATGTACTGTATATAGTCCATTCAAACTGTCTGCTCCCATGGTGTTCCCCAAATAGGTCTTCAAATACCACAATGTTGAGAATAAACGTTCTGGTGTTGCTGTAGTTACCGGTAAAGTGCAGAAAATCTTCAACGCCTTGTGTATGAAGGGGGAAATAATTTCATTAACTTACACCTATTCAAATATGATATAAAATCCTTAGGGAACTCATGATGATCATTCTGTTCAAGGAAACTTCTTGTCCATATCTTTAGCTCACTGAAGAATGACTCGGGTGATGCATCAATATCATCCGGCCATTGGTTTATGGCATCAAATGCTTTTTACAGATGTTCATCTGAGGCTTGCACAATGCTTTTGGGCAGCAACGTTTGTATGGTTTGTGGGATCCCTTTATGATTCAAAAATCTGTCCATGAGCTGACTCATGAAATAATCTAAGAAAGGAAGGAAAATTGAAAGCCTGTAGTACATTATATGTACATTTAGTATTTTAATGAATATAATAAATGTAGAAAATGCTCAGATCCTTTAACTATATTGAATTAATGTGAATACCTTTATCTTTAGTTACGTCCTTAATAGTTTCCAAATTTTCGGGGTGGGGATACAACCCCCCCCCCCTATCCCCTCGGATTCGTCCCTGCTAAAGATAACTTTTTTTTTTTACTCAGACCTCCGAAAGATTAATATAGCAGTAGTGTGGATGAGAAACAATAATAGTAAAAGTAAATATTTTGTTTGAAAGGGTTCATTTCAACTGCTATGTCGCAAACAACGCTCACACCATGCATACGCCAAATGTACATCGTAAATTAATATAAAATTGAAACAAATTAAGAAAAAAAACTAAAACGTCTAGATTGCCGCCTTCTTTGCTTTTGCGCTTGCAATTTGTTATATTTAAACTGAATAATTCAAGTCCTAGGCATTAATATTTTCTATAGACAAAATTACCAGATTTGACAGTCTATCCTGACCCATGGTTGTATTTAAATAAGTTTTTATAAGTTGTAATTTACAGAAACTTCGTTCTCATTTAGCGACAGTTACAGGTACCGTAAGGTTAGCAAAATTCGAAGAGCTGTCCACACATGTGGGAATCCATCCTGCCAATCATTTTGTTTAATAAGTTGAAAAACATTTATTGGTTCTACTGATTCAAACTCTTTCGACAATGGATTCAAGTGTAAAAGTTCCTCAACCAATTTTCAACTAGACTGCCACATTTTTCTCATCGGTTAAACTTCTTTCTAGATCTGCACAGGCGGTTTCTAATTTGGAGTTTTCAGGAATTGTTTTGATATTGTACAGTGAGAGCCCTCCCTATAGAATTGGGACTCGCAGATGCCATGTGGTGGCTGGGGGCACTGTGTATTGCAGCGTGTCGAGCAAGGCATTGGCTTTAGCAGCAGCGTAGCGCCCAACTAGTTTAACACATTTACACCTTTATGTATTTAATAATCATAATTACTGACATCAATTTGAGAGTAGTTGCTGGAAATGCTGTCCTTCAATTTCTAAACACACGTTGCACCGACGTAGGAAGTCTCGGTACATTCGCTGTAATTCATCCTCACTGATATTTCGTATCTGTGTAGTTATTTCGTTCTCAAGAGCATCCCGAGTACGCGAATTGTTTCTGTACAAGGCTATCTTTTGTTTGAGTTTCACCCACAAGTAAAAATCGAACGGCGCTGATGCTTACCAACAAATTTATTGCAAAATCTTCTAGATAATATACGATTCTACTAGGGAAATTCTATGTTTTGTTCTATACCTAACCATGTTCACGGGATACGAGGTAGGCTACAGTACTTTACAGCAAGTCTCAAAACTAAGGTATCTTGCCAGCTGCGTATGTAATAGATGCTATTACAGCATCCAGGGCTTCCCGACCCATTGTTGTAATCGGTACATGCTATAAATCGGGTGGTGAGTCATTGCGACCTGTTCACGGCACGGTCTCTGTGAGGCTCCACCCTATAGGGAGGGCCTTCACTGAAAAATGTTCCTATAATATCCGACATAATATCCTAGGAACACTGCGGTGATATTATAATACAATTGAATGTTAATAGAACGTTCCTAGAATATCATTAATATTGTGCGTTTATAGGATTGTAAGTCGCGCTTCGACCAGGTTAGGTCAGATTATTATTATTTACGCAAAACAAATATGCCTAACATGATGTTGTCTCTACCATGTCACTAATACAATGAGCGCCTTACCTATAGAACGGAGCTTTGCCGGGCCGTGTGGCGGGCGGAGAGTGATTAGTCACCGAGAGTTAACTAGCATCTAACGTTACACAACAGTGGGTTGGGAATCGCTTCATGCAGTCATAGCATTGATCACATTCCCAGCTGGCAAGATACCTTAGTTCAGAGAGTTAAGACTTGTGGTGAAGTACTGTCTCGTATCCCGTGAACATGGTTGGGTATTGAACAAAACATCGAATTTTCCTAGTGGACACTTATCTTCTCAAGAAGCAGTCTTCCAGTAAATGTGTTCGTACGTTTCAGCGCCGTGCCATTCTTACTTGTGGGGGAACCTCAAACAAAAGGTATACAGAAACAATCCGCATACTTTGGAGGCTCTCGAGAACGAAATAACTGCACTGATATGAATATCAGTGTGGATGAATTACAGCGAGTGGACCAAAACTTCCTAGGTTGGTGCAATGTGTTTTTAGAAATTGGAGGACAGAATTTACAGCAACTACTCTGAAATTCATGTAAGTAAATATGTTTATTAAATACGTTCAAAAGTGTAAAAGTGTTAAACTTGTTGGGCGCTACTCTGCTGCTAGAGCCAGTGCCTTGCTCGACACGCCACTACACAGTGCTGAGGCTGCCACACGGCGCCTGCAAGGACCCGTTCTATAGGGAAGCCTCTCACAGAGGCGCTGCGGTGGACAGAACTATATGTGTATAGATACTGATTTCAACTCGTTAATATTTCTAGAATGTTAAGTGCGAAATTTACGCTATGTACCTAACCTTTGAAATACCCATACCCCGGCTCACTCATATATTGAACCCTGAATGATAGTCATCATTCCGGATCTCATTTCTTTTTTAGAATATTATATTTCAAGTCCATGATAGCGAAGTTGCTGTGCTCAGAGGTTCGCACAAGGGTACATTTAGGCGGCGTAGTGTCGACCGACGGAATCCAAGTACGTGATGGTGAACAATACTTCGGCGGTAGTCTACTTTTTATGGCGCTACGGACATTAGGACCATGCTTTCGAGGGTGCAGCGAGAAAGCGTGGGAAGGCGACACAAAATTGAGGTTAAGCAGTCTTGTCCGCGAGGACGATGTTAGCGAAGCCGCGAGACAGAGATACTTTAAACATGCCCTGTAGGAGGTTCAGTGTGAATTATTTGGCCAATAATCGAAATGACGCGACCAAAGGCGCGGATCTTGGCGTGCCCATGTTTTTGGCGGGATTCGAATAATTAATAATGCAGGGATCGAATCTCGATTAAAAGCCCAAAAACGTAATCTACGTGTCTGTGTGTCATTATGTGATGAGTTACAAGCCGATAGCGTGATTGTGACAGAAGTTGGAGATTTATTCTCCCTACTCCTGTGACAAATGTCCTGTAGACATAAATAATAGCTGTGGGGTGATGTGTGGACAGTACTGTTTGAAAATTGAGAGGCGTAGGAGTGTGTAGCCTGAGCCAATAGGCGGACAAGTATTAGTTCGGAGTTGTGAAGTTAAGGTCTGATATCTTCAATGTGAGCAGTGTCGCTCGTGGTGTTAAAGCAAGTGTTAAACGCACGTCGCACAAGTTCGAGTGTATCAGACAGCCATTATAAATAAATTAGGGAAAGTAATAAGCCAGGCCGACATTTGGGCGAACTTAGTACCCCAAACGTGGCTAGAATATGTAATTCTGTGTTGTGTTGCGTATGGGAGACATGTGAATATATATTTACAACCATTTGAAGTGCCCATACAGGAACGTGGTACTACATTGAAGGCATGATGGCGCAGATGTGCAAGTGTGTGCAAGGAGAAGTCATGGGCTGAGCGAGATATCCAGGAGAGCATGTCTAGTGACGCGACCTAGCTGGCTGATGAAAGTGATGAGTACAAAATTTGAATTTTATTCATTTTGAGGGTTGATTAGGCATCAAGCGGAGTTATGTCTTTGTAAATAGTTTTGTCCATCCTGTGGGATGTTCTCATTGTTGTCTTTACATTTAGTCATGTTGTAACGTAAGTGTTATCGGTCTGCGCAATCATCATTTATCATCTGTTAAATTAATGCCATGTTTGTGTATTTGTTGCAATTCCGGGGTGTGTGTTCATGCGTGTATTTGATGTTATGTTGACTTATGTTAGGGATGAGGGAGACGATGCTTGATAGACCGAGTTTTAGTAAATCAGGCTTGTTATTGTCATGCTGTTTGTGGCAGTCTCTTTTTGTTGGATGAGAAGTCAGAGCTTCGCCAATAATTATTTAACGCGTTAATCCATTTTTACTTCATTAGAAGGGTTAAATGAGCTCGGACGGTGACCACACGTGGAATGAGCAGGTGTGCTGTGTGTGCGTATTGTATGCCTTAATGAGTGAGTCTGCGATTAATGCTAGTGTTTGGTACACTGAGCTCTCCTGGTTGTAGTTCGCAAGCTGGGTACTCGATGGTATCGGGCCTTGGATGCTACGAACTAAATCATGGGGAGGTTAATTAAGCCCCTGTGATCATGTCTGATCTTGTGTGATCCAATATTTCGACGTTCGGCCGTGAAGTGGATTCTTCAGGCGAGGTTATTATACTCCGGGCACACGATACTTGAAAGGTTGAAGTATTAAAGGGCTCATATGTTGCGCGTGTAGATCATTAGTCCTAGCTATTATGCGTCCTGGTTGACGTAATTTATAATATTGTAGCGTTGTATTACATACGTCAAAGCCTGAAATATTAAAGACAGTCACGTTTAATTATTCATGGGAGTATGCACGTTACGAAGGCAGGTCCCGAGTGCACGCAGACGATGCTTGTTGTAAGTGTATGCCAGGTTTCGGCATCTCTTATAGTTATCAGATGGTGGGTCCCACCGTGTTATTGAAGTGTCTGCTATGGAGTCGGTATTTGCTGGCCCAGTTTTATTCATATAGGAGGATGATCGCGTGGATACGTTTGTGTTATATTTGCAGATCTACCCGGATCAGGGTGTGAACAGTAGTAAGGCACACGTGTCTTTGGATGTGTTCCGAGGAAACCCCTTTATTTGTGTTAATTATGTAAAGTGTGTCACGTCATATACACTAGTGGACATAATTCTGGACACTTTTCATAATGCAATGGATTTTATGATATCATCCTATTTACTTGGTAGGTGATGGGGTTATAAGCAAATTAATGAAATGCATAAGTGATATTGTGGCATGTGGTTGTATTTAAGGATGAAATTTGAAATACACAACATCATGGTCGTTATGTGAGGACGACATTAATTCCATAGAATAAAAACACTCTCTGCAACGTAACAGTTAATCAACATTTTGTGAGGAATCCATTGACTTTTAATCAATATTTTGTGGGGAATCCTTTGCCTTTTATTACTGCTTCGATTCTTCGAGGCATGGAGCCAACTAACCTTTGAAGATCGTCCTTAGGTATGACCTTGGACCAAGCCTGGATGATGGTTTCAACAAGTTCCATTTTATTCCCTGGATTTCGGCGGGAAACGAGTACTTTCAGTTTTGCCCACAAGTGTTCAATTGGGTTTAGGTCAGGGCTGTTACCTGGCCATGGCAAAAACTTAATACGATGATCTTCCAACCATTTGATGCTCAATTTTGCAGTGTGGAATGGTGCACCATCTTGCTGAAGGAAGCACTGTCTCTGATGATAAGGAAACAAATCGTTAATTGAAGGTAGCAGATTTGGTTCCAAGATCTCAGTCTGGTATCTTTGGGTATTTAATGTACCATCTATCACATGAAGTCGACCAACACCATGACTTGTCATGCATCCCCACACCATTACGCTGACTGGATGTTTCATAGTAGCAGTTGTGCATTCTGGTAACAAATCTTCGCCAGGTCGACGACGCACGTATTTGATACTATCACGTCCAAATATGGAAATACGTTTCTCAACACTCCAAATTACCTTGCTCCAGTCCACATCAGTCCATGATCTGTGTTCCAGAGCCCACTTTACGCGTTTTCCCGTTTGTTTTGCATTAAGATAAGGCTTTTTTCTTGGCCTCCTGACTGGCAAACCATTCGCACACAATTTTCTTCGAACGCTTCTGTCAGTAATGGTGACTCCAGATGATTCCAGTACTTCCTTAATCTATTTTGCAGTACGCCGACGGTCTTGTAACGCAAGGCGGCAAATTCTTCTTTCATCTTGAGCAGAAAGCACAGGTTTTCTTCCAGTTCTAGGAGCAGTTTTAGTACTCCTGGTTATCTTATAACGTTCCCACACCTTCCTTACACCTGACTTAGTAGCTCCACCACCCAGCCTTGCTGCAATCTCTTCAAACGTATAGCCTTCCTCACGTAAAGTTACTGCTCTACTGCGTTTAGATGGTGACAAATCAATCCGTTTCTTGGGTGTAGGTCTCATTCTTCACTGAAAGGACAGCTAACAAGTTGAAGAAATGTTCACTCACCCAGCAAAATGAAAGACTTCTTCAGATCACTGCAAGAAGCACACTAAAGCACAACAGTCACTCAATAATTCGTAAATTTTATTAGCAATGACATCAGCTACAGTATACCACATGACAATAATGGGTATGGGAAGGGAAGTTGAGCTCAAGTAATGAATAACTTTATCCCACTCTTTTTTCATCAACATTGGTACATAACAATGAGAGCAAATTTGCAATAAAACCAACAATGCCCATTACTAAGTTGTCATAAACAAGTAACAGTGCTGTACGGTGTCATAAACAACTGAATAAAATAAGCAATATACTCTCAGCAAGTATTTATTCTGAGCTATATGGTTGAATCCAACCTATAACAAATAGTGTCCAGAATTATGTCCACTAGTGTATTCTTTTTATTGTTGTAAGGAGTATTTTATATACTCACTTGATGCCAATCAACTCCGCAGTGAATCATAACCTAACGATTGTTCGGAAGGAAATGATTCAACGCATACTGTACTCTAATTTCTCAGCCGACGTCCGATCATCAAATATTCATGTGTAGTTACGGTTTTGGAGACCAGGTGTTTTGGGACCTCCCAGCCATTTTGTAACTTGTGATGATCATTCCAGATGAAACTTTATTTCATATCATTTGGTCATGTTTTCCTGCCATAATTTGAGTTGGGGTTTGAGCTAACGAATGGGGGGCGTTCTGCATATTTCTTGGAACTTGTACACTCTTGTATTTAATGAGAATATAGACGGGAGTTAAGTTCAATTTAAATTCTTGTTGTATAGTATTCATGCTTCGTTAATACATTTTCAGCTTTTATATGGGTATAGTGGCACGTGATTTCTGAAGTTAAGATCCCATGATCCCTATCAAAGCCCTAGGATGTAAGTAGATTTAATCAGAAGAACTGAACGCGACCCCGCAGAAGAGAGCCGACATCCTGGGAGCACCAAGACTTAAGGGTACAATACATAATTACTTATTGTGGGCAGAGTTAAATAGTAATAATGTGATTAATTTTATTTTTTGCGCAGACAATCTATCGTTGCCTTTTCTGCGTCCCCATATGACAGTGCCCGGTGCGGTCGCACCATTCGCACCGCCCTGGGGCCGTCCCTGTGTGGTGCAAACATACTCTGAGGTCCTGGTTATGCCAAGAAATTTTTATTTGGTCTGAGGTTTCACCCCGTGAGGCAAAACTGAGATCGGTCGGCTTTTTACTCCCACTATAGCCATTCTAGAAGTGGTTTTCTGTGGTTTCCCACATTTAATCCATGCAAATGTCAGGATGGTTCCTAACTTAAGACCATGACCACCTCCTTCCCAATTCTACCCTCAATTACAAACACACGCAATACTACAGACAAAACAGTAACATAGGTGATTAGACAATCCCCCCCCCCTCTCTCTCTCTCTCACTCACACACACAAGTGTGATGTCACAAGCCCCTAAATGTATCAATAACCAACTACAAACGTTTTCTGCCATGATATATTAATCACGGATTTATAATGCCGTCTGAAGAACTTGTGTCGTAATGGATGAGGCAAATTAAGAATATAGATTTAAAACGTATCTTAAGGTTTGTTTAAACTTGTAGTGAGATGACGGTTCATACCAAGATTTCCAGAGTGTTGATCAGTGAGTGACAAGTCCCTTAGCGAGTATATCAAAGAAACTCGTGAATTGTGCTCATACTTTTTGGACCTATTGAAAGGAACCGTCTTGGGGATGAAAATGGGGAACCACGAAAACCATTTTCGAACCCATGCTCTCCCGATGTCAGCGGGGCACAAGGTAACGCGTCAGCGCTCTTGGCCACCGTGGCCGGTTGAATTAAGATGGTAGATACAGATGGTATTGTATGCCTGAAACCTGCACAAGGCTCATAGAGGTCATACGTAACACATAATTGTACCTACTGTCAAGGCCAGCTCTCTGATGAAGCGCCAGTTAGTGCTGTTGTTTCATATGAGGGGTTTCTACATCCTGGTGATTTGCCAAGTGTTCGTGGCTGTGTTTAGAATGTTGTCTGATAACCTGTCTTATTGTGATGGCTGTATTAGTTTTTTATTCGTAATTCAGGTGAGGAATATGAAGGAGGTGGCCATGGCCTTGAGTTAGGCATTTTCCTCGAGTAGAAGTGGGAAACCACGGAAAACCACTTCCAGGATGGCGGAGGTAGAAATCAAACCCACCTCTTCCCAGTTTTGCCTCACGAGGCTGAGTGCACTCTGTTCCAGGTATCAGACCAGAATTAAATTCCTTGGCAGAGTCGGCAATCGAATCCGATCCTCTGGCGCGACAGCCAAGAATGTTAGTCGTTATACCACAAGGAGCGAGGAGGAAAGATAGTAACAGTTTCAAGGAAAGCTTTACTTGACAACTTGGAAGAATGGGCGCAAATGTTGACGCTCCTTATGTTGCTAGCTTAGAAAATTCGCAAGCAAGGAATTAGTGTCGATTAACAAACAAGGAGTGGTATAGTTACTGTCCGTGTCTCCAATAACCGATTCTGCTGAAGGTGAGAGTGGCTGCAAATATATTAATTCTTATAGAGCTCCAAACCAATTCTAAGCCAAGAATGCTAGCCGCTACACCAGGAGGTAGCACCTGACTACAGAGAACTGTCTCCCACAAAGTGATCGCAGTCGATTTTTTTTTTGATAACCATTCACCGTACGTACCGGTACATTCAATCCGGAGGAATTAATTATTTATACTGCAAACCCAGAGTAATAGAGCGTACAATTAGCCTGACATACATGCTTAAATAATGTAACTAAACCATGTTTTCCCACTAAACTACGTACGTCTTGTGATGCGATTCTTTTAGGTATTCCAGTGCTTCCAGTGTGAGCAATCGTATAAGGCGTGATCAAAAAGTTTTCGTTTGACGGCCGCAGCCTAGAGTTTAGGCCAATCAGCCAAATCGCCGTGAGCATTGAGGCACTCAGATTAAAGATCCCCTTGAGATAAAACACGGTGTTCTGCCGCGTGAAGAAGTCCGTAACCGCCAATTCACATCCTCGTCCGACAGGAATCGTCAACCTTTCAAGGCCTTTTTAAAGGAACGAAGGCGTGATAATCGCATGGGGAGAGATCAGTTCTATAGGGCGGATGCTCAAGTGTCTCCCACTTGAGTAGGCGTACATTCTGCGTTACGACCTTTTCGTAATGGAACTTGCGTTATCATGAAGCAGCACCCCCTGTCGCAGTATTCCCGGACATTTCGCCTTAATTGCACGCCGCAATTTCTCCACTGTTGTATCCCAGGTCGACCGGCGTCATGTCGAAACCTGACCAGCAAGGAACTTGGCGCATCATTACACGACAGTCTTTTTCGACATAGGCGCTGCCCCATACACATTCGCCATACTCCAATGGATGTCCACCGGTGTTTGTCATTCGGCAGCCAAGAAAAGAATAACAGCACGTTTGTGCTGCCCGTGCTGTTGGGACGCATTTGGTAATAACGTCGCCATAGTTCCCGTTGCCGTATTTAACAACGCACCTCCGGAAGACACGACTGGCACATTAATCCCTTGATACACACACACGAACGCCGCGACGCGAAGTCAGCGAAGATGACTTTGCGCGCATAAAAATTATAGCCTTTCAAGCCCCCAGGACTTAAGAACTATATCTATAAAACGGTATTGACCTGACAGCACTGGTTATTGGGGTGTTGAGATTTGGCCTATTGCCCAAGGACACTTGAAAGAATGCTTAAAGTGAAAAATAGTAAAACTAGGAGCTTAGGTTAGTTATTTAAGAACAGTGAAAATTTTCGTTCAAAGAGGTAAAGGAGCTAGAAATTATTCTATATTCTTTCGGGGCCGTTTGTATCGGCACACGGTCGCTTGGTAGTCACCCAACCTGTTAATTAGAGGGTTGGTGTTACGGGCTTTTGTGTGATTAAGTATGGCTGCCTGTTTCTAATACGGACGCAATCAGACTTTGGAAATCAGCGTGAAGTTGAGCGGTACGCTCGTACCACGGGGCTCATGATATTGTGCGTAACGTTTTCTTTTGAATAACCTGTAGTTTATTGATGTGTGTGGGCGCTGCGTAACCCCACACTGGACAAGCATATTCCATGACTGGTCATACTAATGTGCGATATGCCAAGAGTTTGCTAAATTCATCGCGTTCACTCTTGGAGTGAATACTGTAAGGGGGCACAGCTGCGCTAGTACCGCCTTTGCGCGCTGTTTTACTTCCTGTGCAAAGGTAAGTCCGCGGTATAACGTGGTTCCCAGATACTTTGTAGCTTACTGCCATCTTATCACTTCACCGAAAAAGGTGCGATCCTGGACTTGAATGATTTTTTTCTTTAATGAAAAGAGTGGCGAAACATTATTTAGAAACGTTAATCTCAATACGCCATTTCTCTAGCCAGAGGTCGAGATTGTTTATACTGTATACCCGCAACGGAGTCGCGCTACGTTGCACCACGGAAACCATTTTCAGGATGGCCGAGGTGGGATTCGAACCCGCGTTCTCCCGATGCCAGCGAGGCACGAGCTAACGCGTTAGTGTTCTTGGCCACCGTGGCCTGTCCAGAAAAAATGCTAAAAATAATTTAAATTGTGTTCAAAGTTGCTTCTTTGTTGGTGTGACATGGGAGGATTAGGTAATAGGCCTACTCATTTCTATTGTTGTAAGATAGATTCATCAGTGACTTAGTTACCGACTTTGATCATTTAAAGTTGGTTGTTGTGCGAAAAATTCAGTTTAATATTCTTGCGACGAGCACAAGAATTGATCCAATTCCAAATGGTCAGGTACTTGAAGTTAGATCTGTGTTAATTGCCGTATATTTTTATGACGGAGGGATAAACAAAACAAATAATGTGTCCCTATCTTTCCTAAGCATGAGCTCAAAGAAGTACCAGACCCGTACCCGTGAATAGGATGTACTCACGCCACGAGTACAGACAACAACAGATATTCAAAAATTCAAAAAATAATACAGTACATATTGTACCCGATACCTAGTTGAGGCTATCGGCTACGCCAGCAGACATTAAGCCGTAGTTGAGATTATTGGAAGAGTTAAGAAAAGATAGCGCTCAGATCGAGTCAAGAGGAATGTCAAGATGACGTAATAGGTCTAGGATTTAGAAGGCGCTGACCGCAGTCAAGCAGATGGAATTATGGATGGAAATATGAAGCTTTATTAAGATCTATATGGAACATGGTATTTAAACATCTTAGAAGAGGAGATATAACATGCATTATATATGGTAATAATTTGAAGGAAGTCAGATAACCCTTAAGTTATTTTATAACTTAATAGCCGAGATGATGGGGGTTCGAAATTATATTTGTGACGCAAGACCACGGTGGTGGGGAGGACTTCACGTGACCGCACCAGGCAGGTAAGGGTCGAGGCAGTGCAGACACTGTCAGTCTAGCTCTGTGAGCCAAGCAAGAGAGGTCTTTCGTATTTATACGATTGTACGGTGGTTACTCATCTTACTTGCCATTGAGGGACTCATTTTTATCATCCGAGTGTACATGAGATTGTAAGTGAATCAAACAAGGAACTACTAGTCACATATCAGTCGAAATTTTGTTAAATAAAGTAAAGATAAATGTCATCAGGGTTACATTTGTAATTCTTGTTTGCCAATCCAATATTTTGTTGCTATACTCTTTTGAGAGTACTTTCAGTTTAACAGCTGGTACAGCTGATGCTTTTGATGATTTTTATAATTGTGTTTGATACCTTTGAAAAGGATTTAAAGTAATTGAATCTTGTAAGATGAATCATTAATGGTCAGATTTATTTTAAGGCAGATCAGTATTGCAGATTTTGATATGAGAGATTATAGCACATTGGTGTTTTTCTGTGATGTGAATTATGAAAATTGTAAGAGAATTTATGCTATTTGAAAGCAGATCTTGAATTACTAAGGTAATATTTTCTCCAATTGTTTAAGAAGTTGTCTAGATGTGATCAGAGTAATTACAGTTATTGGAGATTGTGTGCGTTGATAATTTGAAGCCAGTTATATATTTTTTGTAGATCATGCAACATGGTTAAGTGAAGTTTGTGATAGGCATTTTGTGGAAGTTGCCAAGTGATAGTTGCAATGTTGCTAATGCATTTTGAAGCAGACATGAGGTTGTCGAACCCAGTCTAGCGTATTTGTTGAGATTCATGCTGTGTATGCTGAATACTTATGGAGTTTTGTGGAATAATTGTTGTATTCAAATGTGATATTTGAAGAGTTGAGGATATATAATGTCGTTGTGGATAGTCAGATCCAACGTGATGTCGTGAAGGCAATAATATGTTTTGGCATGAAAATTAAATACGAGATATAACTTGGAAGTGATAAAACTGTAAGACAACGTTCTATAAACCATATTAAACAATTTGTTAGGAAATTAAACCAATAAATAAAGTTGATAATACAAGATTTTCTGCGAATAATAATTAATGAAATAATAATCTGAAAATTAAGCATATTAATGATCTGACCTAATGAAATAAAAATCAGAATGACTAGAGATAATAAGAATCTAAATAACCAGAACAGTAAAATTTAAATAAGTTGATAAATTAAATTTTGGAATAAATCAATGAATTAAATAAATGGATGAATTGAAGATTGAATAAATAAGATGATTTAAATAAATTAATAGATGATTGGATAGATGATGAATAACTGAATTAGAAGGTGATAATTAATTAAAGAAGCTGATGATTAACGAATTTATATGGAATTAAATAAATTTAATTGAGATATAATTTGAGGAATTGCAACTTGAGTTGAGGAATTAAACAATTTGTATTGATGATTTAAGATGATTTAATCTGAAGTAGATGATAAAATAAGAGTGTGTGAATAATTAGAAAGCATAATGAAGTGATGATAATAATTTTCATTTAAATGATTTAATGGTGATGAGTTAATGATTCTGACAGGAATGTGTTGAATTTTGAAATGAGAATTAATGTGAGAAATATTTAATTTTGATGATGATGATAATGATGACCAATGAGCCGTGAATTTTCTGTAATTCACAAACAAGAAAGTATTAATGACAATGTAAATAGTGTAAATTAATTATTCAATGTTTAGGAGCATTTTACTAACATGTTCAACATTTAAATTATGCCATGCAAGCCATAAATTGTGTGATATTTAAAATATGTGATTATAATATGTGTATGTTTAGACAGATTAATAACTTTTTCAAATCCACATTTATGATGTTAAATTAAAGAGAAATTAGGTCTCAGGTATCACAAATGTCAGTGACGAAAGACATAGTGCTACAGTGATCCTGAGAACCCAAGAGAACTTAAGAGATTTTTCTGTTTTATGTGGATGAAATATTTTTGATTAGAAAAGAGATGGTTCGATTTTTGGACAATGACAATTTAACGTTGGCATTCGACCATACTCTCAGGTAGGAGGTATATTTAAAATGTCTGTCTGACTATCAAAGTGAAATAAATTTGTTTTTATCTTAGTTGTGATCTGATGATGGTGTGATTTTCCTTTTTCTTTCCTTGTCTTGAGTAAGGCTTAACCGGAAAGGATGTGGTTTGCTAGGAGTTCAGTTGATGTTGCCCATTTATATTTGCATTTTTTTTTATTAAACTTAAGCCCGTAACGACCCTAGAGATACTTTGTCTCGTGTTACCCAACTGCTTTTTCGATAACTCAGCTGAATTTCCGACACATTCCTTATTTGACTAGAGGTTCATTTAACTCCGCTCTGTCCTGGAACTCCTGGAATGCGATGTAATAGCAGATGGGTCATCGCATCCCCAGGACGAACGGGTACAGAGAGAGAGGGAGAATTGGCTTTACCCACCTGTGGGGCTTCGATTTTGTTTATTCTACGGAATCACATCAGATTTAGATTACTGAGAGATTGATCTCAAGTTCATTTAATTGTGTTACAAAATTTATTAAACTTAGTCAGACAATATACTTGTGTGCCCATTCCAGTGTTCATGTTAATCGTATTAGTATTATTTCATGTTAGTTATAAGTCATTTTTCCTATACCCAAGTGAATGCAGGAATTGAGACATTGTGATGTGTTGTTGTCTAACGTCTCTAAATAAAACGTCTATTGAAAATATAATTATGTTGCCGGAAGATTTAGCTAAGGTGTTAGGAGAGTTGCAGAGTGGTATGTCTGGTATTGCAGAAACTATTTCTAAAATGGAAACGGAAGTTAAAGAACAGATAAATAGTTCAGAAGCTAGGTTAGAAGCTAGATGTAAAGAAAATGTGCAAGCATTACAGGCTAGTAACGAAGGCAATCTGAACGACAGTTTAAAGTCATTAGAGACTAGATTACAGACTAGTAATGAAGACAATTTAAAATCATTACAGATTAGTAACGAAGGCAATCTGAACGACAGTTTAAAGTCATTAGAGACCAGATTACAGTCAAATAGCAAAGATGAGTTGATGTTATTAGAGACTAGGTTACAGTCAAATAGTAAAGATGAGTTGATGTCATTGGAGACTAGATTACAGAATAGTACTGAAGCTAACTTGAAGGATAGTTTTAAATCATTAGAAGAAAGATTACAGTCAAATAGTGAAGACAATTTTAAATCATTAGAAGAGAGATTACAGTCAAATAGTGAGGATAATTTTAAAACATTGGAAGAGAAATTACAGTCTCGTAGTGAAGAAACTAACACAGAGTTAGAAAACAAGTTAACTAGGTTAGAGAATAGATTAACTTTAAAGAATAATGAAATGCTTAAGACTTTACAATTGGATTTAATTGCAGTAAATATGAAAGGAGAGGAAAATTTTCAAATATTAAGAAAAAATATTATTGAATTAGAAAGTAGGGGAGAAGAAAACATTCTTACTTTAAGAACAGACGTTATGTCTATACAGAAAGGCATTAAATCGGATGTATCGAATTTGAGATTAGACATCGATGGTTTAGTGGCAGATGTAGGCAAAATTCAAGAGTGGTCTACCGAAGTATCTTTCGAAACTAAAATCAAAGGTCTAGAGACGAATCTAGGTAATGAGATTAAGGATTTAAAGTCAGTAATTGGGACCATTAAAGAGGATGTCTTAGGAGAGGTTAATTCTAATTTAAAATCATTAGAGAATCAATTGCAGAAAGATATTAGGAAGATGGATGATGATATAGAGCAAAAGGTTAATGAAAACTTAGCTTTATTCAAAAATAGAGTCGGTGCAATCATGGAAGAACGGTATAGTGAGGTCGTTGCCGAAGCAAAAGGAAAACGTGCAGGATTAGGTGAGAAATTAATCGCAGGTATGGCGAACTTAGAAGCGAGGTTTACGGTGAACAAGGAAGCGATGAAGATAGATTCAACTCTATTTAGGACAGATGTTGATCTGTTAAAGGAACAAGTCGCGTCAGTAAAGAATACATGCGAAGACAAGATTGACAAGTTGAAAAACGATTTAGAGGAGAGTAATAAAACGCAGAATGTTACGTCGTTAGATGAGTTGAAGACTCAGGTCAAGACTGTAGAGAAATTGGCAGAAGATAGGATAACTAAACTAGAATCTATGATTAACAGTTTCACCAGACAAAATATTACATCAGGGGAAATGTCGATAAGTCAGACACCGACGGATCGCAGTATGAGTAATCAAGAAGTTAGCATGGGAGAAGACCGTCAAACGCAACCGAATGTGACATTCGAAAGGGCAAGTTCAACCCCTCAGGATAATCCGAGTTCAAATAGGAGTACGTTGGGTACAAGTGAACGATACTCAGGTCCAGTTACCATCATCAGAAATCTGGATGACAAGCCGAGGAAGTTTTCTGGAAACACAGGGGTCACACCAGTCGAATTTCTGCGAGATATTCGAGACTACATGGCGGAACATAGAGTAGCCAAAGAAAGAGAGCTAAGGATAGTCGAACGCGCCTTAGACGGGTCTGCGCTAACTTGGTTTAGAGCATTCAGAAGCAATTTTGCGAATATGGAGCAATTTGCAATGGCATTCTTAAGGAGATTTTGGAGTGCAGAGGATCAACTGAACGTAAGAGCGGAAATGTACTCGAAGCGTTATTCTACATCACATCCGACGCATTATGCCAATTATTTTACGTCACAGTTGGCTAAATTGCAGTTTCTGATTCCTCCATTGCCAGAAGAAGAGCTTTTGCAAGCTATAGCGAGACAGTTACCGATTGAGGTACAACGATCACTCATAGCGTCGGGAGCAAACACACTTGAGCACTATGACGACATTTTACGGCGATTGGACTATACAAGCGCTCAAGTTACGCCTAGAAATGCAAGAAACGACAATAGAAACACGCAAGAGGTGAATGCGGTAGTCGTTGATAACGCAGCTCAAACGGACAGGAGAGATTCCTGGGAAAACAGAAGGAACGAAGGAAATCGAGGAAACATCCGTAACGTTCGTGGAAATGATCGGTATAGAGGACCATATGAGAGGCCATACGATCAGGAAGCAAGAGACAGCCGATACAGAAATTATAACCAGAATTCCAGATATCAAGATAGGAATCGATACAACAATAGATCTCGTGGTAGAAACAACTGGAGCCAAGGTCAACAGTATAATCGGAACGACAGGCAGGATGGCCGAAGAAACGATCCTAATGAAGGACGAGATAATCGTGGATATGAGAGGTCGAGGCAAGAAAATAGACAGCCTAGTGCACCACTCGAGGAGACAGTCAGAGATGTCAATCGAGCAAGCACGAGTAATGAAGGAAGAAACAGACGTCAAAGTAATACAGAATCAAGATGCTAATCATTGGAAGTCAATCATCATTGTTGAGAGTCAGAAAGTACCATCATGCTGAATAAGAGAATTGTAGAGCTATCGTGTACATGTGTTATATATAGAATGCCTGAGAGTGTATTTTTTTTCTCAATCCTGATAAGAAAAAAAAGGAGATGTACGGGAGAGATGTACCCGATACCTAGTTGAGGCTATCGGCTACGCCAGCAGACATTAAGCCGTAGTTGAGATTATTGGAAGAGTTAAGAAAAGATAGCGCTCAGATCGAGTCAAGAGGAATGTCAAGATGACGTAGTAGGTCTAGGATTTAGAAGGCGCTGACTGCAGTCAAGCAGATGGAATTATGGATGGAAATATGAAGCTTTATTAAGATCTATATGGAACATGGTATTTAAACATCTTAGAAGAGGCGATATAACATGCATTATATATGGTAATAATTTGAAGGAAGTCAGATAACCCTTAAGTTATTTTATAACTTAATAGCCGAGATGATGGGGGTTCGAGATTATATTTGTGACGCAAGACCACGGTGGTGGGGAGGACGTCACGTGACCGCACCAGGCAGGTAAGGGTCGAGGCAGTGCAGACACTGTCAGTCTAGCTCTGTGAGCCAAGCAAGAGAGTCGAGCTCTGTGAGCCAAGCAAGAGAGTCGAGCTGAGTAACACGCGCCTAGCGCATGGTACAAGGTCGCGCAGCGAACAGAAACTGTCACGGAAAGTGAAAGCGACAGTTTCATCTTCTCCGAGCAGCGAACGGCAAGTAGGTCAGTGGGCCGGGCGGACATCCGCAGCAAACAAGCATAGGAGGCCGGGGTTTTTAAAACAGCATTGCGAGTAGTTGGAGAACTTTATTCCAAGCTGCATTTCAACGCAGAACGGCATAGTAGAGCGACATGGCGAGGCCAGCTTTAGGCGGAGATGATTATAGCATTGCAGTAAAACCGAGCGGGTTGTTTCCCATTATATACGCAAGCATTATGACAGAAGCTGAACTTCAATACTACATTGAGTTAGAACGTTTATTCAGCATTTGAATTATAAAAGCAGATAGTTACGTGATACTGCAACTTTGAACTTCGACTGAACATAGTTTTTCTTAATGACATTACGACTATGCATTTCATAACGCATTCCAAGTAACATTAACAATTTCAGGCAAACGAAATGTTGTAAGCATATGCACTTCTGAACATTAGCACCTGCATTAATGCAATTATTTCTTATGGAGTGTTATGAATTACCGAGTATGAACACAGCTACAGGGTGTTTCATAAACTTTGACACTCTGATAAAACAATTTTATTTTCTACAAGTAAAACTAAACCGCTGTGGAAATTGAACTTTCAACACTCAAACTGAACATTGTATAGAACAGTGGCGTAACGTAGAAGAGGAATAGGGGGTCCGCTGTTTCTATGAACTTTTTCGTGAGGATTTGGACAATATCCGCTATGGATAACCAGAAGTTCATCATGTCGGAGTAAACGCAGACAGAGACGCGATGGCACCACAGAGCGATGGATTCGATTCCTGACGAGAAGGAGGTCCACCAGCTGATTCACTTGGGATTCGAAGGCAATTGTCATTGCATGGATGGAATGATATTCACGCCGATCTTTCGAGAAATTCATTACATAGGGAAAATCGACGATCTTTGAAATTTGATAACAGCTGATTATGAGAAGGTACTGTAAGAGTTATAACTTCCTGATACGATTATTTTCATGAATACTGGGCACACATGTATATTTTTCTAATAGGAGTGATACGATTTTTTAAGACATGGTTTGACTTTATATGCTTCGAAATTTTGCTAGAATATGGCGTGACCATATGATATGGCAGGCATCATTATACGAAATTCTCACCATTGGTTGGCTTTATTAAGCAGATGTTTGGTCTTTTAGACATTTTTCCAGCAAGGATATTTTTCATGAATAGTTTTTTTTTGTGTAACGAGTATTTCGAACTCGTGATCTGCAATTGATTATCTAAAATTACTTCGTCAGTTCATTGCATACTAGCGAGTGTGTATTATTCATCAGTAGGGATTTTTTTCATTGGATTGTTTGGAGATATTAAGATGTTATTCACTTTAGTGAATGAATATCGCTTTTATATGACAACTAGAGACTTGTTGATTCCTATCTGGTACATTCACTCATATAGTCTTCGAGATGGGGTCTTTCGTATTTATACGATTGTATGGTGGTTACTCATCTTACCCATCGTTTAGGGCACTATCATGATTAGTCGACGGGGCGAGGTCTTTCGTATTTATACGATTGTACGGTGGTTACTCATCTTACTTGCCATTGAGGGACTCATTTTTATCATCCGAGTGTACATGAGATTGTAAGTGAATCAAACAAGGAACTACTAGTCACATATCAGTCGAAATTTTGTTAAATAAAGTAAAGATAAATGTCATCAGGGTTACATTTGTAATTCTTGTTTGCCAATCCAATATTTTGTTGCTATACTCTTTTGAGAGTACTTTCAGTTTAACAGCTGGTACAGCTGATGCTTTTGATGATTTTTATAATTGTGTTTGATACCTTTGAAAAGGATTTAAAGTAATTGAATCTTGTAAGATGAATCATTAATGGTCAGATTTATTTTAAGGCAGATCAGTATTGCAGATTTTGATATGAGAGATTATAGCACATTGGTGTTATTCTGAGATGTGAATTATGAAAATTGTAAGAGAATTTATGCTATTTGAAAGCAGATCTTGAATTACTAAGGTAATATTTTTTCCAATTGTTTAAGAAGTTGTCTAGATGTGATCAGAGTAATTACAGTTATTGGAGATTGTGTGCGTTGATAATTTGAAGCCAGTTATATATTTTTTGTAGATCATACAACATGGTTAAGTGAAGTTTGTGATAGGCATTTTGTGGAAGTTGCCAAGTGATAGTTGCAATGTTGCTAATGCATTTTGAAGCAGACATGAGGTTGTCGAACCCAGTCTAGCGTATTTGTTGAGATTCATGCTGTGTATGCTGAATACTTATGGAGTTTTGTGGAATAATTGTTGTATTCAAATGTGATATTTGAAGAATTGAGGATATATAATGTCGTTGTGGATAGTCAGATCCAACGTGATGTCGTGAAGGCAATAATATTTTTTGGCATGAAAATTAAATACGAGATATAACTTGGAAGTGATAAAACTGTAAGACAACGTTCTATAAACCATATTAAACAATTTGTTAGGAAATTAAACCAATAAATAAAGTTGATAATACAAGATTTTCTGCGAATAATAATTAATGAAATAATAATCTGAAAATTAAGCATATTAATGATCTGACCTAATGAAATAAAAATCAGAATGACTAGAGATAATAAGAATCTAAATAACCAGAAGAGTAAAATTTAAATAAGTTGATAAATTAAATTTTGGAATAAATCAATGAATTAAATAAATGGATGAATTGAAGATTGAATAAATAAGCTGATTTAAATAAATTAATAGATGATTGGATAGATGATGAATAACTGAATTAGAAGGTGATAATTAATTAAAGAAGCTGATGATTAACGAATTTATATGGAATTAAATAAATTTAATTGAGATATAATTTGAGGAATTGCAACTTGAGTTGAGGAATTAAACAATTTGTATTGATGATTTAAGATGATTTAATCTGAAGTAGATGATAAAATAAGAGTGTGTGAATAATTAGAAAGCATAATGAAGTGATGATAATAATTTTCATTTAAATGATTTAATGGTGATGAGTTAATGATTCTGACAGGAATGTGTTGAATTTTGAAATGAGAATTAATGTGAGAAATATTTAATTTTGATGATGATGATAATGATGACCAATGAGCCGTGAATTTTCTGTAATTCACAAACAAGAAAGTATTAATGACAATGTAAATAGTGTAAATTAATTATTCAATGTTTAGGAGCATTTTACTAACATGTTCAACATTTAAATTATGCCATGCAAGCCATAAATTGTGTGATATTTAAAATATGTGATTATAATATGTGTATGTTTAGACAGATTAATAACTTTTTCAAATCCACATTCATGATGTTAAATTAAAGAGAAATTTGGTCTCAGGTATCACAAATGTCAGTGACGAAAGACATAGTGCTACAGTGATCCTGAGAACCCAAGAGAACTTAAGAGATTTTTCTGTTTTATGTGGATGAAATATTTTTGATTAGAAAAGAGATGGTTCGATTTTTGGACAATGACAATTTAACGTTGGCATTCGACCATACTCTCAGGTAGGAGGTATATTTAAAATGTCTGTCTGACTATCAAAGTGAAATAAATTTGTTTTTATCCTAGTTGTGATATGATGATGGTGTGATTTTCCTTTTTCTTTCCTTGTCTTGAGTAAGGCTTAACCGGAAAGGATGTGGTTTGCTAGGAGTTCAGTTGATGGCGCCCATTTATATTTGCATTTTTTTTTATTAAACTTAAGCCCGTAACGACCCTAGAGATACTTTGTCTCGTGTTACCCAACTGCTTTTTCGATAACTCAGCTAAATTTCCGACACATTCCTTATTTGACTAGAGGTTCATTTAACTCCGCTCTGTCCTGGAACTCCAGGAATGCGATGTAATAGCAGATGGGTCATCGCATCCCCAGGACGAACGGGTACAATATCAAAACCAAACTAGGTCGTAAATCAAAATCAGCATATATTTAGCACAGCGTATCACTTCCTGCGTGCCCTAGCATATGACATCGAAGAGTAAGACTGTCAAAAAACAAAATAAAACTCAAAAATAAAATAATAATTCATAATAATCAAAAATCAAGAAATACCATCAACACAACCTTACATTGAATATCATGAAACCCCAGAAAGAACTGAATGTGAGATTCAAAAAAACAATACAAAAAATCAAATCCGCTAATATGTCAGGACCCAAAAATCAAAACGGCAAACTCTGATGACTTAAAAATTCTCGCAAATGCTAAATCATGACCAGTGCCTGAATAATTAACCATTAGCCTCGAGGAAAAATCTTCAACTCAAAATGCATCAGCTGACCAAAAGCAAGTTATTGTGTTGACAATTTGAGTGTGTGACAGTGTGAGAATTATTTCTTCGATGGGTGAAGGTGCCCATATATTGATAGGAGAGGTTCTGTTCATCAAAAGTGACATCTGAAATGTTAACTAACAAGGGCCGATGACCCCTATTTCCTCACTGCATAAAACACACATAACCTCACTGGTCATCCAAACAAATAAATTTCAGTATCATGATCCTGACTCATTACTGTACTCAAGTAGATCTAAACACTCGTACCCTTATCCAACATACAAGATTAATCTGGAAGGTCATCTGTCTTTAAACAAAATAATTATTAAAACAAATACCATGGGGTTACAACAACAAAATTTAGCTATTTGTGATACGCTGGTTTACCTAATAATGCTTTAGGCACATTTTAACCAAGATCTACCCTACTACTGTATGTGCAATAAAAAATCAATTAACCCTTTTCTAAATTACATTATTAACATGAAATCCGACTGCTGCGTGGCTCAGCGGTAACGTTATCGCCTACTGATCCCAAGATAGCAGGATCAAATCCCGGCGCAGTCAGTTGGCATTTGAGGGTGCTTAAGTGCGAGGGAGGTGTCGGTAGATTTACTGGCACGTTTTCTGGCACCCTGGCGTCTCTAAAAGCCGCAGTAGTTAAAAGGAACGTAAAACCCATAACATCATTATTATTAACATGAAAGCCATTCCGACTAGCAATTAACACTTATTGAAATAATTGAATTGAGTAACGGGACTTATCTACATGGTCTCCAACCGTTTAGAACGCGGTCCCCACCTCCTCAAGATGCTGCAGGTACAGGGTTTGAATGATGACTCCAAGGCTCTGCTTGCTGGTTTCATTCTTGCCGACCGAATTGCACCACTGACCTTAAAAATTATAGTAATTATACACTCAATTACATCACTTGTCTTCTATTGTTCGCGTACTAATTATCCGCGGAACCGTTCACGTAATAGTTCGCGCAGATAGGGACTAAACTCGCGACTTAGGCCTACATTTGTGGACCGATATACACTGATATTACAACAGAGTTTCTATACCGCACGAATAAATTGCCTACTGTTCAACTATTAGCAGTTCGAATTTTTATATTCACCTAACACTTGGTGAAATATCCTGAGCACAACTCGTGCTAGAGTATTGTAGACACTTTCACAAATTTGTAAATCGACTGGCAGCCTACTTAATAAAAACGACTTTCGACAAAAACAAAAACAAAATGCTGTGTATTTAAATACAGCACGCAATTAACGGAGTTGAGGGGCGTAGCCTCCTCCTACAGCTTCTGACAAAAAACTGTATGTTGGGCATCTACACCATTCCTCTTTATACTGGCGGCAGTGGCGGTTCGTACACTTAAACAAGGGTGGAGCACAGCACATTTTTGAGAGAACATACGCCCATAATGGTACATGTTTCCTGTACCATGAGTAGACAAGAAAACCGATGTCACTCAATTGGTTTAATTGTGGCGGCCATTTAGTAATAGTTTATCAGCGGTTTTACCGGGCTGTGATGGCACAGTGGTCAAGCTGCTTGCCTCGCACCAAGGCTGGTCGGGTTCGATTCCCGGTTGATGCTTATGGGAATTCCGAGGTGAAATGTCACGTCTGGTGGCTCGGATTCCACGTAAAAAGGAGGTCTCGTGGTTTATGATCGAGAAGTTAATGGTCTCGTATTAGTACTGTGCCCGTTTGGACCGAGATCCAAAGACCACATTTTGTAAAATACCGAAATCAGATTAGCACGAGAAAATCTATCTCAGGGTCTATCTAGGTGAATATTGGGTCTAATCTGGCATCCCTGATCTCGGTAATTCACAAGTAAGGTAAGGAAAGAAATTATTTTGAAAGTAGCACATTTCTTAAAATCTCAATTTATTTATAGTTAAAATATTAATCTCACTGGCAAAAACCCCAAACACAAAGAAAACAATCACAGATAAAAAATCAACATTCCCTGAAAACATATTCTTGAATGTCGCAGACTTGATATTCAGAAAAATAATTAGTCCATTCTGATATCAAAAACAATAAAATAATTTTCAAATATTTACACTGGGTGATTACTGTTCGATGAAGAGAGATCAAGTGATCCCTTTTATTTACAGATTTGTAGTTCACTTTACGAAGAATTGTTTTGATTGTTCAAGTATTTGTTGTAAGATATTTCAAAAAAATAATTATTTTACAATTGAGCCCACATGCTCTTTTAATAACACACGCACATCCTTGTGTGCCCACAACTATGGGAACAAATGCCCTTTTGGATGACCTCCTAGGTCTCCACAACTTAAAGTGTCGCCAAACGCACACTTAAATCACCACATTATTATTTGACTCCAAATAAACTTCACCACACAACATAATTTTTTTATCATATAATTATTATTTTTTCTGTGATATTCTGTCATGATTACTATACAGTGTTCTTCAGTTTTATTTTGCCAATAAAAAGATGTTTTTAATTCTGGTCAATCTCTCCTTGCCTCCCCTTTACATAAACTCGCCCTAATTTATACATTTAATACCTGCCGCTTCCTTTCTCTTCATCTGAATACTTTTAAGTGCTTTCGGAAAATATTTCTGAGCTCAAAATCTTACTATTTCACTTTCTTCATCCATAAACTCATTTAAATTTATTTGTAAATCCAAACTTTTATTCCAAAAATAAACAAAATTATTTTATTTAAATCCTTCCAATTAATTATATTCATCCACAAACTATTATTATTTTTCCACAAATTATTTAAATTCTCCCAATAAATTATTATTATTTTTCCACAAATTATTATTATTATTACTGGAAAATATTTAGGCATCATCAACTTCAGAATTTATTATTATCGCCCTATTTCCTCAATAAATAAATATTTAAATCCTATCTGCAAATGATTATTAATAACATCTCACTTTCTGATTATTAATGCATTAACTATTTAATCACAATTAACAATTAACAATTAAATTTAATTCCTAATGTTTGGTGCTATCACTCCCTAAATTATTTATTTATAACTTTAAATGGTGTAGTTATATTTATAATATTATTAACTTATTTATTTCACAGATGTTTATTATTATTATTATTATTATTATTATTATTATTATTAAATAAATCAAATTATTTAAATAATCCAAGTTGTAATTACGTCTTTTCTCATAAATAAGAGTTAAAGAAAAAAATACTCCTATCCCTTGGAATAACTGAAACATTTCATGTCGGAACACATGAGCTAACTGTCTGTCCTGACAAAAATCGAAAATAGAATAATAAATTGTCAGAGAGCATGCTCCATTTGTCATCCTGAAAAATATAATAGACGTTCTAATTACGATGAAAATTATGTTGATTTCTTATAGTGACTGTGTTAAATATGGAATTCTCTAATACTATAGGCTAGTGGATAGTACATGAATGGTTGTCTTACTTCATTCTTGCTGTGTAGGTAGAGCGTGTCCTTCGGTGTACACTATCCCAATAGTGTCCTTCCATGGTCATCTGCTGTATCCGTATCACTTCATTCGTCTCCATGTCCTACCTATCCTTCGAGTAGTTTATCGGCGCATGTTGATATATAAAGTCACTCGTTCAAAATAACTCCCGTTATCCTCAGTACAGTCTAACATGATGAAATGTTGTACAGTCATAGACTGATATGGTACTCTTGAAATATTGAGACAATTCTCATATCCGAACAATGCGGTTTCGTTTGCACGCTATGACAGGAACACCTGTTAGCTGCATAGAACGAACTGTAAGAATAAATTCTTCCCGATATAATTCGAAGTGCCTGATGTATCGTTTCACCACAAGAAATACATCATTCTGTAGGCTAACTTCCGTGAATGGTTTTTCGAAACTACCATCACCTGACCTGTTAGAATACTTGACCTTAAAGTCAGTCGATATTCTAAGTCATTCGCTGCTATAAGATATGTTCATTCACCTGAACAGAAACTAAGTCCTACTGACTGCTAGTCCAGAGACTAAGTCCTTCGATGGTCAGAATCACGGCGTATATACTCGTACTTCACGTTTAGTAGCTGCGCACATGAGCAAGTGCTCCGTTGGAATGCAATACTGTCTTGAAATCCAAGCTCCTTATATAGTCCAGCCGGTCTTCTTTCTAGAACCTTCCATTTCGTATCTCGGCTTCTACTGAACGGATTTTCATGCTTGATAGCTCAAATTCTTCTCATTCAATTGCCAGTAAACTGTACTACTTTTCTAGGTTCCATTCCTTCTCCTAGAGGAAATTCTGGAAAACGATTTCTCATGACGTAGGCGAGCTCCCACGTCACATATCCACGTCACTCGCTCCTTCGTTGCATACTTCCCTCAGCACTCGGAGTCTCCTGCCGCGCTGTTCAAAATATCAGCCATTCCCTCACACAAATCAATCAACATCTCTACTTTAGAATAATGACGTCAACAATGTCACGGACGTGTGAACGATCCGGGTACAGTACAAGCACTCCTACTATTCCTTCCGATATTCCTAAAGTAGATTACTTAAACTCAATCATTTCACGGATTCATAAGACATTAACATGAACACTTCAAATTCCTAAAATCCAGTGAATATTATTAAGGCCTTATATGAATGCGCGACATAATATAGGCCTACCTATTCTTATCCACAAGTTCGTTGTGTTTACGAACAGCCATCCTGTAGCCATCATCCAGTTGCTGCCATATACTGTATTTCCCTACACTGCTAAGTTCATTTCATTGTTCATATGACATTTTGACAATGTTTCTTACCTTTTTCAGGCAAATGTTTTAAATCATTAATGCCAGTCATGGTCCATGTGTCATAGCCACCAAATAACAGGCACGGAAAACAAAAGAATGAATTTACTACCCGACACCCACATATCCAATCCCATTTTGCATACACAGATTTATTGAAAGTCCTTTTATAAGCTCTCTTTTTATCTTTAGAGAATTGATTAATGCACAGATCTGGTTTTGGAGGGCCTAATTCATTTGCTAATAGTCTGTCCTCATAAGTTAAGGTCTTATTTTGTAAGTTTTGTACCTCGTTCATTTCATGGTTTCGTTAACGACATGAACACCTCCAATGCGTGAAAATGATAAAGTAATTTGTCGCAGCATTCAGTTACGGTCTAAAAACAGAATTACACATAATAGATAAACGACAAATAGGAATTAACCGCTTACCTCGTACGACGAAATACGTGCTCAGTGTATATTTTATTATGTTTAATACAGGAACGCGTTATTGGCACCTCACAAATCACGCTTCCAATAACAACTATTATGTAAGATTAATATTACTGAACACTGCAAAAGACCACCGCACTCATACACAATTATAACTCAATATCGCACGCGCCAAAACTTCCAAAGCAAAGTGTTGAGGCAGAGCTGTCGTCACGCAGTTGTGTATTCTCCTAGATAAAGGGAATTCTCAAACTTGACGTTATAACATAATACAAATTCACTTACGGAACATGGCCTGCGTTCAAAATATTACCTTTCGGTCCCAATGCATATTGTACAAGTTGGTTTTTCTTCTTACATATTAATAAAGAGCGCAATGTTCAGAGGGATGTACCGTACATTACTTTTGGTGGAAAATTGCTGAGGGTTGGTAAATATGCTATCTATGAACTTGTCTGCCCTCTACCGGTACTCCTTGCTACCAGTACACTTTAACGCCCCTCTCCACCCCTCCCCCACTTGCTACTTTCACGCCCATATCACCATCACGTCACAGCATCCTTGTGCCCCAAGTCGAGGAAATTGCCATAGTTCCCTCTGTCACCTCGCCCCGCTGAAAAGCAAGGGATGAGGTTAAAGAGCCAGGAAGAGGAAGCATGTGGCAACACTGTGTTGATCACATCAGATATGTGCCCAGAACCTCGTTGTGACAGGCTCCTACTGTTGGGGAACGTGAACAGCAGGGTGAAAGAACTGCTTGGTCGCGACATGACCGCCATTACCACGGAAGGACTATCAAGACGACTACGACCCAAGGAGAATGTTTAATGGTGGGGCACGTGACCGTGTGCCCCTGTTCTAAAACCGCCACTGCGGTGGCAGGCCCCATTGGACAATAGAGCCCATGAATACTATTTCTTAACATCTCTGGAAATTTTTTCACCTTGTCATGGCTGGACTCATTCGGACGTATAGTTCACGCTGATCTTGATGCTAGCATATTATCTTAGAATCGATCGCTGGTTCATCCGTAATTTGTATAGCGTCATCTAGTGTTCAAGTAGTCCGTAGGGCTCCCCCTCAAACATTTGTAATGCATCAATGAGAGCTGTGAGTGTCACCGAAGGATAATTCCTGCACTTGTTATCCACGGGTACTGCTCGTAAGATGAGATCTTATGGTGCTTTATGTTACCATAATTATTCTCGTAATATGTAAGGCTTCCCTCCAATTTGCATAGTTGTAGCATTCTCAGTGCATGAGACATCATTAAAAAGGGGCGTTTCTTGCATTTCTCTCTCACACACACACTCGTCAGTTGGAGACTTCAAATTCGATCAGGTCTTGCCTCGAGCTGTTAGCCGGTAAATCCCCTGGCCGTCTCCTGAACAATGAAGAGGGCTGCCGGTGACCTGTGCACTGTCTCCAATTGTATCGCAATACCCTGCTCTTCTAGACAACTAAAACAGCTATGGCTTTGTCATATTCCAACTTCTTCCAATGTAAAATTTTATTCATGCTCCAATGTGAGCGAAATATTCCCGTAGATAATCCTCATAAATTAACATTGAATCCATGGTCCTCAGGCCAAAGGGTACAATAACACGACTGAAAACAATGTAGATGAATGTGCGCCTCTTGTTGTCATGGTTAGTGGTGTTACATCTCACCCCAGAGGCCCGGGTTCGAGTCCCATCTCTGCCAAGAAAATTAGTTCCGGTTTGAGGTATATGGAATGGTATCGTTGATATGCAAGCCACCCAAGTGGTGCCAGATTCGAAGACTTGCACCCAAGCCAATGAGCTACTGGGTAAACATACTTAGCCTACCACCAGGAATTAACATTCCTGAGGATTCCTGAGCTACATCCTGTTTTCCTTTGTCCGTTGACAGAGGGGTGGATCATCTCCTCTTTCCCCTTCTCTGTTTGCCTTTCATGGCTCTACTTCTTTCCAAGTCCCTCAATTGGCATTCTTCGAGGGTGCAAGGCATTTATCTCTTCTCTCTCTTTCACTTTCCTTAAATCTTATTTTGTTTTTCTATTGCTTCCTTTGGTAAAATGACGATAATAATAATGATAACTTGCGTTTTACGTCCCATGTTAACTACCACGGCCTTTCGACGCCAGAGTGCCGGAATGTTTCCCTGAAGGGGACTTTCAACGTGCCAGTAAATCTACTGACACAGCTCTCTCAAATGCCAACTGACTGCAACGGGATCGAATCTCGCAACTTTGGGCACTGCAGGAGAGAGCGTTACCATTGCACCACGCATTTTCAAGTATGTACGATAGCTGTAAGAGTTGTTGTTGTTTCTTTGAGGGGCTTGGACATCATGGTCATTTAGCGTCGTGTCCTTGGATTTGTATGGAATTTCTGTTTGGTAACCAGTCTAGTGACCCGGACCTCCAGGGCGGCAGCCATGAATGCTAGCCGCCACACCCCGAAGTGGTCTAGGTGTAAGATAGCCACCTTCTGTGGTCTCGATGTGAGTATTGAGACACCGTATCCAAAAGTCCTGGATATGATTCCCGGCTCTGCCAAGCAACTTAATTCAGGTCTGAGGGTTGGAACGGGGTCTATTCACCATTATGAGGTAAAACTAAGAAGAAATTGGTTCGATTCCCACGTCATTCCTCCAAAAAGCGGTTTCTCGTGGTTTTCCGCTTCTATTCCAGCCAAATGCCGAGCTATTTACTAACATATGGCCACCGCCGCTTCCTTCCAAAACCTAGTCTCAATTACAAATACACACACTGCTACAGTCAACAAAATTACACCGGTTATCAGACAGATTCAACAAATACCCAAATGCACAGTGCTACATGACCACGATATAGCACAGCTCCGAAATTCATGAACAATAACTAGCTGTAAGATAGTACGTAGTTACCGACAGTAGTGGCTACGCGTTCTAAAGCGCTGCGTTAGGTCAAGTGGCCAAGCTCTCTGCTGACTCGGTAGACGCGTGGGTTCGAGCCCCACCGTCGGCTGTCCTTGAAATGGTTTTCCGTGGTTTCCCATTTTCAACACCAGGCAAATACTGGGACAGTACCTTCTGACAGGCCACGGCCGCTTCCTTCCACATCCTTGCCCAGTTTCATTCATCTTCATCCATTCCATCTCTCATCCCGACGCGCAGGTCGCCCACGGGCGTCGACTAGAAAGACCTGCACTCGGCCTCTCAGGAGGCTACACGACAAAAAAAAAGTACGTAGTTATTGGTGGCGAGGCGGTCAAGCTGTTTGCCTCTCACTAAGGTAGACCGGGTTTGATTCCCAGTCAATGCATGTGAGATTATCGATGTGAAATGCCACGTCCTGTGGTTCGGATTCCACGTAAAAAGGAGGTCCCGTGGCTCATGATCGCGAGATTAACGGTCACGTAAACTACAAGATTCCTTCCTTCCTTCCTTCCTTCCTTCCTTCCTTCCTTCCTTGCAGCACTATTTATTCTTACACGTTTGTACCAAGTGAATTCACCATTTTCATATTTATATTGTCAAGACTATTTGGTTCGCGAGCCACAGGTTGAATATCTCTCAACCAGCGCTCATAAACCTGCCCTCCTCCTGTGGCCACCACTGGGTCAGGCGCTCGCCTTCTGTGGCCAAGGATACTGGATCGAATCTTGCCACACTCTATTGGAATGATAATGTACTTGAATGTCAGAGACTCGTTTCAGTAAATTAACTGGCACATTAATTAACACCTTCAGGGCAACATAACTGTACCCCTGCGTCTTAAAAATTCACAGCAATTAACTCTTAAATTACTAAGTTCGTACCCGTACGTTCAATACTCAACGGATTAGATGGCCTACAGACGTACTGGTAAGTTTCCGTGATTCAAGTACTACGCACATACATCTACGATTGCGTCTATAAATAATGCGCCACTAGCAATAAGTGTTATTCTGCTTTTCAACTACGTACTTATTTGGTGTTAATAACAGTCTTTCATTTTGTTCTATGGCTGTCTGGAGCTCACATGTGACTGACCACACGTCTTGTTGTGCAATTAATCCAAACTGTGGGTCGGATCACCACTTATTTGAATTTTTTTTTTTTTTGAGCAAAAAGAGCTACACTTCATTGTGAAAGAGTCGAACACACCTCCCCTTAAATTCCTTGCCACTACCTCCAGTACCCGTCACCTACATGTCCTTCTCTTTTCTGTATGTATTTGCATTGTGTAGATAGTATGGACAGGTGTATAGCAAGATGTTCTGGAATACAGAAATGAGTATGAAATAACTTGAGAATAACTCAGTATAAGGGCGAAGCCCACATAATTAAAACCTAGCACTTAAAGGGTTTAACGCACTGGGAAAAATATCACCTGTGTTACAATTGTATGAAAATGTGTAAGTAATTTTCCACCCCTGTCTTTGGTGTGCATTTTCTATGAGTCGTGTTTATAAGACCCTTGGGAACAGTAATTAAGTGTTGAAAGGTTGCGCTGTCTGGTTATCCTATCTCACTGAAGGCCTGAATTGGCTCTTCTCCGTTACGGTATAATATCCTGGGGAGGTGAGCGCTCAGTTCTTTTTTTAGCGAGGGCTCAGTAAGGAAGTCAGAACTGAATATTTCTTTGAGTAAAGTGGCAATATATTAGATGAAAGTATGTACTTTTATTTAGTATGTATAATTTGCTTAAAATTATTATATTATTGTCCAAGATGTGTTTCATAAGTCAGGTCATCACCGTCTGCTATGCTCTAACGCCTCCCCACTTCACTCAAAAACAGCGAACATGCAGGAGTACTAAAATTCTCCACCACTTACCTCGCAGCGCTAGCAGGTTGATACTCCAGTCGCTCGCATCTGCTGTTGTCATCTAAACTCGAAGAATCTTCCGACTTGTTGGCTTTGCGTTCAGGTACTTAACATTTTCAAATCGCTCTGTCATTTCACACGCGTTCTTATCAAGAAATGCTGGTATTGCAATTTTACAAATCAACTTACTTAGCACATGCAGTGAGTCTCTCTCACGACTCGTCCGGCCGGCGCGCCCAGCTATCTGTCTCCCGTTGACTCGTCACTTCCCGCTGGGCATAACATAGCACTTCGCTCACTTTATCCGTGCATGACATGAGATAACAATTAAAATTAAGAAAATAACAATTAATTAAATTAGCTCGTACCTTATGACAGGAGATGTTGGAAATTTTTTCCCCATATATCCACACATTTCCGGCATCGTCTTAGGAAACTCCGATTCACACGCATAAGTTCGTCTCCCGTAATTGAGGCTTTATATCTCTCCGGATATGTTCGTTCAGTTCGCCCAACGAGTGAGGGTTTCTTGCATACACTTTATTCTTTAAGCACCATATAAATAAAAGTCACAAACAGTTAAATATGGGGACCGTGGCAGCCATAAGTCCGTACTAAAGACACGGTATTCAAAAATTTCCTCAATTAAGATTAATGTGTCATGAGCTGTATGCGCGGTGGCAGAGTCTTGCTGAATATATCCATTTCGAGAATTAGTGTGAGTCAGTTCATCAATAAATAGTTTGAGTATATTATCCCTGTACCTTTGTGCATTAATTGTGCCTTGAAAAAGGATAGGCCCTATAATAATGTATCCATTCACTGCGCACCATACTCCGACCCATTCGTTACGTAGAGGAATTTCGTGTATGTGATGGGGGCTTCTCTATCTGTTATTCTGCGTCGTCGAACCATACCCGTGTAAATGGAACCAAGCTTCGACCGAGAAAAATATTAACATATTCGGAGAGAAATAGCCTCAATTACGAAAGACGAACATATGCGTGTGAATCGGAGTTTCCTAAGACGATGTAGGAGGAGAACATTTAGAACATCTCCTGTCATAAGGTAGTAGCAGCTTATTTTATTAATTGTAATGGTTATCTCATGTCATGCACGGATAACGTTAGCGAAGTGCTATGTTATGCCAAGCGGGCAGTGATGAGTCAACGGGAGACAGATAAGCTGGGCGTGCCGGCCGGACGAGTCGTGAGAGAGACTCACTGTAGTTAAGGCCACTGTCAGACGATGATTCACACATCATCAAGGGGGACTAACTCAAAGCAGGCAGAACAATTATTGCAGTCACGTGTTCACATATTCGGCTGGACAACTTTGCAACAGCACACACGAACTGAAAAATTGTTGTCATAATCCAAACTAATTGTTCACTCGGATAATGCAGCTTATCAGAAGTGTCCCTCTTGTAAATTAAATCCGTCAGTGGGGAGCTAAATTTCCTTCTTCCAACCAGCTCATACAGTAACATAATTCATATTGAATTTCCTTTTGGACTTGTTGCACTATAAATCCTCCGATGTACGTCATCGATGCTTGTTCTATTGTGACAAATCCAAGACCTGAAAGTTTATGTAATTAATAAATGCGTTCAAATTATGTTTTAATATAAGAAAATATTTATAATAAATACTGTAAAATTTCGACTTACGTGGTGGTTCACTGAGTTGTTTAATATACTCTTGACTGAATCAGGAATAGAAGTCTGCTCTATCTCAGGTCTCTGCAGGTCCTTACTGGATATAATCATGTTCGGTAGGCCTTCTTTGTTTCTTCGTGTATGGGATGAGAGGGAATAAAAGCCTGTTTTCAATATTCGGTTCAAGCTGAATATTACAGCCCTACAATCTAGCATGTCATTGCTTCCCGAGATATGTCTCAATTTGCTAAACAAATTCTCTATGGAGTCACTGTTGAATGCCCTTGTCAGTACGAAATGAAATCCAGGAGACAGAAGATAACGTTTACACAGAACGGTCGAAGAAGTAGTCAGTAGAATAGCTTCATAAGTTTCTTTACTCAAAAATCGCATGGCCTTTTCATGACTCGAAATCCTTGATCTTAGCTAGATACGACGGAATTTCTGAACATAAAAGTCTATTGTCACTCATGTCGAAGAAATGTAATTTATCACGACACTGTCTAAAGTTTGTACTACTTACATCGTGAATTCCAAACCATTTATTCAAAAATTCCTCTCGGCACGCCAGAAGGCGGAGGCATATTCCACCGGGCAAACTGGGGGATAGGCGAAAATAGGCAGAATATGCTGGTTTTCGTAGCAGGATCAGACCTCATTTATTGCGAGGAAGTATTTTACAATTGGAGCTTAATTAACTTTGTTTTTCGGCTTTTTATGCAGATTTTAACATTTTATTGTCTTATGGAGACGGTAACATTCTCGCCAATTGGGGTCCATTTTTAGCCTACTTTTCACATTTTGCAAAAATGAGAAAAAAGTAGACTTATGAGATCGGGCAAATGTCTGTATGTGTGTCTGTCTGTCTGTCTGTCCTTCTGTCTGTCTGCCTAGCTGTGTGTGTGTGTCCCCATATCAACTCCTAAACGGTTGGAGCAATCGAAACAAAATTTGGTAGGAGTAAAGATCTATACCTGAATATCTCAGGGCTATATTTGAAAATGATGTCAGTGCTACCAACTGCTGAAAAATCGCAATTGAAATTTGAGCTCCATGTTGGATATCTTGGAAGGTATGAATGGGAGCTATTTCAAAATTGGCACACGTATAGATAATAATATTGCAGTTTAATTTCCAGGAGGTCATACATGGCAGTGTTGCCAAAATGAGTATAAGCTTGCTGATAGGTCTAATTTTAAATGCATATAACTTCTACACTATCAATTGGAATTCAACCAAATTTCGTATGTACTATGTGTACATACACAGATATGAATGAGCATATTCTTAAGAGCCACCAGGGCTGCCAACTGTTAATAAATGCTCTCCCTATTGTTTTTTTAAATCCAAATACCAATATATCAGAAAGTATGCAAGCCAATAGCTCTAAACTTTGCGCACGTATAATAACTGGCATTCTAGATTAATTTGGAGTAACTAATATAGGCCTACGCCAGTGCTGCCAACATGATTCTAAGCCTGCTGATAGGTCCAATTTTAAAATGCATGTAACTTCTCTACTAACTAATGGAATTCATTCTAAATTGACACAACAATAGATCATATTATTTCAGATTATTTCTGACCAATACATGTATGTCATTGATGCCAACATGATTTTACGAGCGCTGTTAGATACAATGTTTAACTGCATGGAACGTCCATGCTATCCATTGGACTTCAACCAAATTTTATATTCTGTACCTTAAGAGGTGGAACTAAGAATATACTCAGTCACCAGGGCTGCCAACTGTAGTTCTCTATTAGGCTACATTATGCCAGGTAAACAGTATTTCGAACTAATTAGAAATTTCGATATTACCAACTTAATTTCGTCATTATTCTAGATAGATCCATTTAGATTAATCATTGGCATGAATCTTAAATTTTAAGAAAAGTAGGCTCTTTATTTCGTCACGGAACTTCTTGTTATACTTGTGGTCACATTGTCCTTATGCAAGGTTTCGACATGATGCGTAACTATCTTGACTTACTTGACTTAAGTCCTGTTGTTCGCATCGCTGGAACATAGGGCTTCAACGAAGCATCGCCATCGGACTCGGTTGCGTGCCATTGCCTTCACTTCTCCCCACGTTCTCCCCGCTTCTGCAGCTTCCCTCTCCACTGTCCTCCTCCAAGTTTCCCTCGGTCTTCTTCTTCTGCGATGTCCCTGAGGATTCCAACTCAGGGCTTGCCTCTCTATTGCCATCTGGTTTATGCGCAGTGTATGTCCAACCCACTTCCACTTTCTTGCCTTCAACTGTAAGTCCACGGGCTTCTCGTTTGTACGATTCTATAGTTCTTCATTGGATATTACATTTGGCCAAAACACCCTCAAGATTCTTCGTATGCATCTGTTTATAAAGGTCTGGATTTTCTTTATGATAGATTTTGTTACTTTCCAAGTCTCACATCCGTATAGCAATACTGATTTTACATTGCTATTGAATATTCGGTGTTTAGTACGTGTGGAAATCTCATTGCTTTTCCAGATAGGATGCAACTGGATAAAGGCTGCATTTGCTTTCTTGATCCTGCTGCTCACATCCTCTTCTGCTCCTCCAGTTTTAGAAACGATGCTACCAAGATACGTAAATTCTTTAACATCCTCTACGTTTCTTCCGTTTATTTGAAACTTCCTATCACTTGTTACGTTTAATCTTAGCGATTTGGTCTTCCCTGAATTTACAGTTAACCCTAGCCTTCATGCCTGTTCCTGTAGATCTTTCAGTTTGGCATTCATGTGCCGAAAGCTTTGTGAGAGGAGACACACATCATCAGCAAAATCTATATCTTCTAGTTGATCTGTTAAATTCCAACTTACTCCTCTTCTTTTACCTTCATTTGTTTTCCTCATCACTTCATCTATCACAATTAGGAAGATTGATGGAGAGAGAACACACCCCTGTTTTACACCTGTTCCTACTTCAATGGATGGTGTCAATTTCCCTTGGAGCATTACTTTGCACGAGTATCCGTTATACATTTCTTGCATAACTCTGATAACCTTTCCCGGAATACCATAATTTGCAATTATTTTCCACATGCTTCTTCTGTTTACTGAATCGAAAGCCTTTTCAAAGTCTATAAACACTAGATATAGACTGGCCATAAATTCCATGCTCTGTTCAAGGATAATGCGGAGTGTATTAATCTGATCGACACACGATCGGTTTCTGCGAAACCCTGCTTGTTCTCTTCTTAGGTGGATTTCAAGGTAGTCCTTCATTCTGTTGAAGATGATTCGTGACAACACTTTGCTAGGAATAGATAACAGCATTATTCCCCTCCAATTATTGCAATTTGTCAAGTCGCCCTTCTTCGGAAGTTTAACTAAAGTGCCGGTCTTCCATTCTTCTGGTATTTCTTCCCGGTTCCAGATTTTTTCAAACAGAGGGTACAGTAAATCTACTGTTGTTGCTAGATCTTCTTTAAAGAGCTCTGGCGGGATGTTATCTGTTCCCGGCGCTTTGCCACTTTTCGTTTGCTTTAGAGCAGCTCTGATCTCTTCTCTACTAGGTGCTCCACTCTTGATTCTACCAAGAACGTCACATTCATTTCGATTTCCATCTTCCTCTGCATTTTCATCTACACCTCCCTGTTGCTCTTCTTCCTCTGTTCGTACCTCTCTATTCAGCACTTCTGCAAAATGTTCACGCCATCTTTCCAATTGCTCATCTTCAGTAGTCAGCAACGCTCCAGTTTTACTTCTCACAGGACGATCTATAGGTCCCTTCCTCTTTCCTAGCAGTCTTGTGGTCTGGTCAAGTTCCTTCATGTTTCCTTCTCTGGCAGCCCTCTCCGCCCTTGATGCGAGATCACTTGCCCACTTCCTTCGGTCTGACCTTGCACTCCTTTTCACCTCCCGGTCTACTCTCGTGTACTCTGCATGAAGATCCATCTTTTGTCTCCTAGTTTTTGTGGTATTCATCTTTGCTTTCAGTTTCTTCCTCTCTCCCACCTTTTCCCAGGTGTCCTGGCTCATCCAATCCTTCCTTTTGTTATCTCTGAATCCCACTACTTTCTCTGCAGTTTCTAGGATTGCTCCTTTAATTTTCTGCCATTCTTCTTCTACTCCATCTTCTCTTGTATTTAGTATTTCGTATCTGTTACGCAGTTCTAATCTAAATTCTTGTTTGACGTTGGGGTCCTTCAGCTTTTGAACATCAAACCGCTTTTTTGGAACATCAAATTTCTTCTTTGCAGCTATGATTTTAATGCGCACCTTGGCTAGCATCAAATGGTGATCACTACCTATGTTGGCTCCCCTTTTGTTTCTGACATCTAACAATGATCTTTTCCATTTCCCATTTATGGCAAAGTGGTCAATCTGATTCTGCGTCCTGCGATCAGGTGATACCCATGAGATTTTATGACATTTTCTATGTGGGAACACCGTTCCTCCGATGGTCAACTCATTGCTCGCACAGAACTCCTTAAATAGTCCTCCGTTTCCATTCTCTTCTCCAACTCCATGTCTCCCCATTATATTTTCTATCCCAAGGTTTTCGGAGCCCACTTTCGCATTTAGGTCTCCCATCACAATGACAATATCTCGTTTCACCCCATTCAATGTAGCCTGCAGCTCTGTATAGAAGTAGTTTTTGTTATCCATGTCTGCTTGGTCAGTTGGGGCGTAACATTGGATGATAGTTACATTTCGTACCTGCCCTTTGAACCGCGCTGTTATGATTCTGTCTGATATAGGTCTCCATTCCAGCAGACTCTTCTTTGCCGTTTTATTTAGAATTAGTCCTACACCATTCGCATGGTCGTCCTCGGCATTGGGTTTGCCTGAATACAGATAGGTCATCCCCTCTGGTAGTCTATTTTCTCCAAATTCATTCCAGCGTACCTCGCTCATTCCCATTATGTCTAGTTTATAGTTGATAAATTCTGCTACAGCATGATGTAACTTTCCACTCTCGTAAAGTGTCCGTACATTCCAAAATCCGATCCTCGTGGTCCATTTCATTTCAAAGGTAGTCAACTTGTTGTCCGTCCGGCTTTTGCTTCTTGAAGTTTCTTTAACAATAAATTTTAAGAGATGCAGGTTGTTAGCCCACAGTCCCCGAGTGCTTTAGTGGGGCTGCCACCTTATGGCCTAAGCACATGCCATTATAGCTAGATGGTCAGCTATGTCTCTCACAAATTCATTACAGGGAGAGTTGAGACTGGTCTCCCTTACCCTCCTCCTTTCTTCGGGCTTGGGACCGGCAACGACACCCATGGAGCTACTCAATCCACCCCATAGTTGCCGCAGGCGGAGTTGCGTAACTATCTAACGGTCTGTTACTTCTTCAGGCAAATTTTATCTCCCGCAGAGATGTTGGTTGGTTCCTCAGTTTACGGGCTGCGACAACGCGGTCATGTTGCCCCGTGTACTTTGGGTGTGTGTAGAATCTGTCTGATAAACGGTGTTCATTGTTATGGCTGTATTAGTCTGTAATTCTGGTAAGGACTGCAGACGGTCAATTTCAAGTATTAGTTCCTAATTTTGCTACAAAATACTACACACAGAAGTGAAGTTGGCTACTAGATGCCACCGCAACCAGCATCTCGCAACAAACGTTGGAACTTTCCCTCCGAAGGAAAGCATACTGAGGGATTTTTAGCGCTCATAAATAATCTGACGACTTTGGACGGCTTTGAACCTGCGACCTTGGGCATAGACGTTCAGCATGCTACCAGTTACGTCACCGAAGCTGCTTCCCACAGAGTCAGATGGAAAACTGAATGTAATCTCGTGCAATGTCGTTGTCATGGCAACCACTGATGGCTCTTGGCATTTTCTTAGAATTTCGAAATCACGATTCTCATTCCTTGGCGTTAATGGTGGACCATATCAAAAAAAAATTCAGACAAAAGTTTTAGGTAATTATAAGGGGATTATTGTCCATTTTGTACGGTTTTGATATTGTGCCTATTATGAGAGATATGATTAATGCTTCCCGAAACATCCACTTTGGAACGCCAGAAATAAAGGCCTGTTTTGTTTTTCAAGATGGCATATCTGTGGCTTTTTTCCCACTCGGCAGTCTTCTCATCATATTTACATTAGTTTTATGATTGTCAGTAACTAATCTTAAAATCACAAAGCCACAAGTTTCCACCTCTTTTATTACTGACGGAGTTACAGTGTAAAGTTCCAGTCCCGAAAGTCTTTTAGAAAAGAAATATGCCACAGGAATTCTGTAACTGGTAGATAAGCTACATATCAGGAAGCACAGTAAGGTGTTTGCAAGAACCATCCGGTTTTCTTTTGCATCTGACGGGTTGAAACTCTTTTCACACCTGAGAGCGTCGGCATGAGTCGAGGTGTCATGGCGACCGAAAAGTGTGTCGAGTTTCTTGTGGTACTGCAATTGCTGCTTGATTAACGTCTCATCAATAATTAGAGAGCAATTTTTTCGACTTCGTTCAGCCTTTCAGACTCTAGCAGTCTGCACATTGCTTTACTGAATCTTCTGTCTATATGGATGATTTCTTGTTACAGTTTACAATTTGCTCTAAAATGAATGAACATTTGGAATTGGAAGAGTCACGCTCGTTAATATTTAGTGTAGATTTTAAAGATGCATGGAATTGATTATCATACTTGTGTAGTTGTCTCTATTGGGATTATAGTTCCATTTCCATTTTTTTTTTAATTTGTTATTGGCAAGCAACAGTTTTGCTCTAAGTGAAGATAAAAATCTTCCAGCGTCAGCGAATTTATTACGTATGTGACTATCTGTCTGAACTTCAACAGACTTGTTACCATGACCTCGCAATCCAGAAACTTGGTCATCGTAAGGAATATCAACTGATTCAACTCCCTTCGTTAAATAGGCCACCTTGGCTATGGGCGTCACGTCATTATTATCGTTAAAATTTCCCGTGGTATCGTCATCTCGCTTTCTTTTCTTGCCATGGTTTCCGTCATGTTTCATGAGTTATCTTCTCTCAAATGTCGGTGTCGGTACTTTATGTGCAGGATAATCTTCGAATACTGGGGGAAGACATTGTCCTTCAGTTTCTCTATTTTCAGCCCTGGGTGATAATCGGACCCAAGAAAATGCCGCCCACATACGTGAGAATTTCTTGACTCAAAATTCGGTATTTTTTTTTCTCGAGAAATATTGTCAAGCCATTTCTGTCTTAATTCTGCATCACACGGGAATTCATGAAACGAAATGTCTTTTGCTTTCCCGCTCTTACTCTTGCAGTATGGAACACAGCAGTATACCATCGTGGCTAACTATCACCTAGGACAAGTATTACTTCTCTTCGACATGATTATCAGCTATCACAATACAGAATACCGAATCATGTTCTAGAGACTATACATAAAGCCCTGCGCGGATGCGGATATCCGCAGATAAACCCGCGGATATCCGCAAAATTTTTCGCCACGCGGTTATAGTTTGCATGGCTGTGCGGATAGCGGATACGCTGCGGATAGTTTTTAGAATACAATGTGAAACTTACGATAATATTATATAGTCTATTGCGTACGAAATAATCAGGCACGTATTGCACTTATACTCGAGGAGAATATTTTACTCATATGCTATCAACTACATTTTATTAAGTACAGTATGTTCGTAGTAGATGGTCTTGACATCTCATCAATTCTCACTGCCAGTATTACTATACGTACGAGATATAATGCTGTCAATAAGCCTGTTAGTTCATCGTGGTGACATCATTAATATTCCTCAAGGCAGCTACTTTACCGTCTAAGCTATCCTGGAAGATCTGGTTCCTTGTGTATCTGTAGATTTATTTCCAACTTGGCACTGACACACGTTGACTGTGATATTGCAACGCAGAGAGTTATGACATCAACTATGCGAACATGGTTGGGTCAAGAAGCAGAAGGATGATGACTGACATGGAATTTCCGGCCAAATGTCAATCCCTTTCTCCAAGCGTAAAGAGAAGTTCACTTATTATTAGTGAATGTTACCGCGACCGGGAGTATGAACATCATTTCACCAACATGGATAAACTATCTATTAAAATAAAACAAGGTGAATATTCAATAATGCGTGAAACAAAGCTCAAGTCAACGATATGGCAGACATTTGGTTAAGTTTTCAATGGAAACGAAAAGGTGAACGATATAGTAGGGTGTTCTACATGTAAAAGAGTGTATTCATACTTAGGACACAAATCAGGCATATCAAACTTACTGAGGCACAAGTGCAAAAGTACCGTAGCCAAAAAAGTATAGCCAGTTTTTTGTCTAAAGCGGAGGTCAAGAAACCAGAAGTGTCATCCAACATGAAGTTCTTATATAGGGCAAATGATGTTAAATACTGTGGCATGAGAATGAAATCATCATTGTGTAATGATGATAATAATAACTAGGATCTTTCTGCCGTGTTAAGAGCACATATACTGTAGATGGCTTGGCAGTTTCGACAGGGAGATATTTGTGATTTTCGCACAATGGACCGAGCAGGTGCGTCAGTAGTCGCTTGCCCGCGAGTTTCAGAGCAGGAGCACTCCAGCGAATTCTGAGAATCTTGCTAAAACGCAGTAACCATCTCAAGTTAACACGGAGCAGATGCTTGACTCCGCTCTCAAAGAGTACGCCTCAGTTGGTTACGAGAGATCAAGACATTACAGGAATGATCTGAAACGCCCATGATGAATCTAATTATTATCAAGAATTTTGGGAATGCGGTAACGAATTAAATATCTCTTTGTTCATCGAGTAGAAGTAGTCCTCTGCGCAAGGAAATTTGACAACATCGAGTGTGTGAGAGAGAGGGCATAGCGTCCTTCAGCAAGAAATTAGTCCTACCCAAGCGCTGATGATATTAATTTAGCCTATGATCGAGTTCCATCGTGAGCCATATGATTAGCAAAGCCATATTTTTGTGTATAAATTAAGGTGCCTGATTACTGTAGCATATGATTGTGAAAGGAGCATTTGGTGTCGTATGTGCAAAACTGTGAATTGGCAACCATTTTGTCATATATGCGGGTGGAAGTCTGTGACAGCGCGCATTGTTCATCACTCAGCCGACGTCAGTGGATGCTGGCCCAAGTAGCACCACGCTTAGCATTAGCGCACAAAACGCACAGTCCATTGCTCGGCTGATGCGAAATAATATTAAAAATGAATACTGAGCTGTGAATGTATATAACAGAAAGGAGAGCTGTGAAATTATATGTAATTCAAGTGAAACTATATAACAGAAAAATGTGTTCGCAACAAGTGTGGTAATAGTGTGAGAATTTGTCAATCTATGACACAAGTGTGTAACCCGCTAATGTATAATTTTTAGAGTGGTGCATAATTTAATTAAATATGTGTGTGTATGCATTTTAAAAGGGTGCTGGCTTACAGTAACCTAGTGATATGGAGGATTGCAGTGATATTAGCGAGTGGTTTTACATCATCGTGATGGGATTCGAAATGACCATGGAGGTCACGTGCTAAGTCATATTGGTGCGGGCCTCTAGTCCAGCTCAAGCAAGCGATGAAGGAAGCCTTCAATGCGATAATTACCTTTTGATTATATTTTAAAGTGTCAATAATTCATGGATTTCATCGCCGTAATGTTAGCATGTTATTTTTTTCCTTTTGATTTGTTTTATTTTGTGTGTACAATGATTGTGTCAATGGCGACCATAGTTGTGCATCTGATGGGGCTGGGTACGCTCATAATGATTAATGATCACAATAATTATTTTAATGAATTAAAAGTGCCTGAATTAACGTAAGGATGTTGCTAGGTAATCGTATCCGTACATAAAACACATGGTAGAACTCCCTATTTTATTTATAAGTGTGTGTTAGAATTATCCCCTGTGTTTTTCACCCGAATAGGACGAACGAAGCATGGTATTTCGATAGATGCCCTTTCCAGGCAAAATCTTATTATTTCGTGTAAATGACCAGAGATAGTAATTTATGTATTTACATACCGGATGAATTAATATTCGAGGATTTTTGGGACGATATTTAAAGGACCATGGTGTATGTGATGGATAGTGATGGGATATTATGGTGTAGCAATGAGTAGAGTTTAGAGGACAGTTTACAATGGCGTGAATTATTTAAGAAGTGACGGTTGATCCAGCCTCACTATTTGTTATATTAGTCATTATAGAACGCGTGTGATATTTAAGGCCATACAGGTAAAATCTATAACTACGGCGTCCACTGAAACTCCATCGTCTAACGATTCGCTAATATCTTGAAAAAGTGATAGCATCTGACTTTCGCATGAGTAACCTTTCCGAAATCCATGTTGCCTATCATTAAACCAGGATAATGTTTCCCACTGTTCCCTCAAGTAGTCGCAAATGAGATGCTCCATCTGTTTACAAACGATGGACGTAAGACTAACCGGCCTGTAGTTGCCCAATTCAAGTCAGTAGGGGGGTGAGGCGGTTTCTAACTCACCCGGCGTTGCTCGGGCGGCGTCCATGTTAAATCATTAATATTTGGCCAACCCATGGTCCGATTTTAACAAATGAGGTGTCGTTGGACTCAGGCTGACGGGGGCATTGCTATGGACCACTCGTTATATTTTTGAATTTTTTGAAAATGTTTGTTTTCGAAAGTAGGTGATAGTTTGAAAACTAAACATGATAGAACGTTGTGCCATGGCTCAAACGAATGGTCGTTATGACCTTTATTTTCTATAATAAAACTTTTTTATTTTTTATGTTTTTTTGAAAACAGTCCAATTTTGAAATTCCTATATTTTGGAAACTAGGAAGTTTACAAAAACGTTTGTTTGACATAAATGAAAGGTCCCTACCCCCTTTACCCCTAAAATTAATTTCAAGTCTCTAGGGCAAAAATTTGTTTTTTGTAAGTAGTGCTAGGTCAGGGGTTCTGTCTACTAACTTATTCAACCCTCCTCGTATTTGCCCCGAACCGGATATCTCGCTAACCAATCATGGGATTTGAACATACTGGGTGTCCTAGCACTCGTAGTGATGCCCCCTACTTTCCTACAGGCTCTTTATTTAAATAAAAGACCAAAACTAATAGGTCATCCGCTTTTAATATTTCCTAAACCCATGGTTGGATTTGAGCATATGGGGTGTCCTAGGAATCGTGGTGAACCCCCCTTTCGTATGGACGTTTCATTTCTACTCTAAAATAGTGCTAGGTTGTAGGTTCTGCTCTACTTAGGAAGTTGTGAGCCCCTGCGACCTTGGAATGGAAGGAATCATGCTAGGAGGGCGTGCTTGGATTCGTTTTTTCGTCTCGTTGCGCTCTTTACGCGAATGTAGATGTCGAAAAGATGAAAATCTGGAAACACTTCTTTTTGGGGGTGGGGGTAAAACCGTGATTTTACACTTTTTTGCTATATCTCGCGAACCAATGATGCTAGAGGCGTGTACGATGGGTCCAAGGACTCGGGCTAACGCCCCCTTTCATATGTGGTAGATATTCTTCCAAAAAATAATTCATAAAGGGCCTAACGCCATACATGTTGAAAAACTTTTTTTTTCTTTTCCTGTTTATAATGTTTATGAAGCCTGGTGGTTGAGAGAGACGATACTGCTGGGTGTGTGTGTTTCAATGAACCTGTCGCTAACCACAAGGACCATACTTAATAGAACAATCGCTATTTTGGCGGGTCGGTTTATGACAGAGCGAGGGTTCGTTTTTTTCACACATTTTACCCTCGAAGGGGATCTTTGACGTGTAAACGGTGATGAGAACTTGGTTCTATGTTGGTCGAAGCGAGTAGAGAAAACAAACTTGCCGAGGAGCAGGAGGTGAATGTCATTTGAGCTTATTGGAAGGCGCTGACCTGACTTGACAACAGGTGCAATGGAAAATGACCAAGACGCTTGAAGGTGAAATAATCTGACCATCGTGGTGGCAGGGAAGAGCGAAAGGCATGCATACACGTGTGAGATGACATGTGAAACCACATTCTGTTTGCTTTGTACGTGACAAAATGCAAGTTCATGTGAAATGTGACCTAGTCCAGGTGTTCACTTGGGACGTCAGCTGTCCACGTGCCTGATAACAGTATGTTCAAAGCGTGTGAAAAAATGATTATACATGCAACGTAACATATATACAGACATGTCGTTATCATTTCCACTCTCACTTAGGTGACTACCTTAGAACACACTGCGTTGCGTGAAACACTTGGTCTTGTTTAACAGTTTTGGTGTTGGTGGAAAATACTTAACCTTGTTGTGAGGTAGGTATATATTTATTCACTTATATATTTATTGATTTAAGTATATTTACAAGAAATTATTTATTGATTGTTAAAGTTATAAATAAATGTTTATTTATTTGTTTGCAGATAACGTGTATAGCCTAACTGTTGTGTGTCTGTGGGAAAGAGATTGAAAAAAAGAGAGAAAGACAGACAGCTAGAAAAGGAAACCATTACCACACTAGCCCACGAGACGGGAAATAAAGCAAAGCATTAAAAGTCAAGGTGAGATTTGTTTTTATATATATAACCTGTTTAATTTTGTTTTGTTTATGAAATGCATAAACTATATGGAATTGATATGCTTATGGTGGTTTGTTTTATTTCTTTTTAGATATTTGGAAAAAAAAAGGGTTTACCGCTATAGCAAATACAGTTGAAAACCAAGTGGCTTTAGAGTGGAACCATTGTCAAGCAGTCTACAGCTGAAAACTCAGGTGAGAGTGTTCTTTCAAAATACTGTCTTTTACTGCTGCGGATACGTTAACTTGGGAACCCCTAAACAGTTGTTTCAAATCGCGTGTGTGCTCTGGTCGTGTGGTCAATGTTAGAAAAAGTTTGATTCCCAAAGAATTTTTAGAATCTTGTTTTGAAATTTTTAAAAATGAAATTTGTACAGCGCAAAGATTGCATACGGCTTTAAAGGTGAATACAGAACTAGTGTGCGATTTCATATATAAAAAGAAGGACGTAGAGCATAAAGAGACATTCTATATTTGCAGTAAAATGCAACATCTTTTGATAGCCGATAATCTGAACGAGTGGTATCAAAGCCATGTGGTGAATGCCTTGCTATCAAAATTTGATAAACTGCAACAAGGACCGAGTGGTTTAGCGTTAGATAAAATTCATCATCTACAAATCAACATTTGTCAATTCAACCCGTTGAATGCTGGGTCTAGCTATATTAAAACACCACTAGCAATAGCTTCGAAAAAGGCTGTGGTCAATATAAAGAATCGTGACAATGATTGCTTTCAGTGGTCTGTGGCTGCCTATTTGCAGCCGGTACAACATAATGGTTGTCGACCGGGAAAGTACAAGGCCAAGTTTGATGAATTGAAACAAACTTTAAATTTAACTCGAGTATCGTTCCCTATGGACTTAACCGAGATCCATAGGTTTGAACAAGACAACCAGGACTTTTCGTTCATGGTGTATGGCCTTAATGGTGATGAGATTGTGGGTCCTCTTTATGCCACAAAAGAACCGAAACAACACCACATTCATCTTTTATATCTGTCTTATGGAGAGGTGAATCACTATTGCCTCATTAAAAGCCTGGGTAGATTGCTAAGCAGTCAAATGTCTAAGGACAAACGTCCAAAACATATTTGTGATCGTTGCTTGCAATATTTTAAAACCCCTACGTTTTTGGTACGTCATAGGGTAGATTGCGTTTCTCAGGAAGCGGTGAGATTGATATTGCCACAAGGGGACAAGGCAGTGTTAAAGTTTAAGGACATTCATAAGCGTGACACTGTTCCCTATGTGGTATATGCAGATTTCGAAGCTCTCACCACACCCATGGCGGGATGTGAACCAGATCCCACCATAAGCTCAACCACACCCATTCAAAAAAGGTGAACCTTTTGCCATAGGATTTAATGTGGTGTGTGCCTATGACCCCACACAATCCGTTTACAAATACCGCGAGGGGCCAGATTGTGCCAGATGGTTATTGGATGACCTTGTCAAGTTGGCTCATGATGTACAGGAATTACTGGACCACCCAGTACCCATGAGCCTAACTCAAGAATAGCAGCAGCGGTATGAGCATACCCCGACATGTCATATTTGCGAAAAGCCACTGATCAGTGCTGAAGACACCGTTCGAGATCACTCGCAATTTACGGGGGAGTTTCGTGGAGCTGCGCATAGTAAATGCAATTTAAACTTTCCAGCTCCTCGTTTCATCAGTGTCTTTTTCCACAATCTGGCAAATTATGACATTCAGTTTTTGATTCGTGAATTGGGTCATGTCAACAATGGCTCGTTTACCATTATCCCCCAAAACCATGAGCGTTTTACAGCCCTGACATGGAGGTTGAGCGACTTTAGCATTCGATTTTTGGATTCCTTTAAGTTTATGGCATCCTCGCTAGACAGCCTTGTGAATGGCTTGAATGATGAGGAATTAAAAAATACTAGAATGCATTTTAATGATCCTGAGCAATTTCAATTGTGCATTCGGAAAAGTATATTCCCGTATGATTTCTGCAACAGCTGGGACGTGTTAAAGCAAAGAAAACTCCCACCACAAGAGAAATTTTACTCGAAACTAACACGCAGTACCGTTTCCGACGAAGACTATGCACATGCATGTCAAGTTTGGCGAGTGTTTGTCATGAAGACGCTAACTGAATATGCTTTGCATTACCTAAAACTGGATGTATTGCTACTCACCGATGTGTTTCAAAAATTCCGTGAGTTGTGTCAACACATTTACGGTCTTGACCCGGCTCACTATTATACGAGTCCTGAGCTCTCGTTCGATGCCGCTTTGAAATACACTCAAGTGGAATTGGATTTACTCACTGATGTAGACATGGTTCTATTTTTTGAAAAGGGCATTCGTGGCGGCTTTGTGTCGCTTAACCAACGCCATGCCGAAGCGAACAATGTCTACATGCCTGATTATTCACTAGACAAACCAGAATCGTACTTAATGTACTATGACGTGAATAATTTGTACGGTTACGCCATGAGTCAGCCTTTGCCCTATGGGAAGTTTGCTTGGCTGACAGACAAACAAGTGTCAGAATTTGATGTGATCAAGGCTAGCCAAGAAACAGGCCGTGGCTATGTGCTAGAAGTGGATATTGAATATCCCTCATCCTTGTATGATGAACATGCCGATTTCCCATTCCGCCTTGAGCAAATGGTTCCCCCGGACAGTAAAGTGAAAATTGAAAAACTCATGGGCACACTTTACAACAAAAATCGGTATGTGCTACATATCCAAATGTTGGTGCAATGCCTCGCCCAAGGCTTGGTGTTGAAGAAAAACCATAGAGGTATTTATTTTGCTCAAAAAGCATGGCTCAAGCCATACATGCAACTCAACACAGAGCACCGACAAATGGCAACACAGCAGTTTGAAATTAATTTTTTTTAATTGATGAACAACTGCATCTATGGCAAGTCTATGGAGAATGTCCACAAATACCGTGACATTAAATTGGTGAATGTCTGGGAGGCGCAGTGGGGTGCCCGGCGGTACATTGTCAAGCCAAATTTCAAATCGATCAAAATTATCGATGAGGATTTGGCTACTATTGAAATGCGTAAGACCAGCGTGACCATGGATAAACCCATTTACTTGGGTCAAGTCATTTTAGACTCTTCTAAATCGGTCATGTATCGATGTCACTATGAGTTTGCCAAACGCCATTTTGAGGACGTCTCTCTTTTGTATATGGATACGGACTCATTCATTTACCACATTCGCCACTGCAACCCCTACGACGTCATGAGGCAGCATAGTGACTGGTTCGACACCTCTTGCTATAGCGCTGACAACGTGTTTCAGCTGCCCATAAAAACAAGAAGGAAATGGGTGTTTTAAAAGATGAATGCGGTGATTCCATTATGACGGAATTCGTAGGTTTGGCCTCGAAAATGTATGCTTACCGCACACTCGACTGTAAGGAAGTCATAAGAGCAAAAGGTGTAGGTAGGGCAGTGGTAAATTCGCTACGTGTTGATGACTATCTAGCGGTTTTACACACGGGCAAAGCTATGTCTCATACACAGTGCAGGATACAATCCAGCAACCATCATTTGTATCTTGTAGAACAGAGAAAACGCACCCTCGCCTCCATGGATAACAAGCGTGTGTGGGCTGATGACCTGCTCACCAGCCTGCCCTGGGGTTATTATCGCAAGGAGGAGGAGGTGTGATTTCACTGTTTAATCGTTTATGGGACATAGCTTTATCTTTGAAAGAATAATGGATTTTCCGCCTTCAATACTGTTTATTTCTATTACTTACAGGGACTTGTTTCGGGGGTAAATACTCCCCCTTCCTCAGCCTGTCCAACAAAACTACACAATGGAAAAACGTTCCATGTACAAGTTCATACAAAATACATAATGAACAAAGAATAAAGAAATATTATTTACAGTCCCGCTCGACGCTCCAAAGAAGATACTTTTATTGCATCACTAAGGCCTAGGCGCATCAGAACTCCTGAATTGGGCCGGTCCGCTGTCCCCATTGCGTCATCGTGGGACCACTCTAGTCCCCTTGTTGCTCTTGGCAAACGTCAAGGCGAGAAAATCTGTGGCCGCGTCACGCGCCGCCAGGAACTGCAGTGCGCAGGGCGTGAACAAAAACAAACCGGAATTCACCTTGCGAAGACTTTTACAGCTGAGTGTTAGTGACGTGCTTGGGAAGAGGTGGCGTTTGGGTTGTGGGAGATGGGAGGCTAAGGAAATGAGAATGAGTGAGGTTTGTTGACGCGCCTATTATGGAGATTGATTAATGCGTAGAATGAGTGTGTCAATCTTTAGTATGTTATGAAAAATGATGGGTATGAATAGTGGAATATAGCGGGAATTTTATATATTACAATATAATAAGTCTATTAATATTCTGTATAAAATGCTAGTTTCAAATATTATTTCATTAAGATTGTGTGAAGGGTTGAATCTCTGTGCTTTATCAATTTCTATTTGTTCCAAAATATTCATGAGCGTGCCTTTATTTTCTTGATGTAAAATTTCTAAGTCATTGTCTATGGTTGTGAATTTATGCCCAGTTTCTGCCATGTGGTTACCCATCGCTGAAAATTTATTATGTTTGATGGCATTGACATGTTCCAAAAATCTGGTGTTGAACCCTCTCCCCGTTTGTCCCACGTAATCGGCATTGCACTCGTTACATTTAATCTTGTAGATACCTGAATTGCTGTATTTGTTGGTTTTGTTGAGAATATGTGAGTTGAAAAATTTATTATGATTAGTGTTATTGGTTCTGAACGCTGTTTTTATTTTATATTTTTTTAGTACACTAGTAACATTGTATGTGGATTGGTTCACAAAAGTGAACGTTGCGTATGTGGAAGGTTCTTTGTCTTCTTTTGCTAATCTGGAAACGGGTTTGTTCTTAATTTTGTTAATTATATTGTTAACATATTTACTATTGAATCCATTAGCTTCGGCAATTTGGTGAATTATTGAAACTTCTTTACGATAATCTACGTCAGATAGTGGGACGTTCAACGCTCTATTGACGAAACATGCGAGTGCTGCTCTTTTATGGGAAGCTGGATGATTAGAATCTTGTCTAATTACAGTACTGGTTTGAGTTGGTTTCCTGAATATTTGATAGCTCAGGTGATCTTTATCATGCATGACTAGTAGATCAAGGTGATTTATGGAACTGTTTACTTCATTTTCTGACGTGAATTTAATGTTGCTGTTTATTTGGTTCAAATATTGCAAAAGTTGTTCTATTTTCGTTTTAGAGTTGTCAAGGATTACGAAAACGTCATCAACATATCGTCCCCAAAAGACCAAACCATCCTTTTTGTTGATGATTGATTCGTATTCCAGATTATCTAAGAATATGTTAGCTACTATTCCTGATAAAGGAGAACCCATGGGGAGGCCTTCTTTTTGTTTATAGATTTTCTCATTAAAACTAAATTGGTTGTTATTTAGGATGAATGTTATGATGTTCAAAAATTCAGAGATCTCAACTTGTGTTAAATCACTATTATTCTTTAAGTTGTTCTTTATAATATCAATGGAGGCGGAAATCGGTATGCTTGTATACATGTCTTTTATGTCTATAGTGTGTAAAGAATGCGTTCTGGTAAGTTTTAGTTTACTAGTTAATTCACAGAAATGTATCGAATTTTTAAAGGATACATTAGCCTTGAGTTTGTAATGTGATTTAAGAAATGAATGAGCAAATTGAGCGAGTTTTTACGTCGGACTATTTCTGAAATTGACTATTGGTCTGATAGGAATGTTAACTTTATGTATTTTAGGTAGTGCTCTTAATGTTGGTAATTTAGGGTTCATATTGACCATTTTGTTTTTTTTTGTTTTTCATCAAGGATGAATAAGGTGTTTTTCAGGAGCTGTTTAAGTTTCCTTTGTAAACATTGGGTGAGGTCTTTTTGATTTATCTCAAAGTTGGGATTGGTGAGGAAATCTTATGTTTTATTAATATAATCATTCTTCTTAATAATGACTGTGGTGTTGCCTTTGTTGAATAATGTTCTTGATTTTCTTGTTAACTTCATGCCGTGCTCCATTTTGTTCATCCTGAGGCAGTCGTTTGATAGCTGCCTCCGATTCAGCTGTCAGTTTGGTTAGGTTGTGTGCATTACAGTAAGATATCCAATTATGCTTCATGCCTTTTTCTAGAATTTGTAATTCGGATTGGTTGAATACGGTGTCTGTCAGATTGTTTATTGGTTTTGGGAAAGTATGTTTTGTGACGGGTCGTACATTAGATTCCTCCTGGTTACTCCTAACGAGGTTATCAAATTTCTTTTCTAAAGTTGCCGTTTTTTTGCTGATTTGGTAGGGCAAAGTTTGGTTTAACTGGATCATGAAATCATCCCATTCTTTATCTTTGGACATATTAGCTGCTAATAAGTGGGTGCGGTAGAGTTTATTGTTAATGTGATTCTTTCTGATGTAAGGGAATTTTAATTCTCGCTGAATGATACTGTGATTGACAATTTCTTGAGTCCTACGTTCGTAATCATTGTTGAACTTTTTACGTTGAAACGTTGCTAGATGTCTCGGAGCTAATTTATTATTCCTACATTTCTTCATGAAATCTATGTCCTTAATTACATTGGAAAGCTTCAGTTTGAGATCTTTGTATTTGAAGCGTAACCTCCTTGCTTGGCATGCCGTTTGATTCATAATGTCGATTATTCAGGTCCGTATTGACGTAACTATAACTTTGAAAGAATAATGGATTTTCCGCCTTCAATACTGTTTATTTCTATTACTTACAGGGACTAGTTTCGGGGGGTAAATACTCCCCCTTCCTCAGCCTGTCCAACAAAACTACACAATGGAAAAACTTTCCATGTACAAGTTCATACAAAATACATGAAGAACAAAGAATAAAGAAATATTATTTACAGTCCCGCTCGACGCTCCAAAGAAGATACTTTTATTGCATCACTAAGGCCTAGGCGCATCAGAACTCCTGAATTGGGCCGGTGCTGCGGTCCGCTGTCCCCATTGCGTCATCGTGGGACCACTCTAGTCCCCTTGTTGCTCTTGGCAAACGTCAAGGCGAGAAAATTTGTGGCCCCGTCACGCGCCGCCAGGAACTGCAGTGCGCAGGGCGTGAACAAAAACAAACCGGAATTCACCTTGCGAAGTCTTTTACAGCTGAGTGTTAGTGACGTGCTTGGGAAGAGGTGGCGTTTGGGTTGTGGGAGATGGGAGGCTAAGGAAATGAGAATGAGTGAGGTTTGTTGACGCGCCTATTATGGAAATTGATTAATGCGTAGAATGAGTGTGTCAATCTTTAGTATGTTATGAAAAATGATGGGTATGAATAGTGGAATATAGCGGGAATTTTATCTATTACAATATAATTCGTCTATTAATATTCTGTATAAAATGCTAGTTTCAAATATTATTTCATTAAGATTGTGTGAAGGGTTGAATCTCTGTGCTTTATCAATTTCTATTTGTTCCAAAATATTCATGAGCGTGCCTTTATTTTCTTGATGTAAAATTTCTAAGTCATTGTCTATGGTTGTGAATTTATGCCCAGTTTCTGCCATGTGGTTACCCATCGCTGAAAATTTATTATGTTTGATGGCATTGACATGTTCCAAAAATCTGGTGTTGAACCTTCTCCCCGTTTGTCCCACGTAATCGGCATTACACTCGTTACATTTAATCTTGTAGATACCTGAATTGCTGTATTTGTTGGTTTTGTTGAGAATATGTGAGTTGAAAAATTTATTATGATTAGTGTTATTGGTTCTGAACGCTGTTTTTATTTTATATTTTTTTAGTACACTAGTAACATTGTATGTGGATTGGTTCACAAAAGTGAACGTTGCGTATGTGGAAGGTTCTTTGTCTTCTTTTGCTAATCTGGAAACGGGTTTGTTCTTAATTTTGTTAATTATATTGTTAACATATTTACTATTGAATCCATTAGCTTCGGCAATTTGGTGAATTATTGAAACTTCTTTACGATAATCTACGTCAGATAGTGGGACGTTCAACGCTCTATTGACGAAACATGCGAGTGCTGCTCTTTTATGGGAAGCTGGATGATTAGAATCTTGTCTAATTACAGTACTGGTTTGAGTTGGTTTCCTGAATATTTGATAGCTCAGGTGATCTTTATCATGCATGACTAGTAGATCAAGGTAATTTATGGAACTGTTTACTTCATTTTCTGACGTGAATTTAATGTTGCTGTTTATTTGGTTCAAATATTGCAAAAGTTGTTCTATTTTCGTTTTAGAGTTGTCAAGGATTACGAAAACGTCATCAACATATCGTCCCCAAAAGACCAAGCCATCCTTTTTGTTGATGATTGATTCGTATTCCAGATTATCTAAGAATATGTTAGCTACTATTCCTGATAAAGGAGAACCCATGGGGAGGCCTTCTTTTTGTTTATAGATTTTCTCATTAAAACTAAATTGGTTGTTATTTAGGATGAATGTTATGATGTTCAAAAATTCAGAGATCTCAACTTGTGTTAAATCACTATTATTCTTTAAGTTGTTCTTTATAATATCAATGGAGGCGGAAATCGGTATGCTTGTATACATGTCTTTTATGTCTATAGTGTGTAAAGAATGCGTTCTGGTAAGTTTTAGTTTACTAGTTAATTCACAGAAATGTATCGAATTTTTAAAGGATACATTAGCCTTGAGTTTGTAATGTGATTTAAGAAATGAATGAGCAAATTGAGCGAGTTTATACGTCAGACTATTTCTGAAATTGACTATTGGTCTGATAGGAATGTTATCTTTATGAATTTTAGGTAGTGCTCTTAATGTTGGTAATTTAGGGTTCATATTGACCATTTTGTTTTTTTTTGTTTTTCATCAAGGATGAATAAGGTGTTTTTCAGGAGCTGTTTAAGTTTCCTTTGTAAACATTGGGTGAGGTCTTTTTGATTTATCTCAAAGTTGGGATTGGTGAGGAAATCTTATGTTTTATTAATATAATCATTCTTCTTAATAATGACTGTGGTGTTGCCTTTGTTGAATAATTTTCTTGATTTTCTTGTTAACTTCATGCCGTGCTCCATTTTGTTCATCCTGAGGCAGTCGTTTGATAGCTGCCTCCGATTCAGCTGTCAGTTTGGTTAGGTTGTGTGCATTATAGTTAGATATCCAATTATGCTTCATGCCTTTTTCTAGAATTTGTAATACGGATTGGTTGAATACGGTGTCTGTCAGATTGTTTATTGGTTTTGGGAAAGTATGTTTTGTGACGGGTCGTACATTAGATTCCTCCTGGTTACTCCTAACGAGGTTATCAAATTTCTTTTCTAAAGTTGCCGTTTTTTTGCTGATTTGGTATAGCAAAGTTTGGTTTAACTGGATCATGAAATCATCCCATTCTTTATCTTTGGACATATTAGCTGCTAATAAGTGGGTGCGGTAGATTTTATTGTTAATGTGATTCTTTCTGATGTAGAGGAATTTTAATTCTCGCTGAATGATACTGTGATTGACAATTTCTTGAGTCCTACGTTCGTAATCATTGTTGAACTTTTTACGTTGAAAAGTTGCTAGATGTCTCGGAGCTAATTTATTATTCCTACATTTCTTCATGAAATCTATGTCCTTAATTACATTGGAAAGCTTCAGTTTGAGATCTTTGTATTTGAAGCGTAACCTCCTTGCTTGGCATGCCGTTTGATTCATAATGTCGATTATTCAGGTCCGTATTGACGTAACTATAACTTTGAAAGAATAATGGATTTTCCGCCTTCAATACTGTTTATTTCTATTACTTACAGGGACTAGTTTCGGGGGTAAATACTCCCCCTTCCTCAGCATGTCCAACAAAACTACACAATGGAAAAACTTTCCATGTACAAGATCATACAAAATACATGAAGAACAAAGAATAAAGAAATATTATTTACAGTCCCGCTCGTCGCTCCAAAGAAGATACTTTTATTGCATCACTAAGGCCCTAGGCGCATCAGAACTCCTGAATTGGGCCGGTGCTGCGGTCCGCTGTCCCCATTGCGTCATCGTGGGACCACTCTAGTCCCCTTGTTGCTCTTGGCAAACGTCAAGGCGAGAACATTTGTGGCCGCGTCACGCACCGCCAGGAACTGCAGTGCGCAGGGCGTGAACAAAAAACAAACCGGAATTCACCTTGCGAAGTCTTTTACAGCTGAGTGTTAGTGACGTGCTTGGGAAGAGGTGGCGTTTGGGAACATAGAATGGATTTACAACTTCAAAGAGATTGCAAAAGTCTATCAACCAAAATAGAACAGAACCAGTTAATCCTAACTAAAGCAGACAAAGGCAACACCACAGTCATTATTAAGAAGAATGATTATATTAATAAAACAGAAGATTGGCCTCACCAATCCCAACTTTGAGATAAATCAAAAAGACCTCACCCAATGTTTACAAAGGAAACTTAAACAGCTCCTGAAAAAACACCTTATTCATCCTTGATGAAAAACAAAAAAAAAACAAAATGTGTCAATATGAACCCTAAATTACCCAACATTAAGAGCACTACCTAAAATACATAAAGTTAACATTCCTATCAGACCAATAGTCAATTTCAGAAATAGTCCGACGTAGAAAAACTCGCTCAATTTGCTCATTCATTTCTTAAATCACATTACAAACTCAAGGCTAATGTATCCTTTAAAAATTCGATACATTTCTGTGAATTAAACTAGTAAACTAAAACTTACCAGAACGCATTCTTTACACACTATAGACATAAAAGACATGTATACAAGCATACCGATTTCCGCCTCCATTGATATTATAAAGAACAACT